>JABSTQ010001999.1:0-660000 GCA_013358835.2 Ixodes persulcatus
AGGCGATTTATTGTGGTGTCAGAAGACTACACAATCAACATTTTGCTACAGCGTCACGTATCTATATTTTTAATAAAGTCAGAATACGCAACTGCTCGAACCCAAAACCGGCCTGGGGAAGAAGAAATATTGGCGGCGAGATGTTTCGGTGGCGCCCTCGTTCGGTTACCTTTCGTGACGTCATTACCTTGTGAACAACAAGTTCGATGGTGTTTGTAATGAGCATGGCGGAAGCCTGAAATCATAAGGCTCTCAAAGCAACACTGCCAACACCGTCGAAATTGAAGTTCTTACATTCCTCTTATTTCCGTCGATGAGACATCCTTTCCTGACGTCATAGACAGCATTCGGCCAATTGTGGTGGGCCGACCACAGCGACGCTTTCGATCGCTCACGTCGCCAATAGAGGAGAAGAGAGTTGGCGGAAGTCACGTGGCTGTGATACTTTTTTTTTTAATCAACGTAAATGGTGTTTTTTAGAAGCCACAAAAAATGGATATTATATCTCTTTTTTATTTTTAATATTGTGTGTGTGCCTTCAATGACCCACGACTTCGATTATATGTGGTGGTTTTGTCTAAACTATAGAAAACGGCACGTGACCACGGACAAGAGAGTGAGCGCGTCTGAAGCCGGCCAAGGGTGCTATGTTGCGCTTTTTGGACTCCCAGGAGACTTGGAAGAGGGAAGTGACGTCAACGACTAGAGAAACGCAGATTGGATGTTGACAGAAGAAAACAAAATCAACATCCAATCTGCATTTGCTGCGTTGTTGACGTCACTTCCCTCTCCCTAGTCTCCTGGGAGTCCAAAAAGCGCAACATAGCCCCCCAGTTCTCGATCGGCGGTTTTCGGGCGGAAGGAAAACGTATTTTGGGCCGCGAATTGTTTTCTGGGTAGTTGGGCGTTTATATGTAATGTACAAATAAAAACCCTGGCGAGCATAAATACCCTGTCAGTGTCCCTTAGAGTGCAGCCAAAGATACATGAGTGAGCTAGCCCGCGCTCTTAGATTTTAGACATGCATGCATTTCTAGCGCGAGTACTTGTTCTGCAGAAGAACGCTTCAAAGCAGCGACCTCGAGCTCTCGTGCTTGTGGCATTGGCTGCAACTTCAGGTTAAGGGGGAACGGAGTATAGACCTTTTCCGCTTACTCTCGCCCCCCCCCCCCCCCCCCCCCCCGACCGCCAAGTAGGCATATCCGGTATGGGCGACGGAAAATTATTAAAACGTTTCAACCTGCAAGTAGTAAAAAAATAGAGGGGAGAGAAAACGAGAATGGGTGACGGTTACGCTTTTCTCCTAAATGCATTCTATTGGCGTGGTGACGGCAAAACAATGTTTTCGCCCATACTGGAAGTGACGACAATTCAAGATGGCGGCGCCCTTGAAGAAAGGGTCTATAGTCAAAGTTTCATATAAATTTTGTAAATAAAAAAATTTGAAACAGGTCACTGTCACGATTTTTTAGTGGTTTCTAAAGTTACTTAGATTATAAATTTTATATAAAAAAATAAGCAAATTTTACAGTTTCATATTCATGAGGAAAAAAATGGTATTGGTTTAAAGGAGGGGCTTATAGGTTAGGCGCATTTCGAAGGTTTTTTTTTTTTTTTGTTTTTTTCTCCCTTTTCGTCAAAAATATTTTTGCATTCCCTGAACAATATTTTGTGAAACATCTTACCTTTGCGGGCGTAACCGGAACCTTTTGAAATTTGAACTTATTTTAATAAGTTCGCGCGAAAAAAATTTCGAATTCAATATTTTATGCGTGCGTTGGGCGTGTAATTACCTTAAAAGATCTACCCGCATGATTTTAGAAAGTAGTTTGTTTCGAAAAATTAAAAATAAAGCAAGTTGTGCAGTACAGCTCGCTTAAATCAAACTAAATTTCATGGTGCATCTTGTTATTATAAAGCACAAAATGAACACGCCAATTTTCCAAAAATGTGTTCGACCTGCGAATATTGGCCGTAATGTTGTTGCACCAGAAGACAATCTCTCTCTCCCCACCCCTGTTTGCTTCATTACTCATTATTGTGTTACTTCTTACTTCCAAAACGACAAGTTACGACATTATGGACCTTTTTCTAAAGTCCCTCGATACTTCTTTTTACAAGTAACGACAACCAATACATTATACAAATGACAAAGCAGATTTCGCTGGAACAAAATGTCGTCATTCAGTTCAGTCTTCTGCTGTGAGACGCCATTCGCTTACTAGAACCTGCACCGTCACGCAGTCGGTGCTTCAAAAAAAGCCGCTAGTTGTAGGAAGCTCTTATCTAGAAACTTGATCTCGTTCGAGTAACCAGCGTCATCTGGGGGTTTGTCTGCGACCTACAAATGAAGGGCAGCCCAACATTCCTCCACCGTCAATAAAGACGAAATACATAGCATGATCGGTTCTGATAATGTTAATCGTACGAAACGGTACCCCCCCCCCCCCCCCCCCCCTCCCAAATTGCGACAATGGGAAGTAAGGTTAAGGAAAAGGTTCATTCGAGCAAATTTAGACTGCAACTCGCGCGTGCTGACGCTCTGTGTTTGCTCTACAGCGAAGTGGCGCGAATGGGCATGCGCAGTGACAAACTTACGGAACCGGGTGCAGCTAGTGCGCATGCCCAATGCTTACCCTCGCGCGCAAACTTTCGTTCATTGACGAACGCCAGTCAAGAACAAGTCCGATCAGAATTTTGAGTCTCAAGTATAACTTTCCGAGTGCTCCTTGCCTGTCAATAGTATATTAAACGAACTTAAAGGGGCCATGAAACGAATTTTGGGCAGGGATGAATGATTTTAAATGGGGACTTCACTAATCGCATATCGTTTAGTTGGCCAAGAGAAAGAGGGTAGAAAGTCAGAAGCCAGCTTTTCGGTACGCACATTTGAAAATACAGCGGACTATTTTGTACCTTCTTTCCTTCGAAAGTTCTCCGCCTTTTCACTATGATACATCCACGGTTCCCAAAGCGCGTCAGCGGTGCCAACCTGACGTCAGCCGAGCCCAGCTCACGCATTGGACACGAGAACTGCGTCACTCGGACGTATGCGCTCGTCAACAATCAATCCGTCGACGAATATTTGGATTCGCGTTCGTGGCCAATGAGTGCCCTGACGGAACTTATCGTTACTGGGGAATGACAAGTTCTATGGTGTGCATAAAAAGCACGGTGGAAGCTGGGAGTCATCGCACCGGTGCCGAAGAATGTCACGACGACGTGATTTCACAATTCGCATTTGAGTTGAGGATTAAAGCTAAGGAGGAAGAAGTAGGAAAATCGTTTCATGACCCCTTTAAAGGGGTCATAAAACGAAATCGGGTTGGAAGGTTCATGACTTTGCAGAGGCGTGCTGGCCCTTGTCTGGCCCAGGTGTACTCGCACAGACCACCGCTGATTCAGAAGCTTCTTTGTCACGGTGAAATATCGAGGGTAAAAGGGGACTATTTCTTTCAGTCTTGCTTTCGCAAAGCTTGATGACGTAATTCTGGGATCGAAACCACCCGCCTGACGACAGTCGCGCGCGGCTCATGGATCGGACAAGAGAACTGCGTGAGCACTGGACTTCGGCTCGTAACGATCAATGCCTCGGCGGACACTCGGGTAGTGGCTCATGTCCAACCACTGCGACGATGAGAATAGCCGAACTCTCACAATGCCTGGAGCTCAGCACGCGTTTTCTACTTTTCCAACTCCAGCGCGTGGCTATGATTAACGTTGGCGGCGTAGGATAGGAAACTTCGAACCAGAACAAGCGGCCCCGTGGCCGCTTGTTCTGGCTTCAAGTTGAGGTGGTGAACGATTCTCATATTTCTCGAATGTTTATGGCGACTGACATTCCCTAGAAAAGAAAAACGAAGGCAAGTTTATTCGGTTAGGGAGTGATTCTAAGTAGTATTTAGTGAAAGTAAAAAAAAAATCGTTTTATGGCCCTTTTAAACATTGTAAAACAGACTCGTGCCGAAAGGGAGTTAAGGCTGGTTAACATACAACACCGTTTTCTTACGTTACAAAGATACGCTTACGTCCCGATACGACCACAAGTCGCCGGCACATCCGTGCTTCGTATTCTGCGTGTCAAGCTACTTCTTTAACCGGTTGCAGTGTTTCGTACGAAACATTGATGTGCCGGTGAGTTCCGGTCTTATCTCAATGTAAGCCTAAGCAAAAGGTTATAACAGCGCGAACTGAAACACGGACGAAATAACAAACACGTAAGACAAAGACGGGGAATAAGGAAATGTCTTTTTATTAGATGGCCTCGTATAAGGAGTATTCACTGGGCGCCATATTTGTGGGTGATGCCTAGAGCGCATGCTCTGAAAGAGCCCACAATAATAGGTTGCTAAGACCGGCAATCTTTAGGGTGCGGAATGCACGTTACAAAAGAACTGTGGAAGCTTTCCATCAGCACGCGCTCAGCAGTCGTGCACACAGCTATGGCCGCCAGTGAATACTCCCTATAAGACTGCCTGTATGTTATCGGGTTATGGCTGTTTATCGGTATGGTGAACGACAGACGACTGGCTGAGTGAATGTTTATTCAATAAAATCACTTGTAGGTAAGTGCGCCTGTCCTTGTCGTAAGGGTGTTTTTTTATTTCGTCCGTGTTTCAGTTCACGCTTTGTAACCTTTTAAATTAAATAAACCAACTAGACCCAACCAAAGTGTAATTGCGCAAGTAAGTTTCGTAACGCAACTGGTACTGTGCGAATCGGTGACTTAAGTGTGAACAAGCGTTATCCCCCGAGACAAACCGTTGAAAATGGCTCTTGCCAGAAAGGAGTTAACGTGTGACGGTATAGTACCCTAGTTACACGGGCGCTTTGAACTGTCGTTGAGTTCAATCACAGTTATCGGCGCCAACTGTGATTGAACTGAACTGAACTGAGATGGTGCTACACGGCTCTCTGAACCCAGTTGAAGCTAAAACGAAAATAGTTCTTGTGCCACGTGATCACTCTAATTGTTTAAGTATTTTACTCGGAGACACACCTTTTATATAATATAAGCATATCGTACAATATGTTCAATACCTTGTCCCTTTTTAGCGACGTTTACATGACTACCAAAGCAGATTCAGGGTTAGGTTGCGCATATTCTAAGATAGGTGGCGCAAACTACCGCCCGCTACGATGGGTGCACTCATTACTATTTGTCCATTTATACAGCCGGTCCCGCTGCCATCTTCGCTCGTTTGGTGGCTTGCCTGATTGCCGGCTAGCCGGGATCGTTTTAGCGGTAGCTCGGGCGCCTAAACCTATTCCTTCCCGGATATTTTGCTGCTACGATTCTTTCTAGTCGCCTCCCCCTGCATTCCGAAACAGTAAGTGCCTCCCAAACGATGGTCGGCGGTAGCGGTCCCGCGGGCAGGCGCCATTTTACCTCCGTTGGGGTAGTCCGTTCAGTTGAACTGAGGTAGGGGAGCTCAGTTGAACTCAACTGTCATTAGCGGCTCGATGACAGTAAACGCCACCGTGTAACACCGGCCGATCGCGATTGAGTCAACTATCGTTGACTCAATGGCACTAAAATATTAAGGTGGGCTAGTTGGTTTAACATAATGATTTAAAAGCGCAAAGGACAGACACGGACATGAAGTAGACAGGACAGCGCTATACTCACAACTGGGGTTTTAATAGAAAAATAAAGAAGAGAAGAAAGAAGCGAAATAAATTCTACGGAAGATAAAGACCTTCTGTGTCCTTATCAGACAAAGAACTATTATACCTACACCACCCCACATGAGGTGTCAAAAGGTTGTCAGTTAGGGGCATGATTATCTCAAACTTCATCCTTCAAAATCATGTGTCAATAATGTTAAAATTATTTTTAATGTCTTTATTATTATTTTTAATTTTTTATCTATTCTTTCTTCATATTAATTTATAACTACAAATGCTATGATTCTCATACTTCTTTATTTTTTTCATTTATTTTCGTCCTTTTTATCTTCCGTAGAATTTAT
Organism: Ixodes persulcatus; assembly: GCA_013358835.2. Lineage (NCBI taxonomy): Eukaryota > Metazoa > Arthropoda > Arachnida > Ixodida > Ixodidae > Ixodes > Ixodes persulcatus. The sequence goes on from JABSTQ010001999.1 coordinate 5,973, forward strand.
TTCGCTTCTTTCTTCTCTTCTTTATTTTTCTATTAAAACCCCAGTTGTGAGTATAGCGCTGTCCTGTCTACTTCATGTCCGTGTCTGTCCTTTGCGCTTTTAAATCATTATGACTCAATGGCAGTTGAGAGCGCCCGTGTAACTAGGGTATAAGATGTTGAAAGATGGCATCAAACAGCGATGAAGTACGCTATCATCGCCTTTCTTTTCCCCCGAAACACCAATTGGCCGATAAACGCCGATACTCCATAATAAAACCCCAACACACAAAAAAAATAAAAAAATAAAATAAGGGACAACCATACACACCGTCTCGACACACACACAGCTAGTGCTTGTGGTAGTCCGATTTCCTTTAGAGCGCAGCTCTTAGCGCCCGTTTCCGGCTTGACGTCGCCGTCGCCGTCGGCGTAACCGCGCGGTGCATTATGGGAAACGTCCCAAAATGCACCGCGGTGACGTTTCGGCACGGTGCCGAAACGTCACCGCGGTGCATAATGGGACGTTTCCCATAATCCACCGCGCGGACGTTTCAGCACAATGCCGAAACGTCACCATGCCGAAACGTCACCGCGGTGCATAATGGGACGTTTCCCATAATGCACCGCGCAGACGTTTCGGCACGTTGCCGAAACGTCGCGTGACAACGCGCTTTTCGCGCGTGAAAGAAGGAGGAGGGGAGGAGGAGAGGGTATGGATGAGGAGGGGGGGCATACCCTCCCCTCAGTACCCTGCCCTCCTCCTCCTCAAGAGCTGCGCTCTAAATCGGCCTTACAGGAAGTTGTAAACGTCTTTCATTTTTTCTTTTTATTTCCAGTCTCGGGTTTTCATTATAAAATGAATTCACCAGCTTGCCTGCGATTCCCCCCTCCCCTCCCCCCCCCCCCCCCCCTTTTAAACGTTGTTACACCGACAAGCGCTTATCCACAAGACCGCTTGTCCGGGGATCCACTAGCAACGGTGTCATGAGCCGGCCTTGTGTCGCAGGTGGTAATGGCGGGCTCCTCTTATCGTCCGAATCTCGACAGGAATGAAGGATCGGCAGAGATCATTTGATCCGCGCGCCGGCACGTACGCGCCTGGCTGGATGAAAGCTCGCCCTTCGCCGGTTAAAGCGGGTTTCCGGAAACATTGTTACGCTCTGTGGTCCGTTCACCCCCAAGCTGACAGCACTAGTGGAAGCTACGTGTTCGTTGGACTAGTCACACGTCTGTCTAACGCCACGTGATCACCCACGCCCAAACATACGTCTTTGTAAAGAGAGTGGTCGGGCGACAAAAGTGAGGCGGTTGATTCGTCCGGTCAGTGCTAGCTTCCACAGCGCCATGACTCTAGAAGTGAACGGAACATAGAGGTACTCGTTTTTGTTTTTCCTCGGACTGGGTAATTACTACAGTGCTGCATTTTTGTTTGTTTGGAGTTTGTTGGATTCTGTTCGCGAAGGTCTAATTGCTCCGTCCTTCGGTGAACATTTCCATTTAGCGCACTGTTACGAAGGACACGCGTTTCAATGACATTCAAAGAGTTACACTGTGGCAAGGAGCCGGAAGTGATAATTTTGAACGGTGCGTGACAAATCCCAGAGGCTAATTAGATAAAATGACGGGCCAAAAGAAGTAATGTCGTCACTTCTGTTTGTGAATCCTGATAACTTAATTTACTTCTGGCTTTGTAACTATTTAGGAGGCGATCGCTTTTGTGCAACCTGTCCGTGCCAAAAGTGTTCGGTACCTCAATGCCTATGATGTTTTTAAATATAATGAAGTAATTAAAACGGTGAAATAGGATAGCTTAATCACAATCTTAGTTAATAAATGTTCCGTTTCTGAACTCTTTTTGCAACGTGATCCTCCTTTAACGGCGTACAATGACATAGGTCTACGAAATTATTTTTTGCTTGTTTGCTTCATCAACGAGATCTTATCAAAACAGACACCCCAAGCACCGATGGTACCTGCGACAATGACCATTTGGGTCAGAGCATTCTTACATTCTTAAATCTTCGTCGCGTATCTAGAATCATCTGGCTTCCATAATCCCAGCTTGGCCAAACTAGGAACAGATTCGAAGCCCGTAGCTCACGCTTTGCACAACCAATTACCCAGGGATACTCAGTTCGATTCCCGCCCTTCGTATTTTTTTTACTTTCGTATGCTCGCGTAAAGACTCCAGGGTAAGGCACTTTCAGAGCTCCCAGGTAAGCAGTCGTATACTGTAGTGAACCATTTATTTTTCTATAGCGGAGAGACCAATCACTACATTTTGATGGCTGAAGAACATATGAACACCGCATCCCTCCGTCATACCGGTATCGATGGATGTCACAGATAATTTCAAGGTATGTTCGGTAAACATCCAACTCGGAGGATTAGCCAGCGCTAGATGACGCCTTCCGGGGGGTATCGGGTCTGCCAGATATCTCGGCGTGGATGCATATCGATACCCGGCCCTGTTTGTTTGGTCCTGGACGACCGGAAAGTACAATCGACAAGGATCTAGAACGCAAGACCCTTCGCAACGGATGACCTCGGTTACCCGAATAACCTCACGTCACGCCTCCGTCTGCAGACGAATTGGGGTCGTACGGACCTCGCTTTGAAGGCGCCCTAGGCGTTCCCCCGGCCGTCTGGGCGGGACAGGGCCCTTCGAGGTCCTTGGGAATGCGATAAGGCTGCCTATAAGAGCCCGCCACCTCCGAGCACCGGGACACAACCGGGCAACCACAGAAAACTAGAGACCATGTTCCGTAGCAGCCACGTCGCTTTGGCCCTCGGCCTCCTAGTGGTCCTCGGCGCCGTCTTGGTCATTCAGGCACAGCACGGTGGACGCGGCTTCGGCGGAGGCTTCGGCGGTGGACGTGGATTTGGAGGCGGCTTCGGCGGTGGACGTGGATTCGGAGGCGGCCATGGCGGAGGACGTGGATTTGGAGGAGGCTTCGGCGGAGGACGTGGATTCGGAGGAGGCTACGGCGGACGCGGCTTCGGTGGCGGACACTTCGGATAGATGTCCAGACAAGAAAGTGAAAAAGAAACAAAGAGTCTACCACACCACGGCACGCCCAGCGGTGACCGGTCGGCAACCTCTAGCCAACTCACCCAGCATCGGTATACCTAAGAAATGAACTGAAACTCCAGAAACGAAAAGTCGTGGAATTTCATTCCAACCTAGTACGTTTCCTGTAGCTTGCCAAGCTCTTTCAGAAACGGAGGCAATCGCAGTACACGAGCTCGCCTAGACCTTCAGATGAAATAAAAGAAGTTCCTGGGCTTGAAAAGACCGTGCTTGATTACCTGTCAACGCGCTTGAAGTCTGCCCCCGCAGGCCTGCACCACATCTGGGCGGCCTTGAGGACGATTTCCCCATCAAAACAAGTGAGGAGGTTTTGGCGCGTGCAACTCGAAATAGGGGTCACTCGTGCGCGACCGAAGACCCGGGAAAAACCAGCGAGGGCCTTTAAAAGGTGGCCGGGTGACCTCCAATCACAGTGGGATCAGTGCATCTGTCTGGAAACGCAGGTAAGCGTACGACATAACCTCGCCACCGTGGACAGCGGAAGCGCCGTAAGGTTTCAGTCGAAACCTTAGACCGTGTATGCTACTTGTTGCAGAACGAGCCGAGAATCATCATGATCAAGAACATTCTCATCGCCGCGCTTCTCATCGCGGCCCTGTGCGGCTTGGCTGCTGCGCAGTTCGGCTACTACGGAGGCTACGGCCGCCGCTTCGGAGGCTACGGCTTCGGCCGCGGCTTCGGCTACGGTGGATACGGCCGAGGGTTCTATGGAGGCTACGGGCGCGGTTTCTACGGTCGTGGCTTCTACGGCTAAATCAGGAGATACTATTAGGTAGGTTTACTTTGATGTATATCTAAAAAAAAAAAAAAAAAACCATCGACCGTTATGTTGTTAAAGCAAATGTAATCCGTGCAAGGCGTTATTTAAAAAGCGATCGTTTACACGTTTTTTTACGCTAGATTGGAGCGCAGCCGACGCTAAGATCTTATGAAGGCAATCAACAGCAGCAAAGTCCGTAGTCACGGAGCTTATCCTCTGTTTAGTATCACCGGCTAAAGAAATCATGCACAGCGAATGCGACGTGCTTTTGAGTTTTTTTTTTGTACGTGATTGGTTGAGGCGGTGATGGGAACGTACAAAGACGACGAGTGCCGTGACGATGCATTTTTGTGTATACCGACGGCTGCGCTCGGGCTTAGCGTGAACCCTATAGTATGGACACTATAAACATCCATTTTCGGGTATGGAAGAAGAACACACTGTGGATAATTTTCCTGGCTCGCAAAATGTTTGCACAAATATTTACGTCACGTGTCCCGACGTTACGTGACGTCATCATATCACGTGATAACACGAGGTGGCGAAACCAGCGGGCCGCCTTGGTGGCCGGTTCGAATCCCGGCCGAGGTGCCAAACAATCTGACGGAGGACGTCACGTGACCTGAGCTCATGCGGCGTGGTCGCGTGACGTGGCGTCGCGGAGTCAAGTCGTTACCACAATCTGACGTGACGTCATAGCGTCGTGCGCACTTACCCGCCAAATTTAGCGGGAAAAGTGGTCCCGCCTCCAGCGCGAGCTGCCGACCTTCGACAACACTTGGGCGTCTCGCGAGCTTCGAGCGTGCACGCGCAGCCGAAGCACGGTGGAAGGCGACAAGCGCGTGACGTCGTGACGTCACGACCCGGACTTGCCCCGTGGTGACGTCACGAGTCGTGATCTCGGCTATTGTATCTCTAGTTACATTGACAAATGAGATGGTACATATGCGTAAAAAGGCACAGCACAAGCTCGAAGTTATCGCATTCTTTAATTAAAAACCAACGCCGTCACAGTTGATAAACTACAATTACTCTTATTTGCGTCGACGAAGCCCGAGGGCCACTGCAAAGGAACGAAGAAAATCAAATGCCGCTTCGAAGGCCGTGCCCATCAGTGGCGAACACGAGCGTTCGGCGACGACATTGGTCTAGAGCGTCGGATAATGACGACATAGAATTCTATAGTCGGTTACAAGTCAAGAAGGTAGGAGAAGCTCCTCCCACAAGCGTGATGCGCCCGTTTCAAATCCCTCCGCAGTCGAAAGAAGAGTACACTGGAAACGCTCCTTGTTCCGCTTCAATGGATTCCAACTTGTCTCGGATCCCACTTTTTAAGAAAGCGACCTTTCTATTCATCGGAGGGGGAACCGAGCCCCTGAAAGCAGCCTTTGTATCGATCGGAGGGGGAACCTATTCCCCGAAAGTTGTATTTGTTTCCATCGGAGGAGGAAAACTCTAATCTCCCTCTCGTGGCTTCCACAATGCTAAGTGAAAGTCGGAAGATGAAGCAAATATGTACAGGAAGGCAAGACCCTCCTCGCGCGTTGGCCGCGACGTCACGGAAACGATGGGACGCTATTGGATGCGGAGGTGGCGGAGGGATATATGATTCCCTTTGAGGGGCATTCGCCACTACCTTCTTGACCTGTAACTTATTATAATATATCCGCACGCGACCATTTCTGGTCCTTTCAAGCGCGTGATTATCGCTCAAATTTTTGTTTGGAACACCCGTAAATCGGTTCTCTATTGGTTCAGACTAAGGACGTCATCAGCCACAGAAAATGTGCTCAAAATTCTTAACTACTTTTAGCTATTACGTTCAAAATACGTCAGATTTCTTATCTTTTATTTGTAATGTGTTGCTAGAATTCCACACACTAAAGCAAGCAAACGCGATGCAAATTAAACAAAAAATTCCAGAAACGTTTTTTAGGGCTCCTTTAATGAACGTCATAGTGAGCGTTGGGCCAATTGTAGACGCTTTGGCTCGCGCGGGTCTCCAACGGAGGGTTGCGTTAAGAAGCATTCCTCACTTCAAAGCGGTCGAAAGAACTCGTTGGCTCCCGCACCCGTGTGGAAGGCAGGGACAGTGTTTTGCATTGCGGAGTTCGAGACCTGACTGCAGCCATCTCGCCCGCAGCTACCCACCCCGACCTGGTCCGAGTCTCCCTGGACACCGTGCTAGTAATAAACATAAAGTATTTCCTCCTCTCTCTTCGTCTCTTTTGTTGTTGTTGTTTTTCGCCACTGGTCCGACTCCTCCGCCTTTGGGCAGAGTTCGGTTGTCTGGCGGGGGACTTGCGTTGTGCACGTGTGACAAATGTGGCAGTCCCGGGCACACAGGTGGGTCGCAAAAGCAAGCAAGCAAACAAACAAACAAACAAACATAACATCTTGACAACATAGAAGTTAGTTTCGTGAGTGGCCGGCATTTCATGGACAGTGATATCTAAAAAAAGAACGACAAATTACTAATACATTAAAAGCAATTTTATGCAAACCTCACTTTAATTGTTCCCAGCCGCAAATCTAATGTCTTATCCGGCTTGGTGTTACAAGATGCTGTTGTAAATGAGCACACCGGTCGCTGTTCTCGCCATATGACCCTCGGTCAGGTGAATGCTAGTTTAAATTAGTTCGTTATTATCGCCGTCATAAAGTTATAGCATAATTCGTAGATCGCTACTTGGAGTGGCAGCAGGTGCTACAGCGCGACAGTGTAGCAGTACTGCGCTATACTCGGTTCACCCTATAAGCTGAGACTGCGGTGGAAGTTACGAGTGCGTTGGACCTGCCATACGTCGATCCTCACCCACGTGGTCACGCTCTCGCCTACCTCCTCGCGCGGAGAGCTGGGTCAGGTGATAAAAAGGAGGCGGCTGATTGGTCCGGAGGCAGCGTAGCTCCCATCCAGCTCTCAACGTAGGAATGTGCTTCGACCTCGCTTCACATGTTTCCAAAACAAGCTGATTAAGGTTAAATAGTTTGTTGACAACCGTAGCGTACGCATTTGAATAGGTGCTTCTGAGTCCACTTTTCACAACTCGTACGCGATTCCTCCCCCCCCCCCCCCTTCCCCACCAAAGAAATAAAAAAAAGGTGCGTGCATTTTTTTTTTTTATACAGATACTGTTTGGGTCGATCCCTACAGTCTTCGGCAAATGACGTCGAGAGCAAATATTTCCAAATGCTTTTGCTCACGTACGAACGAAATCACTCAGCAATGGGCGGGTTGTTCAAGAACAGCCGCTTGAATCGCCGGTCGGCCGCTGTGTATGGTAATGACTTCGTGTAGCTGCTAAGCCTGGCTTTCTGTCTTTTTTTTTTTTCTTTTTTGGCAGCCGCGTTTTCTGTCGCTGATGCTCTCGCCGGTCAAAGCCCGCAAGCAAGAGTCCTTGTTGGGCACACAGAGCTCGTTGTTGCCGCCGAGTGCGCACCGAGGAAAGTCCGCGCTCCAAAAGCAGTCGCGGATTGCACGAGGAGAGTGCAATAGGCAACTGCACACTTGAGCGCGAGGCCACGTCCCAGACTCGGAAACGAAAACGCTTATGGCAAACTCGTGTGGTCAATCAGCGGCGAGCTCTTGTCGACGGCACAGGCAACCGAAAACGCGACGGCGCCCGGCACACCCATACGAGAAATTGGGCCGCTCGGGGTCGCTTATACGTGGTGAAAATCAAAACAGCGCTCAAAAGCGAAGACTATAAGGAAAGATACTAGTCGGGATAGTTGTATGTGTGTGCGCGTGTGCGTGTGCATGTGCGTGCAAGCGCGTACGTGTACGTGTGTTTTGTGCGTGTGTCATTGTGTGTGTGTGTGTGTGTGTGCCTTTTCTTAGTGTTCGTTTTTGAGCGATGTTGACTTTTCAACACGTTCGACTGGAAGACGTCATGTTATATGCCATGGAATAAGCTTCGGTATGCTTGTTGCATGTTACAGAGTGCCAAGCAGTTGACGTGAAAAATCTATGGTAGATTTGACCTGTTTCTCTCCCAAACCTGAGAGGCAGTCTTAAAATACCATTATTTGGGAATATTGTCACAGAGGAATAGCCAAGAAAACAAAGAATAACTGGGGGGAGGAACTGAAACGTTTAATGGGGCGAACTTGTGCCCAAAAATAAAGAGGAGAAACGATAACAACAAAAGAGAACAGAGCGTCGCGGGCGTCGAGGTCGGCGTGACAGCAGAGTCGAACGCTGGGGCGAAACTGACTTCGGCTTGCCACGCGGAGCCCCTTATGTACATGTGTGGGCTTCTAGAATAATCGGCGTAGAAAGTTCGACGCGTAGAACATTCGCACCTCGAACAAGCACCAGGATTCTCGAATTTGCCAGAACACTAAATGCAGGGATAAACAAAAGACACATCGCTCCCAGGAATCGAACCCTGGATTTCCGCGTGGGAGGCAGGTACGATAACCGTTAGGCCACGCGCGCGCTGCCTACTTGGCCAGCTGCGCGCGCGGCATTACTTCCCCCTTTAAAAAGTGAATCGCCCCGATGCAACACAAACAAAAATAAAAAATAACGATAAACAGAAGAGTCCTTTGGAGCACATAAGGTCCACAGTCCTATCGAGCGTAGTACGGCTTCATGCGCACGACGTGGACGACCTCAGGCCGTGGTGGGCGGCGTGACGATGTTCGTGTTCCGTCGGGCATCACCTCGTAGTTCAGCTCGCCGAGGCGACGAAGTACCTTGTATGGTCCAAAGTACCGTTTCAGCAGTTTCTCACTGAGGCCGCGGCGACGGATGGGCGTCCACACCCACACCCTGTCTCCGGGCTGGAAGCGGACGTCCCTGCGACGAAGGTTGTAGCGGCCCGAGTCGACGCGTTGCTGGTCTTGAATCATGAGTCGGGCGAGTTGGCGGACTTCCTCGGCCCGTTGAGCAACCGCCTGGGCGTCGTCGCTCTCATTGTCAGATGGCTCATGGGGTAGCATGGCGTCCAGCATGGTCGTTACTTTCCGACCGTGTACCAGCTGGAAAGGTGTGAATCCAGTGGTCTCTTGAACCGCCGTATTGTAGGCGAACGTGACGTAGGGCAACACCTCGTCCCACGTCTTGTGCTCTACGTCGACGTACATAGAGATCATGTCGGCGATTGTCTTGTTGAGTCGCTCCGTCAGCCCGTTGGTCTGCGGGTGGTACGCAGTGGTACGACGATGGCTGGTGTGACTGAGCCGGAGGATTTCTTGGGTCATCTGTGCCATGCACGATGATCCGCGATCTGTAATCAGAACTTCGGGAGCGCCGTGCCGGAGGACGATTGACTCGATGAAAAACTTGGCGACTTCCACAGCAGTCCCTGAAGGAAGGGCTTTCGTTTCGGCGTACCGCGTGAGATAATCAGTGGCGACGATTATCCAGCGGTTTCCCGACGTTGACGGCGGAAAAGAGCCAAGTAAATCCATTCCGATCTGCTGGAACGTTGCGGTCGGGGGAGCAATCGGCTGCAGGAGACCTGCCGGCTTCGTCGGCGGTTTCTTACGTCGCTGGCACTCGTGGCACGATCGGGTGTAGAGGTGGACGGCCTTGGGGAGCTTTGGCCAGTAATACTTTTCACGAATACGGGCCAGTGTTCGGCTGTAACCGAGGTGTCCGGACGTCGGGTCGTCGTGACATGCTTGAAAGATCTCCTCCCGAAGGTCGGTCGGGATTACCAGCAACCATGGTGTGTTGTTGTCCCCGAAGTTTTCTTTGTAAAGCACACCTTGTCGGAGGACAAAGGTTGGCAGGGCTCTCGAGAAGACACGGGGGACAGTCCCCCCTCGTCCTTCGAGGTGCTCGATTAGCGCGCGCAACTCAGGATCGTCTCGTTGACGTCGTGCCATGTCGTCGGTATTCACTGCGCCTAGGAAGCACTCGTCGTCATCGTCGTCGCTGCTGCCGGAAGGCGTTTCGACGGGGGCTCTGGACAGGCAGTCGGCGTCGCTGTGCTTGCGGCCTGACTTGTAGACCACAGTCATGTTGAACTCCTGCAATCGGAGACTCCATCGAGCGAGGCGTCCTGACGGGTCCTTGAGGTTCGCAAGCCAGCAGAGCGAGTGATGGTCGGTGACTACACGAAACGGGCTCCCGTACAAGTACGGACGAAACTTTGTGATTGCCCAGACGACCGCAAGGCATTCTTTCTCGGTCGTGGAGTAATTTTTCTCCGCCCTGGACAGTGTCCGACTCGCGTAGGCGATAACTCGCTCGGTGCCTTCTTGCATTTGAACCAGTACCGCGCCAAGTCCAGCGTTACTTGCGTCCGTGTGAATTTCGGTTTCCGCATCCTGATCGAAATGTCCAAGAACAGGAGGAGTCTGCAGTCGTCGCTTCAGTTCGTCAAATGCCTGCTGCTGCTCTTCGGCCCATTCGAACTTCTCTGCGTCCTTTGTGAGGTTTGTTAGCGGTGCGGAAATCCTTGCGAAATCCCGAACATGTGCACACAATGGGCTTCAGATGTGCACCCCAGAAGACAGAATTACTCCTTATGAAGAGAGGCAACTCTCAAGACCCGACAGTCCAACAAGTCTACCTCACCATGGCAGGCCAAAAGATATACGCGACAGACAAACCAGTCCGACTCCTGAGCCTCCACATCATCATCATCATCATCATCATCATCATCATCATTTATTATCCTAGAAGGCCCTTACGGGCATTACACAAGGGAGTGGTACATTTGTTGTTTTTTTCTTAATCGAACACTTCCGCACGCAATTTTAACACAATAGAAGAGGGAACTAGTCAGATAAAGAAGAAATGAAAGTGGTTACAGAGGCGGCAAATTTATGTGTGTCAGTTATGGTAACAATGTCATTTGGTAGTATGTTCCAATCGTTTATTGCCAAAGGTAAAGTTGAATTACTGATGAAGTAGTTGACGAAAAAATGGGCCGCAACTTGCAGGAGTGGTCAAAGCGGGGGAAAATCTTCAACGGGGGTAAAAGCAGTGATTCACGAAGAGGCATGTTATGGTGAAAGATTCGGTGAAGGAGAGAGAGACGGGACACTCGGCGCCTCAATGAAAGCATGTGAAGGTCAGCTGCTTCGCGCAATCCAGATATGCTCGTGAATGGTGAGTAATCAGAAAAAAATAAAACGAAAAGCCTTGTTTTGGATGGATTCAAGTTTGTTAGATAGGTAAGATTGCCAAGGGCACCACACAGAAGAAGCGAATTCAAGCTTAGACCGAACTAAAGTTGAGTATGCTAATTGTTTTATCTCTGGTATTGCGGGTTTCAGGTTTCGGCGCAAAAAAACCGAGGGTACGGTTTGCGTTAGCTACTATATTACTGATGTGAGACGTCCATGAAAGGTCAGATGTTAGATGAATACCGAGATATTTATATGAACTGCAAACGGTGATGGGGGACGCGTCAAAATGGTAAGAAAAAGGTTGAAGAGCACGACGAGAAAACGAAAGGGATTTACATTTGTCGAAATTGAGAGTCATCTGCCATTTATTGCACCATTGAATAACTTGTGAAATTTCTGTTTGCAAGGTATGGTGATCGTTGAGCGAGAGAATGGGCCTGTAAATTACGCAGTCGTCTGCAAATAACCGAACTGATGACGAGATGTGCTCATGAATATCATTAATGTAGATTAAAAAGAGTAAGGGCCCGAGTACACTTCCCTGAGGGACGGCTGAGGTTACCGGGCACGAGGGGGATTTGGAGTTATTAATGGTGGTGTACTTGGTGCGGTTAGTCAAAAATTCGGATATTCAATTCACGATAGCGGGATGGATCTTAAATTCGTTAAGTTTTATTTTAAGACGTTGATGAGGGACCCTATCAAACGCTTTAGAAAAGTCGAGAAAAATGGCGTCAGTCTGAATGTTGGTATTAAAACCTGCGTGAATGTCATGAAGAAACGCCGTTAGTTGGGTTTCGCAAGAGTACGCTTTCCGAAAACCATGTTGGTGATTAAAAATGAGGTTGTTATCCTCTAAATAATTGATTATATTGGAGTAAAGTACGTGTTCCATGAGCTTAGATGATACGCCAGTTAGGGAGATGGGCCGATAGTTTGTAATTAGGTGGCGGTCACCAGATTTGAACACAGGGGTTATGTTTCCAGTTTTCCAATCCCTCGGAATTTCAGAAAGTTTAATTGACTGGGAAAATATGTCACAAAGAAAAACTGCGGAAGTGTGTTTCGTGTTTATTAGAACCTTCAAATTTATTTGGTCATCCCCTGAGCTGGAAGACAGCTTCGAGTTCTCAATTGCCAACAGCAGATGGACTCATATCTCATCAAATCTACCTGCTCAAGCAACAATTGGACCAACTAGGCCATATGATTCGAAGAGTGACCACTAGACATAGGGGAATGAGGGAAGCAGACACCCTACGCATGGTGCAAGCCTTCGCCATATCCCGCAAAGTCTACGTTGCTCCTTACATGAATCTCCTCAAAACGGAACAAGCCCGATTGGAAACTACCATCCGAAAAGTCACCAAAACGGCCCTACATCTTCCAGCTTTGTCATCCACACAGAGATGTATAAAGATGGGCGCCCACAACACGCTCACAGAATTGGTTGAGGCCCACCGCGTCAACCAGCCATTCAGACTTGGCAAAACATCTCCAGGAAGGGCCATCCTCTTCCGACTCAAGCTTACCCCCCTTCACGTCGAAAAACAGTCAAGGAAAACACCACCGCTTGGATGTCCCTCATCAACGTTCGCCCACGTCCCAAGAACATGCACCCCACGAAGCACGAGGGAAGGCGAGAAGCACGTGCCAAAGCGCTTAGCAAGATGCTTCAAAACAAAACCCCTAATACCCCTGTCAGACGGGCTAGTTTAGTGTCACTACAAGCGAGTGCACTTCAACCCGTCGAAACACACTCCAAGTGTGTTGGTGCTACACGGGAAAACTTAGTGTCACTCCAAAATGATGGCAATAATGATTGGTAAGTAATGGGCACGCAAAATATTACAGTGCATACGCATTTTTTTCATAAATAACTTCGTCGTCTTATTAGAAACACGTTACCACACATTGTTGCGCTAAGTCACGAGCTTTAATCCAATTTAAATCCGATTGGATCATTACGATCAGCCATTACAAGCCAGTGATATACGTCCGCACGCCGGTACGATGCTCATCTATATAAAAAAAAAAAATTATGTTTCACCTTATGTAGTACCGCAGGAAAAGCTACAAGCGCGAGCTCCTTGCTGGCACATCTCGGCGGCACAAGCTCTCGTGCGTTAAGAGTAGCCCCAACGCTATGAGCTCGGCGCGACCGAAAGCGTCGCTGTGGTCGGTACAACATAAAGTGAAACGGAGTATACACCATTCCAATGTTTACAAAATCACAGCCCAGTGTGCGATCTTCACAGCCCAGCACGTGCGTGTTCGTCGCTTCGGAAAGCGAGCAAAGCACGCGCCATACGCACGAACACTCAAAATGGCACCGGCCACACGCTCTTTTTTGGAAAGGTCTATAGACCTTTCCAATGTTTACAAAATCACAGTCCAGCGTGCGATCTTCACAGCCCAGCACGTGCGTGTTCGTCGCTTCGGAAAGCGAGCAAAGCACGCGCCATACGCACGAACGCTCAAAATGGCACCGGCCACAAGCTCGTTTTTGGAAAGGTCTATAGACCTTTCCAATGTTTACAAAATCACAGTCCAGCGTGCGATCTTCACAGCCCAGCACGTGCGTGTTCGTCGCTTCGGAAGCGAGCGAAAGAACTGTGGAAGCTCGCGTTCAGCACGCGCTCCGCAGCCGAGCACACAGCTATGGCCGCCAGTGAATACTCCCTATAGATCGAAACGAGCAGAAGTAGGGATTGAACCCAGGATCCCTGGGTTCTGCAGCGCGAGCTTTCGCTCCGCGTGCTCCGAGCTGGTGTGCGCGAGCCCACTCGGCCACTCGCCACAACGAAACATTATGAAGTGTGTGGAGGACGAGCTGGAGGGCGATATCCGCAATGTTGGACAGTGGAAGCGCGTGGTTGGGGCACTTTTCTCCGTGACAGCCCAACGCCTTTCAGATAAGAGGCAGATGGACCTGGATGCCGACGCACAGGCAAGAATTTCAAGTGACATCGATCAGCAGCTGCAGGCCAATGCCTTCACCATAGCCGCTCCCATGACCGACAACCTACCCGTGATCAGTCGAGAACGGTGGACTTTCCAGAGGAACGAACGGTGGTTCGAAGACACCTTGCCCCATTTCGGCGAGTTCCATTTCAAGCAAGCCTTTCGTGTCTCTCCTGCCACCTTCAGATTCCTGGTGGAGTCTTGCAGGTGCCTCCTGGCCGTCACTGGCCGTCGCGCAGGGGCCAAGGCTGGAAACTAGATTAGCCGCTTGTTTTTCTACAATGCACTACTTTCCTGCCAACAGAAAACAAAAGCACATCTAATATTACTCCTATCAAAATAATACTAATTGTACGCAGCGTTAATTTCTTCTATTATTTTTACTCCTTGAACACTGCTATCGAGATGACACACTCGGTCTACCGGAGCGAGCGTAGTGTGCTCCCCGAACTCACTTCATTGGAAGTGTGTTCTTCGGGCAGGGCTGCGGATCGAGCTCAGGATAACTGGGTTCTCCAGGGCGAGCTTTCTCTCCACGTACTCCGACTCTGGTGGGCGCTAGACGTTAAAAAAATTAGACGTTTACAATTCTCTGTAATGCCGAATTGGAGCGCAGCTCTTGAGGAGGAGGGAGGAAGGGTACAAAGGGGAGGATATGCCAGCTGCTCCCCCTCCGTACCCTCCCATCCTCCTCTCCTGTTCCCATCCCACTTAGCGTAAAAAGTTCGCTAAATTTCCCGCTGAATTTACGTGTGACGTCACATGACACGTCATCTGAAATTTTAAGTGTGACGTCACGTGACGTCGCACGGGTGAAATGTTTTCTCTAAATTTAGCGGAAACATTTTCCGACAAACATAGCAAAACTTTTTACCGCAAAATTTCGCGGGAACATTTTACCCTCGTGACATCACGTGTGACGTCATTTTGGGAAACAGCCCTTAATGCAACGCGCGGTTACGCCGACGCCGCTCTACTCAGAAACGGGTGCCTAGGAGCTGCGCTTGAAAACAACGTTACAATAATGAACGATTTTTACGCCAATTGGATGATTCTGATCGATCATCGCAAGCCAAGATAAAGAACGAAGCATATCCAACTTTGGCGTTCCGATTCGTTCCACGGAAGTCTACGAGGAGGCCCTGACACTGCCTAGTAAGATCATAATCATCGTGTTGTCTCGAATAGTTACATGCTGAAACAAAAGTAGGCTCTATCATTCTCTGCTAACCAAGATAGCCATAAATGACTGACTTTGTCGTCGTCTTTTATCAATTGACCGCTGCGCTAATCTTGATTCAGATCAGTCTAAACTCCAAGTCCACCCCACTATTTTTTTGCAATGCCACTCTTCTACATGTCGTCTCTTTCACGAATTTCTTTTTCTTTATAAACTAAAACTTACGCCACACTTTTGGTTTCTTTGTTGTTATGTTTTACTGTTGAAACACTCCTATTGATGCCACGCACTCGATCGAGCGAAGTGAATTCGTCAAACTCACTCCAAACCAAGTGTGTTCCTCAGGAAGGAGCCGTGTGGCACACTATAGAAATGACACTAAGGGCGAAGTGCACTCGCTTGTAGTGACACTAAACTAGCCCGTCTGACAGGGGTATAACAGCGTAGCATACACAGACGCAGCCCTAGTTAGCGATGGTGAAGTGGTAGCCGTGGCATGCAATGATGAAGATACCCCACAAGTTACAGCTCTAAACACAACTATAGGAGACGAAATCACGATAGGGGAGGAGGTGGCTATTTCTCTGGCCATTGCCCAGTACCCCCGTTACATAATCACAGACTCTCAAGATGCCTGCCGGGCATACCTATGAGGTCTCATTTGTGCGGAGGCACACCAGATCCTCGACACCCACCAACCACGTGAGGGGAAGCGGACCATCTGCATCATCTGGACTCCGCCCCATACTGAGACCGAAGTGAGGGATAATGCCCGAGCCCATCACTTGGCACGCGAAGAAGCTGACGCCCGTGCCATGGTTTCAGGGGACGAACACAAAGATCAGCAACCGAACCCACCCACCCCACTCACCACCTACAAGAACATCACCACTTACTATCGGGAGCAACGGCGCACTCTACCACCCCCTCATCATACGCTTGACAAAGGGGAACAGGTCAAGTGGCGCCTGCTTCAAACCAACACTTAGCCAACGCCACCCAGACTCAGCTTGCTTTACCCCCACCTCTACCCCTCACCCACATGCCCCAACTGTCAACATGACCAAGGCACCATCTATCCCATGGTCCTGGCCTGCCCGAAACATCCAAAACTACAAGATGCAGCACGGCTTCGAAACCGCCTCAACTCCTGGGAGACGGCCATCAGAGCCTCGGACGCGGAAGATCAGCGCCAGTTGGTTATCCTAGCTGATGAGGCAAGCAAGGCCAATAAGACCCCGGACATAGGGACCACCCCAGGGTGAACATTTGAAGTCATTCTTGATGACCTCAATAAAGTATATTCTCTCTATGTGCAGGCGTAAATTTTTACGGTCCCGTTTAGATCGAGCCTTGTGACTTGGGACACCCTATATATCTCTCATCGTAAAAATGAAAATGATGCAAAAAACACAAACGAATATTTAGTATTATGTAATTTTTTGGACAAACGAGGGAAATGTTTGGAGAAATGGGGAAATTTCAGGCATTCGCTACGGAAATTTTGACTTTCCGTGTTGGCAGCCCAGGAGAAACGAAAGAGAAGTGCCTCTCAAAGCCCCCCAACGACTCGCGCGCGCATGCACAGTTGCGTCGCCGATGCGTTCGAGGACAAACCGTTCGTGTGAAAACGACTCGCTAAAACTCCCTAAAAATTGTCTCACGACGGCCCGTGAAACCAAAGTTACTATTAGCACCGCGATGTTTCGGCGGCGCCCTCTTATCGTTTCCGTTCGTGCCGTCACGATCAGGATTTGCCCCGCTGGGATTGGCAGGGTTTGCCGCGTCGTGAACCAACAATTCGGCAGGCGTTATATCAATATTCAGGCAGATACGGTTTGGCCAATCGCGAATGCCAACCACAGCGACGCTTTTGGTCGTGCACGTCGAAAATAGTCACCGACACCCGAAGAATCGCTGGGTGTGGCTCGTAGTGCTAACGACCTCCTGCTTTCCTGAATGATTCTGCGGCTTTCTTATTGGCTAATCTCGCATTTTCATTGGATGTACGATACTCAAGGCTCGCCGTGCTTTATCGTTTCTGAAGCTGTGTCGGTACGACTCATGATGCTAACACATTGTAATCGCTACCACAACCGTGGTGCGGTGCTAGAGACCAGCAGCTCTGTAGTGTGACGTCCTCGGTGGCCTTTGAACTGGTTTTTGATACTAAAGTCCGCAGAAACAGATCTTTTTTTTTAATTTTTTTTAATCCGCGGAGTAACATTGTTTTTACATCATTAAAAAAAAAAAATACTGTGTGAGCTGCAGGCATAAATGTTTGAAGCGCAAAGGACCTTTTTCCAGTAAGCTTCTGTGCATGCGTACACTCCCACTGTCGCCATTTTAGCAGGACATCGGGACGTGATGCCCCGTAAAAATGGCGACAGCAACATTGCCAGCGTCTATCTTCGCCCGTATTTAGTCTATTTTGACGCCTTGTTTTTCAGTATCGGTAGTATGGGGTATAAAAGGCACTGAAAACCGATACAACGGCGCGATGCCTTCGTGTTTTGGCGGGCGGAGGCATGTTGGGCTGTACTTCTATTGTAGTTCGCAGAGAACTCCCCAGACGGCGCTCGTTACTCGAAAAAGGTCCATTGCTTCACACATATGTAGGCTTGACACATGTATAAGCGGACAGGTTTCTGTGCGGACAATATGACACGGCCGTCGTACAAGGAAGAAAATTTTGCAGACAATATGTGCAGATTGTCTCTTATGATGTATTAGAGAAGCTTGACAGACGCTCGTTTCATTTACGCTCTTTACGCATGCACGCGATAGAAAAAGAATGCCCGTTCTAAGCTTGGAACGACTCTATCCCTGATAACAACCACAGAGAGCCATATGATGACATATCCTTCTCAACTGCCAGACACTATGGTGTAAACGTGCGAATTTGTCCTCTATAGTATATACACATATAGTGTCATCTATATGCGATATGTGACGATTTCATCGTGGGCACAACTCAAAGCTTCCACACTAATAACTGTTTCGAAGCTGCTTCCACTGCACCAGCCTATGAGGAACGCAAGTTCGTCTGCTTCTTTGGGTTGTGGTGACGTTAGAAAGACGCCGAACTCTAATTGGCTTCGATTGAACTTTGAAGGATAGTGGGTAGACATCAAAGCAAGCTGCCTCGAGGTCTTCCCACTGTCCTTCCATCAGAACCAATCAGAGCTTGGCGTCATTCTAACGTCAAAAGAAGCAGACGAACTTGCGCTCCGCATAGAGTCTTAATGCACGAATTCGACATCGCCACCGTATTGCCTTCGCTCTGCTTAAAAGGAGCGTGAAACGGAACGTAAAGCTGCTCGGGCACACCGCTAATACATCATACAAAAAAAAAAAACGGTCTTTAGACACTGCTTGAGACTTGTTTCTTTCTTGTATAGAAGTCGTGTCCCGATGGTTATAAAAAAAGTTTTGTCTACAGTCATGCCAACGTGTTTTGAACGTTCTCGAGGCGCGCGTATAAAGGCATGTTCACACATGCAGCGGAGCGCTACAGGCATAGCGCTAACCTCGCGCTAAGCGCGTGTTGACCGGAGCGTTCACCAGCTTTGTATCGCACCGCCAAAACTGTTGCTCGTGGCAGGCGATAAGTAGCTGACGGCACGTGAGGAGAGCTACATCAGCGCTTCGCTTCATGTGAGAACCGGCCCTAATGATATTATCGTGTCTGCAGCAAACGCCATTTTCTTAAGCCGAAGTCACACTGTAGTACATCATACCATAGCCTCCTCTATAGGAGGTATTCACTGGCCGCCATATTTGAGGTCACTGTTTAGAGCGCATGCTCAGAACGAGCTCGCATTAATAGGCTGCCGAGACCGGCAATCTTGGTGGTGCGGAATGCACGTGGCGAAAGAACTGTGGAAGCTCGCCGTCAGTACGCGCTCCGCAGCCGAGCACACAGCTATGGCCGCCAGTGAATACTTCCTATACTCACACAGCGTGGCAGTTCGACGACGGAACCATAGAGTGCCCGTTCGCAGATTGGAAGCGCGAAGATCTGGTAGTACAGAGAATCAAACAGCCATTTTTCGGAGAACATGGACGCCAGCGCACAGCTTTTGCAGCGGCGAGAGCCCGAAACACACTTGTTCGCTCGGGAGAAGTGTGTGTTAGAGCCTCGACATGGGAAACGGGGACCAGTGAAGGTTTACGAGGGAGCGTTTAATACACGTCTGGCGGGTACGCCTGCCCAGCAAAAAGAACGGTGTGCCACGCGGGTGATGGCGCGAGCTTGGGGTCAGTCGTCTTCTTTTGCGAGGGCGCTAACATGTGTTTCGGCGTCTCGCCGCATCGGGGCGCCAGTCAAGTGGCTCTCCTCTCATCCGTTCTCTGCCGCTCCACCTTTTCCCATTTGGCGGCCGCTTCTCGTGGCGAAACGCGAGTCACCGCGAGATCCGTGCTTCGAATTCCGCGTGGCAGTGAGTTCAGGGAGAAAACTTGGGCACGCGGCGCTCGAAGCACGGATATTACGGTGGCTCGTCTTTGCAGACTGTATTTTTTATGATGTATGAGCAGTGTGACGCCGGCTTTAAACCACCTGCGACTGGGCGGAGAATAAAAAGAATC
This sequence comes from Ixodes persulcatus, assembly GCA_013358835.2. Taxonomy (NCBI): domain Eukaryota; kingdom Metazoa; phylum Arthropoda; class Arachnida; order Ixodida; family Ixodidae; genus Ixodes; species Ixodes persulcatus. The sequence continues at coordinate 25,628 of JABSTQ010001999.1, forward strand.
TAAAGTATACCCGTTTTCACCTCAAGAACCGTAAACAAGTCCGGCTCTTCTCGAAGCATTACTAATTTCCCCCTTTATGTTGATAAATAAGATATATGTTGGTGAATTTCAGATTAGATATATGCTATCTTATCAAGACGTACACGTTACAAACGCCAAAAGCATAGCTTTTCCCTCCGACAACCAAATCTCGTAAGAACTACAGGGTGTCACAAAAGATAATTTACACGGTCTTTTTTACCGCAAAAATAAACTAGTCATCGCCGAACGCTCATTCTCCGCCCAAATGTAGCGCTAGAGGTCACAACCAGATGCCAAAGTTTCAGCCCGATCCGATAACTTAATCAAAAGTTATAAGTTATTTTCAGAAAGTTTCAATGGGAAAATGGCGGCCGACGGAGTTTTCTAACACATGGGGCTCTATGGCACCAGAAACCAAAAACGAGCGAAAATGGGCTCCATTTTCCCATTGAAATTTTCAGGAAATCCCTTATAACTTTTGATTAAGTTATCGGACCGGGCTGAAACTTTGGCATCTGGTTGTGACCTCTAGCTCTACCCTTGGGCGGAGAATGAGCGTTCGGCGATGCCTAGTTTATTTTTGCGGTAAAAAATACCGTGTAAATGTTCTTTTGTGACACCCTGTACTTCGCGCCGCGTATGAACAATGCGCAAAACTTGCTTTTTTCTTGAGGTGAAAACGAGTATAGAAGACTTTTCGTCGTCTATACCCTGTTTCTCTCTACCTGCACCACCTGACGGTATAACAGGTTTAATCCAATTTAAAATAAAAAAATGAGGGCCGTAATTGGCCAAACGTTACTTTAGTTTTTAAAGCCCCTCTGTGCCCTTGCTCTTGACTGTAAATCCACGTAAATGAAGATAACGCCGCCACAAAATAAAGCAATAAAAAAAAGAACTGTGGCCAACTTATTTACACGTTCCAACATCTTCAATCACTGCGTATTAAGGGCAACGCGTTGCTTATCGGTAATCTTCGCGTATTTTTTATTTTTTATTAAACGCTTTATAGGATTAACGGCTTCACACTAATTAATGTCTTCCCGCAAGGACGCTCTCTTTATCTTCAGACTTACGGACTTTCTAAACGTTATTTCTCTCTCTTAGTTCCGCTCACATACAAGAAGGCCATAAGTTATTAATATAGAAGCTGGGAACCCTTTAAATCGACGAAGCCCGGTTTCCCAAGCGCACGGTGGTGGCAGCTGCCCTCGCGTCGATATCTCACTGCAACTCAAGACCAGATCTATGCTGGTCCGTGTCCAGCCTATACTACGTAGTAGACAAGGCCTGCAAATGACGTCACCGTTAGCGGATTCCCGACCGACCCGCCCCCAGTGGCGGACACGCTGATTCTCGACGAAGGTCGCCCCTAAGCGAGAGACGCGTCCATCTTGGCGACGCCGATGTGCTAGTGTCGCGCACTTTGCAAAGCGCTGCAAGATTCACTGCCGGCGATGCTGTATCCTCTAGAGATGACGTCTCGAGGGTGGGGATGGCGCAAGCCTTGTCTTCTAGGGTTTATGGGTCCAGCGATCGGTCTACCTTGCCAACCCTGAAGTGACAGTCCGACACAAGTTTCTGTAATTAAAGAAGAAGAAAAAAAGAAGGGATGTCATTACTTGTTGGCAGGCTCTGGTAAGGAAGTACCTCATGTTGACCGCACTTGGCCCCCTCGCCAACGAAGCGGGGGCTTGCCACGGGTTCCGCGAAGGTCGTTCGGGGCATCGAGTGACCAGGAATCCCCCAAAGGACGACGGGCAGAGTTCCAAAACGCCGGGTATAAAATGCGGAGGCCCTCCGCGTCTTCTTAGCATCCATCCATATCGACTCTCCGCACGCATCGCAGCAACTATGAAGGTCCTTTTGCTCTTCGTCGTCCTCCTGCTGGGAGTCATTTGCGTCACGGCGCAGTACGGTAGGGGCTTCGGTGGCGGCTACGGACGCGGATTCGGCGGCGGCTACGGACGCGGATTCGGCGGCGGCTTCGGACGTGGTGGATTTGGGCGTGGTGGCTTCGGTCGCGGAGGCTTTGGGCGAGGTGGTTTTTACGGCTGAGACCAACGTGAGTGTTCCAGGATGTCTCGTTCCGGCAACCCTAGACTACACTGAGAGTTTAAGAAACGGAGGGTATGGCCACTCTCAATCATCTTAACGTCACATCCAATCAGACTGCGGCATTAGAGAGCACCGAAGAGCCAATCATGAGACAAGAACCGTGACCGCGGGGCGCGCGCTTAAAAGCATGTTTCAAAGGCTCCGGTAGTGCTGTACGCAAAACACGGTAACGGTTTGCTAAAACTCCCGAATGTCGTAACCGGAAACTCAATTCAGCGCGATTCATTTCCAACACTTCTCTTACTGTCTTTCTTCTTCGTGTCCTATCGTGGAAAGCACATGCCATCTCAGTAAAACGCTTTTTCTCTAATTATTTAATGCAAACTTAAAATGGTAAACGATTTCACTGATACCTATCCGCCTACTATTGGGATACCTATAACTTCGTAAAGGAAAGGACGTATTTAATATAGTCGAGATAAACTTGCGTGGGAACCTGTATCTAAAGAAACGTCCCTCCCGTCGGTAATCTGTTGACCTAGAAACCAAAATAGCTTGCGGCTTAACTTCGTCTACTATGCAAACACCTTTCATAGAACATGGTGACACGCGAACACTAGTGAGAATACTACATAAAAATGAACGAAAAAAAAATTCATGAAAGACGTAGGCAACTAACACGAAAAAATAAATTGTAAGAAAACAGATTTCTTGCACTGCAGACGCGAGGCACACTAGGTTGTAAGCATAGACAAAACCACAGTGTGTGACCTCCTACCTGGGGGAAGCCGCCACCTGACTGTCAATATTTTGTTTCCAAGAAACTTGTCCTAGTCTTTTAGCGAAGCGTCAGTCGCCAGTTTATAACTATTCAAAACGTTTCTTTTATATTATTTGGAAGGCGTTATGAATACGAGTATTAATGGAAAGATAAACGACGACAAAAGTGCGACTTTCGCGCAGTGGTCTTTTAAAGATAAAATATGACGGCACGAAGAAATAAGGAATTATTATGAAATTACGATAAGACATTTACTACCTGGGTCAGACGGGCACGTTAAAGGCCCTCAGAACAAACTCCTTTAAAGGAACGGCGAACCCGCGACGCCGATAAGCGCAAGACCGCGAACGAATGTCCCTGTCAGACGGACCACCTAAGCTCCTTTAGTAGGCAATCTCCTAAAATGAGAGGGAGTTGCTGCCACACGGCATCCCCCTAGAGTGCCCTTTTCTGGAAAGAAGTTCTCTAGAGTCCTTTAGCACAAAGGAAGTAGCATCGACAGTAGGCGCTAACGGCGTTGGTGGTGACCTCGGATGTCATTTTGTCTCCCTGCAATTAGAACTTTGAAGGATTAACCTCGGCATGAGTTTTTCAGACGTTGGCAGATGCTACTGTATCCATATCAAAGGCTTTCGTTGCCATTAGGGTGTCACAGACCGGTCTCCTTCCTTTTCGCGCGTCTCAGATTCGCCATCTCGCTTGCACGCTCGCTCTTCACTCAGGTATTGCTGGTATAAATCATTAAACGCAGCTATAAATAAGGAATAACTATGGGAAGATACAATTTTTTAATGATTTCAAGGTTTCGGCAAGCAGGCAATAGCCCATACTCTGTTTCATCTTGTGTTGTACCGCAGGGAAGGGTACAAGCGCGAGCTCCTTGTTCTAGAGCACATCTCGGTGGCACGAGCTCTCGTGCACCAAGGGTAGCTGCCAACGCTATGAGCTCGCGCTTCTAGCCTTCGCTGCGGTACAACATAAGGTGAAACGGAGTATAGTCTATATTTAGTGCGCTCTCGTGGCTGCGAATGTCAGGCTATGACACGAAAGCTTCTTGCGAATGTTTCTTTTTCATTGTTCAATTATTTGCGTTTCAGAAGTCGTTCGTAAAATGAAAATGTCTCGCACGCTAGTGAAAATTCAGAATAATTTTTTTTTTTTTAAGTTTCGGTTTCAACTTTGTGTGGCTAGCCCCAAAGGAGCTCCTTTGGGGCTAGCCACACAACTGTGTGAAAGCAGCTCCTTTAGAGAATATCCTTTAGCGGAAAGGATATTTATTGAAAAGGAGCTTTAGGGCGCCGCCTGGTAATGATCTAATTTGCCTGTTTCTTAAAGGAGTCCGTTATGAAGGCCTTTAATGAGGCCGTACCTGACCCAGGTTCAGCGATTTCAATCTTCATGACCTGAGCAGTGTTGTAGGTGTTTCTGTAAATAAGTAACAAAATGCGTTACTCGCTACCTGTAAATAAAAGGAAAGGCTTTATTTGTGTGCTACCTTTATTTGTGAATTAAAGCGTTTGCTCGTTTTAATGTTACAGGTATGCATAAGCGTCGCATTTCAAGAAACATTATGTCCACGCAGAAAGTGAACTTAATTTAATCTGCTTTACAGATCCATCCGGATACTCACGAGAAAAAATGCGAAGAGAAACGCGAAAAAACGTAAGAATTCACGTGACTCGACGCCTAGAAACGCACTCAAAAAATTTAAGTGTACATTTTTTTTTCATGTCTTGGAAAGAAGATGTAACGAGAACGTGAGTGCGTTACTTATCTGAGTTTTTATTTTGATGAACACATAACCGCTGCTCAAGCTTAATACGTGATCACAATTCCGTGTAACTTCTGTTGAAGGCTCCCCCTTGGCAGCTGAGCCACACTAACCCCATCATCTTTGTACATCGGAGCGTGCCATATTTATACGGAGTGATGTCACCCTGTGACACCATCCACACAAATAACTAATGACGATAAAAAAAAATAGGATAGTCGTGCGCGAAAAATTTTTCTCGATGTGATTTACTGACTCGCTCTTTCACGCTTGCAGGAGATCCCCCGATGACAAGACGACTGGCCACCAGACGAACCCACCGAGGCTGGCAATAAAGACTTTTGCTTTCCACACCCAGCCAGGTTGGCCTTTCTTTCTGTGGCGTTGGTCTCGCCAGAACGTAAATGACTGCAAGACGTGATGTTTAGTCGCGGCTTCTTCGAACTATGCGGAGAGCAAGTCGTCTGCATGGTGCGCAAAAGTTGCTGTGACGACAGAACAACGCCAATCTCTCATTGGCTGACTGAAAAAAAAAAAAAAATAGTGGGTAGACCTTAATGCTCGATGCCTTAAGGTCTACCCACATCTTTTTTTTTTTTTCAATCAGCCAATAAGAGCTCGACGTCGTTCTGACGTAACCGCCACTCCTGCGTAATAAAAAGCAGACGTCTTTTTCTCCGCATAGACATTTTCGATACCAGGTGGTTATTACGCTACCAAAGCACTTGGAGGTAAATGGTCCTGATGAAAAAAAACAAACAAACAAACGATAAAGCTGCTTTTCATCCCGGCATAGTTCTAGATGATTGCCAACTCAAGGAAGGCAAAATGTGGCGAGAAAATGAAAACAGAAAGCGCGATGGATTGTTTGTGTTAACTGTAATACGCTCTCCACATTACTTAAACAAACTAGCTTGCACAAGAAAAAGGTCAAAGCGAGAAAAAAAGGAGAAACACCACTAGTCCCCTCAATGTATCCTTTTTTTTTTGTGTTCAGAAGCGTATTTGTTGAAGTCTACTCGCTCTTAATCTGTATATTGCGGAGTCGTTTGTTCTCATGTCAAGCGGTGGCATTATTTTTAATTGTTCTCGTCTTATAATAGAGGTACGCATTCATCTAATAACGTTCAACGAACGTTTTCAAATATAAAATTTGCACTTAGAAAAAAAGGAACGGCCTATTTTTTTTTTTTTTTTTGTTCGGCAGCAGACGCGACGAAGCAACAATCCTTATGATAACTGGTGAACTCTTGGAAAGCTATATGCTACCGCCACCGACAACTCTTATCTCGTTAAAAAAAGAAACTGTTCTAGGTAGTTTACGCTTTCACCTTGCAGATGATGCACGCGTAGACAGAAGTGCTGCCGACAGATGGCGTACGCCGCGTCGAGGGAGCGCCCACTGATCTCTATGACAATTGCTGGATCGCGTTTGACCAGCTCTGCCTATGGACCGGAATGCGGCCACGGTCGGCCATCTTTAGGTCGAGTTATATCATCTCTAGCCATCATAGTAATATGGCGGACAACGCAATGGCGGCAGGCTGCCATAAAATAGCCGTAGATCTAGTACACTGTACCGTGGGTGACATTTCGTGCTTGATTGAAGTTGTTCGACGAAGCAGGTTCTTCAAACATGGCGTGAACGGTAGCCTCGTCTTTGAGGACCCGGCGAAAGTTCTACGAAAGCGCAGCACCGGGGGAAAGCAGCGCAGCTCCCATCGAAAGCAGACTACGTACCGGCGTCTGCTTTCGATGCTTCTTTCGATGCGACTTTTGATGCGTGCTGTGCTGCTTTTCCCCGGTGCTGCGCGATTTCGTGAAAATTTCACCGGATCCTCAAAGACGGGCTACCGTTCACGCCGGGTTTTAAAAACATGTTTCGTCAAACAATTTCAATCAATCACGGAATATCACCCACGCTATTTTGATGGCAGCCTGCCGCCACATCTGCCAAAACGCCGTCTGCCATGGATGGATGATGGTGGCTGCCAAGTGGCTTCAGCACCTGTATCTTGGCTAGAGGTGATATAACTCGACCAGAGCCGTATATTAGGAGAGTTTGGACAATAGGTGAAGCAAAGGCCGCCGCCAGCGCCGAATATTCCCCACACGATTAGAGCGTAAACTAAATTTGTGACACAGCGTCGACCAATCAGGAGACCTCTACTCCATCTCACAAATGTCGACAGTGAAGACAAAGGCACAGGCGCGTGAGCCTAGCTCAGCGAAACGCTATTGTTTGTACGAGACCTCGTGCATAGGAGGCACTTTCCAAAGCCACGCGCTCGTGCCCATGCCTTTGTCTGCACTGCTAGAACAGCGTCCTGAGACTGGCTGAAAGAAAGCAGTGCAAAGGGTGGGGTGCACGAGCGTCTTGAGACGCGGAGTTCCGCTCGGCACGGCTCAAATTATACTTCGTTTCACTTTACCTGCGAGCGAAGCCAAAGCTAGAAGCGCGAGACCAGCGCTTTTTGCATTTCTCCCCAGCTCGCGCGCTCGAGCAAAGCCTGAACGCACGGAGCTTCCGTGCTCGCGCTTCCAGTTTTGCCTTCGCTCGCACATAAGGTGAAACGAAGTATAGTCGTGGCACAAATTTAGAGCACGCGACCACCGCTAGGGGCTGTTTCGCGGCCTGTGGTTGGCCCGAGATGCTCGCCTATTCAAACCAATGTATGGCCAAACTCTCTCAATAAACGGCTCTGAACTCGACCTAAAGACGGCCGCCAGTGACCGCATTCGCGGAGCGGGCAAACGCGATCCAGCAATTGTCATTGAGATCAGTGGGAGCGCCGGCCGATTCGGGTTCTTTTGAGAGATCGTCTGCTATCAACCCGAATCGGCCGGACTTCCCTCGACGTGGCGTACGCCATCTGTCGCCAGCACTTCTCTCTACACGTGCATCATCTGCGAAGTGGCGGTGTGAAATTCCCAAAACATTTTTTTTAACGAGGTAAGTTTTTTTTTTTTTTTTTTTTTTTTTACGTTTTTCACTTTATACGTTTACCGCCTCTGAGAAAATAGCAGCGCGATACGATGAGAAACCGATTTTTTTCGGGCCGTCTATAAAGTGCCTTAGAAGCGTTAGTTTACATGCTGTAGAAACAGTTGTCGCCATTGATAAACCATATCATCAATCCTTGCCCCCTTACTGTGTATTACAGTGTACTGTGTATGTGTGTATGTGGTTTGGAAAGGGGGGCCTTCCCACCCCCCCCCCCCACACACACACACAAGTGAGTGCAAATACATGCTTGCCAAAGCTACTTTCATGCGCACGCTGCACATGCTTGCATGCATGGGGCACCGCGGTGAAGCTATACTTGTAGGCGAGACAGGCATCGTCACTACCTGCCAATGTTCCTGACGGACATTACAAACCAGGCTTTAGCGACTTCCACCAGGTGCCATTTGCTAATAGTTTAGTGTCTTAAAACTCATTTTCGTGCCTTTTTCAATAAAAGATTGAGGGGCCGGATGTGATACTGCTGCTTTGAACACGTAAAGACCAAGAAGTAAGCACCGACATTTCGTTGTAGTATCCCTTTAAAAAGCATATACGGCTCTTTAACTTGGAAATGGCTAACGAAAACGATTACAATCGTGGACACGTGGCGGTGGAACACAAAGGCGGGTTACGAAAACGAGTCTAAATAATTACAGCCTGTCCCTGTCTCGGAAAGAAATCTCAAATAAGAACGACCGCCCTGAGACCTACACGTCGGTGTCTGGCTTTGCTTTATGTCTCATTATAATTCCCTTGACCAGGTCATTCTCCCACGAGAAGGAAAAGACAAACAAACAAACATAAATTCTATGTGCCCCCAAAAAATGTCAAATCGTTGCGATTGAGCGACGTTTAATTAAACTGTTGTGATTTTGCACAGCATGTAGTACACAGGTCAGACGGCAATGATGTGGTCGGTTGCGCTGCAAACTTTTCTTTTATTGATGGACGAATAGCGTGCTGGCGCGGGTCAAGATTAAAGAAAGAATAAACGCGTGGGACAAAGAGAGTTTCCTTCCTTGCCAGCCTTTTTAGCGCTTGCCTTTTCTCCCATCGCCTGACGTTTTGTTCGCCTGTGCTGCACTCAACTAGTGACACGGAACTAGAGGCATCGCCTCCTCTAAAATTTACTATGACGTAAAAAACAACAACAACAACAACAACATTGGTTAGGTGGCGCAAGCCACCGCCCGATTTAGTAGGTTAAGCTGTATATACCTATCCATTCATTCATGCTGAAAAAGAAACGCTCGTGCGATTCTCTTTCAGAATAAATGTTAATCTTTTAGAAAAAAAAAATAATTTTTTTAATGGATGAAGTTTTGTAGATTTATGAATGCTCTGGTGGAAAATAATTCCCCCAGAGCATTCACAAAAATTGAAAAATTTCAACCCTAAAAAAACAAGGCGACACTGAGCATGACGCAGCATCCTATTCCTCAGTGAGAACGTTTTTTTCCCTCGTCATTCATAGAGCTTCCTTCGCAGATACGTTGAAATTCGTTTAGAGTATAAAAAATAAAAAAATACTAAAACGTGCAAAATTCATCGGCAAGGTACACGAGGTTTGTTGCACCGCCATAGCGTTTCTTATTAACCCGCGCTCCAATGGCTCGGACGGAACAATGTCGCAGCTTGTGAGCCGTGGTCACACAGCCAATACATGTCTCAAAAGGCAGTCTGTATAGAGACCCTGCCCGAGGTGTGTTTCTTCCTTGAATGATCGTCCCGTGACATTGGTCGCACAACACCCGTCTACATGCGGCCGCAGATAATTCTCGCATCATGTCTGCAGAGCGAACCCTTTGTCTTTTGTAGAAGTGCGAGCAGCGTGGCTTCGGGTTGGAACAGCGTGATCTTGGCAACTGCAGTGGGAGACAACCACTCGAACATCGATCGTTGAACAAACAATTTTTTTTTTAATTGTATACAGTCTAAATGTTTGGACAGTTTAGACAAAGAAAAAAATGCACATGTCTATATGTTTGGACAGAATAATGTGGCAATATCAGTAAGATACTACCACGCCAAAGTTGCACCCAAGACATAATATAATTTTAGAATAAAGGACACCAATGCGTTGGGTCCCTTTCCCCCCCCCCCCCCCCCCCCCCCCCCCCCCCCTCCAAGCTCGGGGGACCAAGTGTCGGGGACCCTGTTCTAAAACTCTCTTAACTTTCGGCGTCCCTGCCAAGCAGGCGCGATCATGGTGCAAGCATCATTTAGTGCAACATACTCGTACTTGTAGCTTCGGCGTCGCTCACTCATAGAAAAAAAGAAGAATAGAAGTTATATCGGCAGCGAGAGCAAGAAAGAGTCGATTAATTGTGGTTGCCCATTACACAAGAACGTGTCCCCTAAACAGGACATGTGACTGTAACCGGAGTCACTCTATATGCAGGCGGAGTGGATGCTATTAAACTTTTCCGGATGCCAACGAAGTCGCGTCAGGACCGCCGCCTGACAACAGATCATCGTAAGATCTCCGACGAGGAAGTTTTTTTTTAATGGTTATTTTGATTCCGTCGGAGCCGCGGCAGGACCGTTCTCGCGAGGCTGACGTCACGCGCGCCAGAAGGCAATCAGACAAGGAGTCGAACCGGGTAATTACTTTCTCAAAGAGCCGTTACAAAACGAGTCTTCGTTTCACCGTTCGTTTTTTGTTAGGCGGCTGGGGGCACCTGGGCCGGCTTGCTAGAACAGCGTCTCAGCTGAGACTGGATGAAAGAAAGCACCGCAAAGGCCAGGGCGCGCCAGTGTCTTGAGACGCGGTTTGAGTCCCGCTCAGCTCGTGCGCTCGCTTTGGCACTGCTTTCTTTCACACAGTCTCAGCTGAGACGTTGTTTCTAGCAAGCCGGCCAGGAGAAAACCTTCGCCGTAGGCACGGCGAAGGTTTTCTCCTGCGTTTTAGCTTCAACCTAAAGTCTGACGAAAATAATTCCTGGAGAAGGGGAACAAGGGGGACAAAGGACAAACACACATCTTCAAACACAGCTAGGTGACTGGTGCGCGACCGACGAAAAAAACCGCCTGGTCCTGGTCCTGGTCGCGCACCAGTCACCTAGCTGTGTTTGGAGATTTGTATTTTTCCTTTGTGCCCCTCGTTCCCTTTCTCCATTGATTAATTTCGTCATTCTTGCCCATCTCGCTTGCACCTTTGCATTTAATTGCATTATCATTATAACCTAAAGTCGCAGCTTGCTCATACATTGTATACAAAAGGGTGTCTTTTTAGACTTAGGCTAGGTGGCGCTAGCTACCGCCCGTTACAAAGGGTATACCATCCATCCATCCAGGTACGGTGTTCGCTGCAGACATGGCGACACGATTATGTGCGGCCCCGCCTCAGGCATGTTTCGAAACATGTTTGCCTCATGCATGTATGCTTCCAACATGTCTGCAAACAGCTTTTTTGTACGAATTAAAAAACGAAACACGTCTCGGAGAGTGTGTACAGACTGCGCCTTGTGCTACGTATCGAGAGTCTGGCTGTGGCTCAAGTGGTGGCTCAGCTGTGACACTCACAATCGTGTCTATCTGTTTATATGTTATCCTCTATCCGGCGCCTGAACGACAACGTCACCTCTACCCATTGTCATATATCGAGAAAAAGGAAAAGTTTTTGCGCGTTGTTCGTGCGCTGCGCGATGTAGTTCTTACGAGATTCGGTTCTCGAAGGAAGAAACTTCGCTCTTGGAGTTTGAAACGTTTACGTCTCGATAAAATATAACGTATCCTAGGTGCGCGTGCACATACATCTTAATTAAACGCATTAAGGGAAAAATTAGTAACGGTAAATGGAAGTCCCTCTAAGTGACATTCTAACGTCATCGCAGTGAGACCGAGCGCAGACGCGGATTGGTCACGAACGCTGCTTCAGCGTGCAGGTTCAGTAGACGCTTTTCGTGATTTCGAAATGGTGCATAGATTATGTGCGGCCGCCATTAGTTGGTCGTGCACCGTTAGCACGCATTGAACACGATACGAACGCGGAAGAACCCATCAAAACATAATGAGCCCTGCCTTACTGTACGGAGTGCAAGTTTGTCTGCTCCTTGCGCACCTCGTGCCTCTGTTTAGCTCCCAAAGGCGCCCAGGTGGTTTTGTTTTCCTCCTATCTTAACCAATAACGGCGTGTGCTTGGCCATTTCGTCATCGCGCGTTGGATGGAGGGATGGATGGATGGATGGATGGATGTGAATGGCTATACCCTTTGTAACGGGCGGTAGCTTGCGCCACCTAGCCTAAGTCTAGGTGGCGCATTGGTCACGTTTCACTAAACGTTACCAATGTTGCCCATTGAATGTCATGCTTTTCCTTGCGTGCCGATGCGCCGCCAATGGCGCGTTTTTGGAACACTTGCACGTCGAAGCCGAGGCACTCCTTGAGATTTTTTGTCGAATTGCCTCCGCCTTCAGCTTGTGCAGCGGCGTAGGCAGAAATCCCCATCGGGCCGTGGTTTGTTTCCTGCTGGCGTTGGAGGTGCTCTTCCCATAGGAAATATTCGATGGACGACATATTTGTGGGTGGCGTTTAGAGCGCGTGCTGAGAACGAGCTCATATTAATAGGTTGCTAGGACCGGCAATCTCGATGGCGTGGAATGTACGTTGCGAAAGAACTGCGGAAGTTCGCGCCATCAGCACGCGCTCAGCGATCGCACACACAGCTGCGGCCGCCAGGGAATACTCCGTATTAAGGCCGGTTCAGACTAGGGTGCCCTTGTTCAGACACTTGCGTTTGAGTGCGTTTGACTGCGTTGCGTCGAGAACCGAAAGCGAGTCACCGGCACATCTGTGCTTCGTATGAAGCGTGGACTCCAATTCAAGGAATCATCTTGGCACGCGCTATAAGCAGCAGGGATGTCCTGGTTTCTCGCTGCCGCAACGCAGTCAAACGCAGTCAAACGCAACTGTCTGAACCAGGCTTTAGGGCCACTGACAGGCGCGGTCAGTGGCGATACACTAAGAAATGGGGGGGGGGGGGGGGGGTTGTATAGGGGTACACCCGTTGTCCCATATGTAACAGCCCGAAATAATTCGACGTTCAGTCCTCGGACGTGGAACCAGCGATACCAACCTTCAAGAGCGGCTTGATAGTCGACCGATACAACCTATTAAAATAGCTAATGTACGCATTTAAAGGCTACAGTATAAGACAATCAAGGTTTGTTTTTTTGTGGCCCTGCTGCAAAGCCTCAGTGTTTTTTTTTTCTTCTTCTAGTCTTTGATACGCACAATAGATATTTATTGCGTTATACCCAACAGCTATCAAGCCGTTCGTAAAAGTTGGTATCACCAGCTCGACGTCAGTAGACTCTACGTCCAAATGTAGTTTTGGGGTTTTACATATGGGACAAGGGGTGCACTTCTATACACCCCCTATTTCTAAGAGTGCAGATGTTTCTAAGGAATGTGTAGAGTCTGCTGCCCTCCCCGCAAAGCGCACTTAGGACAGCCAATTTCTACAATCTAATGAGGGAGCTCGGCGTATGACGAGATTAATATCATGTTTATCCCCCCCCCCCCGACCCTTCCACTCCAAGCCCCCCCCCCCCTTCCCAAAAAAAAAAAAAAAAAAAGAAGTCTTTGGCATTGTTCATGGTAAAACCTCACGCTCAGTGCCACAGCGCAGGCAGTTTGTTTAGGCTTAGACGAATTCTCAGCCCCACCGTTCGTTGAGCAACCTCCGTAGCGTAGTTGGAATGAAGTTGAAATGCCTCTTGGGCGAGCCAGTCGATATCTGACGCATTCTGTAGGGTACCTATGCGCTGTCGAGCGACAGTGGTGTCGGTGATAAGCGTAAGCGGAAGACTGCGATCTCGGCCTTGAACGAGCATGTTTCCCCTTCGTGGCCTCTTCTACTGCGCGCCACGTCAGGAAGCCTCCGGCTCGGCTTGTCTGCAAAGAACGCGCTCTCATAAGATAGCGCAAAGTTTTGCGTGTTTTGTACGGGCTTGGTAGCCACTGTACAACACAGCAGATTTGTCCGAAAAGTGCATGGGGTATATTCCTAATGCGTAATGCGCGTTCAAAACCCTAGGCCAGAAGTGGTACTGCACTGGAAAAAATCTCTTATCTACAGCTGAGCCACCAGACGCCCACTTGTGCCGACTATGTTTTCGCTGCCTAAACAAAGACACAATTATTGTGAAGAAAGAATGCGAACAGAGTTATAACTCCTTTTAATGGAGACCTGCGGCACCATTTTTTTTTAAAATCTCGGTTGACCAACAGGCATCTGATTGATGATGTGGTGATTTTATAATTAGGTTTATCCGAAAGCTAAGGCTCAAAAACGCGATATTACAACAATAAGCTATAAGAAACAACTATTTTTTTTTGGAGAAATATCTTTATAGCTTCATATAGAAATCTGAAAATAGGTCACAACAAATAATGCTGAAAAAAAAAAAACAAAAAAAAAACACAAAAATACACCACGCAGAACACAATGATAAGTAGCACAAGGAAGAAAAGAATGTCTATTCGATGTTGTTGTGCTCTTCTCGCAGTTTTTTAAATATTTTTTAACCTGTACTGACACTCGCAACTACAAACTTTGCTCTGTCACAACATTTCCACATTCTTCTATAGCAATTCAAGGTTGCTTATATTAAAAAAAAAAGAACAAAGGAAAACAATTGTTCTTTAACTCTCAGCTTCAATCTATCTTAATGAATGTACTCAAGGTATTGCACTTTCTGAGCGCAATTTTCAATGGAACTTCACTTTCTTGTTTTGCCACTTGAATTTTTATAATGGGAATGGAGGAAGGGGAAGAGGCTACGCATGCTAGAAATCAACCTTGAATCCCAGTTTGGGTGGCGCAACACTCAGTCTAACAACAAAGTTCGTGCATGTTCGGAAGAGTGGCGTTTCTCAGAAGTCCGCAAATTGATACAAAGTGCCGCCCTCTTCATTGACTGGACGTACTCCAAGTTGCCGCCACTGCATACGCCAACCCGCAGCACCTGTCAACCTGGCAACCCCTCGATGAAGGATGCCACGACCTTGACACACGACCAGGAGACTAGGAAGCTCTGTCATCGGCTAGATCCGTCATCTAATGGGCTGGCCAAAAGCTCTCAAACAACTTTTGTACTACTCGTTTTGATATAATTAGTTTACGCACAGAACGGCTTCACCGGTGCTCGTTTACAGTTGATGGACGTTGGTTTTGTTTTAATCTTTCTCCGAATCGATGCTGCGAGTTACACCGACGAGACGCCACCACTGGGCGCCAGAAGGTCAGCTAGTCTAAAGGACGGTTTTGAGTGATTCGAAGCGGTAGTCAAGTTAAAAGGGCAGTACGGGTTCTTTCGTCTCGGTCACCTTGCGCCGTCTGGATTGCCAGGTCCGGATGAGGTGACGGACTTCGTTGTGGGAAGCTGGGCGTGTCTTGCCGGAGACGGAGTTGCTTCCCTTGGCCGTCGACGACTAATTCGGTTAAACTTTGGAATTACTTTTCGATAAAACAATTTAATACGTTAGCATCGGATGAAAATACAAAGATAAACAATACTGCGAAATGATAACTTCCCCTGTACGGGGTTGGGAAGGAGGTGGTCGGGTGTTAGCTTATCCAAGCTCGGGAGTTGGCTGGCTCGTGGGATTACGTCCCGATTACGGGGACAGAAGTCCCTCGGAATCCCACGACCTGACTCGATTACGGAGCGACAGCTCTCGAGCCCCAGCACGAACTAAACTCACTTGCTGAGTTTCCCCACAAAGTCACTCGTTGGTCCGTCCCCTTTTAGTGGACCGGCGAATCCTCGACGCGTCGTGAGACAGGCGTTTCCCACTGCCAACCAATAGGCTCACTTCCTCGCCACGTGGCAATTGCTTATATTCCTGGGTGGGAACCCACGGTCTGCGTACATCTCACGGTCAAAGGTCGGGCTGGTTCGGATGCAAGCAAAACCATTTCTCGCAAGGCGAAGCGAACAACCTACCCCAGTGTGGATAGCTCCGACTAAGTGAGCCATCCCGTAATTCATACCGCCAGACGCGGTCTGACGTTGCCGTTATGCCGCGACCCCCCCACACTCGGGCGAGAAAGACTAAACTGATGTAACCGCGCCGTGTAAACAGCGCCAGCCAGAGCCACTGCGTTCTCCCGTCCCGAAACGCACGCTCCGATTCTCGGCAGAAAACGCGCGTTCCGAACCTCTCGTCGTAAAGTACGCCTGTCTCTCGAGGTCGCCGACCACGGGGAGTGTTTACGCCAACGCTTTCCCCCCAGCCAAATCTCCCTGGTGCTAACGGCCCACCCGGAGCCCTCGTCGATCCTTACAAGGGCCATGCAACAATATTGGGTAGGAATGCTTCTCACTTTACACCGGCTTACTGGCACTAGTGGGACACAAGAATACTCGAACGTAACGCCGCTAACCAAGAAGTGCCTTCGTCGCGACGGATTTCCGAGGATAAAACCGGACCTTTTTTTTTCAGTCTCTCCTTCGCAAAACTTGACGCGGCTGCGGGGACAACACCAACAATTCCCGCTGTGTGACGATATTTAAATGCGGCTCATTCAGTGGACGTGAGCACTGCGTAGGAATCCGTTCTTTGCTCGTGACAATCAAATGCCTTGACAGGCATTAGAGCAGTGGCTCGTGCCAAATCGCTGGGATGACGTGAACCTTAACAATGCGTGGAACTCAGCGCGCCCACTCTGGTCTGCTAACCCTAGCACCCTAGCGCTTGGTCACTTGTTCTGGCAGCGAGTTGATAGGATGAACGGTGCTCGGTTTTCTACAATTTCCTTTTGCGACTTCCGCTGCGGGGAGTGAAAAACGAGCGCGTGTTTCATAGGTCATAAACGTTAGGGAATCGTTCTAAGCGGTATTGGCGCAAAGTACAAAAATTGTTGCAGCGCCCCTTTAAAACGGATTGAATAAAGCAGGCTAAACGCCAGACGTCAAAGTGGCTTCTTACGGATATTGGCAAATCTGCGACACGATTTCTTGAGATAAATCGGGATGAAATTCAGAACGCTTACCTTTACTGTTTAGTTTGAGTTACTTTATTTTAAGATACGTTTTTAAATATCGACCCCTTAAGGGCATGAAAGGGAAGCATCAGAGTTATTGATTGAAATGAAGTTCTGCAAACAGTGACCTTGACGTCAGATGTTCTTGTTATGGTTGGGGAAAACTGGGACTGCTGAATGTCCCTCTTGCGGTGTGGATGTTCCGAATTACCAGATGCCGACATTGACGTGCGATCATAGTAAAAATACAAATAAATAGCCTACGACAAAGCGATGACGAAGAAAAAGCCGATATTAATAAGCGCAGGTTGGGAGACACTATTTTACTTGCTCTAGAGCCTTGGGTAATGAACAAAAAAACAGTATTATTTAAAAAAATGCGTAATGTCATCACACTAAAAGGGTGATGTGCCCAGCCCCCAAGGAACAGTACGGTGATCGCTTACGGTTCAAGAAAAGCAATCTTAGAACCTTGATGTCCTTCATGTAATCCAAATCGCACGCGTTTATATATGTAAGTATATAAGAAAAAGTTCGCAATTTTTGCAACTTTTAAGATGAAATGATGGCTCTCTGATCTTAACTACGGGTTAGACAACAACTGAATCGATAGTAATATAGGATCCACAATCCAGCAAAGAGATACTCGCATCACCGTCTTATTTCGTTATAAGCGATATAACACACAGCGAATGAATCACAATTGTCCCGAGGATACGAGACACAGCTTGTACAACAACACACACAGCGTTCATGAGTATGTGTGAGCGGAAAACAACTTAGGGACTAAATAATACCTACATAGAAAGTGAACTGAGTCAAGCAAAAAGCGTATAAAATATACAGAGGATTGCGACAGGCATTTCCCGGAAAATACGTGAAAGTGTGCGTGGATCGAATGGGACGCTAATATTAGCTTCCTGTTTCAGCCGGTTTCAACTGGATGGCTCTCTGATACCAGCGGCCACGTAATTGATCACCTGAAGTCGCTTATTGATGAACAAAAAATCATGTTTGGTTACGTTAGACTCCGCCGTGTATGCTCGTACTAAATAGCAATTTGTGGCGAAAGTGTAGTCTCCTCATATTAATTAACTATTGGAGCAACACTTTGCTATGCCGGTGTAATTATGTATTCTAAGTGTGGTAGACAGACAACGTAATAAATGCTTGGGTTTCACGTTAACACACGTCCAAGCAAAATTCGAGGGTAGTCTAAGTTGTTAACAAGAACATAAGAACTTCCATTGGAAGCCTCAGAGTGATATCAGATGCTTCGCTAAGATTTTCTTCAGGGTTCACGTGAACATACTTTGTCACTTTGCGAAATTTCAGAGGCTCCTCTGAGCTTTCTATGAGTTTTTTTTTTTTAACTTTGGTACATGTGTCAAATGATATGTTCACATTATGATCTCTAATTAGAAATGCCTGGTGTATTACTGCTGATTTTGAACAAATGTCATAGCCTTTGAATGCAACGATTGCCCTTTTTATTTTTTAAAAGGCACCCTAAAATCATTAAAATTATTTCAGAAAGCTGATATTTTTCACGTGAAAGTTTCCATTAAGCAGCTTTACTAATTTATTCACTATCTGTTATGTCTTCTTTTCACTTGCTGCGAACATCTTTATGGCCTGGATAAAGGAGAATGCTCGGTTACTACAGAAACTACTAATCTAGTGGAATCACTTCCAAAAGAACCAAACGGAACTTCGTAAATTTCTTTTATAACAGAAAAAAAAGCATCACATCCGAAATGTTCGACGTCTAGGCATTTTTAAAGTTTTTTACTGAAAACATTTGCAAAACAATCGTATGACAAGAACTCGTATTAAAAAGACTGGTTTAAGCTAAAACAACAAATAACGGGGAAAAAAAACAAAAACAAAACACGGAGGACGGTGTTCAGAGCGTATGCATCAAACGTGTGTGTGCCTTCGTCGGTTGTGATGCTGCCATACAAAAAAGTACTATTTTTTTTTACAATACAACAAGCATTTACGGCAAATTTCGATCTCCCAACCCCAGCCGCCAGATACGTGTGACATATTTGAAATGAAAAACGTAGTTATATTTAACGTCTTTGCCATGGCTATGAAGTTCAGAAGCACACTACAGTGAAGGAAAGATTACGAAGCGCTAGTAAACGTTGACGATAACAGCAGTAAAATGTTTTCAACTTCGTTTTAGATGCCGACTTCCCGGCTGTAGCAATCGTGAAGGTCAATCGTAATTGTAATAGTGATGTGTGTTTTTTTTAGACAGCGAGAGGTTAGTCAGCCCCAAATAAACGTTTTGTGTCTCCGTCTTCAAGGAGAAATTTCGCCAGTGCAGTACACTGCAATCATTAACATGCAGAATGCAGTAGTGTTACGCGACCGCACTCCGCACGAAGCTCATTCAGATCGAAACGGGCAAAGGGGGGAGGGGGGGGGGGGGGGGGAGAGAGAGAGAGAGATTTAGCCGGTTTGTTGGTACATGCGAATATTTTCCGTGGCAGTTAAAATAGCCGCAAAAGAGATTTTAAGGTCACGTGACCAGCTCCGGGGTGCGAACGCACCTAGCGTTCCAGCCGATTCCGCCCTGTAGAGGGAGGTCTTGCCGGTCGTTTTCTAGAATTCTCGTTTAAAACGACTTTTCCGAGAAATAACTTAACATGCGCGCTCCCAAAGTACACGAATGCGATTCATTTCGCTTGCATTACGAGCCTGCCATCTATTGTTTCTGCGCCCAAAATCGGATTCGAATAATTGAAGGGAAGACGGACTTACAATACAATACAATACAATACAATACAATACAATACAATACAATTATTTTCTTTTTTGAATACATTTCGCTCAGTACCCACTTAAGCCAAGAAGGTTTGTGTGTGGGACGAGCAACGACAGCCATTTTCCAGTGACGGTTGGTACCTTTAGTTTCTTGTCCCCACGGAGCTTCTCACGTGTCACGAAAATCGCTTTTACGGCTATTTTAACCGTGCCCGCTAATAAAGTGCAGTGGATCCTGGTAAGCTAGTGTCATTGCCTTTCTTGCCTGCTATAGCCGGAAACAAAGATACTAACATAGGGACGCCCAAAATCTCGGAAGGTGATTGACTGACCGGTTTCTGCACATGACATGACAATCGCCATTTCGGTTCTTTAAGGTCTTCGGAGCTTCGAAAGGGTTTCGAACCCGTTGCGCCAAGCTTGCTATGGTGCTTCATCGTACTGAAAGCGTTCCTCGCCAATATACGAGTCCTTGGCACTGTGTATCCAATAAATGTATCAATTATACCTATTTTCAAACATATCTTATAATGATATTGTTTTTCCTTCTCATTTAAAGACAGAAAAAAAATATTTTTGAATTTCGCCAAGTACCAACGTTAAGCCAAGCTCACATCTTCGCTTCGCCACTATAAAAAAGCGACATTTCTATAAAACGTCACTAAATACGCTACTCGTTACCGAAAAAGTGACTAGGTAGAAGTAACTTGTTACTAGTAACGCTTTACAAACATGTTTGGGCCTTACCCGTGTAGCGGCTCCCAGCGAAGCGCGAAAGAAGTAAAAGAAGTGCCCGCGCGATCATGGCCTCGCTCAGAGCTCGAGACAGCACGGACATGGAGGAACAACGGCAACCGCAAGATCGGCTCGTCAAAACATCCAACCAATCCAAACCAGGACTCAGTCACGCAAGGTCTTCATAAGTCCCGACCTTCACCACTGCAGTCACGTGTTCGTGCGAAACGACACTGTGCGACGTCCACTACAGTGTCCCTATGACGGACCCTATGCAGTGTTGCAAAGAACTGACAAAACATTCACGCTTTCAGTGAACGGCCGGACAGAGGTAATTTCAATTGACCGCATTAAGCCTGCACATCTTGCAAACAATGAGCTACAAGAAATTGATGCAACTTCGTTCACAAGCCCATCACACACATCGCTCGTATTACCCACAACCTCGCTAGGGGGGGAACCATGTAGCGGCTCCCAGCGAAGCGCGAAAGAAGTAAAAGAAGTGCCCGCGCGATCATGGCCTCGCTCAGAGCTCGAGACAGCACGGACATGGAGGAACAACGGCAACCGCAAGATCGGCTCGTCACGTCTCAGATTTAACATAATGTAAATAGTGTAAATAAATTAGTTGAAGCTCAGTACGCTTCAAATTTGTAGGCGAAACAGAAATTTAATCCACGAAGAACTTGATCCATGAACCTTTGGAAGGTTTGTGCTGCATTCCTGAGACCAAATGGCATCCGTATGTACTCAAACATGCCAAATGGTGTTGTGATTGCAGTTTTGCCTACAAATTTGAAGCGTACTGAGCTTCAACTAATTTATTTACACTATTTACATTATGTTAAATCTGAGACGTGACGAGCCGATCTTGCGGTTGCCGTTGTTCCTCCATGTCCGTGCTGTCTCGAGCTCTGAGCGAGGCCATGATCGCGCGGGCACTTCTTTTACTTCTTTCGCGCTTCGCTGGGAGCCGCTACACCCGTATTCGCCAGCAAAGCGACCCTGGGTTCTGAGCGCGAACTCTCGCTCCACGTGCACAGAGCTGCGGTGCGCTAACACACTAGGCCACCCTCCAAGGTCAGTTGGCCTACCCACGTGACTACGCAAATTTGGCAACGAACGAGTGTAAGGGGAAACACCGGCACTAGCTGGCACGTGCGCTCCGAAGGTTCTTCCGGCGCGGCAGACAAGGGGGTTCCCACGCGGGCATACAAGACGCGGCGTTTCGTGGCTGTCGAAGTGTGACTGCAAACAGCGCTTCCTTCTTCTCGTGCACCCACTCGTGGAAGAGCTCTTTGGAGAATTATTTAATTCAGGAAGGTACGGGGAGGGACGGGCTATTAATAAAGTTCGACACGTGGCGTCAGTCATACGGCGCCATACGTAAACAGCGTATTGCGTAACGCAACTCAATCGCGTGTTCTTTGTCAGTGCGTGTGAGGGTCTTCTGACGCACCTCGCGCCCCGACTCCTGCAGCCGAGCGAAGCCGAGAAATTGAGCGGAGCTTTCTATTTTCAGCGTACATTGAAAGGACTGCTGGGTTTTCGATTGTTCCGGGAGGTACTTGGGAGTCGGAACAGGTTGTTCTGTTGAAACACTCCTCATGCATATCAAGCGTCACGTCAGTTAGTGCGATTTGCTCGCTGAATACCGTCTTCACTAGCCATTTCTAAATGTTGGCGGACATTAGCTGAGGTAGTAATCGTCATGGTAAGTTGGCTAGTTAACAAAAATCTTTTAATTAACTTTTTAATTATTGGTTTTTACGCTTCATGTTGCAATTGCGAAGATAACGGGAATTGCTATTAAGGCCGAAAAATTAAAATAATTTGTAAAGTTTTCTTAGTTTCTGACATATGAATTAATCAAATTCCACGTGTTTTTAGCCCACTTTAAAAATTTCTCGCCGCCAGCACTGCCCACAATGACGCTCAGAAGAGTGACGACGTCACTCTTTTAAACGTCAGTGTTTGCAGGGCTGGCGGCGCGCTTCTTGCGCGCAATGTTTGAAGTCGGGCTAAAAAGACGAGAAACTATGATAATTCATATCTCAAACACCAATAAACGTTTTTTTAAACTTTTTCAACTGGTTTGGCCTCTAATAACAGTTGCCGTCAATTCTGCAACTGCAGCACAACCCGTAAAATTAATAATCAAAAAGTTAATTCACAAATTTTAGTTAATTAGTCAACTATACCATGACTATTTTTCTCTCAACTAATGCCCGCAAAACTTGAAAAAAAAAAAATCTATCGGAGGTGGCATTTACATAGCCGGTTGCAGTCTGTTATAATTTTGTTCCCATTAAAAATATGACCTTTTATAATCACAAAAGATTCATGACGATAGACCCTCCAAGCGAAACAATCATCTTTGCGTCGTACCCTGTGGAAGACTGTTTAGCTATTTTTACCGTCCGTTCCAAACCTTGCAACGAAGTTCAGTTGGGCTAATTGGTTCATGACTGGGTAGATAGATCTATTCATCAGATCTATCCATGACTAGATAGATATCTTTGAGAGCAGCAGATATCAAACAAACGCCGTCTGGGCATTTGGCGGTGCATTGCGATCGATGCCCGTGCACCCCCTTGTTGTTAAACAAAACATCCTGGGACGGCACAGCGGAAAAAACAACTAGGGAAATTCACGAAGCGTTCGTGATCAAAGAAGGTGCGCCGATAAGCATATCAATGAGCCGTCTGTGGCCCTGCTAGATGAAGAAATGTTATTTGTAGAGAGAGAGTGGGAGTGGCTGGAAGTGACGTGGTTTTATTAAGGCATTTAAGTCTAGTGTGTTTTCTAATAAACTTTCAGTTGCGAGTGCGCACCGTGTTGTCGTTACCTTCATCACATTGTCCCTGTCCTTCGGTGCTTCCATCCAGTCCAAACCTTGGTTTCATATGAGGCTACCACGTGTCGTGTGTTGCTCGGAGTTCTTTTTTTTTTTTTTTATGATTGAGATGTGAGCGTTTTAGAAACGAGACAAAAGAATGCTTTTGGTTTTCAAAAGGAACCATATCTCAGGTTCAGCTGTCAGGGCAATTTTAAGAAAAAAAAATGTTCTTGATACGATGAAATTATGAGCCAAAAAGTTTGTGAGTTCACTTTCCTCCAAAACAAAAAGACAGCTGCCAATCACGACGAACCACAAAAAGCTCCCCCTACTGCGCTCGCACTGTTTTTTTTTTTTTTTAGTCGTCTAATTTTGTTGCGAGCTTTGTCAGTACCTGGTATCCTCCTAATGCTTGCCTCGATTGGCTGTCCTTCGTGTTCTGCAAAAAATTTAGCTCGCACACATCTCTTTTTTACGCAATGTAACATTTTTGGAGCCTCCGGCAAGTCTACATCTCCACTATGCATCTGGAATCTCTAATCACTGGTCGCCCTTTGGTCTCCATAGTCAATGAGAACTCGGAGCAGTATCACGGCAGAACAATTGTTATGCAGTCGGAGTGACAAAAGAGGCGTCCACTCTTTTATGACCATTAGAGTATTATACTGCTGGCGATCCTCGTTAATTACGCAGATTAAAGAAAAAATAAACTGTCGGAGTTTTCAGTACACCATGGGGCAGTAGACAGACAGGAGTCTTCTTGGAGTGAACTAGCCTTAGTAACACATTTATCTATTACAAAAAAAAACAAAAAAAACTGCGAGTTTTTTTTTTTTTTTTTTTAGAATGGTTTAGTTTATCTTCAAAAATGTAGACCACGAGTGTTTATGGTACATTCTCAGGCATAGATAGCCTGCACGTGGCGCCATCGCACCATGTCGTTGTACAAATGTATGCCTCGATGTGGAGGGCTTACACCGCAACCTCTCGAGAAAAATCAGTCTAATTGACATGGGGGTAGGGGAAAGGGGTGTAGGAGGAAGAGATAGGGGACCTATTGTGCCTAGAGCTGTAACGGGCGTATGAGGCTAATCAGGGAGTCGAGCATCTACTTGTGGTCATTTCCTACTTGTTCTTGCCAAGAAAAACATGCTAGATGGCGCGAACCGTGTGCTGCAGACAGTATGAGCGCAGCAGCGAGGCCACAACGACAATGGCCACCGACTTGACGTCAATGCAAGCCATCCCTTCATTAACTTACGCCATTGCTGCGCAAGATCACACAATCATCAACTTTAGTTCCGGATAACCTCCGAGCACAACGTGACTCTCTGAACGCAACTTGACTACAATGACTTCTCGATGTTCCAGCGAGGCGAGCGAAGAAAGTAAAAACATAAAGTTTGCCTTTAATTGTTCACGTTGGGTAAACAAGAGTGACCACGACTGGATAGTCTTGGAACTGGGTTGAGTGAATTCAGAGAAACAACGCCAAGAGTCGCCTCCCCTCCCGATTGCCATTTCTGTGAAGTGAGTCGGGCAATCCCGCGGGTCGATTTGACGCGCCCTTTTGCGACCTTGCGCGCGCTAGGAATCGACCTCATTGTCGGAACGCATGCGTCACTTTGGGTTTTTATCTTTCTTTCTTCTCACTTCGCTGGTTCGTTTCCTCGCCGACGTTTGAGCAAGCGGAGGTGGCGTTCACGGGCGACGTTTCTTCCAAACAAACAATCATCGCGTGCACCCTTGGCCCTCTTCGCGGGCGGCGCCGTGTGCTTTTGTCGTCGAATCGCCCGCCGAAGTCTTTTTTTTATATTTTTGTCAGATTATAGTTTTGAAACGGTTCGCTGACGCCTCGATCGCTTGTTTCGACAAACGATGATATATCAAACGCACAAAGACGTCGAGCGCCGTGACGGTGCACATTTGACACTGCTCGATCGACGCCGTCGGATCGTAGCTTTTGTCTGAGGTCGGACCTAAACTGAAACCGAGAACGGTCAAGTGTGGAACTTCGTATCGGTTACGGACTTGTGGTAAGAAAAACGAGCGGCCGACGAGAAATATCTGATCACGTGGAGCGGAACATATTGGTAAGGAGTCTAAACGAGAGCTGTTTGATTCCGCGGAATAAACGGTCGGGGGAGGGTACGGCAGCGGGCAAGCGCGAGAGCAGGTTGAAATCATCGAACAAAAGGGTGCGGGGTCTATAAGTGCGGGCAAACTGGGCTCTGAGGTCCTAAGCTGGCCCGGGGTATAGTTGTTTCTTAGGGGACGCTGTTGTTTCGGGTGTGACCAATTGTACTCCAGTTACGAGAACATGGTACTGCGTACTCAACCGGGTCAAAGGTTGTTTTTTTTTTCTCGGTAAAATACGAGTTGGTAAATACGATCGTGTTTGTGACAAGTGATTATAATAAACGCACAAACCAGATCACTTTTAATTCGCGAAGCCTTCACGTCTAGTTCGCCGGCGGTTAGCGTAGAAGTTGTATGACGAGTTTGTTGTACCAGAGTGTTACGCCAAAGAGCCTGGACGCGCGACCGCGCCCAACACCACCGGGAATCATCGAAGCCTCCGAACGGTCTCACGCATCTCCACGTAAACGTCGTCACCTTAGCAAGGCGCCAAATGAGGAGCCGGGCCCGAGCTCGACGCTGAACGTCCTGATCGTTCGGCGTCGCGTTGATTGGTCGTGAGGCCCAGCCGAACGATGACGTAAGCACTCGTGCACAATCTTTGTCTGTGCTCGATATCACTGTGATGAGGTAGAATTGCTTCTGCACGGGGCTTTTGATTATTCTCGGTGGCGTAGGCCAGCCTCAAGCTTGGCTCATCATCACCGAGCAGCCAACGATCAATATTGCAGCAACGAGGCAATTCAACGACCAATATCAAAGCTTTGCGGAGCGCGAACGTGCGTCTGCTTCTCGGCCGAAGGTTGCGGTGACACCAGAACGCCGACCTATGATTGGCTCTGACTGGAAGGATAGTGGGTAGACCTTAAGGCATTTAGCATTTGAGGTCTATCCATTATCCTTCATTCGGAGCCGATCAGAGCTCGGCGTCTTTCTGACGTCACCACAACCCCTGGAAAACAAGCAGACCAACTTGCTCTCCGCATAGGGACGTCGATCGTCATGACCAGCTCTATATCTGGCCGTATTTTCGTTTTCAGTGACTATTGTTGAGGCGAACACAGTAAAACGTTTACGGGCACTTGGCAAAACGATATTCCAGTGTGCCTGTCACGCTCGCCCGGTCCGACACGCGAAATGATTGAGACAAGACCAGGTGAGAGGGAGTCATGTGCATAAGTATTAAAGTAATAAAAGGAAATCAGGAGGTAGTTATCAAACACAAGAGAATGAAAAGGAAAAGTTCAAAGCAGACAAGAGTCCCCGTAGTCAAGTCCCCACAAAAGCTCGACTCACGCCTGACGTGGTGGGGCTTCAGGAGCGTTGCTGCCTTCGGTGTGGCCTCTGGAACCGGAGCGTCGCCGGGTTCGTCGTGGCTTCTGGAACCGGAGCGTTGCCGGGTTCGTCGCGGCTTGAGGGACCGGAGCGTTGCCGGGTCCCCATGAACCGGAGCGGGGCCGGTTTCGGTGAGGCTTCAGGAGCCAGAGCGTTGCCGGGTCCTCAGGAACCGGAGCGGGGCCGGTTTCGGTGAGGCCTCAGTAGCCGGAGCGTTGCCGGTTTCAAGAAGCGTCGGATCAGAACTGCCGCACCTGCCCGCCCTTCCTCGCGATCCTCTTCTCCCTCTTTTCTCTTCTTTTTTCTTCTTTTCTTCCCAGCTCCACACCCGTGACAATGCCCCCCAACTTTGAGAAGTTCATCGTTGAACTTCTTCTACCCCGTCAAACTTGAAGTCCAGTAGTAAAGTCTGGGGCTGACGGTAATTCCTGCCGGCACTTGCACAGCACTCACTCTTGGCTTGGGCGATCTCGAGCCTTGGCAAAGACCGCATCCATCATCGTAGCGCTCGCACGTGCAACACCAGTCTACACACTTGACCGCACGCGATGAAACATAGTTCCTTCATTTCACACTCGTGCACAAAGTACAGAAAAAAAAATCATGCGTGAAGAACTTTGAAATAAAAGTCGATTCACATTAAATTGCGTCCCTCATTCCCCCTAAAAGAAACAACCATGTTTGCACTTCGAACCCACTAACTCGATCACCGTATTACCCCATGCGCTATCGAGCAAGAAAAAAAATAGGCACGAGGGAATCGAAGTCTAAATTCCTTATTTACATCCAACTTAAGTAGTCTGCACCTACATTATCCTTCCCCTTAATGTATTCGACGTGAAAACTATAGTCTTGCATCTTCATGCTCCATCGCATGACACGACTGTTGGTGTGTTTAGCCTTATTTAAGAATTCCAGCGGCTGGTGGTCAGTTTGTACTCGGAAATGCTTGCCATATAAATATAGTGCGAACTTTTCAACGGCCCAAACCAGTGCCAGACACTCCCTTTCGATCGTGGCATAATTCTTTTCCGCCTTGCTTAGCCGTCTGCTTGCGTACGCGACAGGGTGCAGTACGCCATCTTTTTCCTGTAGAAGGACTGCTCCCAGACTGACGCTTGAGGCGTCCGTACGTAGCACCAATTCCTTGTCTAGGTTGAGAGCCATGAGGATGGGAGGTTTACACAATTCCTCCTTCAGGCGTTTGAATGCCCTTTCCCGCTCGTCATCCCACTGCACCTCGTTGCAAGTTCCCTTCTGGGTCAACACTGTCAGAGGAGCCGCCACCTCTGCGTAGTTAGGAATGAATTCCCTGTAGAATCCGGTCAAACCCAGGAAGGACCTGATCTGTCGTTTTGTTGTCGGCCTTTGCGCCTCTTGGATCTTCGTCAGGATCTCCTGTCTTGGGGCTACTTGGCCTGATCCTAATCTGTGGCCTAGGAAGCTGATTTCGTGAAATCCAATTTCACACTTCTTTGGCTTGACTGTGATCCCCGCATCGCGCAGCCTTCCGAATATAGCCTTTAGTGCATCTATGTGCTCCTCCCACGTGTCAGTTGCCACCAGAACATCATCGATATAGTGGTGTGCATTCGGTATGCCCCTCAGTAGGATCTGCATCAGCTTTGTGAAAGTCGCGGAAGCTGTCTTTAAGCCGAACGGCATGAATCTGAAATGATACAGACCGCTCAAGGCTGAGAACGCTGTTTTATGCTTCGATGATTCTGTCATGGGGATCTGCCAATATCCCTTGGCCAAGTCTAACTTTGAGAAGAAACGTTTACATCCCACCTTAGCAAACGTGACATCTACCCTGGGAATGGGCTCGGCATCGGCTACCAACACATCATTTAGCCGCCTAAAGTCAATGCAGAATCTGCTGGACCCATCTGACTTCTTAACTAATACGATAGGCGCGTTGAATGGTGATGTTGATCTCTCGATCACACCCAGTCGCAACATCTCTGTTATTTCCTTTTCCACTGTTTCGTGTACCTTTATTGGCAGAGGGTACTGCTTAACATGCACTGGTGCCTGAGCGGTCAGCTTGAGATCACACTTGATCAAGTTTGTTTTTCCGGGCAGATCCGAGAAGATTTCTTCGAATTTTTCAATCAAAGTCTCAACTTGTTTCTTCTCCTCTGCACTCAAGGCCGTATTCACCAGTACGTCTTGCCCGTTTTGTTGTCTTGTCAGGGACAGAGTCGGGACATCGTCTATAGCGTCTTCCTCATCGTTTTTGTTGTCATCATCAGTTGCTGTTGCCGCGCTGCACCCCGGTGCCACCGGGTCCATTTCAGCCCTCTCTTCATATTTTTTGAGCATGTTTACATGGAAGGCTTTTCTTGTTCCGGCAATCTCCAACTCATAGTCAACTTCATTTCTTCGCGCCGTGACGATGAAGGGACCCTTCCATTGCATGAGCAATTTGTTGTTGTCGCTCGGAAGGAGGATTAGCGCTTTATCCCCAACCTTCATTTCTCGGTTGACTTTCTTCCGATCATAATACGCCTTGTATTTTACCTTGGCTTCATCCAAGCATTGGTGTGCCAGTTTGCAGGTCTCCTCCAGTTTGTCTCTCAGCTCCATGACGTAGCTGTATGACGTTTTTGTTTCCTCGTTCAACGCCTCGTTGGACCACACTTCTCTGAGTATAGTTAATGGCCCCCGTACCGTTCTCCCATATAACAACTCAAATGGAGAGAATCTTAAACTGGACTGGGGTACCTCCCGGTAAGCGAACAACAGCGCTGGCAGGTACCGGTCCCAGTCCTTGGGCCTCTCCTGACACATTCTACGTAGCATCAACTTTAAAGTTCCATTAAATTTCTCTACCAACCCGTTGCTCATAGGATGATAGGGGGTAGTCAAAAGGCGTCTAACTGACAGCAGACGACCCACCTCCTTCATCAAGTCTGACGTAAATGCAGCGCCACGGTCACTAAGGACCTCTCTCGGTACGCCGTATCGCGTAAACATGTCAACTAATGCTTCCGCTACTACCGGAGTCCCGATGGTTTTTAAGGCTACCGCGTCGGGGTATCGAGTAGCCACATCCACCATGGTTAAGATGTATCGGTTCCCCGAGTCTGATTTGGGAGCGATCGGACCAATGATGTCAATGGCCACCCTCTGAAAAGGAGTTACAATCGTCGGCATGGTACCTAAGGGGGCCTTGCCTACTCTCCCTTTGGGGACCGTCCGTTGGCAAATGTCACACGACCGCACGTACCTCTTAATGTCGCTTTGGACACCCGGCCAAAAGAACTCTTCAGATACTAGTGCTGTTGTGTTGCTCACGCCCTGGTGGCCTGACATTATTCCGTCATGTGCCATCCCGGTGACAGTTCGCCGAAACTTCTTCGGGAGAACCAACTGGTCTGTTTTTCTTCCGGAGCTGTATGTACAGCTCCTGTACAACAGCTCATTCCTTATGAAAAACTCGTACTTCGTTCTGCCCCTGTGCTTCTTGATTACTTTCCCAACGTCGTGGAAGCATTTCTTCAGAGTTTCGTCATTCTTTTGCTCCTGGATGAGCTCCTCCTTAGTTGTTTGAAGCAGTGGTACCTCCGGTACTCGCAGTTCGGGAGGCGATGGCGCGGGTCGACATGTAGGCCTCTTGGTCTGCACAGCCCCCGCGGTGCCCATGAACTCTTTATCGCCCCGTTCGAGTAAAGATTCGTCAGCAGAGCGTTCTAGATTCTCCACATGTGTCTCTTTCGCCAGGACGCCTTCCGTCCTGGTTTTCTGTTCACCGAGTGGCTCAGTCGCCGACATATGAGCTTCCCCTGTTTTCACATTCAAACTCCAGTTTGGATCGGGGTCATTGGCATCTCGTACAAGCGGCACGTTTCCCAACACCAGATCGTACAGAGGGTCGTTTACACACTTCGCTGTTAACTTTCCCGTGTAGTATGGTGTCCTAACCGTAATCTCGGCCTCGGGAAGGTACCTTACTGTTTTGTCCAGTAGAAACACCGGGCTCAATATTCCCGTGTACGCTTCCTTCGGAACCAAGTTCTGGGGAACAATGATGGTGTTGCAGCCCGTGTCCCTGAGGACAGTTATTCTGTGGCCACCCATATCTCCCTCTACAACTGGCAGATTCTCCACTAGAAACTTGGGAGGATGTCCTACTGCCGAGTTGACAACCGGAATCTTGTCACCATTCTTGAGGGTAACGAAGCCATCTTCGAGCTCGGTCGCCTCTTCGTTTCTTGACCTCGTCCAGAGACATGACGCCTGATGACTGTCGCTAAACTTTGACCTGCAGCTATCTGCACGGTGTCCAGCTTTCCCGCAGTGCCAGCAAGTAATTGCTTTGGTGGTCGGCGGACGTCCATGGCAGTTTTCCGCATTGTGCCCAATTTTGTTGCATAAAAAGCAACGCAAAGCTTTCCTGCCCCCTCCTGTTTTAGACTTATCTGCTATGGCCATACTCGACTGCTTGCTCGTCTCGTCGATTCTCGACCTACTCGTAGTAGGCTGGGCCTGAGCCTCTAGGAAGAGGTCCGCCTTTGACGCAACTTCTTGCAAGCTTTGGCATTCTCTCTCTCGGAGAAAGATAGTCAACTTGGTGGAGCAAGTGAGCAGAAACTGCTCGACCAAGACCTTGTCACGGAGGGCTTCGAACGTGTGTTGAATATTGGCCATCTCAACCCACCTGTCAAAATACCCAGCGAGACGGGCGGCAAACTGTCTCCTCGTCTCTCCCTCCTCGGGCTTTGCATCTCTAAACCGCTCTCTATACCCTTCTTTAGTGTAGCGGAACCTTTGAAGCAGTGCCAGCTTCACTCTCGCGTAATCCAGTGCGTCTTCTGGCGACAACCGACCCACTACTGTTAACGCTTCACCGGTAAGGCACAGACTCAGAGTCGTCGCCCATTTCTGCTGAGGCCAACCCATTTCCGTTGCAGTACGTTCAAAGCGTAGCAAGTATGCATCTAAGTCATCCCTTCCTTCTTCAAACTGAGGAATTAACTTATGAGGGCTAAAGTGTCGCGCCTCACCGGTTGTCGTGGACGAGTTAGGAGCCTCTCCTTCACCTGTACCCTGGATTGCATCATGACGTGGCGCCGCTGCGCTTTGTACTGCCAACCGAAGTTGCAGAACTTCGCGTTCTTTGTCCAACCGGACACATTCCTCCTCGCGTTCCTGACGCGCCAACGCTCTTTCTTCTCGTAGTCTAGCTTTTTCGTCCTCCATCCATTTCTTCAACTCGTCTCCCTGATAACCCAACTCCTTTCCCACCGCCATTAATTTCTCGTTCTCCATACTAGTCTTCTTGACTCCACCAATTCGTGTGTGTTCCGGGCGAAGTGATTAAATTAAATTGCTGGTAAATGGGATCCTGGCAGGCTCGCCACAATTGTCACGCTCGCCCGGTCCGACACGCGAAATGATTGAGACAAGACCAGGTGAGAGAGAGTCATGTGCATAAGTATTAAAGTAATAAAAGGAAATCAGGAGGTAGTTATCAAACACAAGAGAATGAAAAGGAAAAGTTCAAAGCAGACAAGAGTCCCCGTAGTCAAGTCCCCACAAAAGCTCGACTCACGCCTGACGTGGTGGGGCTTCAGGAGCGTTGCTGCCTTCGGTGTGGCCTCTGGAACCGGAGCGTCGCCGGGTTCGTCGTGGCTTCTGGAACCGGAGCGTTGCCGGGTTCGTCGCGGCTTGAGGGATCGGAGCGTTGCCGGGTCCCCATGAACCGGAGCGGGGCCGGTTTCGGTGAGGCTTCAGGAGCCAGAGCGTTGCCGGGTCCTCAGGAACCGGAGCGGGGCCGGTTTCGGTGAGGCCTCAGTAGCCGGAGCGTTGCCGGTTTCAAGAAGCGTCGGATCAGAACTGCCGCACCTGCCCGCCCTTCCTCGCGATCCTCTTCTCCCTCTTTTCTCTTCTTTTTTTTTCTTTTCTTCCCAGCTCCACACCCGTGACAGTGCCTACGAAACTAGAGTGAAATGATTTCAACATACCGCTACTTGTATGTGTCAGTAGCGATCGATTAGCATCTATGCGGAGAGCAAGTCGTCTGCTTCTTGCGCAGGAGTGGCGGTGACGTCAGAACGGCATTGAGCTCTTATTGGCTGATTGAATAAAATAGTGGGTCGACCTGAAGGCATCTAGCATTAAAGTCTACCCACTATTTTTTTTTTTTTTTTCATTTACTCAGTAAGAGTTAGGCGTCATTATGTCGTCACCACAGCTCCTGAGCAAGAAGCAGACGACTTGCTCTCCGCATACGCGTCAAACTCAAGTCCGGGGAATGCATCTGCACTGTACCAATACCACCTAGAAGACAAAGGCCCACGCATGACGTCATCGTTGATGGATTTCCGACCCGCCCCCAAGCGGCAAACACAGCAACCAGAGCCAAAGCTGCAGACGCGTCGGTCTTGGCGTCGCCGCCTGCTATAGCGTCGCGCGCGTTGCGTGCATATAGTTATCATAATGTACGCTAGAGGTTCAAATGGCGCTAGTGTGCTGTCGCACATTTTAGCAGACAGCAACTAGCCGAAAAGTGACTTGTGGTAATGCATTTCTATGGAGAAAAGTGAGTGCATTTTTTTTCCTGCGCTCGAATATAAGAGCAAATGTCCCCAATAATTCGTACGTATACTAAGTAGCTTGGAACATTTCTCAGTCAGGCAGACGAAATAATTGGTCAGTTACAGCGTTTTCTTTTTTCAAATTTATTGCATTGAAAACGGTGCTAAAACGGCTTCGTGCATGTATTTATATGCACTGTCGGACACTGTTAGCGCGAAGACGACGTCGGCGCTAACCAAACGAACGAAGGACGTCTGGAAAACCAAGAGAGACGGAAATAACTACGCAGTAGCACTGGATCAGTGACTCCTTGGGCATGTAGGGTCAAAATAAATTGAAGGCCACGTAATATAGTCAGATTTTCAATAAGTAAGTACTGTATTATTTCTACTCGGCGCGAAGAGGCTTGTTCTACGTTCAAAACATCACCCGCACGGTCGAAAATTTTGAAAACAAGTGCCTGATAAAAGCTGCCCGGCATATAAAATGATAAAAAGAGACACCTTTCATAGCCAGCGTACTTTATTCTTTACGTTTCGAATGTTCTTAACCGCTCGTAAAGATGTACGACGGAGCCGTTTCATATAGAGACAGGACGGGCATACTAGCAATATATGAGCGCCACCTGAATGCTGGCAAACCTTGGACACAGTCTACATTCCTTTCGATGGTTGTTTTGCTTAGAATCGTCGCTCGTCTTTACACACCTGCTATGGAACAAAGGTTTGGGACTGAAATATAGCCAAGTTTAGCATCGTTCACTGGTAACCAAAAACTGTTTTACGTAAAGCAGATACACTTTTTCAATGTCGATAAAGGTACCTACTATTCGGCACGACCCAAACAACAAAAGTGATCCACGTTATTATCCGGCGAAGAGAGAAAAATGCACGCGCGTTTCCCCATGGGAATGCACAGGAGCACCGCAAACGTAGGCGGGTTGCTGTCTGCTTCAATCTGCATCCCGCAAGTCGCAGAGACAGTTGAACCTCTAGCGTACATTATAACAACTCTATAAGAACATAGACGCTGTGAGACGCGCTGACACAAGGTAGGCGCCGCCGTGTGTGGATCCATTACTCGTGACGTTTCGGGACAAGGCGCAGACCTAGCTTTTTCTTTCAGGTGGTATGCGCCGAGAAAGTGAGGGAGAAGGGCAGCCGAGAGCGCGAGTGGACGTCAAAACTCCAATCTCTGGTTGAAAGCATTAGTGGGGAGGCGCCAAGCTATGCGGTAGAGCAAGTTCGTCTGCTTCCAGCACAGGAATTGCGATGACGTCAAAACGCCGAGCTCTTATTGGCTGATTGAAAACAAAAAAGCAAAATAGTGGGTAGACCTCGAGGCAGCTAGCATCGAGGTCTACCCACTATCCTTTCGGTCAAAGCCAATCAGAGCTCGGCGTCATTCTGACGTCACCGCAACTCCCGCGCAAGCTAAGCAGACGACTCCGTCTCCGCACAGCTGCCTATTTGTCTCTCACTCATCGAACGGGTTCGATGGCCGAACACGGGTGTCCTGCGTTTTGCGTTCGATTTCGAATGCGTTCGTACACCGGGTAGAGACAAAGACGGCTGTAGGTTTACATCTACCCACTAATCATTCCAGTCAGAGCTCGGACTTCCTTACATGCCCGCACGCTCTCGTTTCCCCCTCTCCCTCTGTTTCTCACCTAATTTACTGTACCCAGACTGTCGATGGTTATCGAGTTTAATGTTAAAAAAAGAAAAAAAAAACCCGCTCGCATCCTTGCAGAACGAGCACGGAAAAACAAATGTGACGAACACATTCTTTTTCTCCACAAAACACGCAAATGTGCAAATGCTTTTTTTTTCTTTTTTAGGGATTTCCGATCGTGCGTGCTTCGGAATCCCGCCCACGTTCCTGCTTTGCGTTGCGTGCGATTCCACAATACGTCCAGCTTTCGACGCACTAAAGCGCATGCGTGTCCGCCGATTACTGTTGCAACCTGCCTAATTAAGTCACTTTCGGTACTCGCATCCAACGAACGGATGTGATAATATTGATCGTTCTACGGGTGTTGTGTAGTACCTACATCCTTTCATTTTTCACATCTAGCTTTTTTTTTTTTTTGGATGATTTTGACTTTGGAACGTATCTCCCAACGCGTTGCGCACGACACTAAATCGTTTTTATTCTTCGGAATCGAAGTATTTTTTGTTTTTATCTTCCCCAAGACCTCGCCAATAATCTTAGTATACGATCGTTGTCATTATGACTGCCTTTTAGCTCGCGTAATTTGCCATAAACGCAACGGTCTTCTTGTTGCCCTCCGTAGCTCACGGCTAGAATTGTGGATTCTTTCGAAAGTCCCTGTCGATCTCATCACGATCATCTTAAAGTTACCCGAACTGCGCATGCGCGCCATGCATGTGTTGCTTAATGAGAAGAAAAAAAGTCTTTCACTCAACCTACAAGCCGCACTCACGTCCGTCACTACACACGCAATTTCTTTTGGCGGCGTCCGACAGACTATTGCCAAGCGGAAATGTAGTTCTTTTTTTTTTTGTAGGTCTGAATTGCAAAACTTTTTTTTTGTTTCGTCATAGCCCGACAGATATTTACTTCGTTGACGTTGAGAAAGATCTTGACTTGATCTACGACAATACCCCGACAAAGCATTGATAGGGAAAAATACAGTGGGAAAACTGCAGAAGTCCCAAAAATAGCCAACGAAAGAGGGGACATTTTTTTAACGTTAGTTAGACGTATAACTAGAGCGTGAACAGACATGATTTTGTGGAGGTTGAAAACAAAATAAATATTTATTGTCGTGATCAAAATTTCGTAACGAAAGCGCACAGCGTACATCGTGCAGCACCGCTGACTGTCGCGGCCGGGCTATAGTTATTTCCAATGGATTTTTGCTGTCTACGTTGTAGATGTGAAATACTGCCATTACACTAGTACCACTGCTAGCTTTTGGCCTTAAACGTACACTCTCCAAATCCACGCGCTCGCAGCCGTGCCATCTTTCTTCAGATTCACGTAATTTTAACTTAGTACATTTCAATGTCGTGCGAATGGACTCCGCGTAAATACTGCATCCCCTGCAAATTTCGATCTGGGTGAGCATCGCACCGGTGTGCGTTTGTGTAACATTCCTCAAGCAGTAGTCTCAGTGATGCACGTTGAAGACCTTAGGCTGATACCGCACTGATATAAATGTCTCATCTATAGCGTGAGCCGTGTCACCATATCATAATAGTAGACCGACCTCACACAATTTTTTAGCCCTCAGCATCCTATTTGCTTTTCTTACTTAGAACTCCGCAATACTTCCCAAATAGCGAAATTTATTGTTTAATTATCTATCAGCCAAAGACGCAGAGCTCATTGTTTCTCTCTCTTTCTCTGGGTTTCCCTCCATTCATGCAGCGAATATAGAAACAGGTTTCAGTCCCCTTTAATTTTAATTAATTTTTTTATAATTGTTTTCTCATGACGTGGGAAATTCAAACCATGGGTCTAAAATAATTACGAATAAAGCTATATGTGCGCCTACTCTGAGACCAGCGGGATTAAAAAAAAGAAAAGGAAAAAAAAAAGCATTGGACGTTTTATACTTTGCACTCCCCAGCACCAATTCACCACAACAGTGACAAAAATCAAGAAGAAAAAAAAAATATTTTCTACGAAATACACTCCCAGCCTCACAGAAATGATGAACGTAGATAAAAAGAAATAGTGTTGACTCGTGTCGGCGATTACATCGGGACCCTATGAACCAGCCTCCCACTTCATTATACCTGGAATCCTATAGTTAATCTCAGCACGGCCACTAAACGTAATTACTCTCCATTTTAGTTTGGTCGCATCACCCACGAACGATGCGCTGTACCTCTTTGATAGCCATCTTTAATATCTAACAGAACTCCGCCTCCTCTAAACAGTTTGCGGCAACCACAAGGTTTGCAGACCGAGACCCTAAAGAACGCGATTGCTTTATCAGTTGCCTTCACCGCTGCCCTACGTCGTCGAACCCAGCTTCTTTGGAAACAGGATTGAGTTACGTCATCAGCGAGGCCATAAAACGTGTAACAAAAGAAAATAGTATTTTTTTGCGTGTTTTTGTTTGTTTCCGACTTACTTGTACCAGAAGGTGCATCACGTTTCATTGAGTGCGCAACGAGAAGGCTCCTGTGTCGTCCGCGACGGGGCGGAATGCCTGCGGTGCTTAAACGAACCTTGCGCCGCCAATTACGTGATTATAGATGC
Source organism: Ixodes persulcatus (assembly GCA_013358835.2). Taxonomy (NCBI): domain Eukaryota; kingdom Metazoa; phylum Arthropoda; class Arachnida; order Ixodida; family Ixodidae; genus Ixodes; species Ixodes persulcatus. The sequence goes on from JABSTQ010001999.1 coordinate 62,860, forward strand.
GCTTTGCAGATCGTGCCACTAGCGCGGCATTCGAACGGGTTCAAGGGCACCCTCAGACATCCTTTCTGCCCCAAGCTGCGAGCCCTATTCGGCTGCCCGAAGCCAAGGCTCGCACGTCCGTGAGTTTTCAAGGTCCACCACGCCGCTTGGACTCTCGCCGATTATACTGCAGCGCGTTGGCTATATTGTGCGTGCTCATTGGCGTCAGTGGAATACCAGTGAACGTGCCGAAAGTAAATGAACCTCGGTGTGAATTTCACGTGTTTGTTTGTTAATTTCACAAGATAGGTGGTTGTGCAAAGAGATCGGGTCATAAGCGTTTCCTAACTTGTCGTTGACTATTGTTACGACTACACGGAGTTGCTTTAAAGATGCGACTATAAAATTTCAATACACGATACCTACATCAGGATAATAATTTGATCAGATCCAGGGTACGTTGTCCCGGTATACTAATTAGCCTGTAGTAAGCTGAGAAAAACTTCAGTAAATGACCACACATTCACAGATAAAAATGCAGATATGAAATAAGAATGGCACGAACGTTTGCCCGCGTCATTTAAGCCATCACTTTCTTCTGCTTGCCAAAAAGGCGCCGAGTCCAACACCAACAAGAACGCGTTGGAAGCATGGAAAGCCGAAAAGCGACGTGACGTGAATCGATCTCGTCTTTAAATTTTCTGTACAACAAAAACAACCATATCAACCGGATATGTTTAACAAGATCTGAACAAATAGGATTTTCCGACGACTAGATGCCCCTAATCGTGATTCCAGACCGAAAATTGCTTCCACTAATTTTATTTTTCTTCATGATTGTACTCCATTGTTTCAACAGCCTGCCCCTGTGACCTGTTGCAGTCGTCCCCAAACACTTTTTTTGTTATGATTATAATGCAATTAAATGCAAAGGTGCAAGCGAGCTGGACAAGAATGACGAAAATAATCCCTGGAGAAGGGGAACAAGAGGGACAAAGGACATATCTGCTCGGATCATTTCAGGCGCATGCAAACGCTTGCAGGCCTCAAAGACACCATCCAACGCCGACACAACTATAAGCGCGAAGTCCGATGAACCGGCTTCCGAACAGATTGTAAAGATTCGATCTGGTTCTGTTACCTCTGGAAAAACCCCGCCCCTTCCGATGTGGATAAGTATCGTATCTGCGTGCGGTCATATATCCCCACTGTGTGATGCACGTTAAACACTCCAGGCCACCAGTGGTACTGCACTGGCTAAATTTCTCATTTGCAGCATAAACCAGTGAAGGCAGACCGACCTTATGCTTTCTAAACAGGAACGTCTAATTTGCTTCGGGCCATCAAGACCGCGTTGCTAAACGGTGGCGCAAAAACGGTTTATTTTTGGCAGGCAATAAAGATGAGCCCGTGTACTGTGCACAAATTACCAGGAACGGGGTGCGCGCACCCGACGGTTCTTGCAAGTACCGGTCATTCCCGCCAGGTGGCTGAGCGGTTTCTCTCCTCGTCGAAAACCTTGAAAGCTGAGCGGGAAACCAATCCATCGAAACAAGCACGAAACAGAGAATAAACACCTTCTTCGCAAGAGGCACTCTGTGTCCCGAGACGCGAGCAGGTGCGGGAGGGGTCACTGCCGTAGCCTCGGGGCGGGATGGCAACGCTGACCGCGTGAACCGTCCTCGGGCGACAAAGCAGGGGAGCGCCTCCCTTCTGGTAATCCCAGCCGGGCCTTCCCAAATGACCATGACCCCTACGCGGGTTCGGCGATGGGCAGCATGGACTCCCTTTATAAGGAGCCCCTAGGACCGATGCAGAGCACAGTACTCCAGCAGTCCTCCAGATTACCAGGTGAGTGCTCAGAGTTCGGAGTTTCTTTGGTGCTCGAATCTGGTGTCGTGCATTTGTAGTGTATCTTAAGATTTCGACAAAAGAATTTTTTTTTTCATTTATTTTGTGATTAATCGAAAACTTGATATTCGATACAGATTGATGCTTGGCCGATTTCGCAGTGTTAAGGAAAAGAAACGCAGTGTTGGAAAGGCATACTGGTAGTGCACAGTTGCGATGCTTTCGTTCTGGTAGAGCGTTCGTACGAGAACGCGAAGCAGCTTTTCCTTAGAACAGCTTGGGTTAAACGCAAACAAAAGCGTCAAATTGCGTCCAGTTGTGTCCCATTCTCTTTTTTTTTTTTTTGAAAAATAATCTTTTTACAGTCAGATGTCAAACACAGATTGTTCTGTGGTTGCTTTTTTTTTAGTGGTACCCTTCCGCCTGAACGAAATGACCAGCGCTGCTTACCACAGATGATTAATAATATTTACTGATTTCCTCTCGCCGCCCGGTTAATCAAACCTTGTGACTTTTTAATAATTAAGAGGTTGGTCTGCCTCTGAGATATGACAACGCCGGTTCAATTCTGTATAAAGAAAAACATCAGACGGTGCAGTATGACTGGATAGATGGCCCCTGTGCGGAGCAATCCAGCCACTCTTAGACTTGCACCCCGCAAATAGTAATTACGCCACCGCACGCCAAAACAATGTTCGCATTTTCATCTGGATAAGCACCGTACCAGCGTGCGGTTACTCATCATCCAAAGTTACTTTACTTCTCGATCAGGCGCCGTGGTGTGTCCCCAGTTTGACATTGGAAGCGCCCTAGTGACGCAGCCTAAGTCGCCTTTACTCACAGGCTATCACTTCCAAATGCTACTGATAGCGGGAAAAAAAAGTGCCGGCTATTCTTGCAGATGTGCATTAGCCATTGAGTAGATAAAAATGGCGAAAATGCCCAGCCTCCAGCACGCACTCACTGTTTTATCTCGTGCTTAGGTTTCACTTGCTCGCTCGAAACTCACGAGACGTTGAGGTGGGACATTTGTAGGACCTTTAGCATGTTAAATGAACATGCTATAGCAACTATGGAATGTTTATTTATCTAAAGTGGCCAACGGATTTATAGTGGCTGATGGGCTTTTGACTGATGCTGCATTCTTCTCTTCACTACAGAATCAACATGATGTCCTGCAAGTCCCTCCTCGTGGCCCTCCTGGTCCTGGCAGCTCTGTGCAGCCTCGCCGCCGCCCAGTACGGCTACGGAGGCTATGGTCGCGGTTACGGAGGCTACGGCCGCGGCTACGGAGGCTACGGACGTGGATACGGAGGCTACGGAGGCTATGGCCGCGGATACGGAGGCTACGGAGGCTACGGACGCCGCTTCTACGGTTAAGCCACGAATTCGACGACCATGACCAACTGAATGTGCTATGCAAGACCACGCGAGGAAGCGCACAAAGAACACGGCCTTCTGCGCGGAATGAGAGAATAAATGAGTTCTCTTCATTCACCTGATTGTTTTGTGCGCTTATGTGAGTTGGTTGACTAACTTGGACTGCTCGTCTCTCGCAATTCAGTTGATGTCAGAAACTCTCTTGCTCATGCATTCCGGTACTCTAAAAAAAGAAAATTAATTTATTTGTTAATACCGGGGTTTTGGGCAGTAGCAGACATTTATTGAACCATGGGGTGCTGGACGGTTACTACTTACTTAGTATGACCCAGTGGTGACAATGACAGTAAGATATGATCAATGAAGGGGTAGTGCGGGGAGAGATGTTTCTTTTAGACAAAAAATCTAAGTAAAAACGACAGTCATTAAGATTGCAGTTTGTGACCTGCATGGCTACTTCCAAGTTCCTTCGCCCGGGATTTAAAGGAGCACAGCGCCAATATTGAAAGGGAAGATAAAACTTATTCGCCGATAAATATCAAGAGCAGAAACAAAGGTACGAAGGTTCATCACGTGCTTCTCATGGCAGCCTTGGTATACTGGACTTTAATTATACATCCTTTTATAGTAAGTTATAGCGCAGCCGACGCTACGTGTCGATAAGACGAATCAAACAGCGCCAAAAGCGCAACGTCACAGCATGTGCCGTCTTCCTGTGCGCGTGCCAAAACCAGCTTAACCAATCGAGTGCAGTGGGTCCACCGTGATCTCGCGCTTTTGGTTTGTATGCCCATTTGCATGTCTTCGACACTCTGACTGCGCTCAAACTTATGACAAAACAAAGTGCGGAATCAACATAGTGATCGTGTTCCAAAATGTACTCCATCGTACTCCAGGGTAAGGGTTTTGCACCGTGGCGTTTTAAAAGCTACCCGCGTCTCGCATTCTTCAGTCATCTCTGTCACGTGAGACGACCCGCCGGAGTAACTCGGATCCGTTGGGGTAAGATTTGGAACACAGCCAGTGACTCGGGACTTCGTTCTGCCTCCCTTTTCAACGCTCAAAGAATAAAAGTTCAAACAAAGCAACAATGCAGCGGAAGTTGGTGGACGTCCAAGTTTACAAGGAAAGATATAAAAACCTGCAGACGGCGTTTGGATAAGAAACGTAGTTTTTGACGAGAGAAGTATTTAAGATTTTGACGAAGGTCTTCGAAACTTTGAAGTCTTGCAGAGGTCTTCAGGACTTCCATGTCTCAAAGTATTAAAGAATCTGAGACTTTTAGCCAAATGCTGGCTGCCGAATTCGTGTGTCAGGGTGAACCTTTTCAAGTTAAGCGAATGAAAGATACTTTCGTGGTGTTATGTGGGTGATTCTCGTCTCAATTTTTAACGGCCCGAAAGGGTGTGCTCAGCTGGTTATTCATTATGCATCACTCTAAAAAAAAAAAGGGTGTATTCTTACACCCCTCGTCCCATATATTACACCCCAAAACTTCAGTTCGACGTATAGCGTGCTAACGTCGATCTGAGGGTACTAACGTTCACGAGCGGCTTGATAGCCGAGTGGTACAACTTATTAAAATAGCTAATGTACGTATTACTGACTAGAAAAAAAGTAATCAGGGTTCTCTTGGCCCAACTGCAAAACCTCAATTTTGTTTTCTGTAGTCTTTGATACGTACTTTAGCTGTTTAATGAAATACATATCAACGTTATCAAGCTCCTCGTAAAAGTTTAGGCCGTCTGTTCGACGTGAGTGCGCTGAACGTCGAACTTAAGTTTTGATGTGTCTTAAATGTGACAAGGGGTGTAAGAATACATGAAAAAAAAAATGTTTCTGGAATAGACATTCATGCGATTTGAGAGTCTGTAGTAATTGCGCAGGTCTGAGAAAAACGTTCATGCTCCTGAATTTACTGCATACAGCTATTGCAAATTATACCGGAGCAAAACAAAAAGAAAAGAATCAACCTGAAGAGACAACGAGCTGTGAACTCATTATCATAGGTAAGTATAAAGTTGCAAGCAAGTGGTGACTTTACGTTTAAGCCTAAAGTCTCCGTCCTGAAGATCAGTGCCAGAAAGTGCTCTGTACGGCAGTTAGTTTTGCAAAAATAAGTTATCTAAAAAGCACACTATCTTCGTAGCATTCGGAGTAAATAGTTGTAGTAAAGTATAGCTGGCCTTACTTTCCAGTCAACGTTATGTTTGCATATGCCAGATCAAGACACACATGCCCGTCTTTCTTTATGTGCAGGAAGTTAGAAACGAAAAGAAAACAAGCGTACAAGGAGCAAGGAGGCATCCAGCATAAATTAGCATTTAGCTTCTTACGCCACACACGACCTGTGCGTCGCCCCTGTTAAGTGTTGGCAGTAGAAGAGTTAATTGGTGAGCCCGTGGGTGGGTGGATTCTAAGATTCATGTTCTCAGCGGTGAACGCAAATAATCGGAAAATATTTCACGAACATACTCAGTATGAGTTAGCCTTCGAGCCCTGAGGGAACAATAAATGATGACGATGATATTCTTTATTGTATAAGGGATGGCGCTACGGCCTCAGTGGGGAAGGGGGCTAGGGAAGCACAAGTTCACATTCTTCGGTCGACGCCGGTCGAGCGCGCAAACTTCCATAACGAGAGTAGTGTCTCTTTAGTATGAGAGTATAAATCAATAAATAGTGCCACTTTTATAAAAGACCGTGGCCGTGAACATTTTGGCAAAACAATATCAGACGTTCATTTCTTACCAATTCGCAAAATTCGTAGCGCAGTGTATACATGAGTGTTTGAACACCCCTTCGACATATTGTCGTGCGGTTCAACTTTCCCGAATCCTTCTGTTCTGTTTGAGCTTTCTTTAGTATTGAGTCATTATAACTGATGTTTGCTGATGACATCAAGCTTTTTATGAGTGTAACGTTTCTTGTTGACTGTCATGTTCTGCAACATGATGTCTTACGTGTTATCCAGAGGTGTTCAGCAAATAGCTTATCACTGAATCCCCCGAAAACAAATGTATTGACTTTCTGCAGACGTCGCAGCATAGTACACTACGACTACATTATAGACGGAGTGACACACTAAAGCGTGCATTTGTTGTAAAAGACCTTCGCGTGTATCTCGATAACGCATTCAAGTCTACTGCTCACGTGTCGTTTATTGTTGGTAGGGTGACGAGAATGTTGGGTATTATATGCCGTGTTAAGAATGGAACCTTCGGCAGCCTTCTTCCGAGTTTCAACGCTGCGGAAACGAGTCCCAAAACGAGTCCCGACGTGTTCAGGACTGACGCCCACCTGTCGAAGGCTGCCCAAAACGTGTCTCAACGCGTCCGTGACGTCAACGGGACGTCTGTGTGTGTGCGTGTGGGTTCGTGCGCTCCGGAAGGGGAGAGAGGCCTGGCCTAACTGCGGAGAACCTTGGCTATGACTCATTTCTGACTACGTCGCGACGGACCCAGCTGCAAAGCACGTGGCTGTCGCACCTGCTGCCCTGGCGGAGAGAGAGGGAGAAAACGGACCCCTATATAAGGCGGGGCGTGAGAGCTCCATTTGTTCTCTTGGATTTGACGACTGTATCGCTACCATGTAATTAAACCGTTCGTTACGTTACCAATTCTCCCACCTCCACTGGACCCCTGGGTTCTTCACTTCGGGGAATGGTCGTCGTCACGAGCCAGGAAGCTCCCGGACGTGCGGCCTAAGCCCCGCCTCGAACAACTGGTTGGCAGCGGTTGGGATCGGACCATGCGACATCGTGCTACATCTGCGGGTGAGCGTTTGGACTTTGCTTTGAGATTCGCCAGGCTTCAGATTATGGGTAATTAATTTTGAACTGCTGGGAATCCTTAGTGTTTGACTCGTGCGCTAGGTTTGTGTACAACCTCGCGACAAGTTTTATTGCAAAGCCAAAGCTAAAGAGCAGCGATCATGGATCTGATGAGGTTACTGAGAACAGATTTACTCTGTTTATGTGAAGAATTGGGTGTGGAGGTGGAGCAAAAGATGAAGAAATCTGAGATCAGTAAAGCGATTTCAGAGAGCGCGGAAGCAGAGGAAATTAAAATTGCGTGGGAACTGCTTCAGAACGCTAAGAGTGAAGCTGCAGCAAGAGAGGAGCGAGAACAGGCTGCAGCGAAAGAGGAACGAGAGCGAGAACAGACTGCAGCGAAAGAGGAACGAGACCAGGAGCGAGCGCTGAAAAGGCTAGAGCTCGAAATTGAACAACAGCGATTAAACTCGCAGAACAGTAGAGTTGGGGCTCCAGTACGAGCAAGTGAGACCGAGTCGTATCAAATGAAGAAGCTCATGCAGCCGTTTAAAGTTGGGGAAGACGTGGGCCTATTCTTAGTTAACTTTGAGAGGACATGTGAGAAATTGAGCTTCGCCCCAGAAACGTGGCCGCAACGGCTTTTGACTCTGTTGCCCTGTGAGGCTGCAGAGGTTGTCGCGCGCCTTAGTGCTGGAGACGCGGACGACTACGACAAGGTGAAGTCCAGCCTTTTGAAGCGGTACCGCCTTTCTGCCGAGGCGTTCCGTCAAAGGTTTAGAAACGCATCCAAAAAGAGCAGCGAGGGCTACTCGGAATTCGCGTACGGGCTTAAAACCAACCTGATAGAATGGTTGAAGAGCGAGGAAGTGTACGAAAGCCGAGACAAGGTAGTCGAGTGTGTGTGCCTCGAACAGTTCTTTCGTAGCATTCCGCAGTCAGTCAAGCTCTGGGTGCAGGACAGGGTGGGAGTCGACTCTGTCGAAAGGGCCGCTGAGCTAGCCGAAGAGTACGCAACGCGTAGAAAGCTGAGCGGAGAGGAAAGCGAACCCGGCCGGAGCGATCAGCGCAAGACCTTCCGACAGGGGAACGGCTCGCGAGAAAACGGGCCCGAGAAGCCCGAAGCAGGACAAAAGGTCCCAGAAAAGAGCGCAGAACACTCGAACGGAGACGAGGCGCGGAAAAGCCCAACAGGGCAGTTCGAGGCAAGGAAGCCGTTCCTGTGCTACAACTGTCAGGAGCCGGGACACACAGCGGCCAGATGTAAGAAACCGCGGGTGGTGTTCTCGTACGTGAACGGTAGTGACGAGGACCTGAAGCTCCTTCGTCCCTATCTTCACGAGCTCCAGGTAAACGGAAAGCCGTGCAGGGTGCTTCGTGACAGTGCAGCGACGATGGACGTTGTCCATCCGTCGTATGTAACGACCTCCGATTTTACTGGAAAGGTAGTTTGGATCAAGCAGCTGCTTGAAAAGCACAGTGTCTGTCTGCCTATGGCGACAGTAAGGATAACTGGCCCGTTCGGAGAGCTAGTGACAGAGGCGGCTGTCTCGCAAACAGTCCCGTTGGAGTATCCTTATTTGTTTTCTAACCGGTCAGATTTCCTGCTGCGCGAAAGGGGTCAACACCTGGGAGAAGGGCTAGTTCAGTCATGTACGAGGTCCAAATCGCGTCAGGTCGCCCCTGTGTTGACGAGGGATCCAGAGCCAGAGGCAGCTGACGGGGAGCAAGCACTCCCAGAGTTGGAGGCAGAAAACCGGGATGAGAGGGACCAGGTTGTAGAACAGCCGGATCCTCGTAGCACTAGGAAGCGTACGCCGTCCCAACGCGCCGGCGAAAAAGGCGGAGGAAGACGGGATCAGTGAAAGATCTCTCGTAGCTCCGGCGTCGCGTAACTTTGGTCCTCTGCTACGAGTAGACAGAGTGTCTTTGACAGTCGAGCAGAAGAGCGACCCTAGTGTGTCAGGGTTTCGCGCTACAGCTCAGGAGATTGCTAGGACCAATGTGACGGGGCATGAAAAAGGCGGATTGTTTTATCGGCGCTATAAGGACCGCATTTTCACGTCTAGAAATCACGTGAAAATCGATCACTATGACTTCAGCGTAAGAAAAAGGAAAGGCAAATTTAACGGCAATGCCGATGGGTTGAGCAGATTTTTCTGACATCACGAAAATTAGTAGGGTTGATCTCAGAGGTCTTCGTCATCCACGGGAATGAGGATCTAAGTGGGGGCACTTCGTTGAAACCCCAAAATGACCTCACAAATTGCGAAAAGTTTTTGTCTTTTGTCTTTTGTTCTTAGTGACCTCGTTGGAAAAATGAGTTTTTTTTGGCGACAGGGGGTCTCGATACCCGGAATTGTACCAAATTTTGGTAATCCGTAATCCAGTCTGGCGGGTCTTTGGCGAATTCCGAGCGTTTGACTGCGGTGTGGCGTGGTGTTGTGGGGGACGTTTCCGCTGATGCCTCCGTTGTGAGAGGTTTGGGAGTTTGTTTGGTGCTTGCAGCGTCTTCTCAAGGCCTACTCCAAGCCCTCCTCTTCAGGCCAGCGATTGTACCACCGGCCATTCGAGGTTTCCCTGGCCCCGGCGGGGCTGTTAAGAATGGAACCTTCGGCAGCCTTCTTCCGAGTTTCAACGCTGCGGAAACGAGTCCCAAAACGAGTCCCGACGTGTTCAGGACTGACGCCCACCTGTCGAAGGCTGCCCAAAACGTGTCTCAACGCGTCCGTGACGTCAACGGGACGTGTGTGTGTGTGCGTGTGGGTTCGTGCGCTCCGGAAGGGGAGAGAGGCCTGGCCTAACTGCGGAGAACCTTGGCTATGACTCATTTCTGACTACGTCGCGACGGACCCAGCTGCAAAGCACGTGGCTGTCGCACCTGCTGCCCTGGCGGAGAGAGAGGGAGAAAACGGACCCCTATATAAGGCGGGCGTGAGAGCTCCATTTGTTTCTCTTGGATTTGACGACTGTATCGCTACCATGTAATTAAACCGTTCGTTACGTTACCAATTCTCCCACCTCCACTGGACCCCTGGGTTCTTCACTTCGGGGAATGGTCGTCGTCACGAGCCAGGAAGCTCCCGGACGTGCGGCCTAAGCCCCGCCTCGAACAACATTACTCAGCCATTCAAGAACCCGGCGTCCATTATTCGGTTATTTTGTGCCGTAGTTAGGTCTAGGCTTGAGTTCGGTTCTGTGGCCTGGAATTTGTTATCAAGAACACAAGCCATGGTCATCGAAAATGTGTAACACAAACTGATACTTGTTGTTTATAATCACTATTTCCAACGACGTTTCTATTTTGACTACACCTTCGTTGATACCATTGACCGATAGAAGAGCAGAGCGAGACCTAGTTTTTCTGTCCAAAATTGTAAATAGCGTATTTGCCGGTGCTTCGCCTTTACGTGATGTAAACATTCGTGTCCCTCGTCGTTCCACTAGGACCCGCAGTACTTTCAGCATTCACAACGTCTGTAAACCATCTCCTCTGTCACGGATACAATCTCTGTTTACCAATATTGAAAATGCTGAACTTGGTACATACAGTGACATGAAGGTGTTCAGGAACCAAGTGAAAGTGTTTGTTGCCGAACTTTCAATATTGTGTATTTTTTGCTTTGTGTTTGAAGCCTGCAATTTTTTTTTTATTTTTTTTGTTCATATTTATATATTTGTGCGCGTAAAATAAAATAAATAAGTAAACAAATAAATAAGTATACAAATAAATAAAAAAATCCAGTTAGGATTCCAGCTTTGCTTAACACACATCACGTCTAGGAAATAAAATAAGTGATCAATCAAGCAAAAGCAGCCGCAAACAGGGTATACGAATCATGATTATATTTTAACTACAAAATATATCGATTTTTTAAAGTTTAAATTATATTTATTTGATCTAAATAAAATTTGCACGATTTAAATCCCTTCAACTAGGAAAGAGTGACTTTTTTTACCACCAAATATTATTTTTATGGCTGCATGAAATAAATATTTCCTGCTTGACCATTAATAGACCATTCGCTATATTACCCAAGCATCAAGGAGAATGCAGGGATTGGTGTTCCACGCCCCGCAGGTGCTGGCCTCAGCAGTAGGAACTTTTCTAAAGCAAATACCTAAAACAAATGGCATCTTGCACGCGCGTTCGTCAACGCTTTATTTTGGTTATTTACTTCGAATCTTTTATACGGCAAAGGCGTGCGCATGTGGCGCGTGGAACACCAATCCCTGCATTCTCCTTGATGCTTGGGTAAGATAGCAAATGGTCTATTGCATTACATACAAAATTCCTATGGGAAGCAGACGCAGTAGAAACACAAGTTAAATAGAAGATATTTTCGGTATGGTTTCGGGGAAAAATGCTTTATCTATATCATCACAGCCAAATCGGTGCGAATATAAACCATGATGTAAATCATGTTTGAAATCACGCTATAAATCATATATTTTTTTTTTTTATTTTCCACCCAGCCCACAAATCGTCGGTATTTTGTGTCGAGAACTTTTGGATAATTTGAGGTTCAAAACACAAATCACCCGCCAAGTTCACATTTTGATAATACCGGCGACAGAACTGCTTCGGTATAGTCACTGGCAGCAGAAGAAAGGCTGGCCATGGTTTATTAACTTCATCCTTCTTCTCATGCGCCGAGAAAACGAGGGAGAGGATGAGATGAGAGGGGACGTCAGAACGCCGAGCTCTGATTCGAAAGATTAGAGGGTAGACGGAAAGGTGGTGGCCTTTGTCTCCACTGCACTCGTCGAACGCCTTCGAATGCGGGGAACGCTTCTTGGCCCCTCCAAGAAGGGTTCCCTCTCGCCTTGACAAAACAAAATTGATTGGTTGATTGAATGAGATGATAGTAACCCGCCACCCTTTGCGTTTCTTTAATTGTCAGTAATTATACTTAACACTGTTTGTCTCGTGCGTATATACACAGCATTAGTTCATCATTATCGCTACAAAACGAACACGAGTGACGAGAATATTTAAGAAGAAAACAGAAGAAAAAGGAACGAGAGAAAAGCAGTTAGTTTTAAAGCTGCAGCTGCGCTTCGAACCATGTTTCATCTTCTTTTTTTTTTTTCTTTTCTTAATTTGAATCGTTTAGATCTCTGGTTTCCTGAGGAAAACAACTTCTATCTTTATCTTTTTAACGACTGAGTTTGCATTTTCGTGCGTGCCATCTAAACTTGACGAATGAGCGCGTTATCGCTAGAATATCAGCGGCAATTAAAAAACTGCGTTTAAGTCGTGATTGTCTGGTAATGGTGATAGCGTGGCGACCTGCATACGCACAGAGCAGGCATACAGCAATAACGGTAAAACCACCGTTCCACCGAAAGGCCGATGTCACTTGCGAGGCACGCGCTTTTTCTGGACAGTAAATGTCTTTCTTGCCAAAGAATTTTTTTTTGCTTTGGTTCGTATACTGTTGTGTTTTTATATATGAGACTAATTAATGATAAAAAGTTCGACTTCATGGCGTACATACAAATACCTCTAATCCTTGAGGTCTCTCCGTGACATTTGTTTAGTGTTTTGGGCTGACCAAGATCTCGGGGGATCTTTATTACAGGCCGCTAATGTTGGTCCAGGTTGAGCATTGAATTGGACACTTTGGAAGGCAGGCCTTTGCTTTACGCCTTCAAAAGACGCGGATAAATGTTTTTCTGCAAAGCATTGACGTTATCCTGTTTTGTGGATTGAACAGGAGGCGAATGACAACATACGCTATTAATGTCATTAGGTATTGCGGTGCCTCCCTGGTAAAGGTTACACATCGCGGGGCTCTGCACAGTCTGCCATGATATGGCTTCTCACGGAAGTTCGTAATCTGTTATATTGCAACAAGAGTTATTCCCCAGTACCGCAACGCCGTCAAAGAGTTAGGTTGGGAAACGCATCAGCACATTAACACGCGACTGGAAAGTACCCCGAGTTTCGAGTTACAATGTGATGACTCAGTGTTAACAATCTGTCTCTACTGGAAGGTTCCCTTTATGGGTACTTTTTTCTTTTTGCTTGGTTCAGAAGGTTTTCAATTACATTCACTACATAACTGTCGCATGACCTTCATGTAATTAAAAAAATAGCCTAAGTGGTTCTATTTTTTATTTGAAAGGGAAAAATGGGTCAGCTGAGGGAACAAAATAAAACGCTTTATACTTTATATGTGATCCCACAACAATTGTACTCGTTAAATATTTCAAGAAAAACTGTATATTCCAACTGCAATTTCGATACCGACAGACATGTACATGTCACATTTCTTTATCCTGATGAGCTTTGACCCGAGACTGGGAAAGAAAGAGGAAAACATTTTGGCAGTGGTAGAAAAAGAAACAGGAACAGACAACATTTCTTGTTCGTAACCGGGAACGAAATATAATATTATGTGTAATATTTAAATTAATGAGACACGATCGTACATGTTACATTCAAAATTTCAGTTAGTCGATTGTTGGAATGTTAGCATACGTCGTAAAACCTTTAGTTTTGCAAATGCCCCCCCCCCCCCCCCCCCCAAATCAATCAACTAATGTCAGAAGGACCTTTCTGCTCGCGTAAAACGTAGGCGGACAACCGTAACAACACCGGACCAATCAAACGAACAGTCTCCAACATTACAAGAAAGTGCACGTCTATAACTTCTCGGAATTTAAATGGAACTTTTAAGGGCACATTACTTTTTAGTGTACACGCTGGTGTCGCCTAACAATATAAACATTACGCGTTCGTTCATCAAAGATATTGATACGTAGACTTCGACAAAATTTCAGTAAATAAAATAAGAGGATTGGCGTGGATCCAGTAAAAGTTTGATGACTGGGTATATATAACACTGTTGATTTTTCATAAGCACGTAACTCTGTTAAATATTTAATTACCTTAGCCGATCTATATAAGACTATGTTTTTATTTTTACAAATTTTCTTGATTTTTTTTAAAGTAACGTCGAGCGTCGTGACTACTATACTCTGTTTCACACTTAGTGTGCAGCGCTGTCAAAGCTACTGGCGCGAGCATGGGGCTTGATCTCGTTGATAATTTGCACACGTTCTCGCGCAAACAAAACCATAGATGAAGCCACGCGCTCGCGCCAGTAGCTTTGACAGCGTTGCACACTAAGTATAAAACAAAGTATACTTTTTTTGTTGCTAACTTTTGCGCGATTGAATGATATATCAAATTTTTTGTTTGCTCTTATTTCACGAGTAGTAATTTTTAGCAGCGGGAGATCCCAGTTGAGCATTCCTTTTCAGAGCAACCAACATCAATGGAACAGTGATTTCTCACTGAGACAAGATAAATTCGTTATACGGACGCCGCGAGCGGTCATTCCCGCCGCAGAGCTGGCCGTTTTTCCCTTGAAAATCCTTGAAGTCTCTAAACGCTACCGAGAGTTACTGTCCTTTGGCAAGAGATCCCCCATGCCTCCGAGAAAGCGTGAGCCGTTGGGGCGGAAGTTGTTTCGCTGATACCGAAGTCTTAGGTGTCTAAAAAAAGTAATAAAAATCCTGCATCGTTTACCGGATGCCAAGAGGTGACGATGTCGTTTCTGCTGGGGCCATGCCTCTTCTGGTATCCTCGGTCGGGACATCCCGGAAGGCTATAGCTGCGATATCTCGGGCACGCTGCCGCCTGGGCGAGTGCTTTATAAAGAGCAGGATGAACCCGTCAATATCGTAGTCCTGCTGCAAAGCTCCAGAACAACAGGTGAGTGATGAGAGGCGCTGAACCCCTCTTGGGCGAGACGCACCTTCGAGAGCCGATTGAATACCAAGAGTGTGTTTGCTTAGGGAACAGATCCCGTGATCATTTGCAACACCCAGCTCATACCGATTTGTAACTGTATGTTCACTGCTGTTGGATTTTCCTTAGTTGTGATAATGTTGGAACAACTGCTCTATATCCAGAATTTTATTATGAGTAATATTAACTTAGAGGAGCATATTAAAAGAAAGGGAACAAACATAACGTAAGAAACACAGAAGAGTTTTGTGTCTGATATCTTTTTCTGTGCTTTTAAGATTATGAAGAAATTCGCCGAAAAGTTGTCTCGTGTGTATTATTACAAGTTCAGATTTCTCTAACTTCACACATCAGCTGTCGATTCGTCAAATATGCACCATGTGTAGCTAAATAAAGTCCTATTGACGTTTTTTGTTTTATTGGAATATCCCTTAAAACACTTGATAAATATGTAAGCAGCAGCACAAAATCAGCGTTTAAGATCAGAAAACCTTGCATGAAGTTTGTAGACCGCCTTAAACATGCGACTGCCAATAAGAAGACTCCTCGTTTGTCAAATGACAATCCAATTTTTTGCCGCTTCCATTCGCCTTCACTATTGCTCTTTTCTTCCGACGTTATCTGTCTCATACCTCTTTGAACTTATATGCAACCATTCCAATATTACTCCAAAACTTAACAGGATGGCACGTTTCTAATATCGCAGTGAAATAGTTTGCCTACCCTCTAGCTCTAACAAAAGACATGCAGTGAAAACCTTTCTTACTCCTTCTCAACTCTAACTCATTCTTGATTCTGCTAAAGACATGTAAGTTTTTATTCTAAAAGCATCCCCCCCCCCCCTAAAAAAAAGAAACGTTGAACAACGCTAAATTGTGTTTTGCTCTTTCGCCATTCACACAAACTTTAAATGATCTGCAATGATCTAAAGTATATTTGAACTTAAAATATTTGAAAATGTAGCTTGGCATGATTCAAAAACCCCGAGACTGCAGGTAACGACAAACACACTTAAAAGTCTCAAAGTAATGAGACTTTTGAGTCTGTGTGTCGTTACCTGCAATCTCAGGGTTTTTGAATCGTGTTTAATATACACCAGCTCGTTTGCGCCCTAGCATTTATTTCTTGTAGCTTGCTTTAAAGATGACATGTTTCTAATTCTTGATCCTTGTTAAAACGATTTCGTGGTCAATAATGATCCTTCAAAAGATCCCCCAAAACAATTCGGTGGGCAACAAATGGAACTTATGAAATTTCAAACCAAACTATAGTATATTTCTAGTTTTGCCATGTAGAAGGTTTCAGCTACGCATACTATTATAAGGCATGCACACGTTCAAAGTACATAGTTGGATTATAGCAAAATGTTGTTACAAATTGACATTCGCACTCTTTTGAATGTATCTTTTCTTCTTTTTTTTTAAATTCCAGCATTAACATGATGTCCTGCAAGTCCCTCCTCGTGGCCCTCGTGGTACTCGCAGCCATGTGCAGCTTAGCCGCCGCCCAGTTCGGTGGAGGCTACGGAGGTTACGGCCGTGGGTTCGGTGGAGGCTACGGCCGCGGATTCGGCGGAGGCTACGGCCGTGGGTTCGGCGGAGGCTACGGCCGTGGGTTCGGCGGAGGCTATGGCCGCGGCGGAGGCTTCTACGGTTGAACCACGACTTGGACGACAACGAGGAAATGAGTGTGCCACACCAGACCACGCGGAGAAGCACGGAAAAGGCACGATTTGCTGAGCGAGAATGGAAAAATAAATGAAATCGTAAATTCACCCACTTGACTGGAGCGTTGTTGCTGCTCTTCAGCATGCCGCGTTGACCTTGGCTTGACAAGGCAATAACTAGAATATATAAGTTAATTATTCGACAGTGTCATGATGTAGTGAGTTCCGAGATTTGAAAAGTTTATTCTTCTACTTCACCGCAGAACATTTGGACAGTCAATGTATGTAATGCATAGAAAGGAACGCGATAAATGACGAGACCGAAAAAGTATTTTCCACTAAACTTTAAGTGTGTGATGTGTTATCGAACACGTTTTACACGCTCACATCACTCTCAGCATCACATCAATTAAAGAATCCTAGATGAAGATGTTTTCTTTTTGGCCGTCTCTATCCATGGCAGTGATTGGCCCAATTAGTGTACATAGTGTGCGGTAGGTTATTCTATTAAATGTGTTGTGTAATGTACGAACATTCAAATAGTACCACTTTCTGCGGGTACTGCGGTGTGTTCTGCGATTAACTGTCTCCGTGTTGCCTCGTATAATGCTTTAGCCGACAGAGTATCGAGCTTTTGTTTTATTGAAATAGAAATCAACCGCTGTTGACCAGCTTGGAAGCGGCAGTGCAGTAAATCTTATCAATATAGCAAAAGAATCATCGGTATTTTGAGTCTCCAAATACAAGTCGCGCTTTAGGTTCGCGCAATATACCAAGACGTAAAGCGAAATGCTTCAAAGTACGAAAATTATAAAAAAAACACATATACTAATATATTTATGGTTACATAGCACATAGTATGTTCAAGGCATAAACTGTCTAATATTATTAGCTTCAAACAGGAGTGTCTGACAATACAAAAATAAAAACGCTTGGGACAAAAAACAAAAAAAAAAACGTAGCTGAGAACCGTAGCTGTGCCTTCAAACTACGCCCGAAAGTTTTTTTTTTTTTTTTTTTTAATAAAGCAATATGGCTATTTGGTCTGAGTCGTGAACAGCGACATTACTTTTCACTACTAAGAAGAAAACACATACAAGACGTAGCGAGACATACACCTTCAGCTATCGAACGCGTGACTTCGTATTTTCGCGTGTTTGGCAGCAATCGGCGGGATAATCATTGTGATGAGTATAGCCTGCATTAAGAGAACGATGGTCGCGCGCGTTAGTCTTGCGGTCGTGCTGATGGCGCTGCAAATTGTAGGTTTCATGTTCCATCAGAGATGGTGAAACCACCGTTGCGGTTAAAGGCTGATTACGCTTGCGAAGCACGCGTTCCAACGCAATAAATCTTGTTTCCACGGAACGAGCCAGAAGGTGCGCTTCCCTCGCTCGCTTCGTCATTTTTGATTGCGGTAGTACACAGTATGCTTCATACGAGAATATTCGCGAATGCTCGATTCTGTAAACATAGCGTGCATACAAATCCCTTCGAGTTTCGAAGGATTTCTGTATTTCGTTTCATCGCATGTCCAAGCGCAGTCAAGGGCACGAACACACATAACCGCACACACCGCACATTCAAAGAGCAAGTCGCTGGGCCTTCCTCGTACACGATTGGCTTGGCGATGATGGAACGCGTGCAGAAACATGACAACCACTTTTACGGTACGCATTTGACGCCGTTTTATTGGTCCTATCGGCTACAAGTTGCGGAGGCAAGATGACTATACGCTGTTCACCGCAAACCTGACAGTGCGATGGAGGTGACATAATCGTTGTGACAGTCTTACATCTATCCTTCTTCCCGTGATCGGGCTCCCAAGCGTACCCACGAGCAGAAAGCGGGGTCACGTGATGAATGGGAGGCCGTTGATTGGTCCGGCAAGCTCGTAGTGGCCCCCGCACTGTCAGTTTAAGGGTAGTTTATTGTCTATGACTGCCGTTCTACGGCAAAGCAAAAACAACAACAACAACAACAACAACAACAACAAGACATAAATGTGGCAGATGTGAAGTAGACTTGCCGTGTTCTGTTCACTTCTGTACGTTTCGTCCGTTTCTTCTTTTTTTTTCTTTTTTTAGTGTGAAAAAATAATTGGGTCGTAAAATTACCAAAAGATCGATATATTTTTTTTTTTGCGTGTGAAACAGGGACGCAATATTACGCAAATAAAAAGGTCGAACGACAAAGAAAGGTATGAATGCCTTTTTCAGTCTTGCTTTTAGGGTGTTGCCGTGCCGTGCTTATACGTGTCGCAATTCTTTTTTTTTTTTTCAGATCTGCAATGCCTGTTTTGGAAAGGCATATCTCGCGAACAATCATCATTCGTTGTATTGCGACAAAAAGTATTGTTTTTTTCTCATATGGAAAGTGCGTGCTGTTGGGAAGAATGATTCCAGACTCCACCACGATCCTTCGAAGGATTTCAATTGGGAAATCCATCACTGTACACTATTGCGAGACCGGAAAGCTCTTGATGATTTGAAGTTACAGCGTGATGACTCAGCATTAGCCATTTCTTTGTGCAAGACCGTCTCTTCCGTATTTCTAGATTATTGTGTTCGCCTTAGATGACCTCCCAATGACATAAAAGTTTCGTATTTTTGTATTGTTGTAGTAAGGTCCGAAGGGGTGTTCTGCCTGTGAAAGAAAACCACGTTAAATATATCGTGTCAAGTATAAAATAATAAAATATTCGCATTTAAGTTGTGTCTGCGTAAATCGTTGACTGTCGTTATTTTTTGTTTTTCTTTCGCTGTTTTGTGTAACTATGTTGAACAAGCTTTGGTTTTAAAATATCCCCAAGCAATGAGATACTTTCGATGGAATATTCCTCAGGCCTGATTAATGTAAAACTGTTAACATAACCGAATAACCGCAATAGTACTAGAGAATTTGAATACCAGTCTCAAATATTAAAACGAAGTAGACGTTTAGACTTTGGGAAATTAAGCGGAAGTTTTAAATGTATTATAGGGCATGTGAATGAGTTGTCTACAGATACACAAACCACGTGCAAATCTGTTAAACCTTGGTACATTTTAGACAACAAAGGCTCCATAAAGCGGCATTCTAGTTCAAATTGCGAATATGTAATTTTAACTGAATTTATACCAGTGCGGGTTTGTCAGCACATAGCTCAACTTATTTAACTGATAATCAAAACTTTATTTCCTAAAATTGTTCAGTATTTCAGCACGTCATATAGATTGCGCTGTGTTTTATCCTTCTAATTTGTATAACTCAGCACCCATGAAAAGTTTGCGATGAATTTGCTGCGAATATTAGCCTCGATATATTAAATAATGAGTGTAGATGTCGAATGTGTGTTGCAGTTATAGTTTCGTTCTACGTTTAGTAAGTTTGCTATCTATTGACCTCCTAATTAAATTCTTGAGATTAGGAAGCCGGCTTCCTACTGCGATTTTTTGGATTAGAGTTCAAAAGGTAACAGTATGTTTATATATACTGAAAAGAAATGAATCAATGAATTAATTAAATATTTATATTTTGTAAGAGTAAAAAAATGCATCGCTTTAAATACGGCATACTCTAATTGTTGTAAGCACGGCACCTATACTTAGAACCAGCAATATTCATTTCTGGGTTTAGCAGTTTTTGCGGTAGAAACGGTGTCGACTATAAATGGTATTATAAAACAAGTAGACGCTCACAGGAAAAAGTTGCATAGAAGTTTGAAGTAATTTTAAATTTCGCGGTTGTAGTGTCGTTGCAGGTTTGGTTCCTTTTCATTTAAGAATTAACGCGATGTCCATCAATTCCCGTTCGTAGGCCAGGTTGGTCCGACGGACCTGTGCTGTGCGCTCGTGAATGCCCGAATAGCTATTTAATGTTTGGTAAGTAACGAAAGTATGTCTTAAAGTCAATGATCTTACCCCATTAGCTATCTTGACGACTGATACATCTCTCGACGAAAGTCTGCGCGACATCCTCCGCGCAAAACGCCTTCCAGGGAGCAGTAATGAATTTTCCATAAACTACACTCCATAAACTTTAAAAAAAAGTTGCAAGCTTTCGCCTTTCACCTCTCATCCTCATGGAAGGCTTACTTAGTTCTTCGACATCTGCAATTTACACTTTTATTTCTTTCAATAAAAAATATTACAAAACTTATTGATATTGGGAATGTCATATGGTGTATGGATTTTACATTTGTTCGGTATGTTTATGCAGATAATGTTAAAATGTTCCATGTGTTTTTTTTTGCGTTGTGATATATCACCGCAGAGGCATGTTGCTGTATGTGGGAATCATTAATAAATAAACAAAAATTATACACATCCATCCGCCGTGGACATATATTCGAACTGTTGCAGTCATCGCGGACGTTCTGCAGTCGCGTGTACTAAGCAACGGTCACTCCCGCCACAAGTTTTCAATACTAATTTCCCATCGTAGGCCTTGAAAATGACAAAACAGCTCCACGCGCATGTATCATTTCGCAAGAGATTCTATACAGTATCAATTGCGACACGTGTTGCGGAGCAGCGGAGGTCAAAACGAAGGCCTCGGGCGCCTAAACAACGAAGGCGTTTCTCGATCAACTAAAGGAAGCCGTACTGACGTCACCGAAGACGCCGAGACCAGCATCCTCTGAGGCGGGCTTTCCCGGATAATGAGCGCTTCTGTGAAGTATGGGGCAAGACTTTCCTATATAAAGCGCGCCAGTGTCCATTGCCGATCACAGTCCTGCAGCGAGCCTACAGAACAATCGGTGAGTGAATGATGCCATGCCACCTCGACATTCTGCCACGAGGGAAGTAACCTGAAGGCAGTAGCTGAGAGTTTGGAAGATCTGGTAGATCAGGGATGACGGTTCATTGTTTCGATTAGCTTCATCAATCCGTTTTCTGAATATGTACCGTTATCCGTTCGAACACTGCGATATCGATGTCAGAACAGTTCATGTTTGTTTGCCAAAGAACAGGAGTCCATGACAAGACAAGACGACCCTTAAGACCTTTGACAATTCTGAACAACAGCTCAAACTTTTACCTTTCAAACATATTTATCGAAATATCAAATAAGAGAGCGCACTTGGTGCTCCGAAATTTGGTCATGGACATGCGATGTTTCAGCCGCTCCAGGTGTTACCAGAAAGAGCTAGACAACGGGAGGCAGCAGTGATATATTCCTGGGGCTTGAGTGGTCTAGAGTCAAGCGGGGGCACCTGGGGGTAAACGGTGGATGGGGCATGCCGATAGTGAAAAGTCATCAGTTAAAATTTTATCTGCCATTCCTATTGCACCCAATACTTCTGAACTGCACGTACTATAAATTGTGAGTACAATATTCGTCATGCGTGTCTCACACCATTGGTGAAGAATAGTACTCCATAGTCACAAGGAGTGGCGAGATTCTGAGGATCCAGTTATTGCTCCGATGTTCATGAGATTGTTGCATTAGCCAATATGAGCGCGGGAGAACTGATCGCCAAACAAGGAGCGTGAACGTAAAAAGTCACACTCTGCGCATTTTAGGAGGTTAAGGTCTCAGAAAGAGAATCGGAGCAACCTAAGTAAGAAGGTACGCGCGAATGCTGAGGCAAGAAAAAAACATTCAAAGAAATATAAAGTCTAGGATATCAGAATGGGCATTAAGCATATATTCATGTCATGTACAGTGCCACAGTGAAAGCAAATATTTTAGAAAAAAAAAATGTGTTCCCTCCACGTCATTGGACAAGTGGATTCCTCAAGTTGCAGTCTATTTATTTATTTTACCTTCAGGGGCAAAGGAATTACTAAGGGGAAGTGATGAGAAAACAAACCAAATAACCGCTATTACAAAACTAAACAGCGGAAAATACATAATTAAAAAAAAAAAACACCTAATGCAACGATTGATTTAAGCAATACCGGGAGATGAGTTCATCCACCCGAAACTCTAAGGCTCTAGGAGTCTTCTTCGGGAAAGTAGACCCCTAAAGGAGACGAAGTTAATTATCAAGGTATTTTGTTTAAAACTTTTTTGTCTTTACCACAGAATCAACATGATGTCCTGCAAGTCCCTCCTCGTGGCCCTCGTGGTCTTGGCAGCACTGTGCAGCCTCGCCGCCGCCCAGTTCGGCTACGGAGGCTACGGCCGCGGCTACGGAGGTTACGGCCGTGGATTCGGCGGAGGCTATGGTCGCGGATTCGGCGGTGGCTACGGAGGCTATGGCCGTGGATACGGAGGCTACGGTCGCGGAGGTTTCTACGGTTGAGTCACGACTTCAAGAACAACGACAACCTGAATGCACCAGTCCAGACAACGCGGGAAGAAAAGAAGGAGAAAGATTCTGCGAATCAAGATTTGAACAATAAATTATTTCGTGAGTTTTTCACAGTATAAAATGGTGTCTTGGTGCACATCCTGGGCTTCGGGAAGCTGGTATCAATAATGAAGGAACCCACATAGAATTGCATTATCATCACAAGGTCGGTGAGTTAATTTTTCTGCGGAACATGAAAACTTCCGAAACCGACGAACAGCAGAAAAACTCGAAGCGAACAACTTACCTCGCAATGTGATATATAAAAAAAAATTATCTGGGAACGGACAATGAGCATGACGTCATTGCCTATCTCCAAATGACATTTTCTTTAAATCTGAACGTATTTTGAGCTTCATCATTTTCTCGGGACATTCTATTGGACGCCGTTAACGGGGCTGCAACGTTAGCAGACCTAGGCACGACGGATTCTGCTGCACCGGGAGGATGAGAACACGTTATAGTTCATATATGTACATTTGTAGAGTTGTGGGAAACGAGTTCGAAGCTCTCTAATATTACCCAGGAATTATAGCATGCGCACAAACATAGAGCTATCGCAAGTCAAAGTTGTTCTGGATGTAGGAACAAATGGTCTCGGAACTAATGGTCCCGTAACTAATGATCCCAGAACAAATGGTCCCGGAACAAATGGTCCCGGAAGAAATGGTCCCGGAACTAATGGTCCCAAGTCTAAGGTAGGAAAAAATGGTCCCGTAAGAAGATTATTTTGAAATTAAGATATACCAAGCAATATACTTCATCCCTTATGCAATCAGTGACTTTCTGGTGGAATGAAGGATCTCGTTTATATTTTGAGGCCGGTTCCCTCCAAAAAAGTGGTCCTGTATTGAACTTAATTTTATTCAAAATCGTCAGAATATTTTCGAAATTAATACTGTCCAACAGTTATCTCTTATCTGTCATTTTAGTGACCTTATACGATAATATACGAGTTATTACTATTTTCATATAAGGGGCTTTAGAATATTTATAATATCAGTAGTCCCTTTCGAAACAAAAAAATTAGTACCCCACTCGGGTCTATATCACATGAACCCACTTGGCCCACCCGCAAACGCCGCTTCGCGGCGGCCGTCTATTCGCTAAATTGTCATTCGGTGAAACGTGGGCGTTCACTAAAACGCCATTCAATCAAGTGAATGCCTCACCCCCTGGTCATACGGTTGAAGCCATGAAACTCGAATAACTTCCATCTCGTCAGGACGCTTGATAATAGGACACATAACGAGCGGAGCTTGATGTCTTTATAGGGGCATTAGGTTTCCATAGCGCAAAACATTTCTGAGCTTCCCAGAAAAATATAAAAACCGGTCGAGTTGGTGCAAACGGCAGCCTCGAAATTCGGCGAGTGTTATTGGATTTTATCGGATTTATACGAAAACGCAGAATCCACATTGGCGATATTTATCTTGGACCATTTTTTCCTAGTTTGTACTTAGGACCATTAGTTCCGGGACCGTTCGTTCCTGGACCATTTATTCCGCGAACATTTTTTTCCGGGAACATTTGTTCCGGGATCATTTGTTCCGTTTTCCAGTTGTTCTGTACGACTTTCTTGAATACCAGCTGAACGTAGAGGAAAAGCGAAGCAGAGGAGAAAACAAAGAACCACACTGTTGGTTCCTTGTTTTGTACGGGCTGATTATAAATAGGGTTCCATGTTTTCGGTGTATTTTTTTCTCAAATTCGTTTTTTTTTTTATTTTCACACAGGTCCGGTGTTTTTTTTCTTTTGTGTTGACACAAAAACACCAAATATGTAAGAAAAAATAGACCTTGAAAAACAAAATACCCATGAATTCGAAAGAAGAAAAAAAAAACGAAAACACGGAACACTATTTAAGAGTTATAACGTACCTAAAAACATAATAAATTTGTCCTTGTTCTACACACTGATACTTTCTGCGCGGCTGCATCCGCCGCGCAAAAAGGTCCGTGCAATTTTGTGTCAATGCCCTGACTCGGCGCAACGGTGTTTACAAAGAGTTTTGCTATAAAAGGGCTTTTAAATTGGCTACTAAGTATACTCTTAAAAATACATTCCTGAAAATATACACATAATTTTAATACACCTTTCTGTGCACCTCTTTTCTCCCGTTTTCATTGTTTTACGCGCTGTTTCACATATAACTTAAACACTCGGTTATACTCGCCCACAACACCACTCTGCTACGAAAAAGTGCGGCGAACTTCACGCTTCCATTTAAGCGTCATAATACGTACCAACCCGCCTGTCAAGTAGTTCCTGAATTAGCAGTAATGTGGGCCAGTGTGGTATATGCGACCTGACTGATCTGACGGCTTATAATGGTGGTAATTCAGGCAAGAGTGTTGTATTTATTGATAGGAAAGAAAAACAGCAGTTGTGAAAAAACAACGACGATACAAAGAAAATTCTCATTTTTGTAAAAAATGATTGAGTGTGCGCTTGCCTACTGGGCACGACGTTTCACATGTTCACCACATACTGAGTGTAACAATGATATTTCGCGGCCGTCATGTGCCGAGTTATACCTGTATAAGCCTCAGTGATTGGCTCAAGGAGTGTTCTGTATGAAAGTGTATGTCCGGGATATTTTCGTTTTGTTATTTTAATGGATGTTGCCAGTCAGTGTTCCACTGTCACGCTGTAAGAAAGGTAGTTGGGACACTGCAGATAACTCGCTGTAAATATAAAATTAAAATACGCAATAGATCTAATAACGTTGCGCAGTTTGAAACCCTGTGTAATATGTGCTTTTTGTTTGCTTTGTTTTCTTAGCCTACTTTTTTAAATTTTAATGTTTACTTTTTGAACAATCTTAGACTGAAATAAATACCGGTGTGCCGACAAAGGCTATCACAAATAATTGAACATCTAAAATACATTTTGTGATCGAGTTTCAAGAGATGCTCATTCAAAAACGTGGTATTCGACATACGTTCCAATAAGAACACACGCGTAGGCAAAATTCGAACTTTCTCAAAGGAACCTCTTATACTTATTCTCAGTTTTCGCAAAAAAAAAAAAAATTTTTGAATGGAGCATGACAATTTAAGCCGACGTTTCGTAGGACTAAAAACAAATGTAATGTTGAATCATTACTTTTTATATATACCAAGACAAGAGTGTAAACAATACAATACATTCCGTGCGGTATGACTACGAGTTCGCTATTTTGAGAACTGGTTTATCAACAAACAACGAATATGCAGTTAGTGCTCTCATCCTTTGAAGTAAGTTTAAACTCGTCAACAAAAATGAGCTTCCGGTTTGTTTTGTTCTAGACAAATTCTGTTTACCAGTTAATAAACTCTTCACAAGTGAAAATTATCAGTAGCGGTGAAGATTGACCTTACACTACTACGGTTTATATATGTCAAATATAAAGCAATTTCCACAAGTGACAATAATTCTCGTTATTCGTGATTGCATTCAAAAGAATGCAATCGTGATTGCATTGCAAAACACAGTCCGCACACACTGTCTGGAGCATGTGTCTCCGTGTAGGACGGTCAGCTGTCCCATTGGTCTTGCAGAAACTGCCTGCAGGCATGTCTAAAGCACGTATAAAGCAAACAGACTTCGATCATGCTTGGGGGCGTGTCCGCAGACAATTCTGCCGTCACGTCGGCAGCGAACCCCGGGTCTTTTGTATGATGTGTGAGCCTTGTGAACGCGTCTTTAGGGTGTGGGCCCTGGGACAACTTCATATACGCCCTTAAAGATGGAAAACATTTAGTGCGTGTCGCTCCAGAAGCGAGTTTTCAACACCATTACTGTATTGTAAACCTTGAAAATCTAAAACCAACACCACGCGCTTTTTTTTTATTTTACAAGCGATACTATACGTCCACTGCCCATAACGACACGCGATGCAGGGCACCGAAGATAGCTATGCGAAGCTCGGTCGTCTAAAGAGCGACAGCGTTCGTCGATCAGCGAAGAGTATCGTACCGGGGTTGCCAAAGACGCCGAGACCGCGGCCTCCCCTCGGGGCTTCCCCGGATAACGAGTGCTTCTACGAATTATGGCTAGGTTTCCGCGTTTTGGGACTTCACTTCTTAATCAGAATCCGAGGGTGTTTTCCAAACTTTATTTGTTCAAACGATTTTTTTTTCTTTAAGCAGCAAAAATAGAGTGTGTTTTTCGAAATGTTCAACCAAAGTTCTTTTTTTTTTTTTTTTATAAGCTTTCGTTTATTGTCAGCAAAACTTGGGAGATTGTTTTTGGATGTTTGCTGCCATTAGCCCGGGTATAGGACAGCAGTGAGCAAATTTTGTTGAAACCGAATTTTCACAGATGTAAGTACCGAGAGCTGAGCCCTCCATGGACCTATTAAAGAATTTTCAGAAAAAAGCGCAGTTAATCATTACGATCACCTATTTCGTAGCCCGATACGTTCGGCTGGATGTATCAACTGGAATTCCTGTACTCAGCAATGCGGGGGTGCTTTTTCCATTAGTCGTCCTAACTAGGGCAACGAAATAAGATACCCTATTTTCCGGATTATAGTCCGCGCACTTTTCATGTTTAAAAGTTGAAATTTTACTCGATGCGGACTATCTACGGGTGCAGACTATACAAGGATTTGTTTTTTCCTGATCGTTCACTGTGACAAGTCGTGAAGGAGTTTATGAATAATGGAGTATAGTAATGTTGATTTATGTATGATACAAGCTTTTTCGTGAGCTATACAGCAGGCATTTGTCAAGGTGTGCTGTGTACGCTACATTTTACGTTCGAACTAGGCACTGAGTGCGGACTATGCACGGAGTGCGGGGACTATGCACCGAATGCGGACTATCTGAGCAAAAACATATTTTTGACCCTAAATTTGCCCCTGCGGACTATAGTCCGGAAAATACGGTATATACTTTAAAGTATCGACATTTCAACTATAGAGCTGCCTAAAATCATTGTTGCAAGTTCTCCGACGCTTTGCCAGAAATCGCAGAAAAAGGTGTTGTCCTCCACGAGTTGGTAATATTAACGATGAGAAATGCAAATTAATAAATTATGGCGGAATTTGAAAGCCGTCAATGTCCATACAAGTTTCTAAAATTCGAGTGAGTAATGGGCCTTTTATAGCAGTCGATATTCGGATTCCGTCTCACTTCATAGGAGTTACGACGTTTGGAGATGCAAATAGTTTTCATTTCAAAATTATTTTTACATGCCATTCATGTAAACCTAATTCGTTTTGATATTTGAGCGTATAAATATTTATGTCAGTATTGATGAATACTCGATTTGCGATGTATTCTTTGGTCTTTAATCATATAATTGTAATACTGTAAACGACTAAATTTTCGCGAGGACCTAATCTTCGCGAATTTCGCGAATCGCCTACAATTCGCGAAAAATACGTCCCGCGAACAATTCGGGCAATATGTGAACGCTACGAAAGCTACACTCGATTCGCAAAAATTAGAACCCGCGAATAATTTCAAATTTTCAGCTTTGGCCCGATTCGCGAAAATTTGAGCCCACGAAAATTAAGTCGTTTACAGTATATGTTTTATGGCGTCAAGAAAATTCTTCATATATCATGTCCTTCTAAAATTATCATTGTTTTCCACCTCGTGCGAGTAATCAATTGCCTCGAGTTATCATTATTTTTGTGTCCCAAAATAAGTTGGCAATTTGATGGATATGAGTAAGTTATTTGAGCGTTAGCTATCCTGAAAAAAACAAATTATGTCGAAGTTAATTTTGTTTAGCTCAAAATTTTAAACCATTTTTAACTCAATAATAAATGAATGTCAACCTTGCAATTACTTTTTTAACATATAACGTAATATTTTCGCAATTTACCATAATTTCCAATAATCACGATAGCATTTGATTGTCGCAATTTCTCGTAAATGATCATACCGGTAGATACCAGAATTTCCCGGTGCACTGCACTGCAGAGGTCAGAACCTTGAACTAGTAATATTAACAAAAAAAATAAAAAAAACTATAAAACAATGCTGTTTCTAAACATGAGGCCGCCTCAAGAACTCTTCTATATTTATAGCCATCTAGTACCTCCGAAAAAAAAACTCGCAAGATAGGCATGAGAACACGTGCGTTCTGCAAAGAGATGTCCAGGCAGTTAGCCTGGAAACTACGAAGACTTTACCTCTACACGCATATGAACAAACCTAATTTCTCTGTCCACATATTCTTGTACAGTTAATAAAAAATTCGTGTACAAATTTATAACGTTTGGTGAATAAAAAAAATATATATCTTAAAGTCAAGAATATTGCCTGAAGAGCATTCGTGACGACTGAAACTTTTCTGGACGGAAGTTTCTGCGACATCTTCCGTACAAAACATCTTCCAGGGAACCATAACAATTTTTCCATAAACTACACCTGCATGGGCCGTAGAGGTGTTTCTGAACTAAAATATTCAACACGGACATCCTTAGAAACACTTGCTAGTCACGTGCCCTCAAGCGACCGTCACCCCATCACGAGTTTTCATTACCCTTTCCCCGTCATAAGTCTTGTAAATCTAAAAACAACTTCACGACGCGCTTGTTTTGTCGCAAGCGATACCACAAGGTCATTCCGACACGCGATGCAAGGCGGCGGAGGTCGGAATGGACGCCTCGGGCGGCTAAACAACGACCACGTTCGCCGATGAACCAAAGGAAGCCGTACTGACGTCATCGAAGACGCCGTTACCAGCATCCTCTGAGGTGGGTTTCCCGGATAATGAGAGCGTCTATGAATTATGTGGCAAGACTTCCCTATATAAAGCGCGCCAGTTTTCATTGCCGATCACAGTCCTGCAGCGAGCCTACAGAACCATCGGTGAGTAAATGAAGCCATGCCACCTCGACTAATGGCACGAGGAACGTAACTTGAAGGCAGTAGTGAACTTTTAGAAGATGTAGTAGTTCAGGGTTGAGGGTTTATAGTTTAAATAGCTTTATCAATCTGTTTTCGATTATGCGCCGCTTTTTTGTTCGAACACCGCGATATCGAAGTTGTAGGAACGGCTTATTATTGTTTGCCCCAAAACAGAAGTTCATGACAAGACAAGACGACCTTTGAGACCTTTTACAATTCTGAACAACAGCTCTTAAAAGGTGGATTTTTCTTTCAAACGCCTTTATGGAAAGATAAAAAAAAGTGAGCCTTTTTGGCGCTCTGCAATTTGGTCAGAGACATGCGATGTGTCAGCCGCCGCAGATGTGACCAGAGAGAGCTAGACAACGGGAGGCATCAATGAGGAATTCCTAGGACTTAAAAGGGGGGGGGGGGGGGTGCAACGATTTCCGGACTTCGGTCAAACATTTGTGGAAGTTGCCCTCTGACACTTCTAAAGTAAATAACAGAAAACCGATGTCGCCGGTGTGTCATGGTTGTTGTGTAAAAAAAAAAAAAAGATAAATATTGTCATTTCTGGCACCCCTCAACTAAATCCCAGTCTTCAAAGTCACACGTGGTCCTCCTCCTAGTGACGTAGTTCGAAGTGCAGTGCAGCTTCCCGTGTGCCCTCTCGGGGGACGCTTCCTCTCGCCCTCTCTGCTGACATTAGCGGGCGTTATGCTGCAGCTTAGAGCCGAGCGAGGTCACGTAATCTTTTCACCATAGTTCCTTCGGCTGCCACTTGCGGCTGCAGGTGGGGGAAAAAGCTCGACTTTTGCTTTGCGATTATGCAGCGGAATCACGACATTTTTGAATGAAGGAGATGTTTTCTCTATCCTCCGGGACACGATAAACAACGCAAAAATGGCGACATGCAAATTCTTTTAATCTTAAAATCGTTGCACCCCCTCCCCCCCTTTAAGTAGCATAGAACCAAGCGGGGGCACCCGGGGGGTAAACGGTAGATGAGGCATGCCGATAGTGAGAAGCCACAAGTTAAGATTTTATCTGCAATTCCTAATGGCACCGAATACTTTCCAAGTTGTGAGTACAATATTCGTCATTCGTGTCTCACACCACTGGTGCAGAAAGACACTCCATAGTCACAAGGCGTGGCGAGATTCTGGGGATCCAGTTATCGCCCCGAAGCCCATAAGATTGTTGCATTAGTCGATAACAGCGCGGGAGAACTAATCGCGAAAGAAGAACCATGAACGTGAAAAGTCACACACTGCGCATCTTAAGATGTTTATAACTGTACAGACCATCCGTCCATCGATCACAAAAAGGTCTCAGAAAGAAAATCAGTGCAACCTAATTAAGAAGGTACGCGTGAATGCTAAGGCAAAAAGAAACCATTCAACGAAATATGACGTCTGGGATATAAGAATGAGCATGAAGTAAATGCTCATGTCATGTGCAGTGTCATAATGAAAGCAAATATGTTAGAAGGAAAAATGTGTTCCGTCCACGTCATTGGACAAGCGGACTTTTCAAATTGCAGAATATTGATTTTTCCCTCCAGCCCAAAGGAATTACTAAAGAGAAGTGATGAGAAAACAAACAAAATAACCTCAAGTACAAAACTAAGCAACAGAAAATTTATAATTTGCCACTAATATAAAAAAACACAGCCAATAATTGATTTAAGCGATCCAGGTAGATGAGTATATCCCTTCGAAAGTCTACGGGTTAAAGAGTGCTCTTCGGGAAAGAAGACCTACACAGCAAACGAAGGTAATTATCAAGGTATTGTGTTTAAAAGTGCGTTTTTGTCTTTACTGCAGAATCAACATGATGTACCTGCAAGTCCCTCCTTGTGACTCTCATGGTCCTGGCAGCTTTGTGCAGCCTCGCCGCCGCCCAGTTCGGCTACGGAGGCTACGGCCGCGGCTACGGAGGTTACGGCCGTGGATTCGGCGGAGGCTATGGTCGCGGATTCGGCGGAGGCTACGGAGGCTATGGCCGGGGATACGGAGGCTACGGTCGCGGAGGTTTCTATGGTTGAGTCACGACCTCAAGAACAACGACGACCTGAATGCACCAATCCAGACACCGCGTGAAGAACAGAAGGAGAAGGATTCTGGCCAATCACGATGAGCACAATAAATTATTTTCGGAGTTTTCCACAGTACAAAACGGTGTCTTGCTTCACATCCTGGGCTTTGGCAAGTTGGTATCAATAATGAAAGAACCTACACACATGATTTCATCATCATCACAAGTTCGGTGAGTTGTTGTTTCTGCGGTACATGGAGACATCCAATCACGGCAAACAGTAGAAAACCCAAAGCGAACGACGTATCTCACAATATAATATGACAAACAAAAAAATCAATGTGGGAAGGGACAATCAGCATGACGTCATTGCCTCTCTGCTGATAAGATTTTCAAATCTAAACGTATTTTGAGCTTGGTCATTTGCTTGAGACCTTCTATTGGACGCGGTTAATACGGCTGCAACGTTAGCAGACCTAGGCACGACGGGTGCTGTAGAATCAGAAGGACGAAAACACGTTATAGTTCTATACGTATAGTATTGTTGAGTTGTGGGAAACGAGTTCGAGGCGCTCTAATATCACGCAGGCATTATAACATGCGCAGAGATATAAAGCTATTGCGAATCGAAGCTGTTATGTGTGGGTTGATTATATAACTAGGGTTCCGTTATTATAATGCAATTAATGCCAAGTTTTAAGCGAGCAGGACAAGAATAATGATAATAATTTCCGGAAAAGGATAACAAGGGGGAGAAAGGACAAACACGAATCTCCAAACACAGTTAGGTGACTAGTGCACGACCGTTATCATACGTGTTTTCGGTGTTTCTTTTTCTCGAATTCGGGGGTGTTCTAGCGCGCAGCTCTTAAGGCTGAACTCCATGGGACGAATATGCTGCGAAAAATAGACGAATTTCGCCCGGCGGCTTTGGCTCTGCGTATGGAATCAGCACAGTGGCCGCTACGCGGCGCGCAAACCGAGCGTGCCGTCGGGCGACGTTCGGCAGTTATTCGTCGCATAATTCGCTCAATAGAGTTTAGCCTTTAGGTGCCCGTTTCTGCCATGAGCGACGTCAGCGTCGCCGTCGGCGTAACTGCGCGTTGCACTATGGGACGTTTCCTATAATGACGTCACACGTCACGTGTGACGTCACGAGGGTTACGAGGAAGATTAGGGGAGGGGTATGAGAGGAGGAGGAGGAGGAGGAGGAAAGGGAGGAGAGGAGGAGGATGAAGGAGGAGGGGTAGGAAGGGGAGAGGAGGAGGAGATTCGTAGTGATTGGCTCAAGGACTGTTCTGTGGGAAAGAATGTATATGTAAGGGCTATTTTCTTTTTGTGATTTTAACCGATGTTGCAGTCAATGTTTCACTGTCATACTGCATTAAAGGTAGCTGGTACACTCCAGTCAACTCGCTGTAGACACAAAATTAAATATGCAATAGCTTTAATAATGTTGCGTAGTTTGAAACCCCGTGTAATCTGTAAGCTTTGTTTGATTTGTTTTCTTAGCCTATTTATAGTACTCATCTTTTTCATTTGCAATGTTTACTTTTTGAACATTCTTAGACTTAAATAAAGACCGGTTTGCAGACAAATGCAAACACAAATAGTTGAACACAAAAAAAATACATTGTGTGATCAAGTTTCAAGAGATGCTCATTCAAAAACGTGATAATCGGCATACGTTCATATAAGAACACACGGCTAGGCAAACTTCAAACTTTCTCAAAGGAACAAAACAGATTTATTCTCAGTTTTCGCAAAAAAAAAAGAAAAAAATATTTTTCGACAGAGCACGACAATTTCAGCCAACGTTTTGTGGGAAGAAAAAAAAATGAAAGACGTTTACAATTCTCTGTGAGGCAAAATTAGAGCGCAGCTCTTTAGGAGGAGGAGAGGAGGGTACGAAGGGGAGGGTATGTCCCTCCTCCTCTCCACCTCGCCTCCCCGATTAAGCGAGAAATTGTCGCTAAATTTAGCGAAAATTTCCCCGCTAAATATGACGTAAATTTAGCGAAAATTGTTTCCTTAAATTTAGAGAGAAATTTAGCGAAAAATTCTCCGCTGAATTTAGCGGGGAGATTTTCCCGCTTCCCATAATGCAACGCGCGCCGTTACGCCGACGCTGACGCCGCTCAACCCACAAACGGGCACCTAAGAGCTGCGCTTTAAAACAATTTAAAGCTGAATCATTACTTTATATATGTACCTAAAACAAGAGTGTAAACAATACAATATATTCCGTGGGGTACGACCATGAGTTTGTTATTTCGAGAACTGGTTAATGAACAAAAATCAATTCGCTTCATGATCATTTTAGCAACAAAGATTATACAGTTTGTGCTCTCATACGTTCAAGTTATAGTATAAACTCGTCAACAAAAATGAGCTTCTGTTTCGTGTTATTCTAGAAAAAAGGTGTTTCCCAGTTCCGTCCAGAAGGCTATGGACGGAACCTTCTTCGGTGGGATAGTGGGAAGTGTATTAAACACTTCTTAAGTCAAAATTATCAGTTGCGGTGAATATCAACCTGGCATTCCGGCTTTTATATGTCGAATATAACAGTAATTTCCACAGGCGACAATCATTCTTGCTATTCGTGATTGCATTCTGTAGCTGGCGTTTTGCGCCGCTGTTCATACCCGCGAATACAAAAATTTTACATAGCTTCAGCACAGCTCGGAACCTTGAATTGTTAATATTTCCATCCTTCAAACTAGTCTGAAAAGGGCTGCTGTCTGTAGCCTTGAGGTTGCCTAGCTCTGGAATTCTTCGCTAAGCAGTATCAGCACGTACCTCCAATAAGACAAAAAGAAAGAACTCTATCCCGAGCGTTAAGAAACGTTCTATCTGCAAGGAGGTGGCTGGGTGGCTAATACGTAAGAACAGTCAAGCAATTAGGACTACGTCTGCTCACCATTTCTAGATTTGAGGAAACGTACCTTACTTCCTAAGAATCATCTGCTTCTAAAGTAATTAGAGAATATACATACATCTTTGACGTTCGGTGAGGAAAGAAAGCATCTGCTCAAACCAAGGATGTTGCCAAAACAGGTCTTTGTGACGACTGGTAATTCGCTGGACGGAACCCTGTGAGACAACCTTAGTAACAACCATTTTTCAGAGAACAATAACAACTTTCTTGTAAACGACGCGTGAATCCGCCGTGAATATACTTTTAACCTGGCGCATTCAATGCTGTCTTCCTTAATAACACTATAGCTTGTCGTGCGCACGTAACGCTAAGACATTTTACACCGGTACGGGTGTTAAAGGGCTTTTCAGATACTTTCACCCATGGCGACGCCCTTTGAGCAGCTTTATTTTAAACGATGCATCCTTTTCGATCGTAATACATTGATTTTGCATAAAACACATTCGGTGTCTCTTAACAAAAAAGAAATAAACTCTCTAAAAAAGGTTCCGCATCATGATGGGTAGCGGGCTCGTGCATTGGCCGCCGCAGCGAAGATCTGACCAAGAGACGTGTTTACACTTGCATGACTGCGTTATATAGATCTGATTAGGTCTGTCCCTCTATTATCGTTTCAATGTGTTTTCTTTTAACCATTCTTGTTTGGAAGGAAAAATAAACCAGTTGTTAGTTCAGGCCTTCGTGTGTGAGTGTCGTCCTTCCTCGTCCTAGATTTTAAACTTTAGCAGCGTAGAACAAAAGATAATGAAAAAAAAAAAAAAAACCAACTATCCCAAACCCAATCCCCATGTAAACGTTTGTCAAAAAGGTTTTTTGCTTTAACGGTCGTTGTTTTGGTTTGACCGTCAGCATTGCTCTCTCAAGCTCTCTTAGTAATGTACGTGTTTTTTATGTCAATGCTGGTTACTTTGACCTTTAGCTTATGTCCCCGAAAGATTGGCCTCATCGAGCTCTTTTGTAGATTGCCCCGTTGAAGGTTGCCCTTCTTTGCGGACCCTATTGGGTGGTTTGAAGTGTCTTTCGTATTGTTTGCGTCGAAGTGTGTGTGTGTGTTTATGTGTGTGAGCAAGGAGGGTGACATCGGTGTTTTTTTTGTTTTTTCAGTCCAGACGGAGCCGACGCCACGAGGAAATAGGACGAATCAAGCAGCGGAAAAAGTGCAAGTCACTGGGCCTTTTCTGTTTATGAATGGTTCAGCAACGATAGAACACGTATATAAACATGACGACCACCATGATGATGAACTTTCGACGCTCTTTTATTTGTCCCATCAGCTCGTAGCGTTGGCTATGTCTGGACGTAAAGAAAAACAAAAATCGGTTCGTTTCACTGTTCTTTTTTTTTTTTTTTTGATAGGTCGGTTTCGAGTTTTTTTTTTGTGTCTTTCGTATACAAGGTCGTGGTGGTTGTCTATATCTTCCCCGTTGTTGACCCTGTGCTGTTTTGGAAGCTGCATTCCCCAGACTGACCAATACTCTCCCAAGCCTCTTTGAACATTTTGGAACTCTAGCGCAAATGTAGAGAGCGCGTTTTCGAAAGTGCGCTTCGTCAACAGGAAGGTGAGGGCGTGAATGACGGATCCGAGCCTTGGAATGAATGCTCGCATATATTACAATAATGAAATGTAAAAAACATTGTGTATCAGATGTAAATAAAAGTTGAAGCGTTTCTCGTCTTGATTCTTCGTTTCGAACTTTTGATTCGCTATATTTTTCCGTAGATAAAGGCCGCTTTAAGCGTCTGCACGAGACAATTCACAGAAATGCGCCGGTATTTTGGAAATAAATAATTGACAAAAAACATCCGCCGATTTTTGACATAATAAAACACCGGAAAGAATACGGCCTAATTACCTTCTAGGTGAAATATTAACGACGACACAGAAACATACGCGTCTCCTTCGTAATTGCAGAGACGGTCGCCCGCGAATGAGTGTCACATAATCATCGTGTATACTAAGCGGAGAGCAAGTCGTCTGCTTCTTGCGCAGGAGTTGCGGTGTCGTCAGAAAGACGCCGAGCTCTGATAGGATCTGATTGAAGGATAGTGGGTAGACCTCAAAGCAAGCTGCCTCGAGGTGTACCCACTATCCTTTCGGTCAAAGCCAGTTAGAGATCTGCGTTATGACGTCACCACAACCCCTGCAAAGGAAGCAGACGAACTTGTGCTCCGCATAGGACCGTGGAGCATTCCGCGGTGTCTTGATTCCTTTGTCGCGCATGTGCTGTTACTGCGCATCTGAAAACGGAACCTGGTGCTTGTTGGAAGCAAAGCTGTTGCTCGTAACGTAATATGCCCAGAATGCTGGTAAAATCGCCAGTACTTTTTTTTTTATAGGGGGCGCGTACCCCAACAAAAATGTGCAGACTGTAACCCCGTTAAGCTGCGATCTTTCCGCTATCACGTCATACAAAACACAGTCCGCATACACTGTCTGGAGCATGTTTCTGTGTGTTCTTTGTGTATGACGGTCAGCCGTCTCATTGGTCACGCAGAAACTGTCTGCAAACATGTTCAAAGCATGTATGAAGCAAACCGACTTGCTTCATACATGCTTGGGGGCCATCACGTCGGCAGCGAACGCCGTGTTTTTTTGTATGACGTGCGAGTCTTGTGAACGTGTCTTCAGGGTGTGCGCCCTGGGACAAGTTGATATATACTCCTAAGGATGTAAAACATTTAGTGCGTGTCGTTCCCGCCACGAGTCTTCGACACCATTTCTGTATTGTAGGCCTTGCAAATCTAAAAGCAACAAAAGCGGTACTATACGTGCAATGTACATTGCAACACGCGATGCAGGGAACCGAAAATAGCCATGCCAAGCTCGGGAGTCTAAAGAGCGATAGCCTTCGTCCATCAACGAAGGGTCCCGTATCAATGTCACCGAAGACGCCGAGATCGGCCTCCCCTTAGTGCTTCCCCGGGTAACGAGTTCTTCTACGGATTATGGGTACGTCTCCGCGTTTCGGGACTTTACTCTTTGAGCAGAATCCGAGGGTGTTTTTCAAAACTTATTTGCTCAACCGGATTTCTTTAGCTTCTTTTTACTGTCAACGAAACTTGGGAGATAACTCGGACGTTTCCTGTCATTAGCCCGGGTACAGGACAGCAGTCAGCAAATTTATTGAAACCGAGTTTTTCTAGATACAATACCAAGAACTGAGCCTTCCATGGACCTATTAAAAAATTTGCAGAAATAAGAGTAGTGAATCACTACGATCACCTGTTTCGTAGCGAGAGACGTTCGGCTGGACGTTTCGACGGGAATTCCCGTACTTAGCAATACTGGGGGTGCCTTTTCCATTCGTAACCAAGGCCTCATGAAATAAAAGATATACTTTTAAAATAACTACATTTCAGCTATATTGGTGCTTAAAATCATTGTTGCAAGTTATCCGACGCCTTGCCAGAAATCGCATAAAATGGTTTTGTCCTCCACGAGGAGGTAATATTGACGGTGAGAAATACAAATTAGTTGAAATACGGAAATGACTATGCTAGTCTATAAAATTCCAGTAAAGAATCGGCCCTTAATAGTAGTCGATATTCGGTATGCGTCTTACTTCATAGAAATTCCGGCGTTTGGAGATACAAACAGTTTTCTTTTGAAAACTATTATTATGTGCTATTCATGTAAACCTAAATCGTTTTGATATTTTAGCGTATAAATATTTATTTATGTCAGTATTGATGAATGCTTGTTTTGCGATGTATCGTCTGGTCTTTAATAATTTAAATTTAATATATGTCTTATTCCGTCAAGAAAATTCTTAGTATATGATGTGATTCTAAAATTACCATTATTTTCTACCTAGCGGGAGTTTTCGATATCCTCGAGTTACCTCTTCTTTTTTTTGTGTCCCAAACTAAATTGGTAATTCACCTTGCCGTTTCATCGGTCCAACAAACACCATTCTAGACATGTAAAAATTACTCAAAAAAGGTAGCTAAGTTAAGTTACTGAGTATCGACGCCAAAAGTAATTGGAGTAGATTAGAAATTACGCATTTGTAATAGTAATTGAGTAAACTACTAACTACTGTAAAAAGTAGCGAGTTACTTTGAAGTTACTTTTTATATTTTTGTGGTAGCAAAATGAACAGCAGTTTTGATCCGTGAAAAACCCCGCGAGCCTAAAATAAATGCAATCATTTGATGGCTTGCGTTTTCACCAAAATAGTTTATTCGCTCGCAGAAGCAATCGACTTTCAAAGTTCTTGATAGGAGAGTTTTCCCCCTTTCTTCCTAGAGACGTCCTGAGCCAAGCTAAAAAGACGTTCCACCAACGCACTGGATAGAAGGCAGCGTTGATTTTCGGAAACAGGCTGCGCAGGGTGGGGTAAGCGAGTGTCGGCATTTTAGGTGTCCGTGACGAAACATGTGAGGTTTGCCTCAGCTAGAGGGTCTTTTATAACAAACTCTCCTCCTTTTTCTTCGCCAAGTTGAGATTGTTATGACTGGCCCCTCTTTATTCCCACGACGTTCGGAGAGTACGCTGAACAAGTGCACCTGACCGTCAAGGGTTCAAGTTTCGCGCCACGACGATGAGAACATCCGGACGAATGCGCATCTCGTTGCAGTGCTAGTGCTACGTAGAGTGCCTTAATGTTCGCTGCATGACATGAAGACACTCTAGTGCTACGCTACTGAAAAAAACGTTGTTTTGATTTAACAGAAGATGAAACGAAATATACTTCGCCACTAACGCCGGGTCCAACGAAAGGATCTCCCAAAGGTGACTCGCAATCCTCGTAGCCGACTACGGCATTCTGACGCGCCTGACACGCCTGACAATTAAATCGTTTTCAACAAAGAGGAGGTCTCCCTGGCGTGGAAGGTCGGAAGGACACGAAGGATTACGTGAACAAACATCGTCGCTCGTACAGTTGCAGCTGGAAGCGGGAACGTGCTCCCATGAACGGATTATCCGTGTCTGCGTTTGTGCGCGGAGGAGTCCCGCTCTGCAAGGGAGTATGCGCTGACGACAAGGTGACCATGGGAACAGGCGCCAAGCTGAGTGGTCATTTCAGTGTCGTCTCCCGTGGAACCCCCAAACCGCTTGAGGCAGAACTCACTAAAGGCAGACAACATGAAAACAACAACAACCCTCGTAGTGTCGTCGTCTTTCACGGTTGCAGCTGGAGGCGCGGTGCCTGCGTGCATTACCGGATAGGGTCAATACCCGACCAAGGCTTGTTAACTCTTCCTGCGTACGTGCCCGCCGGTGTTATGTTTTGGCTGCTCGTCGCCACCTTGGTCCAAGGACGCCTCTGACGCAGTTTCTACGGCTGCCGAATATAAGTGCGTGGGCACGGAATGTGAGGGGGCCCCTTGTTCGGGAATGCCACTTCATCTGCCGGCGTCTTATTAATTTCTACGCTCAAACTTTTGTGATGAGCAAATTTAGCACTAGATTTCGAAAGTAGTTAATAATTTGAGTAGAAGTCACCTGAAAAACGTAGTTAAATTAGACTACTGACTACTCGAATAAAGTTGTAAATGAAAGTGGCCAAGTTACTCGGAAAAGTAGTTAAACTACAATAGTTTGAGTAGAGTAGTTGAACTACGTCCAAGTCTGCACCATTCACACTGCTTTTTTTGTGTGTGTAATGTTTGTTCAGCTGGCCCATCGAAAACAATGACACAACTAGCTCAGCCTAAGCCCGTATTTGAAGACAACACTGCAGCTTCTCATTTTTGGCTGCGGTTCTGTTTGATACCCTCATTTTACGAGTGCAGTCCATAACTCCTTGTCACATGATGGCAACATCACTCAGGCCACTGTTACCAACTTGCTTCAGATATAGATTAAAACTAAGTTATAGTGTCTGTAAAATTACGGCTGAGTTTGAAGACTTTGTTTTGGGTGCGCGTTTTCTCGGTTTTGGGAATTTATCCTTTATACGATATTATTTCAATTGTTTGCTTTTGTTGAAACTGCTTTATTCAAATAATTTCAGTTTTGAAGACAGATGCTATCAGAAATAATTCATTCAGGGCCAATAATATTTTGGTCATAAAGCTTCAGAGGTCTTGTACTTATTCTCAGTTTATATAAACAAAGTTTACCATGCAGCATAGAATTAAAAACCAAGTATTGTTAGAAACATTAAAAAAGATTGAAGATGAATTATACCTGCTTGTTTTCTGCTATAAGCGGAGCAAACGGAAACAAATTGTGTGAATATGAGTAAGTTATTTGAGCGTTAGCTAGCCAGAAAAGAACAAAATGTGTCGAAGTCAACTTTTTTGAGCTCAAAGATTTAAAACTTTTTTAAACACAATAGTAAAAGCATGTCAACCCTACAATTAGTTTTTTTTTTTAATTTATAACCTAATTTTTTCACAAGTTACCATCATTTCGAATAATCGCTATAGCATTGGATTGTCGCCATTTCTCGTTAATCATCATACCAGCAGATACGAGAATTTTCCGGGGCACTGCACCGTAGAGCTCAGAACCTTAAACTAGTAACATTTAATAAAATAAGACAAAACGATAAAACAAAGCTGTTTCTAGACATGAGACCGCCCCAGGAACTATTCTATATTTATAGCCATCTTGTACCTTCAAGAAGACTAAAAAAGAACTCGCAAAATAGGCGTTAGAACACGTGTGTTCTGCAACGAGATGTCCGGGCAGTTAGCAGGCGAGTGCTTTGAAACTGCGAAGACTTTACCTCTACACGCATCTGAGGAAACCTAAGTTCTGAGTCCACGTATGCTCGTAGAGTTGAAACCGAGAATATCTCCTCAACAGCATTAGTGACGACTGATATTTCTGTGGTCGGAAGTCTGTGCGACATCCTCCGTACAAAACATCTTGAGGGAACCCTAACAACGTTCCCATGAACTACACCTGCCTCTGCAGTGGACGTATTTTCGAACTGAAACATTTAACGCGGACATCTTTAAAAACACTTGCTAGTCGCGTGCCCTCAAGCGGACGTCACCCCCGCCACGAGTTTTTATTCCCTCTTCCCCATCGCAGGTCTTGAAAATCTAAAAACAACTTAAAGCGCTTGTTCTGTCGCAAGCGATACTACAAGGTCATTCCCACACGCGATGCAAGGCGGCGGAGGTCGAAATGGACGCCTCGGGCGGCTAAACAACGACCACGTTCGTCGATGAACCAAGGAAGCCGTACTGACGTCACCGAAGACGCCGTTACCAGAATTCTTTGAGGTGGGTTTTCCGGATAATGAGCGCGTCTATGAATTATGTGGCAAGACTTCCCTATATAAAGCGCGCCAGTTTTCATTGCCGATCACAGTCCTGCAGCGAGCCTACAGAACCATCGGTGAGTAAATGATGCGATGCCACTTGAATTAATGGCATGAGGAAACGCAGTAGCTGAAAGTTCAGAAGATGTAGTATAGTTCAGGGTTTAAGGTTGATAGTTTCGACAGCTTTATAAACGCGTGATTTGAATATTCACCGTGTTTCGTTCGAACACTGCGATATGTCGTAGGAACCACTTATTTTTGTTCGCCCCGAAGCAACAGTGAGTTCATGACGAGACAAGACGACCCTTAAGACATTTCACAATTCTGAACAACAGCTCTTAGACGGCACATTTTTCTTTCAAACGTCTTTATCGAAATATCAAAAGAGTGAGCCCACTTGGCGCTCTCCAATTTCGTCAGGGACATGTGATGTGTCAGCCGTCCCAGGTGTGACCAGAGAGAGCGGGACAATGGGAGGCAGCAATAAGGAATATCTGAGGCTTGAGTAGCCTAGAGTCAAGCGGGGGCTCCTGGGGGCAAACGGTGGATGAGGCATGCCGATAGTAAAAAGTTATCACTTAAGATTTATTCTGCAATTCCTTATGGCACCCAATACTTTCAAACTGCCCTAATTATAAATTGTGAGTACAATATTCGTCAAAGCTTGTCTCTCACCAGTGATGCAGAATAACACTTTATAGTCACAAGGCGTTGCGAGATTCGGATTATCCAGTTATCGCTCCGAGGTCAATGAGATTGTGGCATTCGCCGATAAGAGCGCTGAAAAACTAATCCCGAAACAAGGAGATTGAACGTAAAAAGATACACACTGAGCCTCTTTAGATGCTGATGACTATAGAAACTCCCCGTTCATTCACCTCACCAAGGTACTCAGAGAAAGAACCGGTGCAACCTACGTAAGATGGTACACGTGAATGATAAAGCCAGAACAAACCTTTCAACGAAAATTGATGTCTGAGATGTAAGAATGAGCTTGAAGTTTACGCTTATGTGATGTGCAATGTCATAGTTAATACAAAACTCTTAGAAGGAAAATGAGTTCCGTCCACGCCATTGGAGAAGTGGATTCCTCGAACTGCACTTTATTTATTCATTTTACCCTCAGGGACAAGGGAATTACTAAAGGGGAGTGATGAGAAAACTAACAAAATAAACGCTACTACAAAACTAAACAACTGGAAAAACATAGTCTGCAACAATTGAAAAAAAAAACAAAAAAAAAAAAAACGCAAGCAACAATTGATTTAAGCGATGCCGGTAGATCATCCACCCGAAACTCCAGGGCTCAACCAGTGTTCTTCGGGAAAGTAGACCACTAAAGAAAACGAACGTAATTATCAAGGTATTGTGTTTAAAACTGCGTTTTTGTCTTTACTGCAGAATCAATATGATGTCCTGCAAGTCCCTCCTCGTGGCCCTCGTGGTCTTGGCGGCTCTGTGCAGCCTCGCCGCCGCCCAGTTCGGCTATGGAGGCTACGGCCGCGGCTACGGAGGTTACGGCCGTGGATTTGGCGGAGGCTATGGTCGCGGATTCGG
Organism: Ixodes persulcatus; assembly: GCA_013358835.2. Classification (NCBI taxonomy): domain Eukaryota; kingdom Metazoa; phylum Arthropoda; class Arachnida; order Ixodida; family Ixodidae; genus Ixodes; species Ixodes persulcatus. The sequence continues at coordinate 106,141 of JABSTQ010001999.1, forward strand.
CGGAGGCTACGGAGGCTATGGCCGTGGATACGGAGGCTACGGTCGCGGAGGTTTCTACGGTTGAGTCACGACTTCAAGAACAACGACGACCTGAATGCACCAGTCTAGACAACGCGGGAAGAACAGAAGAGGAAGGACTCCACGAATCAAGATTTGAACAATAAATTATTTCCCGAGTATTTCACAGTTTAAAATGCTGGCTCGGCGCACATCGTGAGCTTTGGCAAGCTGGTATCAATAATGGAAGAACCTACACACAATTGCATTATCATCACAAGGTCAGTGAGTTCATTTTTCTGCGGAACATGGAGACATCCATTCACGGCAAACAGTAGAAAACTCAAAGCGAACAACGTATCTCGCAGTATGAGAGGAAGAAAAAAAGACCAGGAACAATTTAATTTGAAACGATGAAGGCAAATCTGTTGCTATACTATTTGTATAGAATAAGCATAAAAGAGGCCCTAACCTTGATCCTTGGGTACTCCTGAAAAAGCTGCTAATGGGGGAGATCAACTTTATTACAGCTAACATACTTCATTTGTTTTTCTAAATAAATAGGAACGTATTTAACATATCAAATCCCGATTAAATCCCAACGAGAGTAATTTTTGAAGTAATTTGTCATAGGGAACCTGGTCGAATGCTTTAGAGTAATCCATGAATATACCGTCAACCTGACTTCGTTCGTTTATAGCTGATGCAAACTCATGTGTGCACTCAACGAGTTGCGTGGCTCTCATAGATCCCGCCCAAACCCGTGTTGGTGTTAATACAGTAAGTTATTTTCCTCTAGGTTTTTTTATACGTTTAAAAATTATGTATTCTAATAGTTTGCCGCATGTCGTTGTTAAAATATAGAGAGTCATAATTTTGAAGGTCCATCTGATTTCCGGACTTTTAAATGAGCAAAATTTTCACACATAGCCGGTCTTCTGGTAACATGCTCTGAAGGAGGGACGCTTGAAAAATTAAATGTAAGTACCACGACACCCACTCGGCATATCTTCTCAGAAATGCGTAGGGGATATTGTCTGGTCAAGATGTTTTTTACGTTTATATTGATAAGTGAATAAAACTACCAATTCTTTTTTTTTTTTTTACAAAAACAACTCTGGCATTTGTGAGACGGTGGGTTCGTTGGCCAGGAATACCGGCGCGTCACGTAACATAGTAAAGACAGATGATGCGAACTTCAAGCCTTCGTACCCGCACCTTGGGCGCCGAGGGATGCAGTGTGCTATCAAAGGACCGCCAAGATGGAGAGTCGTCACTCTCCTTTGTTATTTCCACGGAGGTGAGATAGCGAGGAAAAAGAAAGGTATTCGGTGGATACCCGCGCCGTGACGGGTAATACGAATGGTGCAATCCCCCCTCTTCCTTGTTTTTTGCCCAACATGCTCCACCTGAGTGTTCGCCTACATTATAGCGACGTTATTTTTTTGGTGTGATACAAATCGGAAAAAGTGTTCGTAATGTAACCAACAGTTCGCTTCCCATACAAAAAAAAAATCTTTAGTTAAAAAGTGAAAGCCGTTTACAACTCTCTGTAACGCCGAATTAGAGCGCAGCTCTTGAGGAGGAGGACGGAAGGATACTGAGAGGGGGAGGGGGGTCGTGTGACCTCGGGGGGGGGGGGGGGGGTAACGTGACCTCGGGGAAGGGGGTCACGTGATCTCGGGGGGGGGGGGGGTGTCACATGACCTCGGAGGGAGGGGGGGGTCACGTGACCCCCCTCCCCGAGGTCACCGAAGGAACTCGAGGTCCTGGGGGGGGGGCTCGCGGTTATGCCGACGCCGACGCCGCTCAAGCCGGAAGCGGGCGCCTAATCGATGTGGCAAAGGACAATGGGCAATACGTCTTTGCTTATCTGCTGATAACATTTTCAAATCTAAACCTATTTTGAGCTTTATCATTCGCTCGTGACCTTCTATTGGACGCCGTTAACAGGGTTGCATCGTTAACAGACCTAAGCACGACGGGTTCTGCTGCATCGGAAGGACGAGAACACGTTATAGTTCATATATATTTGTTAAATTGTGGGAAACGAGTTTGAAGCTCTCTAAATTGCGCAGGCATCACGCCATGCATGCGCACAGACATAGAGCTATCGCAAGTCAAAGTTGTTCTGTATGGGTTGATAATAAATAGGGTTTCGTGTTTTCGGTGTCTTTCTTTATCAAAATCGGGGGTGTTTTTTCGGTTTTTATTTTTCCACAGGGGCAGTGTTTTTTGTATTTACATAAAAACACCGAATATATAAAAAAATGCGACCGAAAAAAACATATCCCCGTCTGTGAAGGTAATACATTCACAGACGGAGCACAGCCTTGTGGGAGGCCTTTTGGCATCTCCTCAACTTCATTTGGAAGGGACTAAACAGTGATTATTGTGAAGTGTGAAAAAAATATAAAGTATTGCAAATACTAAGGTGGACAGATAGTATACACCTGAACGTAACCGCGAGCCTTTCTCCAGGGGAGATTGGCCTCCCGTGCTCTTGTGCGTGGAGGATTGGGTGATACACGAGGCTGAACAGGCGATCGAATGATACCTTGGTCATTCTGCATGGGTGCAATGACAAGGTGGCCACACATGAACAGGTATTAGCGGCGAGATGTTTCGGTGGCGCCATCGTTCGGTTACCTTTCGTGACGTCATTACATTGTGAACAACAAGTGCGATGGTGTTTTTAATGGGCTTGGTGGAAGCCTGAAATCATAGCGCTCTCAAAGCAACACTGCCAACATCGTCAAAATTGAAGTTCTTACATTCCTCTTATTTCCGTCGATTAGACGTCCTTTGCTAACGTCATAGTCAGCATTCGGCCAATTGTGGTGGGCCGACCACAGCGACGCTTTCGGTCGCTCACGTCGCCAATTTCTCAGCGCAGGCTTTAATAAACTACACTTTTAAGCACAGCTCTATTCAGCATACAAGCCTGAACATGTCATATCAGAGTTTCCTCCTTATAGGTATGTTTTATCTGGAAAACACGGGAGTTCCCGTGGATCGCCGTTTGATTTAGTGCGGCAGCTTACACTGCTACCATAAACAGCCCTGAAAGCTTTTTACGAGAAACAAACCTGCCCATTCTGCTAGATTTCAATGTAGCATGGCTCGTGACACTGGTGAAAGCACTCTCGTAATCCACTCCAACTGCACCGAAATGGCCCTCGACAATGTCCCTTGAGCACAATTGTCGGAGATTGTATTTGAGGGGAAAATAACGCACATCAGCCCCGATTTGTCGACGGAACGCGGCTAGCTGAGGCAGCTCACCTTGTGCAAACAACGTGCAGTACCATTCGCGCAGGGAAGCTCGCGCTAGCCAACAACACGCCGCAAGAGCACGATCGTCTTTGAACGCTTTTATGACATCCAAATAGCGTTCAATTTACCTCTATACTTCGTCTCACCTTAGTATGGACTATTGTTAGCCGCGCGTGCTAAAAGCGCGAGCTAGTCGCCTTGAATGAAGCCGCGGCGGCTGCTCGAGCGCTCGTGCAGCAAGTGCTCTAGTCAAGGCAGTCAAGGCTGGCCGCTCGCGCTAGGACAGCCTTCGCGGTTAGTCCATACTAGGGTGAGACGAAGTATAGAGCGTGCATTCAGTTACTCGAAATACTTCAAGTGGTATTCGGGGTCCCTCTCCCACAGTTCCTGAACATGAGCTTGCCAAGGATCTAACCTATGTAAATTGACCGCCTATACTCTGTTTCATACCTAGCGTGCAACGCTGTCAAAACTACTGGCGCGAGCGCATGGCCTCATCTATGGTTTTGTTTGCGCGAGAACGCGGGCAAATGGTAAAAGAGATCAAGCCCCACGCTCGCGCCAGTAGCTTTGACAACGTTGCACGCTAAGTATGAAACACAGGATAGGTTCGCGGCGCAGGTGGTGCACCAACGGTGCAAGCGCGAGTTTTCCACGTGCCAAATACGTCCACGCCATCACACGAACTTAGGCGCTCAAGGAGCGCGAGAAAAGGCTTTCGTCTGCTATTCGAAACGAAAAGGCGCCGGAGATGGCGCATTCTCGCAGGAAGGGCGCCCCCGTAGAGTTATACTGGGCCTGCACCGCGCTGGTGGCCCACCCGGCCCACCGACGAGCGCAGCGGGAACCGCCATGGCCGCCGGAGTGCGGCGTGACTGGCGTGACGTAGCCGACTTCGGCCAGCGTTCGCTGGCGCGCGCGCGTTACATCGGAGAATAACAGAGCCTTAAGGTGGGCTTTCCCGGACAATGAACGCTCCTTTGCATTACGTGCCAAGACGGCAAGACTTCTCTATGTAAAGCGCGTGAGTGTCCATTGCCGATCACAGTTCTGCAGCGAGGCTACAGAACAACAGGTGAGTGAATAACGCCTCGTTAATTTGATTCCTGTCACGAGAGAAGTAAGTTGACGGCAGTAGCTGAGTGTGTAAAAGATGTAGTATAGTACAAGGTTGACGGTTGATGTTTTTCGATAGATTTAGCAATGCGTGTTCTGAATATGTACCGTTTTTCGTTCAAACTCAGTGCTATCGATGTCGTAGGAACCGCTTGTTTTGTTTACCCCAAAACAGAATTTCTTGACAAAACAAGACGACCTTTATGACCTTTGACGATTCTAAACAGCAACTGTTAAACTGTGGAATTTTTTTTCTTCAAATGCCTTTATCGAGAGACTAGAAGAGTGAGCGCAGTTGACGGTTGACGTTCCGCAGGCACATAGCCAGGATTTTGCTTCCGGGGGAGGGGGGGGGGGGGGGGGCGCCCATGATAAAATGCTGTATGAGGGGGAGGGGGAGAGGAGGTCCCAGCAAAATGGAAAACCTGGCTACGTGCCTGACGTTCCGCCATTTGGTCACAGACATGCGATGTCTCAGCTGTTCCAGGTGTGAACAGAGAGAGCTAGACAGCGGGAGGCAGCAACGAGGAATTCCTGGGGCTTGAGTAGCCGTCGCCATGTGGGGGTACCCGGGGGTAAACGGTGGATGGGGCATGTCAATAGTAAAATGTAAAGCACCAATAGTAAAAAAGTAATCAGTTACAACTGGGAATACATGGTTTCTAACGCATGAACAAAAATAAATAAAAACGCAATCACTAATTGATTTATGCGGTGCAGGTCGATGAGTCCTTCCATTCGAAACTTCGGGGTTAAAAGAGTGTTCTTCGGGGAAGCAGACTCATAGAGCAAACAAAGTTAGTTATCAATGTATTCTGTCTAAAACTGCATGTTTGTCTTTGCTGAAGAATCAGCATGATGTCGTGCAAGTCCCTCCTCGTGGCCCTCCTGGTCCTGGCAGCTTTGTGCAGCCTCGCGGCCGCCCAGTACCGCGGCGGCTACGGAGGCTACGGTCGTGGATCCGTCGGAGGCTATCGTCGCGGATTCGGCGGTGGCTATGGAGGCAATGGCCGTCGATACACCATTTTCAGCCGCGGCGGTAACTACGGTTGAGCCACGACTTCAAGAACAACGACGACCTCAATGCTCCACTCCAGACAACGCGGAGACAACAGCTGGAGAAAGATGTCGCGAAGCAAGATTGAGACAGTAAATTATTTCCCGAGTTTTCCACTGTTCAAAAAGGTGTCTTGGTGCACATCATGGGCTTCGGCAAGCTGGTATTAATAATGACAAAACCTAAACACTTAAAAAAATAAAAAGTCGGTGGGTTTATTTTGCTGCCGAACACGGATATATCCAAACGCGGCGAACAATAGAAAACTCAAAGCAACCAACGTGTCTCACAATATGAATACACGCACAAAAAAAAAATTGATTTGGGCAACGACAATGAGCGATTGCCTCTCTGTTAGTAACATTTTCCAATCTAAGCGTATTTGGAGCCTTGTCATTCGCTCGGGACCTCCTATTGGACGCCGTTAACAGGGCTGCAACGTTAGCGGCCTGTCACACTAAACGTCGTTACATCCATTAGTGTGTAAGTGGCTTGTCGTATAACTAACACCATATTGGCGTAGCAAAATGCTCTAAGAAAAGGATGTTATTCCTAGCACCATTAAAGGAAGACGTTATACCGAACACCATTAAGTTAAGGCGTGATTCCACAGTAGACCTTTCCATTAGTGTGTTATGACTGCAGTACGCCTTCTAAATTGGGTGTACCACTGCGAGAAAGGGTAGTAAATAAGGTGCAATGAACAACGCCTATACAATAGGCTGTAATCACCCGCAAGATTGCACGGAAAAATAACTGCAAATGAGTCGAAACATGCCTGGTGCACTTTTTTTAATATTTTGATCATGGTTCTTCTAGTACTTTCTATTGAGACGGAGCGACTACCCTTTTCACGATAACCTGGCGAACTGTTGAGTCTCCGGCCGCTGCGAACCAATAAGAGCTTCGGAGCGAGGCACGTGACGCTATACGTTGCGGGGCGTGTGCGTCACTGCACCAAATGCGAGGCGCAGAGAAACCGGCTGTCGTCTGCTAGCCAAGAGTCGTCTGCTCCGAAACCAACCAACTTGGGATGAACGTCCACCTCCGGAACGTTTCCGTCCGCGAGAATAACGAGCTCTTTGGGAACAGTTCACGAGACAACCATACGCTCAATTTACACTCGAAAACGGTTAACCACACGGCTGCGGACGCCAACGGTCACGGCGCTACAATGAGAGAAAAAAAAAACAACAACGGGAGCGGATACGATGTGGCACCACTTTTTTTGGTTTAAATATAATTGAAACTCATAAGTTTGCGAATATTTATTCCTTATTTTGCATATCTTCTCGATAGAGATGGAATCACACGACTTCAATTGTCGGTAAAAGAAAGTGAAGCCTAGAGCAACATTTTGTCGCTGAGAGCGCTGTTGCTGTGGCGGTAACGAGGCCCATGGGGCCTCGCGGCCATTGGAGTGTTATCACGTGCCTCGCTCCGGCGCTCTTATTAGGTCGTGAATGCCGCAGCCTCCACAGTTCGCCAAGTTAATCGTAAAATCGTAATCGTAAAAACGTTGCCGCGCGCGGGGGGCGAGCAGGCGACCTTCCGTGACGGACTTCTAGAATATTTGTATTTATACTTACTCGGGACGTAACTTTTATTATTTCGTCCTACTTTCTTCTTCTCGCAATCGGATGTTGATTTTCATTTCGAACGCTCAACGCTTGAATCTTCTGGCCCCTGAATTGTTTTAAAAGAATCTGGTTGGTAGAAACGTGTCAAAAAATTAATTTTACGCGGAAGAAAAATTTATAGCAATATTGACGGCGCGAGACGCAATTTAGTTGCGTGTTTTTTCTCTTGGCATTTCCGGCCCGTGGAGGAGAGGTGGATCGGCTTCGCCTTCACGTTGAGGTGGAAAGAGCGAAAAACTGACCATTCCGTGACGTCATGAACTTTGCGCGCAGAGTTTAAATTAAATCTTTTGCCGTCAATATTGCTGTACATTTTTGTTTTGCGTAAAATTTATTTCTCGACACGCGTGTCCCAACAAGACTTTAAAAAAAAAAAAATATTTTTCTTTTCACGTTTTTTTCTTTTAAGCTGAGGCTAGAAGATCCACGTTCAGCGCGAGCTCGCTGGCTTCCGCAGTGCTTTGGTTGCGCTCTCCTGCGCGTTCACACTTGTCTTAGCAAGGGCATGAAGCTCGCGCTGAAGGAAGAATTTTTAGTCTTAGCTTAAGGGTGAACGGAATATAGATAAGAAGCTGCACGTGACCTTGTTGAGTCAGACTCGCTCTCGCTTGCCGTTACGCCGCCAAAACGCCGCCCGATTTTTTGTCGTTTCGACGCTCGTTCTTTTTTTTTTTTACTTGGCACAAGTTCACCACATTATACTTTCAGTTTGAAACGGGATGTTCGCCGCTTCTGCTCCTGTAATTTGTGACATTTCTGGTGAAGGTGCGGGGTAACGCATCCCATGAAGAGTACCCTTCCGAGGACTCACAGCGCAAGCCCAGTCCCTGGCTTAAGAAGACCGCCCGTGGAAACGATCGAGGCCCTTGAAAGCCGCCGCGTGTTCAACTTCAAGGATTGCCACCCTGGAATTTGATTTACTGCCGGAGAAGGCCCGTGCCACCAGTCGACGAAGCCGGCGATGAGCAACCCATCGTCGCAGACTCCCGCCGCTGCCTCCCCCGTCGTTTTCTTTCTCACCGCCCCTCGAACTCCTATGACCTTCCAGAGCGCGATCTACGAAGACTTTGACGACTGGCTGTAGCAATACGAACGGGTGGCGCCGCATAACCAATAGACTGCCAAACAGCGTTTTCAGAACTTCTATTTTTCCCCTCGAGGGAACCGCGCGAAGCTGGTTCGAAAATCATGAAGCGTCGGTTATCAACTGGGAGCTCCCCAAGGGAGAGCTGCGTCGAAGCTTCGCAAACAGCAACGAAGGGAACGCGCCGAAAAGCACCTATAGATGAGAGCTCAATGACCAAACGAAAGCGCGGTGAGCTTTGTCGAGGACGTTCTTCGGCTGTTTAACCGCGAGGGTCCCAAGGCCACAGAAGAAAAGGAACTGAAGATCCTTATCCATGGCGTCAAAGAAACGATTTTTGTTGGCCTTGTACGAAACCCGCCTACCACTGTCGATGATTTCGTAAAGGAGGCAACGAACATCGAGCGGGCCCTCGGAGCTCGTGCCGTTCCCTACCAGCGACTGCCCAACATCGCTGTTTCTGCGCTCTCTAGCCTCGACGCCGGTTCCAGCCTCGCGGGTATCCGAGATATCATCTGCGGTATCAACTGGAAGGAGCTAAAAAATTGCAGCCAGCTACCGAATGCCACGCTTCGCTCTCCGTCATCGATGCAGTCCAAGAGGAGGTTCAACGGGGGCATCAACCAGAGGCCCCCGTGAGCATCGCGGCGCCCGAGGAACCGACCCTGAGCTACACCGCAATGGCCGGACGACCACCGGAAGCAACCTGCTAATACCAGCACCTCGTGCTCCCTCGACGGGAAGCCCCTACACCGCATTACGCTTGGCGCACTGGCGAAGAGGCCCCGTACGTCCGAGACGAACCCCTGGTGCCAAGGAAGACAGACGTGTTGCACACGGCTGCCCGACGCCCACTGTGCTACCACTGCGGGGAGGCCGACCACGTCTACCGGCGTTGCCCGTACCGGCAGCTGGGGCTACGTGGCTTCCACCCCATCGACCCGCTCCCACACTACGGTGAGCGCCCTTGGAAGATCGACGACTACGTAGAATGTCCACCTTCTCCGCGATGCCTGCGCATCGACGTGGGTTCTGGTCGCCCTCACCACGACGTCCAGCTTCGCCGATGCATATGATCCCGCCGTGAAAGCCTGTCGCCCCTCGCCCCTCGTTGGAGAAGCTAACTGAGGCAGCCCCTGTACCGTGTACGTGGAGTTGCCGAAGACGACCACGGAAAAGATCCTCCAAGAACATCAAAGTGCCCCCCCCCCCCCCTCTAGCGACGACAAGCATCGGAACGACGATTCTGCAACAGTGCCCAACAGCCTCAATGTTGTCATCGATGGCCACGAGGCGTCTGCACTCGTGGACACCGGAGCAGATTACACCGTTTTGAGTGGGAAGTTTTCTCGCCACCTTCGGGAAGTCACGATGCCCTGGGATGGCCCGAAAATACGCACAGTCGAAGGACACCTCATCACTTCGTTGGGAGGTAGGTGCACTGCTCGCGTCGAAATTCACGGGGAGACCTGTCAAGTCAAGTTCATCGTCCTTCAGGACTCTGCGAGAGATGTCATCCTTGGCATGGACATCCTGTGTGAATACGGTGCGTGATCGACCTTGGAGCGGACAGGGTGACGCTGCGAAAGCCCGTCCTACCTCCTGAGGGATCCAAAACGACGCCAGCCGCCGTCTGAGTCATCACGGACCACGTGAACCTGCCGACGCGGTGAAATTTTCTTGTGCCCGTCGCGCGACCGATTCAGTCGCCTGCGGGGAAGTTCTTCTGGAAGGCAACGCCCGACTACTTCTCGGGAGAGGAACAGGCGTCGCAAGGGGCGAAAGAGAGTTGCAGAATGGATGCACTGTGGTTATCGTGACGAAGTTTCAACAAGGGGCGCAGTATCTCACAAAAGGTGCCGCTGCAGGCCACGTTGAGGAACTACGGAACGCCGCCGAGATCGCCGCGATCTCCGATGAGACCTCGGCATCTCAGCCGTACAGTACACCGCCGCCGCAGCTCAACGTTAACTCCAAGCTCAATGCTAAAAAACGACGACAGCTCAGGGATCTCCTCACCGCATTCATTTCACATATAGCTTAAACACAAACCAACTTGCCCACATAGCTCACTACGTGGACAAATGTGGCGAACTTCATGCTAGTAGTTGAGCGTCACAATACGTACCAATCCGCCTGTGAAGGAGTTCCTGCATTCGCAGTAATCTGCACCAGTGTGGTATTTGCAACCTTAATGGTCAGACGGCTGACAATGGGGGTAAATACGTAAAGAGTGTTGTATTTAACGATAAGTAGAAAACAGTCAGGCTGATGACTATTTTTCCGCTCATGTATTACTACCTAGACCATCTACACGAATATTAAAAAAGATACCCATTTTCGTAAGAAAAATGTATTCTCCGTTATGCTACCGAGCACGACGTTCTACATGCTCACCACATGATGAGTGTCACAATGATCTTTCGCGGCCGTGATGTGCCTAGTTGTATTTGTATAGGTCGGAGTGATTGGCTCAAGGACTGTTCTGTGGAAACGTTTAGGTACGTGTTTTTTATGAGATTTTATTTGATGTTGTTAGTATTTCACTGTCATGCTGTAAGAAAGGCAGCTGGGACACTCCAGCCAACTCGCTGTAGATATAAAATGAAAGTAGGCAATAAATTCCTTTAATGATGCCGCGTGGTTTGAAACCCTCTGTAATGTGTGCTCTTTTTTTTGCTTTATTTTTTTAGCCCACTTATAGTCTTGATTTTGTATTTTATTTTTATTTGAAATGTTTACTTTTTAACGTTCTTAGACTGAAATAGTGGTTATTCTGCCAACAGCTGCTATCTGAAATATTTGAATACCAAAAATACTTTTTTTTGTGATTGAGTTTTAGGAGATGCTCTTGCAAAAACAAACAACAAAAAAAACAACGTGATATTCCACATAGTAACAGTGACAACCTACACCCAAGAAACATTCAAACGTTCTGAAAAGAACAGAATATACTTACTACTCACAATTTTCGCAAAAAAAAGATATTTCGGGGAGAGTGACAATTTCTGTCGAAACTTTGTTAGGAAGAAAAAAATAGTCGAATTAGTCTTGTTTTTCTTTTTTCTAAACAAGAGTGTGTGAACAGTACAATACATTCCGTGCAACATGGACTCGAGCATGCTATTCTGAGAACCGTTTAATGAAGAAAAAATACATTCGTTTAATGATATTTTTAACAACAACGATTATACGGTTAGTGCTCTTACTCTTCCAAGTTTAAACTCGTCAACGTAAATGATCTTTAGTTCTGTTTTATTTTAGACCAAATGTTGTGTACTAGAGGTTGAACTCTTCTGAAGTCCGAATTCTCAGTAGCGGTGAATATCGACCTCGCACTCCGGTTTTTTATGTGTAGAATATAATAATAATTCTCGTTATTTGTGATTGCATTTAGCGTCAATTTTTGTACTCGCAATACCAAAATGTTTTATAGCTTCAGCACAGGTCAGAACCTTGACCTGTTAATATTCACATCGTTCAAACTAAATTGAAAAGTGCAGCTTTTCGGAGCCTTGAAATTGTCTAGCTCTGGCACTCTTCTGTAAACGCTATCAGCACGTACCTTCAATGAGACATAAAAAAAAAAAAACCTCTAACACGAACGTTAAAATACGCGCTGTCTGCAAAGAGGTGACTGGGTCGAAAATATGTAAGTACCGTCAAGCAATTATGACTACTTATGGACACAGTTTCACAGATTTGTGGACACGTACCTTACTTCCCAAACGTCATATTGTCACGAATGACAATTGATGAGGCGACAAAAACTGAAGCAAACTAAACGTTTAATGGAGCGAACATGTGGCCAAAACAAAAAGGAAACAGAAAAGAACAATAGAGCGTCGAGGGCGTCGAAGTGGGCGTAACAGCAGGATCGAACGCTGGGGCGAGACTGACTGCGGCTCGCCACGCAGAGCCCCTTTGTACACGCGTTGGCTTTTGGAACAATCGACTTAGAAGGTTCGGCGCGTAGAACATTCGGACCTTGAACAAGCAACAGGGTTCTCCAATTTACCAGGATATTAAACCGAAAGAATAAATAAAATACGCGAAACTCCCAGGAATCGAACCCTGGGCCTCCGCACGAAAGTCAAGCGCGGTAACCACGCGTACACGCACGCGCCCGCTCGCCGTCGCGCGTGGCAATATGCTTCTAAAGTTATTAGAGAATGCACATATAGCTTTATGACGTTCGGTGAGTAAAGAAAGCGTCCGTTGAAACCAAGGATGTTGCCACAACAGGCCTTCGTGGCGAATGGTAATTCACTGGACGGAAGTCTGAGAGACATCCTGAGTACCAATCATTTTTCATGGAACAATAACAGCGTTCCCATAAACAACACGTGGATCCACCGTCTGGAGCATCCAGTGCGGTCTTTCTTAGGAACGCTAGCTTGTCGTGCGCCCTTGACGCTAAAACATTTTGCGGCATTAAGGGTGTAAAAAAGGGTTTTCCATGCACTTTCACTCATGGCGACATCCTTTGAGCACCTTTATCCTAAGCGATGCATCCTTTTTCATCGTAGGATAGGTAGCGGTTGCATAAAACCCCTTCAGTTTTGATGGATGTGAAAAGAGTGCGAAAGGTGCTTGGCGCTTCAAATCATTGCTGCAGATTATGTGACACCTTACCTGAAATCGGAAAAGAACGGTGTTGTCGTCAACGAGGAGGTAATATTGACAATGAAAAATACAAACGAAAAAGCGTGGCAAGAGTTTGAAGTCGTAAATGTATACTAGTTTGTAAAATTCGAGTGAGTAATTGGCCCTTCATAGCATACGATATTCGGATTGCGTCTCACCCCAAACGAGTTACGGCGTTTGAAGATAGAAATAGTTTTCAAAAATTAATATTATCTGCTATTCGTATAAACCTAAGTCGTCTTGATATTTGAACGTTCAAATATTTATAGCAGTCTTGATGAATGCAAGTTTTGCAATTTAATGTTTGGTCCGTAATTGTTTATTTTAATCGCTGCTTTATGGCGTCAAGGAAGTTGTTTTAATGTGATGTGATTCTAAAACTAACACTGTCTTCTACCGCGTGGAAGTTATCGATCACCTTGAGCTGTCATTTTGTTTTGTGTCTAAAATAAATTGGCAAGTCACATTGCCGTTTGATTGGTTATCCTTAGAAATCAGTCTGCACAAATTCTTCAAAAAATTAGAAAAAAAAATCGCTCCATACAAACTCAAAACATTGTAAGGATTCTCCGTGAAAGTCAGGGAAAATGAATGCAGCACCAAACCTTTTAGAATGTTGGTGCTTTAGCCTGTGAGTAGTTTAAATTAAGCTGTTCGAAGACAACGCTGCAGCTCTTATGTTTGGTTACGGTTTGGTTCCATGACCAGATTTTACGAGTGCAAATCATAACGTTTTAGTCCCACGGTGGCAAAATTAATCAGGCCACTCTTACCAACTTGCTTTTTATTTATTTATTCATTTATTATTATTTTCAGTGACACACCAACAGCTTAACGCCTCCTTAGTGGTGCACTTATCAATGAGTCAATTAGTAGTAAGATGTTAAACAGGATAAAAGCGAAACGTTAGGAAAAAAACAATAGCCTCAACACACTTTCGGAATTTACGTTCTTCATCAAAAATATCAAGACTAGCATTCCCACAAATCTGCTCTAAATGCCGCATGGTAAAATTCGGTAGGGTAAAACAAAGTATAAAGTCTATAAGACTTACGAGGGACGTGCAAGTAGATGTGACTGAGTAGCTGTGGGGAATCAATTATACCACTTACCATCTTATACAAATATTTCAGTTCACGAATTGTTCTCCTGTTGTGCAACGAGTCTTTAGATATATGAGATAAAACTTAGCTATAATGTGTGCGCCATTGCGGCTGAGTTTGAAGCCTGATTTTGGGTGGGCGTTTTCTCTAATATTGTTCCTTTATCCTCTATACCGAGCCTCTAAGTTTTGCTGTTTAAATTGTTTCCTTGTTAATAATGCTTAATTCAAATAATTGCAGTTTGGCCAATAGATTCTAGCAGGAATAATTCAGCACTAATATATTTTTGTCCTATAATTTGAGATAACAAGTGTACTCCTTACTTATTCTCGGTTTATGTAAACAAAGTTTACCAGGGAGCTCGAGAATTAAAAACGGCCAGGGTGTCGTTAAAACAATAAATAAAAATTTGAGGATGAATACCAACTGTTCCTTTTCTGCTACAAATAGCCGCTTCAAACGGAAACAGAAAGTTTGAATATTAGAAAGTTCATTGAGCGCTGGCTAGCCAGAAAAGAAAAAAAGTGCGTCAAAGTGAAATCATTTGACCTCAAAATTTTGGAACAATTTAACACAGTAAAAATGATGTGAACCTTGCAATGCGTTTTTTATCTATAATTTCAGACTAAATTTCACAACTCACCATTATTTCGAATAGTCGCGAGTAAATCTGAATGTCGTCATCTTGCGCTACTGTTCATACCAGCAGATACCATAATTTCCTAGGGCACGGCGCTGTAGAGCTCACAACCTTGACCTAGCAATATTTCAATAAATGAAACAAGAACTATAAAACGAAATTGTTTCCACCTCTAAGGCCACCTCGTGCAGTATTCTATATTAATAACCATCTTGTACCTTCAAAAAGACAAGAAAGAACTCGCAAGATAGGCACTAAAATACGCGCGGTGTGCAAAGAAATTACGGGAAGTTAGCAGGCGAGTGCCTTTAAACTTTGAAGATTTGGCCCCTACAGGCCTCTGGAAGAAACCATATTTCTGAGTTCACATATGCTCGTTAATTTAACAGGAAATTCGAATACAGAATTATAACGGGTGGTGAATTCGTGACGACTGATACTTTTCTGGACGGAAGTCTGCGCAACATCCTCCGTACAAAACATCTTCCAGGGAACCATGACAGCTTTCCCATAAACTACACGTGCATCCGACGCGGACGTATTTCTGAACTAAAACACGCAACGCGGGCATCCTTAGAAACACTCGCTAGTCGCGTGCCCTCAAGCGACCGTCACCCCCGCCACGAGTTTTCATTACTATTTCCCCATCGTAGGCCCCTGAACATCTAAAGACAACTTCACGCGCTTGTTCTATGTCGCAAGTGATACTACAAGCTCATTCCGGTACGCGATGCAGGGCGGCGGAGGTCTTGAACGGACGCCTCGGGCGGCTAAACAACCACAGCGTCGGAGCGTCCCTATCAACGGAAGGCGCTGACGTCACTGAAGACGCCGAGTTCAGCCTCCTCTAAAGTGGGCTTTCCCGGAAATAACGAGCGATTCCACGAATTGCGGGGTAAGACTTTGCTTTATAAGCCGGGCCGACGTCCGTTGCAGATCACATTTCTGCAGCGAGCCTACAGAACAAGCGGTGAGTGAATTATGCTTCGCCGTCATGATTGCTTCTACGATTCTCTCGAGGGTAGTTACAGATTTTGGAAGATCTGGTAGTTGAATGGATGACCGATTCGTTAGATATTTTCATGATGCCTCTTGCGAATAGTATCATTTTTCTCAGGAACCTTTCGATATGGATGTTTGAGGAAACCGTTTAGTTATGTTCATGCCTTTAATAAGGATTGTTAAAATACAGAAGCCAGTCATAAGACAAGGAAACGAGTAAGATCTACGAGAATTCATGGTTGCAGCTTTTACAGAAACACTGAACAAAAAAAAAAATATTTTTTTTTTTTTTTTTTTAAAGTGGCTTGACACTATTGTTATAAAACTGAAAAGATATTTTTCCGGCGAGAAAGTTCAGCGCAATATGCACACTGTGTGACACTGTTAACGCAAAAAAAGATCGTCGTGTTTTGTTTTTAGTTTTTCTTAAAATTGAAAGGTTGTCAATAGAACTGCAAGTGTGGTATGATGGAAAATGCTAATCTTGGAACCAAATTAAAATAAAAAATGTTTGGTTCCGGCCAATACGCTTTTAAATTAACATTCAAAAAAACAAAAAGAAAACCCGCCGATGTTGTGTTTGCGTTAACAGTAACGCGCGATGGACGTTGTGAGACACATTTGCGCGTTACCAAAACGCGCTTCTATTCCTGGGTCGAGGTCTTAAGATAAAAGTGTCTCTCGGAATGGCTCTTTACTCAAAATGAGTTTTCGCGACGTCATTATTGAGTTGATTATTTTTTGCGTGAAAATATAATTGGGCGAGATGGGTGTCCTATTACGGTGCCCCTTTTAAGCGTTGGAAAAAGCGAGTCTATCATCCCAAGTAGCACAAGGGGTGGGCCCCACGTGGGCCTTACCAATTGTGCCACTTGAATATGCGAGGTCATCTATGTGTTTCCAATAATTTCTAGATCAGAGAGTTGCGGCCTGCAAAAATTGTAATTGAATCGAATATTAATAATCGTGTATGCCTGTGCATCACCTAAGAATAACACGAGAAACGTCACTTTCTTCTACTCTTCCACAGAAAGCAGAAAAATATAAACAGTGCATTCTAAGTAAGCAAAAAAGATAAATTAGAAAGCAGGCGCAACATTTTCACCCAGCGATAATGCCTGCGATGTAACAATGAGTATAGAGTTTCACATGAAAACGTCAAGTTATGTTGCAGAGCAAAAATTGAACTCTTAAATGAAAATGATTTAATTCGGCCACGTCACTGGACGTGCCCCCCCCCCCCCCCCCCCCCCCGTTTTTTTTTTTAAATCCTAATGATTCTCACATGGAATACTCACCAAAGACAGCAGACCAAAGAGAATTGCTAAACTCCAGTCTTGTCCTGAAAGCTACAAACATGTAAACATCTTTGTGAGTTTAGTCCCAATTTTCTACTCATGGCCAGGAAAAAAAAAAGGAGTGTGAACGTTTATTTTTAAGGTATTCTGATCACGCCTAATACTGGAGGCTTTATCTTTACCACAGAATCAACATGATGTCCTGCAAGTCCCTCCTTGTGACTCTCATGGTCCTGGCAGCCCTCTGCAGCCTTGCCGCCGCCCAGTTCGGCTACGGAGGCTATGGCCGTGGCTACGGAGGCTACGGCCGCGGATACGGCGGCTATGGAGGCTACGGCCGCGGATTCGGCGGTGGCTACGGAGGCTATGGCCGCGGATTCGGAGGCTATGGTCGCGGTTTCTACGGTTGAGCCGGACTGCAAAACCAAGGACGAACTGAAGGCACAACGACAGACAACGCGGGAGGAATGGAGAGAGAAGGATGTCGCAAAGCAAGATTGGAAGAATAAATTATTTTTTCACTTTTACACATTACACAACTGTGTGATTTGGTGACCTTACTGGACGTTCGAAAGCCGGTATTAAAAATGCAAGAACTTGTTACCCAGTCTTAGAAACAACCTTCTCCCGACCAGAACAAATAACTTAATAGAAGGGACTGGAAAGAAAATGTTTTCCCGATTGTAACATTAGCAGGTCTTCTGACGGTTGACACCAGCATCAAGTAGGACCTCAAAAACGGCCGGGTCTATACACACTTGTTGAGTTTTGAGCAACAGGCCTAAATCTATGTAAAGTTACATAACTCTCTCTCTCTCTCTCTCTCTGTTTTGGGGGTTGCTGTATTTTGCCTCTTCTTCTTTTACCTTATCTTGCTTGTCAGATGTCGCTATGTGTTCTATGTTTGTTTGTGAGGTTTTTTTTGGGATAGTTATGTTTTCTCTGTGCTTATACTTTTTATCTTGTCAGCATTTGCTGTGTACCACACAAAAGGCCCTGTGCTGTTTGTGGAGACATAAAATAAAGACTATTATTATTATTATTGTGACCTAGCCTCCAAGATCGGCCTCCCTCAGTTCCGAACATCCGACGTCCTTTCCATCCGGCGTCTGCCCAACAAGAAGGACAAGCCTGATGGTGTCCCTCCGCTCCTGGTAAGCTTTGCTTCGGTCGATCTAAAGGAGCAGTGGATGGGTTGTCGTGGACGACTGAGAGACCTCAACCGTGACGGCGCTCTTTCCAAGCTGTTTTTCAACGATAACCTCACCCGTGCTAACCGTGAGTTGTTCTGGATTGCAAGAAGCAGGGGAAAGGAGATGCCCTACAGGTACATTTGGACAAAAAATGCACAAATCTACGCAAGGAAAGCTGAAGGCTCACCTCTGTTACGGATTAATTCCGTGGCGGACATCGAAAAGATCGTTTAGATCATGAACGCTAACTTTTCAACTGTTAGTAACTTAACGGCATTTCATACATTCCTAGGAAAACCGAATGGAACAACTTTTGTCTGTTTACATGTTAACATTCGGAGCCTCCGCAAATACTGGGATTATTTTTTATTAATTTCCCGGGATTTGATGTCTTACGTCGATGCTTTTATTTTCACTGAAACTAATATTCCTGAATCTATGCTTTGCCAATACACCATCAAAGATTACAATACCTTTTTTTCTCTAAGACCAACCCGCAGTGGAGGTGGCATTGTAGCTTACGTGCACCAAAGATGGCAAGTCTCTACCCTAGATTTAGTATTTTCTCACGCCGAATCCTTGGCCCTCAAACTAGATTATTCCAATCTTTCGCTCTCTCTATTATGTTTCTATAGGCCTCCCTCAGAAAACGCTAGGTTATTTCTGAGTCAGCTAGAACTGACTCTCTCAACGTTATCGTGTATTCATCACCTCTGTTTAGTGGGTGATTTTAATATAGATACACTAAACACAAGTAATACCATCGTATGTGACTACTTAAACATTTTGTCCACCTCTGGTTTAGAATGTGTAATTACTGCCCCAACGAGAGAAGAAATCTTAGGCACTAAACTAGTCTCTTCCTGTATCGACCATATATGCATACGAGCGCCAAGCTCCCGGGTGGATAGCGCTGTGATTCATTCAAAACTTGCAGATCACTACTTTGTTGGTTGTCGAGTAACACACAACTCAGCGTCAGCTCCTGAACCTAAAATTTCTAAACAGGTCAAAATCATTGATATTGTGTCGCTGGACAAATCAATTGCCTCATATGACTGGGATGGCTTCCTGGGCTCTGTCAACAGCGATAATATTTATCCACGGTTTGTGCAGGTTTTTAACTCTTTAACTGAAGCGGCTAAACGTACTGTTATTTTGAAAAAGCGCAGACTACAACACAAATGGCTCAACTTTAGTATATTGGAAAAAATTAAGGAAAAGGATATCTTGTGGAGTCGGTGTCGAAAGTCTCCAAATAACATAAACCTGAGGAATGAATTTAGGCAAGCTAGAAACAAAGTGAACGCGATAATTCGCTGCGCAAAAAGACAGTATTTCAAATCAAAATTTGAAGAAGCCAAGCGTAGCTCCTTTAAAACATGGTCATTAATTAATCAATTCCGATGCACTGGTACTACGCAATCTATTGACCACACTATCAAAAACAATTTCGGCGCACTGTCATCATCCTTAGCTGAAGCGTTCAACAACTTCTTTGCTACGTACTCTGGTGTGAGCCGAAACAATAATGACCACTCTTGCACTTTGCATAACACATCATTAACATCAGCGTTTCTTCCCACTATAGAGGACACAGATCTCCGTTCTCTTCTGTTTGGTTTCAAAGCTAACAAGTCACCCGGGGTTGATGGCATTCGCACGTATGACCTCCAAAGAAACTTCACGAAGATTAAGAATGTTCTTTTAGTTATGCTAAATGGTTTCATTACGAGGGGTACCATACCCACTGGCCTCAAAGTAGCCATGGTAAGACCTCTTTTTAAAGGAGGAATACGATCTAAAGTTGAAAACTATCGCCCTATATCTATACTGCCAATTATAGGACAATTACTTGAAAAACACATATTTCAATCGATGAGCAGTTTTATTAATAAGCATGATATCTTCACGTCCACTCAATACGGCTTTATCGCTGGACGAGGAACCCAACCAGCTCTGGATGACTTCTCTGATTATTTGTACTCAACATTTGAAAAAAATATGTTCGCTTGTGCTCTATTTCTTGATGTATCTAAAGCCTTTGATACTGTTAGCCATCAATTGCTTCTAAGAAAATTACAAAATTTAGGGTTTCGCGGTCTGTTTTTTTCCTTACTAGAAAGCTTCTTATCTGATCGTGCCCAACGTGTAGTAATCGGAGACTTTAAAAGCTCTCTTATATCTTTAAAGGCGGGAGTCCCTCAGGGTTCTATTCTTTCACCTTTGCTCTTTAATATTTTCGTGAACGACATGGCCCATGTTATAAATGAATGCAAAATTTACCAATATGCCGACGATACCCTCCTTGTCGCGCGTCATATTGATTTCTCTGATTCGCTCAACATACTCCAGGCCAACTCCACGCATTTAATAGATTGGTTTACGAACAACCTTCTAGACATTAACAGTTCTAAAACAAAACTTGTCTGTTTCCACAACCCCCTAAAAAAACATCAGGGTAATGTGCAGTTCTTTCTCCATGCATCAAGCTGCAATCCTTGTAATTGTGTATCCATCGAATCAGTTGACCATGTAAAATACCTAGGCGTATATTTTGATTATGATATGTCATGGAACTCACACATGTCTTACCTTTGTGGTAAACTGCGATCTATTGCCTGTATGCTCTTTAACAGTCGAGTTTTTCTGCCTGTCGGTATTCAATTTCTTATTGTGCACGCGCTTGCTTACAGTATACTTCGTTATGGTGTAACGGTGTTCGGTAACTGTTCAGGACGGTGGCAAGAGAAAATTAATATTTTACTTAAAGGTATATTAACAAGTGTTGCATATAATACGGATCTGTCTAACACTGCTGACATCTTTAAAAGCCTTAAACTACCGAATTTTCGTTCTCTGTTTATTCAGACTGTTGTGCGTCGGTACTTTTGGAACAGCGATTTCAAAACACCAGTTATTCCATCCCGCACATTGCGTCGCACCTCTCGTTTCGAAGTGAAGCTTTGTTCCACTCGATATGGCAAATGTATGCGGGAGTACTATGTCCCGTTTCTGTTCAACGCCCTCCCGGACTCTATTTACCAAGTTACATCATTGAAGACGCTGAAACAAGAACTCAAGTGCTTAAATTTGGACACTAGTTAACTGCCTGTTCATGATGTGTGTATAGACTGTTTGTGACATACTAGTTGTGTGCTAGTTTAAATGTTATTTTTTGTGTGTGAATTTTACTTTATTTTGTACCTAGGCAGACACACATGTCCTTTTTTTTTAGGGTGTCATCACACAAGCCTTTATTGGCTTTGATGTACCCGTATTCACATCCTACTTCTCTCGTCTGAATGGGTCAATAAATTTATTATTATTATTATTATTATTATTATAAACGTAATGCCGAGGGCTCTGGCAAAAAGCTAATACAAGTCAACATAGGCCCGTTCACACAATTGCGTTGAGTGCGACCGGAACAAGTACGCACGAATGTAACCGGTTGAAACGACGAGTTGCCATGGCAACGGGGTGCCAAACGGCCGTGTCGTTTACGACGCCAATGGTTGAGCCGAGCTGAACTTTTTCGCTACGTTGAGAACGACCGGAGCGACCGCAACCACAAACCAATCATGGGTCAAGGAGAGCTCGCCCGCGTACGTTGCATTCTTGACGTGGTTCCTGCAATCTGCTGGGAAACTTGGCGTGGGTGGTGATAATCGGTATGGTCGTTGGGGTGGAAGCTTACCATTCTACGTGTAAAGAGCTATCGTAGACTGTGAGTTGTCATGTGTCGCGATGATAATCCAGCAGAAAAAAAAAAAAAAACCACCCACTCGCGCGCCGACGTTATGGCGGCAGCCAAAGACAGCAGAAACGCTCGTCCCGTCGTGTTCGTTTGCATCGACGACAGTGGTTCTATTAGTATTTGTGTCCCCGAATATCGCCCGGGTATCGTGTTCTGCGCACACTATACGAGTACTCAAGTTCAAGAAACTAGTTATGCGCACTGGTTTTAAAGGTGTGTATAAAGAAGGCGAATTTTCTTGCGTTTTTATCATCCGAGAAAAGTGACTAGTGCTAGCATTGCTGAACGCATGCAACGTCTATGCGATCCCTGGATTATATCCCTACGTTGCTGTATCACTGCGAAAATTACAACACCGTTTTCTATAATTGTGAAAAAAGCGTGTGGCTAGTTATGTACCACTGTTAAAGGCACCGTACTGCATCTTTGTTTTTTATTATTCCCTTTTCCCTGCAAGCTTAATCCAGGAAAAATAAACAAAACAATAATAAAGCTTGATACCCTTAAAAAAAAGGCAATCTGTCTGTCCATTCGTTGTTACACCAGTGAGTGGCAAAGCGTCTGACGGCGGTGGAGGCGGCAATCGCACTGTCGACCGCCATGTTTGCCAGGGTTCTTGCGCCTAACAGCTGTTGCGTGAGCGTGTACGCCCGGCCACAAAGTGATCGTTCCAGTCGCTCTGGTCGCGACTGACGCAGCCGTAGTTAACGCGCTCGGTTTGTATGTTTGAATTCTTTATTATTATGGGTTAATCAAACTTACCCAAAAATAAAGTTCTTTTTTTTTTCAATTTGTGGTTTTGTGTGCTGTGGGCCCTGTGTTTCTTAATTTTTCAGTGGTTATATGGGTACGTTCATTTGCAGGAAAGGGCACAAGTATGGTAGCTGCAGAGACGCAGGTGACGGTGTTGCGTCTACTATCCCCGCAATAAGCGTAAAACATCCTCAACATTATTTCGATAAAACTCACTGTTTTATATTGCCGCGCGCAGGGCCCAACAAGCAACGCTCGGTCACGGAGTTCTAGAAGACTCGCGTTTATTCTTACTCGGCTCGTAACCTTTATCATTTCGTCCTAGCCTATTTTTACGAAAGTGCCTGTTCATTCTCGTTCCGAGCGCGGAACGATTGAAGCTTCTTTGCCGAATTTTCGAGATAGTGACGCATGCTAGATAAGGAGCCGCGTGGGACCTTGTCGGGTCAGTCTCGCTCTCGCTTGCTGTTACGCCGCAAAATCGCCGCCCGCTTTTCTGCTGCTTCGACGCTCGTTCTTTATTTTATTGGGCACAGGTTCACCGATTAAACTTTTGTTTTCAGTTCACTGTTCATCCTCTCGTCACCTTCATTCGCGACAATATCGTAATTAGTTGCAAGTACTACACTTAACAATTAGGAAGATCGCCAAATCGGCTGTTTTTTTATTTTCTAAAGAGAGTGTATAATAAAAAAATCACCAAATTTTATTATCTAAGTTAATTCTCAAAATGAGCACATTGAGACACTCTGGTTATGATGGCACTCTTTCCATTGCTTGAGAAAAAAATTACCTATCGTATCTGCGTGATAAGATTGTCGATATAGACACCTAATATTCGTGCATCAAAAACTCTACATTCTCGAACAGGAAAAAAATTAAGTTTTTAATAAAATAGTAAATTATGAATCCCTTTGAAAAGTGTCCATAGTTAATAAAATTATTTTTATATTTTTATCCAATACAATTCTTTTCTTTTGTTCATCAGGGATTTCTTGTTTGATGCACGTTCCAACCAACAGTTACCGTCTATGAAATAATACGGTTATTTCCCAGTGATGTCCTTAAGGAATTACGTATAATAACACGTACGTCTGCCTCTCGATAAAGCACTACGTCTTTCAAAAGACGTGAAGCAATGCGGCGGAGCTTACCACAGTTTACCAAAAGACCTATTCATATGCGTCGGGCATCTAAATAAGGTCGGCAGCCTCGAAGCACGTGCTGGGCACGTCGCGTGTAGTGACGAAGCCAATGTTGCTAAGCAAGCTATTCCCTGTCGGTGTCTGGCTGGTGGCCTTGATTGCGGTCGCTTCGGCGACGCGTCGCAACTGGCTGCCTATATAAGTCGCGCCAATCATTCCTGTAGATCACAGTCCTCTAGCAGTACTCAAAAGAAACAGGTGAGAGATTCAAGCTTCTTGACGGCACAGTTAGCGCAGAGCAGCCACTCGTGCGATAGCTGTGCCCCTTCATGGATGACGATAACGAAGAGGACAATTTGATAATTACAAGCCTTAAAATAGCGAAAATAGTCCTATATTCTACACTTTTACCTCCTTGAAATACGGTGCATTCAGTCGTATCACGTCAAGGCTTCTACTCCATCTTCTGAAGTTAACCTCGGAGGAGAAACGTTCCTTTTATATTTAGATGCAAGCTCGGGTGATCTATTGTATTTACCGATATCGCCAAGATAGCAAAATAGCAATGTCTAGAAGCCTAGGAGACGGAAAGAGGCGGTTGATACTACTTACTTCTAGAATCTTGCACAACCCCAAGATGCGGATCACCCAATTTCTTTTACGCCGTACCACAAGAACCGGCGTGCTCCAACATTTGCAACCCTTCTATGTCTTTTAGGTTTCTAAATATTCAATACATCAGAGGGTTTTTGTGCAAAATTAGTAATGAAAGTACAGCATATTTCGGGTGCGAAAATGTTGACAACAGCTTCTTTGTACTAAGTTGCCCGTTCTCGGAACTCAATCCATGGTACTACTGTTATCAGCTCTTCATTCTGGTCCCATCTGACAGTTTCCGATTTTCTGCATCGCAGCACCAACATGATGTCCTCCAAGTCCCTCCTTGCGGCTCTCGTGGTCCTGGCAGTCCTGTGCAGCCTCGCCGCCGCCCAATTCGGCTACGGAGGCTACGGAGGCTACGGCCGCGGCTTCGGCTACGGTCGCGGATTCGGTGGCTACGGAGGCTACGGCCGCGGATTCGGCGGCTATGGAGGCTACGGCAGAGGGTTCGGCTACGGTCGCGGTTTCGGTTTCTACGGTTGAGCCAAGACTTGAATGATGAAGACAGATTGAATGCACCGCACAAGACCACACTGTGAACCACGGAAAGAAAAACACGAGTTACTGTGCAAGACTGAGCAAATAAACTACCCGTTCCCTGCCTAACATGATGTAAAAGATGTCGTAATTTTACCCCATGGACTCTTTGGCTCACATCTGAGACAATAGGTGGTAGTTCATGGTCACTGGAAGATGCTAATAAATTGAGAAGTGAGTGGAAATACTCATTTCTTGCTCAGAAACGTTATTCGTCATTTTTGCAATGAGAACAT
Source organism: Ixodes persulcatus (assembly GCA_013358835.2). Lineage (NCBI taxonomy): Eukaryota > Metazoa > Arthropoda > Arachnida > Ixodida > Ixodidae > Ixodes > Ixodes persulcatus. The sequence goes on from JABSTQ010001999.1 coordinate 131,285, forward strand.
AGTGGGTGTGAAGAAAAAGCTGGAAAGTATAATATGTTTCGGTGTTTATTAGTTAGAAATTATAGTATGTAGATGTCTCCAATAATTCACCACGAGGTTAACACGAGAGAAGAAAAAAATCATCTTTCTACCTTCCATCTTTTCGTTTAGTGCTTTGTGTTGATTCAGCAGATGAAACAGTCATAAAACCAATATAAGTATTTGGGCAAAGACAAGCCTCTATATCGACGGTTCGACCCTTCAACTCCAAGCGTTGAAACTATTTACTACAAATATACACCATCTTACGACTGGTACAGTACAGTGTAAGTTAATTATAAACGAATGCATTCGTTGAGTTAAACATTGGTAGTTTCAGTAAGCAAGGTTCTGCAGCATAGAAGTTTCAAACGAAACATGAAACGGATGCAATCAATAGGAGCAAGATATACTCTTTTTCTTAGTGACATGACATTTTATGACGTCCTTTAGTACGTGTCCAAAGGTTCATGCCATAAGCGTTTATAAAATAGAAGGTTTTTTTTTCACCATTCAGTGTCTGAGACTTCTTAACCCCCTATTCTGCGTCTTCCCTAACGTCCTGCAAGTCCGATTAACCAAATAACATATTGTCCACAAAGAATCCTGCAATAATTTGCTGAAAAATGAAAAATTCCTCAAAGACTTACAGCCTTTACTGTAAACGTAGCCATTCGTTATCAAGAGAAAATAAAATATTTAAAAAAGGGCTAAAATTAAATTATATAGTTCATAACTGCTTTTATTTAATTTTTTTTTGTAAAATTATAGAGCCTGCATGTAAACACTTTTAAATAGACATTTTCAGTTGTTATGTTCAAGAAGTCAAGAAAAACCCACAATTTAAATCTTAAAACGCATCAGGAGCAAAAATGGGGGACGCGGCGGGTAAATCACAGTGTCTTTGTTTCGCTATATTTTAAAGTTTGAGCACAACGATATTTTGCGGAAATATCCTTGTAAAGCAGTGTGAAGAATAAAAATCAAAATCATTGAAATTGGTTTGTATACACGATTTAAATCGGGATTTGGATCAAACCAGTCTTCCCATGGAGGTCTAAATCAAAACTTTCCCTCAAAAATAATCCCGAAAAACTATTTGTATTTACTAGGGGTGTGCGAATATTCGAAATGTCGAATACGAATCGAATATTTTCCTTATTCGAAACGTATTCGATTCGAAAATTGCATATTCGGAAGTTCCCGAATATTCGGCCAAAGCCGAATATTCGGAACAAACGGCGAATATTTGCACAAACTGCGAATATTCGAGCAAGTAACGAATAACCTGCCTGCCACGCATTCCCCATGAATATGTTTATTCACAGAGAACGGCGTATGATGCGTGCGTTATCGGTCTGCTCCATTTCTATCCGTCCGATGGCAGCAAGACAGATTCAGTTTCGATTTCTTTTTCACCAAGCCCTCTGTTTTGTGGCACTTTTATAGCAATATGTGATGTAATTGCGCGTTCTATAAACTAATACAATAAAATAATCCTCGAGAGTGTTATCTAATATAAATGTTTGAAAAGTAAAAAAAGAAAAGAAAAAGGTAGGTGCAAGTTGAACATTCTATCGCCATTGAAAACAACTCATGCCACTCCCGCGGAGTCAAAACTAGGTATGTCGTGAACCTGCCCAGGTTCTAGTTCGACCGAGTTCGACTTTTTCGAACCTTCAACGCGATGTTCGATAAAGATTCAACTGAAGTTTGACTTCTGTGCGCGTGCGCAAAAACAAAAAAAAACGAAAAAAAACTAGTCGATTTCACTTGGCGGAAGAAAAGTGCCATATTTGTTGGGTTTATTGGCATCGCTGGTTTACATTAATAACTAATGAAAGCATTAAAAGCGCGATTTTTCGCTTTTATATGGTGTAAACTATGGTAACCATTTTATGAAATATAAAACAAAGTACTTTCTAAATAATTGTTTCCCAAAATTCAAAATATTCGTGTAGCAGCCGGACAACACTGTCCATAAGTCGAACTTCTTCGAACTTTAGTGAAATGTCGCAGGTTTCCCGAGTGAACGGGTCTTTCTACTGGCGGAAATGCTGTCACGGCTGGTAGGGGGCGTTTACTTTCTGAACATGTTGAGCAGTTAATTTTCCTAGGCGATAATTTGTAATGAGTGCATTACTAGAGGTATCTTTAGCCTGCTGCAGCCCAGTAAAATGCAGTTGCATTGATTTATTTTAAAAAGGCAATAAAACCTGCCGTTACCTCTTGTTTTGCCATTTCTTACTAGACACATATTCGATATTCGATTCGATATTCGAAGCCCGTTTTTTGTCTTATTCGTATTCGATTCGTATTCGAAAATTTCAATATTCGCACACCCCTAGTATTTACCGCTTGTCTATCATTTGATGCTTACTATATGCATTTGTTTTGTATTTATAATAATAATAATAATAATAATAATAATAATAATAATAATAATAATAATAATAATAATAATAATAATAATAATAATCTTTATTGGCTCACGAGAGCCGTGGCACCACGGAAAGGCGACAGCCCGTATCTTGGAGGCCCGCGGTGCCACGTCTAGTGACGATGATGATGATGAGATGATATATACAAGGGGAGGACGATACAGTCTTCACCGTGCGTTGGGGCTGGGAAAGCCCTGGCGGTTTGATGGTGCATGATGAGGACGACTGCTTTTCTGATCCGCCGCACGAGTCTTGGAGGTTCGGCGGCGGTTTTGGCCAGTAGGCCAGCGAGCCAAGGTGACCTTCGGCAGGCTGTTCTATGCACGTTCGGGATGGTAAAGCCCTTGCGGTTTATGGTGTGCTCGCTCGCTTCGTTGAAGGCAGCGGCTCCAGGTGGTGGCCCAGTCGAAGTAGACAGCTGCCACCCTGACACATTGACGTCCAGGGCTAGAACGAGCAAGAAGCAGTGCTCTTCTGGACAAATCGTAACTTTGAGCTTCTTTCTACCTTACACTTCGTTCGTCTGTTACGTAACATTCTGTGGCAAGCAAATCAGACCGCAAAAGAGAATGCAAACGAAACTTCCTAACCAGCTAGAAAGTCGAGTTGTTTTTGGTTTTAGTATGGCTGGGTTCACATCACTTCAAGTGGCTAATTAAACTCTGCTTTAGGTTACAGGTAAAACTCTCTACTAGATCACAGAAAGTATAAAACATAGAGAGGACGAAACACAGACGACTTCATTCTTTCACATTCTTTCACATGTGAAAGAATGTAGTCGTCTGTGTTTCGTCCTCTCTATGTTTTATACTTTCTGTGATCTAGTACATCTTACCAACACGCTCGTTAGGAATATAAAACTCTCTTTCGCATTGTTTTCAGTGACAGGACGGATTGATCAATCAGCCATGTTTAAAAATACATCTAGTGATAAAAACCACCATTTCATGGCAAGAGCGACTTAAATCAAATTATTCTGACTTAAATGAAAAAAAAAAAACATTGATCTATATGTAGTTTTAAGGAAAGTCATAATTTTTTCCCACTCTATATTAAAGTCACTAGCGAATGCCCGTCCGTTAAGCTTTCCGAGGATCCTTGAGTAAGTGACGCAGTAGTCTGAAGCCACAACGTTCGTCTAAATAACATTACTAACGACTTCTGTTTGCCTAGAAGGTGCGTGCAACATCCCTTGTACAAAACGTTTTTCTTTAGTAGCACTAACGAATTCCTTTGAAATTACACGTATACATCCGGCGTGAACATTCCTCCGAATTGCAACATTATATGCGGACTTCGTTTGGTATCAATGTTAGTCACGTACCCGCTATCGATTGTCAATTTGTTTTCGAGTGCCGTTTTAGAATTTCCCCGTCCCAAGCCTTGAAAACTTCAAAACAACTGAATTCATTTGTTTTCTTTTGCAGGCGATCCCATATACTACCCGTTTCTACAATCAAGACAGGGCAGCTGTGGCCGGCGCAAAGGCCTCGGGCGTCTAAACAACGACGCCAGCAAGCACCAATCATAAACAAAAGAAGGTGCCGTGCGTACGTCATCGAAGATGCCGGGAAAAGCGTCCTCTGAGGTGGGCTTTCCAGGATAACCAGAACTTCCACGAATCACGGGGGTAAGGCGTCTTTATAAAGCGCGCTGGCGTTCGTTTCAGATCACAGTCCCGCAGCGAGCTGACATAACAACCGGTGAGTGCATTATTTTTTACGCCGTTACGACGCTCGCTATGTCTGACTTGAGTACATTACCTTAGTTGAAAAACAAATGTAGTGGCTCAGATTTGACGGTTGATTTGTCCGATGGCTTTACCGATGCACCTTGTCGATGTATTCCCCTTTTCTTATGGCCGCATTAATATCATTAAAAAATCAGAAGACTGTAAAAAGAACAAGACGATCGATCTGATCTTCGACAATTCTTACTTGCCGCTCGTAAACGGTGAATGAAGCATGTTAGACGCACAATCTTCCTTTTATCTCCAATTCGTCCTTGGCACAACACTTTCGGACTGCACATATCCTAAATTCATTGCTTCTCATACCAATGCGGCTGCGCGACGTACCAATCGCAGTTTATGGCGAGTCTCGCCATATCGGCATTAGCCGATAAGGACACCAAAGAACAAAGCAGAAAACCAAGAGGCGTCAAAATAAGAGCCACGCCGTGCATTTTCTAAGCTCTCAGGGGCTTAGGACCTTCCTGTCCATCTATCAATACTTTCTGCAGAACAGTTGGAAATATAATCAGCGCAATTTAAGCAAAATAAACAGAGAATCAAGGGGTCGGAACTCCACCAAAAATTGACGTCAGCAATGTAACAACAAGCAAAAATTTTCCTATGCTCACGCTATGCTGCTTGCCAGAGCGAAGTCTGCGCTAATAAGTAGAACATTTTCTTTTCCGCCACGTCATTGGACGAGTTCGCTCCGTAAATCGCAGTGATCGGTTTTTAAAGAGTGTTCTTCGTGAAAACAGCAGATACAAGCAGACAGATAAGTGCATGTGTCACCAGCATGGGGTAATTGTTGTGAGATTCTTTCACAGTTCTGAATTGATGGAGAAGAAAACGAAAACGTATAAACTTCAGTATCTATGCATTCTGGTGAGGTCTTGGACTGCCTTCTTTTTACTACAGAATCAACATGATGTCCTGCAAGTCCCTCCTCGTGGCCCTTCTGGTCCTGGCAGCCCTGTGCAGCCTTGCCGCAGCCCAGTTTGGCTATGGAGGCTACGGCCGCGGCTACGGAGGATACGGTCGTGGATATGGTGGCTACGGTGGCTATGGCCGCGGATTCGGTGGTGGCTACGGAGGCTATGGCCGTGGATTCGGAGGATACGGTCGTGGCTTCTACGGTTGAGTCACAACTTAAAAAGGAATGACCCACACACTCACCAAGACAGACAACGGAGAAGAGAAGAAGAAGAATGCCGCGAAGCAAGTTTCGAACAATAAATTATTTCCCCAGTTTTCCACTGTACATAATTGTGGGGTTTGGTGAACTTACTGCGTTTTGACAATCTGGTATAAAAAATGCAAGCTGTTATTTCTTAGTGATAGTAACCATTATTTGACAGAGCGAAGAAACATGATAAAGAAGAGACAGGTGGAAATGGTATCTTGACTACAACCTTTGTAGGTCTTCAGGTGATTAATATAATATATATTGCAGAGTCTGGAGGAGGCGAAGAAGGAGGCGCTCTTGTCTGTCTACCTCCTCGTCCTTGTTTTTTTTTTTTTTAGCGCTTTTTTAGGTGAGGCGAAGACGTTACAGTTCACATATTTGTGAAGTTTTGAGAAAGAATCCCGACACTAGGTAATGTTAGAGATGCCTTATGCCGAGCCCTCTAAAAAGCAGCTCTCACAGGTAATTTTATTCCCTTTGAGTGAACCTAGATATTTCCCGCTTATTCTTCACACTTAGTCTTGGTACGCTGCTACTTTCCTGCCACAAGACGTCCATGCGATTTTGTTTCAATACACTGACCCGAAGCAGCGACAATTACAAAAACGCCTACTTCTATGGGAAAGCCTTCAAACTGATGACTGAGTCCGTTATTTATATATGTGTTTAAAAAATAAACGATATCACTAGACCTCCAAGCAAAAGTGAAGAGGAATTAAACCAGAGTAAATATTTATACAACTAGTACAAGTTTATTTGTACGTACAGGACCATTTTTGCACCGGCAATTGCAAAACTTTACAACACCAGTAGTGTGGTGCTATGAGCAAAAATCCAGGGTGTTCGATATTCTTACAAATATTATTGAACTCCATTTAAAAGATATAATGATAAAACAGCATATTTTTGTAGCATATGTAATTGGAAATACTATACACTGCACAACAAAAATAGCATGTACTCGACATCGGCACTTCCTCGGAATTTCATCAAAAACGGCATGGAGGAATTTCTAAATTTTACCACCATACTTGTTGCCCTGAATGAGTAGATTCAACTACACTTTTTATTATGACATCCTTTAAGTTGCAAAATAAATGTCGGGAATATTGTTTTTATTAAAAATGTGGTAGAGTTTCAATCTTCGGTAATTTCTTTCCAACCACACTGATTTCTGCCGAAAATGTTTATTTTTAAAAGAGTAAAAAATAAGGGTGTGCGAATATTCTAAATTTCGAATACGAATCGAATATTTCCCTTATTCGAAACGTATTCGATTCGAAAATTGCATATTCGGAAGAACACGAATATTCGGCCAAAGCTGAATATTCGGGAAAAATGGCGAATATTCGCACAAACTGCGAATATTCGAGCAAGTAACGAATAATCTGCCTGCCACGCTTTCCCTTATTAATATGTTTATTCGCTAAGAAAGGCGCATGATGCGAGTGTTATCGGTCTGCTCCGTTTCTGTCTGTCCGATGGCAGCAAGACAGGATCAGTTTCGGTTTCTTTTTCACCAAGCCCTTTATTCTGTGGCACTTTTATAGCAATATATGATGTAATTGCGCGTTTTATAAATTGATACAACAAAAAAACCTCGGAAGTGAAATATAAATATAAAATAAATCTCCAGTGTCTTATCTAATATAAATGTTTGAAAATTAAGAAAAAAGAAAGAAAAAGCTAGATGCGAGCAGAACGCTGCATCGCCATCGACAACAACTCCTTCCACTCCCGCGCAGTCAAGATGTCGCGAACCTGCCCAGGTCGAGTTCGACTTTTTCGAACTTTCAACATGATGTTCGACAAAGGCTCGACTGAAGTTTGACTTTTGTGAGCATGCGCAAAAATTAAAAAAAAAAAAACTAGTTGATTCTACCTGGCGGAGGAAACGTGCAATATTTGTTGGGATTATTGGCATCACTGGTTCACATTAATAACTATTGAAAGTGTTAAAGCGCATATTTTCGCTTTTATATGGTGAAACCATTGGTACGCATTTTATAAATGTAAAATAAATTACTTTCTAAATTATTTGTCTCCCGAAATTGGAAATATTCGTGTAGTAGCCAGGCAACACTGTCCATAAGTCGAACTTCTTCGAATTTTAGTGAAATTTTGCAGGTTTCCCGAGTGAAAGGGTCTTTTTGCTGGCGGAAATTTTGTCACGGCGCGTAGCGAGCGCTTACTTTCTGAACACGTTGAACAGTTAATTTTCCTACAGGATAATTTGTAATGAGTGCATTACTAGAAGTATTTTTAGCCTGCTGCAGCCCAGTAAAATGCAGTTGCATTGATTTATTTTAAAGAAGCAATAAAACCTGCTCTTACCTCTTGTTTTGCAATTTTGTATTACTAGACACATATTCAATATTCGATTCGATATTCGAAGCCCATTTTTTTGTCTTATTCGTTTTCGATTCGTATTCGAAAATTTCAATATTCGCACACCCCTAGTAAAAAACAAAACCACCTATCATTTCTTCGTACTAAATTTGACACTATGTAACCCACAGCGAAACTCACCAGAAGTAGCTTGAAAAGGGGGTTATGGGCTGCGATGAGTCGTTTATATGGTTGAAATTTTCAAGAAATTGTCACAACGCGTTACATGACGTTTTCAATATATGCATGATCTAGGTTACATTACAATTTAATATAAAATTACTACAAATGAGCAGGTAAACTAACGTCTCTAGAAGAGCATATATCATACCAATCTTCAATCCCAACATCCCAAAATTGTCAAATTATTAAGGTATACACCTTAACGTTACCCGATTTTATAACGTCCCATTGTGCTTACATCGGACAACTGAGTAAACATTCATAAGGCAATACGGGAAAAAAATAAAATAAAGGAAAAACCGCGAAGACGTGGTAACCATCCATATTGAAGTTGATCAAATCAAGTAATTTTAAAACGTTCATAGCTGACGATATTTGATCTTTTTTCAGCGCTTACGTTTATTAAATTCGCTGAAACAAAACGGTCTCTCGCAGAGAAATGTATTGCTAATAACTGTTCATACAAATATCTGAAGCTATAAATATTCACAGCAGTATTAAGAAATCTAAGTTCTGCGATATGTTTTTGATGTGTCATCGTTATTTTTAATATTTGCATAGCTTTATGGCGTCCCAAAAGGAATATTTATTGTCACTCTAGATTTTCCCTACTTTCCTACAACGTAGGAGTTTCCGATTGCCTTGAACTATTACTTTTCTCTCAAAATAAATAGACAAATGACCGTGCAATGCACTTTTATTGTACTGCTTCATAACGTTGGAAGCAGGTCTCACGTGTTTTATAAGTACGTAATTTCACTGCACTTCATCAAGAAGTATGAACAAAGCTTCATGCAGACTTGAAAGTATGTGAGAAGTGAGAGGAGGGGAAAGGGGACGCGCCGACATACCTTTACATACGTTGGTCGCTGCAATCCCACTTGCAACTGCTGTTGAGGCCATTCAGAATTGCTCCGCTCATTTCATTCTTTCAAACTATCATTCCAAAGCCAGCGTGACCTCTGTGAAAGCATCTCTATCCTTACCTAACCTCTCTTTTTGTAAAAGAATTATCTCGTTTATGTCTTTTTGACAAGGTTTATCACTCTAATACCACACTTCGTGAAACATTGCTTATAGAACCATCTTACACATAATCACGAAAAAATCACCGGTTAAAAACAGGCATCCCGCATTGCAACACTTCCTCATTTAGTCCTCTTTCCTTCCCCAAACCTCAATAGATTGAGATCGCCTTCCCCCATTTATCACCTCAATAACTGATGCTGCTGATTTTAAAATTACGATTACTAATTTGGTTGCTATTCTTTATGCATTGTTCCTATTTTTGCCTTGGTCTTTGATAAAGTCGTATATTTTTTGTGTTGAAACTCACTCCTTTTTCTAATGCCCTCGGGCCCTGAAAAAAGAAAAATGAAATAAAATTTCTCGCTTATAAATTTCGGCTAAACTGTTTGGGGACAACTTCGACATGAACCGCTGACGTATCGTATGTATAACATTATACCCTGAAACTAAAACATATCAACGAGCCGAAAACATACCCCCCTCAGAACCATTTCATATATATAGCCCGTCCTGTTTAACGCCTCTGGTACAAAGAGTGTATATACCCTGCAAACTTCCAAACCCTTCCCACAAAATAAACAAGACAAGGACACAAAGAATGCGAAACTAATGCTTAACCTAATTCTAATTAAATCGATGTTTAGCCATCTACCTCATTCTAACAGCTTGGTCCAGCTTTTTTTCCCAACCATGTCGTCCATATTCCAGCCGACCAAAGCTGACCACGCGCTCAACTGCACTCAACGCGCACTTCCTTAGAACGCCGGGACAGCCGTGTGTCCGGAAGCAGCGGTCGTTCCCGCCACGAGAGTGTACGTAGGAAGTTCCCCGTCCGAAACCTTGACACTCTCCGAACAGTCCCATACACGCTTGCTTCTTTTCCGAGGCAATACTATACACCTCTCATGATCTATAAAGACACGTGCGGGGAGACAGCGGAGGTCATTAAGGGGAAGCCTCGGGCACCTAAACAACGGCAGCAGCGTGCACCAAATGCTAAATACGTCTCGCACACTTACGCCAGCATGGACAGCGAGGCCGGCGTCTCCTGTTAGGTGGGGTTTTCCCGGTAACGAGAGCTTGTACAAACGGCCGGAAAACGCTCATTTAAAAAGTTGGCAGCGACATTTACCTTCAAAGTGCTATAGTGAATAAAATGCTGGAGCAACATCACCTAGGGTTATCTAGGAAGTGTTGCTAGGAGGGGGGAGGGGTGGACAGAAAAAAGCAGAGGAAAGAGAGGAGATGGAAGAGAAGAGAGGGACGGGGTGAGGGAAGTGGAGTGTCACGTGACGCATATTTCCCACGCTAAATTTAGCGGAAAAACTGGATTAAAGTCTACGTCACAAGACATGAATTTTCCGCTAAATTTAGCGAGAAAACTGAGTTGTCGTATTGGTCATGTGCCATCAATTTCCCCAAGGTGTATAGGTCACTTGACGTCACGGGACGTCACTTTCCCACCTAATGTTTGCGGAAAAAGCGCGGTCAAACGGAAAGACAGACGAACGGACGATATTTTTTTTTTTTTTTTTTTTGGGGGGGGGGGGGGGGGGGGGGGTAGCGTTAATAGCGCTTCGAACTCCAGCGCAGACCTCAGTCGTCTGGAGAAACCTTCGGAACAACCGGTGAGCAACTTACACCCCACTACCTTGGCTGGTGCCTTGTACATGTACACCTTTCACAGGAGTAACCTAAATTTAAGCAGGTTGGATCATTCGCTTCTTGCGGTTCATTTATTGGGTGGATTACGAGTATATGGTGTATTTTGCTAACCTTGAACATTTTTATGGCTACCTTTAAATATCTATGATGAAACCTCCTCCTTTTTTATTTTGGCTGGCATTTCTTAATTAATTTTTTTTTTTTTACCAGAATACTACCGCATAACACAAAACAAGACCATGGCCGCCTGTGATATGAGCAGCATTTATAAGGAATTTTTGCTAATTTTTAGATGATCAAAATAACTGCGCCGACTTGACATAATTTTTAGATGTAGCAGTAGATAGATCATGCTGATGCTTCAAATTCAATGGATTAATCCTCATTTCATGTGACCTCAATTGCTTTGCATTGCCCTCAACGTGCGCATACTTTGGACTATATTATGTCTCTTCCACAGTTAGTTCATGTCTCAAAATATTAATAGACATTTTGAGTACTATACTATATTCGCTCAAGTAATACAATAAAACAACACGTCAAGTTTTAACATCTGGTAATGCGCCCGAATAGGCGGGAGCCATTCATAGCCTGGATCTTTTGAAGTTGGATACCATAATTTTAGATGTCTTGGCAATACACTATACATTTTGCAGAACGTAGCAAACCTTTTGTGGCACCACACGTTACTTTGATGACGATCATGATCAGAGTTGGGAAGTACTTTAAGTACATTGTACTTAAAGTACTACCTCAAGTAGGTTTAGGAAACTTCTACTTTACTTGAAGTAGATTTTCTCAACATGCAATTGTACTTTACTTAAAGTATATTAAAGTACACCACACGACTTCAATGTGCATTCCCCAAATTATGTATTCCGAAATTTGTATAATAAAATAATACTTTGTCAACTCTGAAGAAATAGTGGGAGGGATATCCTACCATAGGCGGAAAGGTTTCAATATCTCGAAGGGGGGGGGGGGGGGGGGGGGCACCTCCCCATTTCCCTTTTCTCCTACCCCGTGCACCCACCCCGAGGATTCCGAAACAATGGTATTTGCTTTCCCGAGGATGTCCTTTGTTGGGGGGGGGGGGGGGGGGGGGGGGGAGCTTGACATGAAATTTCTAGGGAAGGGAAATTTCATAAGGGGTTCAGTACTCCGAGCACCCCCCCCCCCCCCCCCCCCTCCGTAGTCGGCGCCTATAGACCTTTTCATCTCAGTAGTTACCCGACCGGCGAACAGAGGGCGCTGACGCACTCGGCGCCATTGGGTGGCTTCAGTTTGGTTGGTTTCGGTTTCAGCGCGCACTCGGCTGTGTTGGTGTGTTATGTCATTCTCGCCTAATTTCGTCATACAAATGTACCCGTTATAGCGCACAACTAATAAAACTGTGGTACTGAGCCAATTCGAGAACCACGAAGTGGTTTCGGGTCATATTCGCGGACTTTTTTACGAACGCTTTACGATGCATCTGGTCATGTTCGTCGCTAATTTCGGTCAGGTTCGGCGGTGAAACGACTATGATGCACAAGGAGGGTTCCCATCGTCTACGGCCAGACCCACTGACCCTAGTTTCCAAAAATAAACTAATGAAGAGACTAACTAGTAGATATAAAGTAAAAATGCAGGCCCACAACCTAATTAAAAACCTCCTAAATCGCGAAAAACACACGAAGTCGCAAGTTCTCTGACTGATTTTTGCGGACACCAACTTTCTGTGAACTTTAGAAACTCGAAATGTCTCCTATAATACGCAGATATTTTGAGAAATGAGTGATATTGTTTCGGGCTGTTTTCTTTAAAAAAATAAGTACTCGATATATATTTCTATAGACCGCGTCCTAGGTCGGGTGGGAAATTCCTTTAGCTATTGACCTTGCTAAAGTACTTATTAACAGCATTTAACAACGTTGGCGTTAGAAAAGGAACTATTTGTTTTACTGACATTTGATTACGACGTGCTTGGCACATGAGATAAGTGAGGCCCATCAAGCGAAATCTGAAATTTTGTCTTTGTATAAACTTTTCCAAATAAAATAAGGGTACGAGAGAAGTGATCTCGTACGTTTGGTTGAAGTCGAATGCTAGGCACCACTTGATGAACCTTTATGACAGATCTCCATCAAAACTGATGCGTTTTTAAATCAACCCTGAACTTGGGTGATTTCCATGTAGATGGCTTCTTTTCGGCCTCACATAATGCGAGCCCTAGGCACTCTCAAGCTGCCTGTGACAGATTATTTCACAGGGGTCTTTGTGTTGAAAATAAATAAAATTCATTAATTAAATTTCTGTATAAAAATGTTAACACAATTTGATGACTGCAGATGTGCGACCGAGCATAGTGTACAGTTTCTCTAAATTCACAAATAAACAAATCAAGCAGACGTTTCTGTTGCAAAAACGATTTAAGACCGTCTAAAAGATTTAGGTGTAATGTCGTGCTCAAACAAATCGCCCTATGTGGACGTTACCATTATCCCAAGCATCAGATAAAATGTGAGTTAAACGTTCGTCACCTGTATATCTTATATGTCCTATATAATCAAAAACAACTATTTTAGGCCTTCAGAAAACACCCATCGCTTCATATGCTGAGTAGTATTCTGGTCACATTCCTTAAGATTCTAAATGCGCGATTATACATATACATTGCGCTATACTTATTTCGAATATTCCGCCACTATAACTGTGTAAACTTCAGTTGTCATAAATAATTGGGCTCAATATGCGCCAGGTCTGACCCTGATTCCTGTATCTCCTCCCTCCTCACGCGTATCCGGTACGCCGACGGTGAAAATAGTCAAAATCGGTTACAAAATTAACTGCATATGTCGTCGTGCACATAATGATTGCATGCAATTAAGTTGTAAATGTAAAAATCGGGCGGCAATTTACAATAAGGCGAGAAACGCGACGAAAAACGCGAATGCAACGCCTTCGCCAAGTAGCGGAGGGGAGAGTGGAGCGACGAGTTGAAGCCACCTTATGGCGGCCGCGTCACGTGATTCCAAGATGGCAGCGCCCATGCGATGGAGGCCGAAAAGGTCTATATATTCTACTCTCACGAGAAACGCGAGCAAACGACACCCCGTTTGTAGCCAGTGCAAGCGGCTCCAAATTGAGAAGTCGGAATGCATTATAGATGACAAGAGCGAAAAAGACACGGACATGTAGAAGTACAAGACAGGGCAGGACAAAGCGCTACTATTAACTGGCGTTTTTAATGTGAAAGAGGAGAACGAACCTGGAGATTTTTTAGTGATAGAAAAGGAAGAGGAAGGTTGCTGCCAAAGCAAAGAAACTAAAACAAAACTAAAGAATTTTTTTTTGTTGATGGAAAGCTGTAAAGAAAAACAGGACTGGCGAAATGAGACTAGAGAAACAAATAAGAAAAACAATTAGGAACAAAAATTTGAGAAAAGGAAAGAAGTTTAAAGAAAAATCTAAAAGAGAAAGAAAAAAATTGAAAAATTGTAGCGTTTTAAGAAGACAAATTGAGGTATTGGAGTTCTCTGTCAGATGAGGCTACTGACGATGCGCTAATGCAAGCGCTCCCTCTGGCTTTGATTATTTGAGCCTCATAGAGCTCCCTGGCTCTCAGGTTGTGGTGTTGCTTGAGGATTCTGGTTTTAGCAAACCCGGCAGGACACCTCGCCTTACATATCCCAGACTGCAAGTGCACCCCGGGGTTCGCTAATACCAGAATCCTCCCTCAAGCAACACCCCAACCCGAGAGCCAGGGTGATCTATGAGGCTCAAATCATCAAAGCCCAATACCTCAATTTGTCTTCTTAAAACGCTACAATTTTTCAACTTTTTCTTTCTCTTTTAGATTTTTTTAAACTTCTTTCTTTTTCTCTAATATTTTTTCTAATTGTTTTTTCTTATTTCTTTCTCTAGTCTCATTTCCCGTCCTGTTTTTCTTTACAGCTTTGAATAATTTTTTTTTTAAAGTCTAGTTCCTCTCTTTTGACAGCAACCTTCCTCTTCCTTTTCTATCACTAAAAAATCTCCAGGTTTGTTCTCTTTCACATTAAAAACGCCAGTTGATAGTAGCGCTTTGTCCTGTTCTGTTCTTCTACTTGTCCGTGTCTTTTGCCTCATTGTCCTCTATAATACCTCTGTTAAGCTAGGGCCTCAAGCATTTCAGGTTCCAAGTGGATGTAGCACATTAATTTGGGGAGTTTAGTTTTAATTTATTTCGCATGGTTACACCAAAAACTGCATTCTTCTTTTTATCGCAGCAGCAACAAGATCTCCAGCAAGTCTCTCCTGGTGGTCCTTGTTATCCTGGCAGCTCTGTGCAGTCTAGTTACCGCCCAGTTTGGCTACAGAGGCTTCGGCCGCGGCTATGGAGGCTATGGTCGTAGATTCGTAGGCTACGGAGGCTACGGCCGCGAATACGGCGGAGGCTACGGTGGTTACGGCCGTGGATTTGGAGGATGCGGATGCGGCTTTTACTGTTAAGCCACGACTCGGACCACAATGACAAGATGAACTTTCCACTCCACATTCTGCGGAAAAGCGCGGGAAGAGCACGAGGTTCCGAGTCAATGGAAAAATACATTATTTATGCATGTTACCACGTCACAAAGTCTGTGATTTTAGGGGCTGGCATGACTCTCCAAATTTGTTAAGAATGGATATTGTAATGCACCATCCTAGCGAAGAATAAACGAACGCAGAATTTATACAGATGAAATAAAAAATGGCGAGAATAATAGAAAGTAATGAAAACGAAATAAGGATGTGATTTATTCCTTTTCTAGGCTTCATTCAGTTTTAGCTCCTATGTGGTTAAAGTGCCAGTTCGACGTATTAAAATAAAGACTATAAATTATTGTGTAAATTATGGTCAACATGTGCTAGAAACACTCAAGCATATAATGCTTACACAGAAAGCCCCAGGGGCTGAATGGGCACAAATCAAACAAATGCAAACATTTTCCTAAAAAAACAAACAAATCATGAGCGCAATATTTACGCCGTGACATGCATTTTAAGTTCGGAGTGACCTCGTCTATTTGCGAGCGCTGGCTCAAGAATAAACTCTACAAAATCAATCCTAATTTAAAATACGTTTCGTGGCGTAAATATATAGGTCGTTATTTTCGAGGGGAGAAAGCGGGGGGGGGGGGGGGGGGAGGGGAGAGGGGGGTATATTTTGACGTACGTGTCCTATTCAGGCAATTTTGTAACTTTTCGTAGGATTTCGGTGTTCGCTTAAGTTCTAGAAGTTGGTATTTGCTCTCTGGTGCTTCATATTTATTAAATATTTATAAAAAAACGTCTATTTCTTTCAGGTGCTAGAATAATATTTCTACTGCAGTGATGTAAAAATTCACCAATAATCCTAGCGTCACTGGTGTTGATTTTGTTTTTTTTATGTAAACAAATAAGTGCACCTTTTTAGTTTCAAGTTGTATGATTGGCATTACCAAAGAAAGGTTGCCTAGCAATATTCATTATTAAAAGAAACGTGGTCAGATTATATTATCTAAAACGAAACTGCTTTCTTCAACGTACCAAACAGGAATACAGGTAAGGTCGGCCAAAGCTAGCAATATTGCTAATCACTACGTCGGGAAACTCGTGCTAAAGAGTATCCTTGCCTAGTTTATAAATGCAGGTTCTCTGCCAATGGTCGAGCTACATATCAAGTGTCTTGTCTGCCTTTCTGGTTTAGGACAGCAAATAAATTTAAAAAAAAACACGTTGAAATCTTTGATATACCGTCCCTGGACGATACGCACGTTCGAGTACAAAATAAGCAAGATTTTGTACGCAAGCATGGCGAGAACTGAAAAAAAAAAAAGAGTCTTCTTACGTTTAGAAGCATTTTTTCTGAGATAATCAATGTTAGACCTCTCGGAAAGATATCACTTCACAATCAAGTTGCACTTAGTGAGTAGACTCTTGAGTTGTTCATACGGGGTTTCGGTTGAGCACCGTCTTATGCACCTTCTGACCGACAGTCGCTATCACAATGAAATGCTAAGAGTTTTCCCACTGAAGACTTCAAGGTATTGCGATAGAAGAACACATGCGTATTCCTCCTTATACGACATTACGTATTTCAAGGCACGTGAAAAAATGCAGTAAAGGTCCCTATCGTAACCTTCGATCTGTCCATGCATTAGACATCTAATTTTATCGTGCAGTACAAAACATGCCCTCGCTGTGCACTTCGCGTGTTAATGAAGCCGACGACGCTAAGCTGGCCTTGAGTGCGGTCGCCTCGGCAAAGCGTCACGTTTGAATGCCTGTATAAAACTCACCGGTGATCCCTGCAGATCACAGTTCTGTATCAACACTGCAGACCATCAGGTGAGAGATTGAAGCATTTGAAGTTACAGTCAGCTCGAAACTGTTGAGCAAGCATTTGCTGAGTCTCCTATTGGTTGACAATTGAACCCAGGATATCTGGGCAATTACTGGCAACCTTGTAGTCAAACTAACCAGTTTAAACTTGCGCCTCCTCGATACACAGAGTGTCCAGTTGTAGGGGGCAGTGGCGTCACTATAGGGTCAGCGGCACCCGAAGCGGTGGCCCGCCGCGACATCCACCGCTACATTCCCTCCACTCTCGTGACCTGCCGCGACAACCCCCCCCCCCCTCCCCCTTTCACTGCCCAGCTGCACCTCTCTGAGCGCTGTATTTGGGGAGGTCCCCCCCCCCCCCCCCCCCGTTTAGTGACGCCACTGGTATGCGGCCAAGGGTTATGCTACATCTCAAGAGATAACCATATCGGAGGAACGGTCCACCTATCAGCGACGTACGCCACCAAAAGCGTCGCTGTGGTCGGCATTCGCGATTGGCCAAACCATATATACTGACAATGCCTGAACAATCGCCGGTTCACGGCGAGGCAAATCCTGCCAATCACAGCAAGGCAAATCCTGGTTGTGATGTCACGAACGGAAACCATCAGAGGGCGCCACTGAAACATCTCAGCGCTAATTCAATACTCTGTGTGCATATTCAAGTGCTCAATTCTGTATTAAAGGGATCGTCAGCGCAACAGCGCAGTGTACAGGAAACAAATGAATAGCGGCAGTGGGAACTACAGTCCCCTAAAACGCTGCAGAGCAGCAGAAAGCAGAGCTCCCTGTGCCTGATGCGTCGTACCCTACATACCACATAAATCGGTGCATATTACAATGAGAAATCCTGCTCCGCTTTCTTACTTTACAAAATTAAAGAAAAAAAAAAACATAAAGGGGCTTTAACACAAAATTAATGCTAAAAGTCAAAATATTTCGGGTGAGCTAGAGGAAACCATAACACCAGCGTACTAAGTTATCCGCGAATGCCCATTCCCACAGTTTAATTTGATCGTACTATACTCATCGGTTTTTGTGGTCCTATCTGACAATTTCTAATGGTCTTTTATCACAGAATCAACATGATGTCCTGCAAGTCCCTCCTTGTGGCCCTCGTGGTCCTGGCCGCCCTGTGCTGCCTCGCGGCAGCCCAATTCGGCTACGGAGGCTACGGAGGCTATGGCCGTGGCTTGGGCTACGGTCACGGATTCGGTGGTTACGGAGGCTACGGCCGTGGATTCGGCGGCTATGGAGGATACGGCCGCGGGTACGGCTACGGCCGTGGTTTTGGCTTTTACGGCTAGTCACGACTTCAACCACCTGGACAGACTGAATGCCCCACACAAGACCACTTGGGGAGCAAACCTGAGCAAATAAACTACCTGTTTCCTGCCTTACTTGAACTAAAGAATGATGTCATTTGATGCATTGATCTCGTTCGCAAACATCTGATAAAATTGGCAGTCATTAATGGGCATTAAAATTTGATTCTAAACTGAGAAGTGAGTGGTAGTGGCACGCCGTTGCCCCGAAACAACATTTTAATGGCATGAAAGTGGGTTTGATAAAAAAACCGAGAGCAAAACCACGCGATAAAGCAAATATTTAAATGCAGAAGTTCTACGAGGGAAAAATATAATATTATTTTCTCACCATCTTTAAATATCGCTGTTGTATTGACTCAGTATGTGAAACAGTCATAAAACCAATTAAGATGTATATTAAGATATTCGGTGTAAAACCTTTTATTTTGGGGGGCAAAGACAGACAATGAAATATATGGTCAGAAGCTCTGACACTGGGCATTGAAGAAGTTTAGTGAAAAATGTGCCGTTTCAATTGTGGTCTATGTTAAAGAAAATAAATGCATTCAAATAGCTATTTCCTAATCAAATGTATAAGCAACTTTGTGCAACTTAGGACATGTAAACGTAGTATTTAGCCGATGCTGGCAGTGGGAGAAATGGTCTTCCTCTAACTCATGTTATGCCTTTTCGCAAAGTAACTTAAGCGGCATCCAGTGTCCTAGTGGCCGAGGTGTCTATTTGTCAGTTCTTTCGGTTTTCCCCTTCTGTTGCATCTGTGATTTAGACTCCATATTAGCGTCAAAAACAAAGATATGTTTTACGTGGCTCAGCCTCTTGCATGAACGCAATGACAAGTTTGAAAGAATCAGTAAACAGTGGACGACAAAAATGTTAAAGTTGATCTAAAATTGCTTTTTACTTGTTGCTAAATATTTAGAGCCTGTAAATTCTTGAATACACATCGCCAGCTGTTATGTCCAAGACCGCAAGAAGAGCGTGCAATTCAAGCAAACAAGCGTTACTAGCAAATGCGTGTGCGTGTAAGATTTCGGTGATTAGTAGTGATGGGCAGAACTTTTGCCGATTCGAAAATTCGGTGCCGAATCTTGGGATTCGGCAAAGCCGAACTTTTCTTCAAATTCGGCAAAGATTCGGCAAAAATACATTGTTGCCAGACAACGTTGATAGTTATTTTTTTCTGGGGAAAAAAGGTTTTACGTTGTTTTTTTCTTAACTTAAATGCAACATGTAATGCATATTGACACAGTTCCTCAAGATAATTGTATCGGTGTCGTTTTTGTGTGTTTACTGGCAATATTACAGTGACTCCTTGCAGAAGTGGCGTGACCACGAGGTTGGGTAGTAGCGGCCGCAGTCCCTAATCACGCTACAAGAGTTTCGGTTTTGAGGCCTCATAAGAGCAAGCTTGCAAGTGTGTGCACATTGTTAAAATAAAGGCAATAACACTGCGTTCTTACTTTCTCCGGGAGTCACCGTTTCATGCGCAAAAACGAATGTAACGGTTGGTGAGCCTTCACCGGAAGAGATAACAATCTTATTGTAAATATCCATGTTTTTCGATTTGAGTCATTTGACGTCAGTTTTGCATGAAAGTGTGCGTTCTATATTCAAAACGTCTCGCTTTTAACCTTCAAAATGCCGGTTTCTGGTGTTCGGACACACACGGACTTTTAGTAAGATGGGAACAGTTAGGAATGTCGGATGTGCAACGTCGAGCATGATAGTTTTGTGTCTGGTTTTATGCGGACAGATGAAACCTGCGAAATAACGCTAATTAAAATGCAATATCATTTTCTTTTGCCACAAACTACTTGTGACCCGAAAAGAGGATTGTTATAATTTCGAGGTGCTTTAAAGTAATTGTCAGTCAATGTTTCAACTACCTCGTTGCATCACTGGAAAAGTCATATGAAAATCACGTCATCCAGAATGCACCGCATCATTTGTCACTTGCGCAGTGGACTGCGTAAATTACTGGTCGATCTTGTTCTTCAGGCATAATATATTGAAGAGAACCACACTCGCAAAGGCTCACAAACGCACAGTTACCGTGTTGACTACTCCACACCTCGCTGTAATCGCTGGTTGTACTACACTGTACGGTGGTAACCTCCCCATGACCGCACGGCGTCCATTTGCAATCCATGGGCCCGTCGCGTTCAGACGCGTACGCAGACATTTGCTGAATTTTTGCGGAATTTTTGCCGAACTTTCCTTCAAAAGTTTTGCATGTGCCGAACTTTGCCGAATCTGAAGTTCGGCAGATTCGGTCCATAACTACACTCTAAGAAATGCCTGCGCGTCTACTTACCCGCAAGACACTCAAAGAGCCAATCTTTGCAATCTACAAAATCAGCTCAGCGAATGATGAGGCGGAACATCTGTTTAAACCTCAAAATTAAGTCTGCGCTGTGGCATTACGCAATGCAAGCATGACGTTTTGCACTGCGTAATGCCACAGCGCAGACTTCATTTTAAGGTCTAAACGGATGTTCCGCCTCGTCATTCGTTGAGCTGATTTCGTAGATCGCAGAGATTGGCTCTTTGAGTGTTTTGCGGGTAAGCAGACGCGCAGGCATTTCTTAGAGTGTAGTGATTAGTGAGCAACTAGAGCATTATATGAAAGCCACACCACTTTGCTCAAAGAGCATTAGTAACGTCAGCCACTCGCCTCAAAGGTGTCGGCAACATCTCCTGTACGAAACTTCCTCTTTTTTGTCCCCCAAAAAACGTTAGCACATTTCTTTGAAAGCACGCACATGTCAATCCGGCGTAGACATCTTTCCAGAACTGCAGCATTCAGTCCGGATTTCCTGAGGAATCATCGCTAGTCACGTGTCCGCAATCAATTGCCACTTCCTTTCCGAGTGCAGTCGGCGATTTCCCCGTCCCAAGCATTGGAAATCTCAAAGCAGCTCCAGGCACTTGTTTCCTTTCGCAAGAAATACCGTGTACTAAACTCATCCCGACAAACGATACGAGGCGGCGGACGTCGGCGCGGTAGCCGCGGGCGTCTAAACAACGATGCTCCCGTGCACTGACCACTGAAGGGAACCCATACAGACGTCACCGAGGACGCCAGAGGTCAGCCTACTCTAAGGTGGGCTTTCCCCGATATAACGAGCGCTTCCACGAATCGTGGGGTAAGGCTTCGGCATATATAAAACGCGCCGGTGTCGGTTGGAGACTACAGTCCTGCAGCGAGCCTATACAGAACAACCGGTGAGTGAATTATGCCACGCCGCTATGACTGTCTTGAGGGTAGTTATACAGTTAGGTAGAACCGGTAGTCCTGATTTGATGATAATGCAATTCAATGCAGAGGTGTAAGCTAGCTGGGCAACAATGACGAAAAAAATCCCCGGAGAAAAGGAATAAGGGGGACAAAGAACAAACACAAATCTCCATTGTCCCCCGCGTTCCCCTTCTCCAGAGATTATTTTCGTCAGTCCTCATTTGCCGGTTAATTCGTCAGATACCTTGATCGATGCGTTTTGTGAATACGTACTGTTTTCTACAAAAGAAAAAAAAAACACAAAAAACTTGCGATACCGTTGTGGTGGGAAAGCTTTTTTGTCGATTTTATTATTTGGGTAGTCTTTGCAACATAACTTGAAAGAGGCAGGACATTCGATGAGATATTCGGCTAGTCTTAGTTGGAGCTCTTAAACATTATATGAACCATACCAATTCTCCAAAAGAATTTTTTTTTTGTCTGGAATTTTATTTCGCCCCAATTCTTTTAGATAGCACAAATTAGAAACCCAAGTGCGCGGTTTATTAGACACATTCCTCATTCCACTGGTATTGCACCGCATTGGAATAACATTCTAAAAAAACATCATGCCCACTACTTTACCGTCGAGCAACTAAACCAGTAAATGCAAAAAAAAAAAAAAATGTTCAGCGAATGACGACGTCTGAAATGTATTTTTCCTGACATACTATTGTATCTGAAACGTGAAAATGAGTATGACGTCTTTAATGCTCCTGTCATGTTTAGCGTCACAGCGGAGGTTGTATTTTTATGGTCAGTGACTGCTTATGAAACACAGAGCGATGTTCAGCCCTTCGTGGTTCCCGCCCCCGGCCTTCTGATCGACCAATGCTGGAATCTCATTGGCTGCAGAGCAAATGGCAAGCTAATCGGGATCGCCGTGCCTTGGGTTTCTTAGGCATTTCAGAGGCTATGCGGGCAGAAACGAATGGAGAGGACGAAACGAGAGTGCGGGGACGTCAGAACGCCGAGCCAAAAACACCTCCTAGATAACAAAGCCGTATAGTGCCGATAGAGATGTCGTCACCAGCGAAGGCCAACGCTGGTCACAGATTGGACACGACGATTGCATCAAAGTTTGGCTGAAACTTAACTCGAAGCCGAGCGCTAACGCAGCACTCGTTTCCAATCTGTGTCCGACATTGGCCTTCGCATAGTGACGCAGAAATGTCAGCACTACGGCCTTGTCTTCTAAGCGGTGTTGGCCGAGCCCTGGTTTCTCGCTCCGGCGAATGCGTTCGGTTGCCGAACGCCGGCGGTCAACGTTTGGCATTCTCGTTCAACTTTTCTTCTTTTTTTTTTTTCCGGCTTCGGCGTTTGCCGGTTTTCCCCCGTGAGTAGCTATGATTGGCTCACCGAGTGTTCTGCGGGAAAGGTAGGCCTCAGGGAGGTTTTAAATTCAATGTTTCTCAGGCAACAGGTCATTTTTGCGAGTTTCGGTCCCAATCGGGTCATTAACAAAAAACAAAGACGTATTCGCCTTATTATTAAGGTGTTTATGCTCGTTTTAATGCTGCATTCTTCTCTTTAGTACAGAATCGACATGATGTCCTGCAAGTCCCTCCTCGTGGCCCTCCTGGTCCTGGCAGCCCTGTGCAGCCTCGCCGCCGCCCAGTTCGGCTACGGAGGTTACGGCCGCGGCTACGGAGGATACGGTCGTGGATACGGTGGTTATGGAGGCTATGGCCGTGGATTTGGCGGTGGCTACGGAGGCTATGGCCGTGGATTCGGGGGCTATGGTCGCGGCTTCTACGGTTGAGTTGCGACTATGGAGGCGATGAAGAACTGACTGTGCCATCATCCAGACCGCCGAGAAAACGCTGTAGCCCATGGCTGTTGCCGAGCAAAAATGAAACAATAAACTATTTATTAATTTTACATTTTAATGGTATGATATCTTGAAACTGCGTGGGCTTCCACAAACTGGTGCTAAGAACGCAAACACCAATAAACTAGCGTTGATGGCACAGTCGTGATTTTTTTTTTTTTTTTTGGGGGGGGGGGGGGTGAGGGTGGGGGACTGAGGTGGCTGAGATGTCCACGGCTTGGGGTGCAGAGAGGGGTGAGAGGACGTCAAAAAGCATGTGTATAAAATAGGGTCGGCTGGATTTCGGGGGGGGGGGGGGGGGGGCGAGGGCCGAAGCCCCATAAGCCTTCCCTTCGTATACGCCACTGACTGGTGCTATAAACCATGTTCACATGAAGAAAAATTTTAAAAAACTTTATCTCAATGACAGCTTTATCAGTTTTGATGGTGATTTGTACGAAGAAAACTGCTGCATCATGGAGGACCAGAGAGCGAAGAATTAATATTTTGTCAAGTTCAGAGTCTGGTGTCAATGTAATGTTGCAAAGATACCATGCCAAATGCTCTAGCAAAACCTATCTCAAATTAATAGAATTTTGAGATAATAATTATAGTTTGCTCATAATCTTTTTTTTTATTGTTTTATATTTTGGGCTTTTGGGCCATTTTTTATAGCGACAATAGGCGTCCTTTCGATAACGTTTGTATTATAACTCGGGACGACATTTCTCTGAGAGTGTAGCCGAACCAGGACAGGTTTCTGAAGTAATACGCTTAACTATACAATTTAAAACGTACTATTGAAAACTGTAAGTCTCACGCAGATACTCGTTTATTCATGGATACCGGTGCACTAATGTACACCAGAGTGGTAGCTGCGTCCTAGATGACAGTGTGTTGTGTTTTGCGGCCCTGCAATAAAGCCGACATATCAATAAAAAGACCAGACAATAAATTTCCACATATCTGTGCACAACCCAAGTGCTAAAATGCATGACACGAATAGGGCCAACATGTCATTGGTGTATTTAGGCATTTTGCTCGAAGTGTGAATTGACGGATACCCAAGATTCATCACCTGACTGCTAGATTTCATGACACTCTTTCAGCCGCGAAAAAAAAAAAGACGAAAGTACCGGTCACTTATATGATTTATTTATTTATTTGTTTATCTGTTTATTTATTGATGTACCTTCAGGACCCAAAGGGCGTGACAGAGGGGAGTGGGTAACTACAATCAGAGGAAAAAGACATACATAGCAATTGAACAATTACGGGACACATATTCAAAAATAATTAACAGCATTTCTAAACAAATTTAATAATGACATTGATATTATACATGCAGGCCGGTGGTTCCGCTATGACGATGTTTTAGGTGTGAAGGAATCGTTCTTGATTGAGGTCTGACAATGAAGAATGCCAACTTTTAACGGATGAAGAAGTGTTTCTTTTAGGATAGGAGTAGTATGATGTGTCGTGTAGAAAAGACATAGACGAGAACATCTACGGCTTACTGATAAAAAAGGTAGAGGTTAGCTTTCATGGATGAAACACTGGCTGTACGATAATAGTTGGTAAGCATAAAACGAGCGCTTTGATTTTGAAGTGACTACAGGTTAGCTGTTTGTGTGGTCTGACCAGGGTCTGTAAGATAATCAAAAGGGGTATAGCAGTCTCGTGTCTGGATGCTGCACTAAAAAAAGTCTTGCTTCCACACTGTCGGTAGTAGCTTTCGGGCGCAGTGCAGTAGACTGAGAGATGCTGGGTTCCCGTCGGCTCTGCTGAGTGACGTTGCCAGTATACTTGTAAAAAAAGGTTAAGGGGGTTTCTTTATCAAGGAAACGTTTTGACAGGAGAAGGACTGTTGTCATTATGAGATACCTGAGCAAGGCATCTCATAATTTGGAAAAAGGTAGGAGGCCGGCATGGCATCCTTGTGATGTTTTCCGCCCCCCAAAGAATGAGTCGAATTCGTTCGAGGGTCAACTCGAGGGCAGAGGGGCTAAAAAAAACAGTTGTAGCAAAAACCATGACAAACCTTTTGCGTGTTGTACTTTGGGTGTTGTATTCAGGGCACCCTTTCTCTTGTGACAAGGTCTACATTGGACAAACCGGTAGATGCTTAAAAACAGGCTCAGGGAGCACGGCAATTCGCTGAGAGCCACGGTCGGCGGCCATCTATTGGTGCACTGCCGGACTTGCAAGTGCAAACCTTCCTTGGATGAGACCACTATGTTAGGAAAGTACCGAGATAAGGTGGCGTGAGAAGTGACAGAGGCCTTCCACATTGTTAATTACGGAGCGCAATGTGTCAGCAAGCCATCGCTGGAGCTATCGGAACAAAATATACATATATATGTTTTGACTATGAATGTGTGCAACCGATGCGCTGATAGATGAACCCCCATGTGACGAGACAGTTTGGGTGGCGCTTGTGTGGTTTAGTGTGCCTTTTATGTTTTGCTGGTTTCTGCTTTCAATATTGAACACTTAGTTGCCGGTCAGCGCTCGTCCTGTATTGTGTGTTCCTCTTCTTAGTCTTCGTTTCTACGTGCTGTTACACCTGCATCATGTTCAACCTCTTCGTGTTTATTTTCTTCAGCAATTAAAAGAAAAATTATAATATTCTAAAAACTGCATTGTAGTTTCAATAGGCGGAAATATTCCCAAGCTCACAAGTGATACAATAAAAAACGTGGGATGACGCTAAAATGTGCCTACACTCCTAGAAGAAAAAAAATAGCAATCTTTTTTTTCTGACAGAATTATGACCATTATAAGTTGTGAAAATACTTTGCTTCACTTTTGTTTTTTTATTGCACAGGTCTTTAAATAAACATATAAATTCTGCACGCAAATGGTATTCGAGCTTTGTTCGACTCCGCTGTGTATTTATTCCAGTGTTGTTCGGAACGGCGTTCCAAGGAACGGCGTTCCTGGAACGCGTTCCTTTTAGGAGGAACGAAGGAACGCCGCCGTTTCATTTTTCAGCGCTGGAACTGGAACGGGAACGCGTTACATTTGTACTGGAACGGAAAGAGTAACGGCGTTCCTTTTTTTCGTTCAGTGGGGTAATTTTTATTTTATTTCTAACAGGGAAAGTTTGAAAGTACAAAAACAATATCGTTACGAAGTGCAGGATCTTGTTAACTTTTTGGCTACTAATCTTATGAATTATTTTGTGTAGTCCTCGCTTGCTAACAGTTTCGGGTACAGGAGAGCTGGTGGGCATTGATTCTTTTTTGAGTGCCCAAAACTGCGGTACAAAAAGCAAAATTGTAGTCGTAGGAAAAGACAAAGAAAGAGGGTTGTTTCAAACTCGGCTACTTTCTTTAGTTTCACGAATCCTCAAACACCCAGAAATCTTATTCCGACTACAGCCATTTCTGAACTTCAATAACGAGAGCTACGATTACAACAAGATCACAGATTGCCAGATATCGGAAAAACCTGTGTATCCCGAACATTGGTCACTTAAAAGATACATAAAAAGTAACCTTTATTCAATCTCTTGTCCCCCATCTTGAAACTGAACAACAAATCCTACCGTCACAAAGAAGTATTTGTAGCTTTCAAGACTGACTTTCCAAAAGCCCTACCCTCTCCTTCGCTTGCTCGTCCTGCGGACAGCAATATCGAGGAGCAACTGTTGTTAAGTTCTAACACGGGACTTTGTTAAATTGAAACGTGTGAGTTTGTTGTAAAACGCTCGTGCAATCTTGGGTAAAAGTGCATTCGGCTCGTCTGAATCGTCCACTACAAACATGGACATGGTAAATAGCTGAGATTTTTACCATGAATATATCAACAAATGAAACCCTGCTTCCGCCTGTTTTCTTCTTCTGGTGCCGTTCCATCACGAGATACGAACTCGTATGCTGACTATTAATGGGATAGATAAAAAAAATCTCTGCTTGATTTAACTAAATATGATAATTAACAAAAATACAAATGTAACGTATGTGTAACGATACGTTCCATTTTTTAAACTGTAACGGGAACGAGTTCCTTTTTCCCACATGGAACTTGTAACGGGAACGCGTTCCAAAAATCAGAAGGAACGAGGAACGAGCTTTCGTTCCTTTTTTTGAGGAACGTGTACAACACTGATTTATTCTACACACGACTGCACTTGTATCGCGTGCTTTTTAAGTTTAAAAGCTGCCATGGCATTGCGTAGTATTTCGAACTTAAATATACAGAATACTTTACATCAGGGGTTGGAGTGAATGTTTCACTGTAATCCAGTAAGCCAATTAACAAATAGTTTGTTGCTCATTTCTACTTTATAGATATATCAAAGGGAGTCAGATTATGTAGTGAGACGTCTTTCTTGATTGTAGCAAACCGGTAGTACGTATTCATACTGTTTATCTTAAAGAACCCCTTAAAACGAAAACAAAAATATTTTTTAACAGTCTGGCTGAAACACGCGTGTCAAATATTAATTTAACGCGAAAAAAAAAAAATTAGAGCAATATTGACGGCGCGAGACGCGATTTAGTCGGTAGTCACATCCTTTCCACTTGTTTTCTCTCTCAGCATTTCGGGCGCGTGGAGGAGAGGTGGATCGACTTCGCCTTCGCGTTAAGGTGGAAAGAGCGAATGACCATTTCGTTGAGCGAATGATCATTTTGTGACGTTATGGACTTAGCGCGCAGAATTTAAAATAAATCTTTCGCCATCAATATTGCCCTAAATTTTTTTTTTTTTTCTACGCGTGTTCCAGCCAGACCGTTAAGAAAAATATTTTCAGGGGCTTTTTGAGGGCTTGAGCTCTACATAATTATTGCAAGTTTCTTTTTTTTTTTTTAGTTTATGCGGCATGTCTTGTGTTCGCGTTTTCTGGTTCAGAGACTGGTAACGCGAACCTCGTGAAACACATGTCATTTATAAGATAGCATCTCTCAAATGTACCCACCTTTGAGCACGATATCTGAGAGATTCGTTTCCGTAAATGAGGCCAGGGATGGAAAACGACATTATCATATTGAAGACAAACAAGAAAATTCGAAACGAGCAATCTTGGGTCATTCTGCCAAGCACTACCTTTTAATTCAGTTATAGTTATGGGGTGTGAGACCCTTGAGTTGAACCTAAGTGGGTTCTGCTCGGTTCCCCTCGTAGACTTCCCGACCAGCAAAATTTATGTGGTTTTCCCAGTGAAGCTTTCAAGGTCTTATAATGTAACACCACGTGCGTTTTCCTTCTATTATGAAACATTACTTCTTTGAGCGTACGTGAAGCAATGTAGTGAATGTACACACCGCAGCTTTCGGGCTATCTATGCATCAGGCATCTAAGTAACTTATGCTGTCCGAAGCATCCACTGGGCACGTCGCACGTTGAAGCCAGTGACGCTAGACAAGTAATTTCTCGTGGGGAACTTGCAGGTGGCCTTGAGTGCGATAGCTTCGGCGAAGCGTCACACTGAGCTGCCTATATAAAGCTCTCCGATGATCCCTGCAGATCACAGTCCTCTAGCAGTACTCAAGAGCAACAGGTGAGATATCGAATCTTCTTGGCTCCACACTCAGCCCGGTGCCGTCGAACATGATAGCTGAGCCCTCGTTTGGTTTACTACCGAGACCGATATATTTGGACAATTACTGGCAACCTATTAGTCAATGTATAGTCTTAGGCTGTACGTGCGCCTCCTCAATATACAAGGCACCCTGTTGTACCGCAACAAAGATAGTCCTGCCTACATATAGACCATAACAACAATCGCCATCTGCGCGCTGTCAACTTTGTTTATTGGGCTGTGGAACGTAGGCTGAGCGTGCCCCGTAGCTGACTCCTGCGGGATGTCAGCTCGCGTATGCGTCCACAGGCCGGTGACTCTGTATATTTCGCCAGGGCGACAAGATAAGGAAAGTTGTATAGATGCATCTTTGAGTAATTTATTCTGTTTTTACGAATCATCAGTGTAAGAAAATAACATCGTGCTAACGTCTAAGAGACAGAGGTACGTGTTTAGAACTAAAGTGTCCTGGGTCGTTTTAGAGCACCAAAGCTTGAAGCATCTTACTTCCCATACGTCATATTCTGGGGCACGTCCTCAACGTGCGCTCGGTATACGCATTTTTAGTGCTTGAAATCCAGGATAAATGTGCCGACTCACTGGGCTGTGCACGCATAAGCTTAACCTAATATTCCGCAAAGAAGAGCTACTGCGCATGTTCGGAGCACGTTACACAGCCCAGGACACAAAGATGCGGTGCGCAGAAGATTATGGCAACGGTCTATACTTTGCAACGCTGTCATTTTCAAGAGGCTTGTGCACAAACTAAAAGCTAAAAGCACTGTATAATCTGCAGATAAAAAAAAAATTACTACAAAACAAAAAGACAAAAAAGAGAAAACGAGTACTAAGTCATTTGTGCCAGCCTGTACCCTCAGTTTAGTTTTGCCGTACTACATTCACCAGTTTTCGTGGACCCAACTGACATTTCGTAATGGTTTTCATCGCAGAATCAACATGATGTCCTGCAAGTCTCTCCTTGTGGCCCTCGTGGTCCTGGCAGCCCTGTGCAGCCTCGCCGCCGCCCAGTACGGTTACGGAGGTTACGGCCGCGGCTTCGGCTACGGTCGTGGATTCGGTGGCTACGGAGGCTACGGCAGTGGATTCGGCGGATATGGAGGCTACGGCCGTGGATTCGGCTACGGTCGTGGTTTCGGTTTCTACGGTTGAGCCACGACTCCAAGCACGAGGACAGTTTTATGACACACAGGACCACACTTGGAATTACGAAAACAGCAGAGTTGTCGAGCATGACTGGGCAAATAAACTACCTGTTTACTGCCTAAAATGAAGTGAATGATGTCGTGATTGCATGCAGTGATCTCGTTTGCCAATACCAGAGAAAATTAGCGTTATTCCCGGGCCTTTCTGGATTCTCATGAATTAAAGATTGAAAGGACATATTGTGACCTTGCGTAGAAGACGTGTATGCCAACGCTAAGCTACAAACTGCCTCAAACCTTGAAATACGGATGAAGAGAGTGTGTGGAAGTACCAAGAAAAAGTACTTGTGCTAGAGTGACTAAAACAATGGAATGCAGAAATGGCAGTGTTCCATGATGTGTTTATTATTAGGAGAATAATAGATGAAAAGTGTAAAGCTACAAGACAAACAACGGCTAAGAATTCCTAGCTCACTGCGGTTTCTACGATATTAGGGCTGTTCAAATTGATAGATTAACCTACCAATTAATAAATAATCACATTTATCAAAAGTTAATTTTACAACCGATAGGCGGTTCAAAGTGTGCCTACTATGGGCTTGTGATGTGCATCATTGTCGCTGTAAAACCGGACATTAAAACCTCAATCACTGGAGAGACTTTTGCTTCTCCAAGACTATAATTTCGTAGTTCACAACCGCGATCTTTTCTTTTTCTTACAAATATATCTATCAAGTTGTAAAATTAAATAATGCAAAGTTTTAAGGACAATATTAGTCATTTTGATGGTCGATACACACTTTAAAGAGGTGTGTCTATGAAAACACTGAGGTATCAGAAGGTTTCTATATTTGTACATTTTCCTGGGAGAACAAGTTCTAAAGAAACGCAACTTGAACTGTCTAAAAGCTACACTATATTTGCTGTTTATCTTCCTGCGGGAAAATATCTCTTTGTATTAGTACCATGTTTCTTTTTTTATAATGTTGCTACTGCCTATATTAAGCAGGATAAAAAGCAGCAACCCAAAGCGTTACTTTTTAATGTTTTCGTTTTAGAGTTAAGGGCCGCTCAGGAAAGAGTTTTAGCAAAATAACAGACATATTAGAAACCTAAGCAGTGCTTAGCCGCGTATAACTTGACATCAGCAAAAAGCTGTGTGTACATTTTTTCCCTTTCTCTCCTCTACGCCTTCCATCATGAATGGATGAATGGATGGATGCATATGGTTGCACCCTTCATAACGGGCTGTACCTTGTGCCACCTAGCCGAGAAACCAAGGGTATTATTTCTCCCCTCTCTCTTTTAAGCCAATTTGCTTCCCCTCTGCATTTTTGTAACCATCACCAGGAAGTGTGGGATATCACCAAGATAACGATTGGGGGATCGGAAAAAGAAAAGAAAAGCTAAAATTCCACGGCATTCTACTGTTTGCCAGGCGAGTCACTGAATATACTGAAATTACCTGATTAAAACGTGTACTGCACCCGCACAGGTAATTCTATGCATTTTTCTCAAACTTACGAGGGTCAACCCTTTGTGCAATCGAAAAAAGATCACCCAATTAATTGCTAAAAATTCTTAATCTGTGCCAAGCCCTAGTGTCTAGGGCTTGGCAGAGAGTTTTTGTTTATTTGTTTAATTATTTATTTATTTATGTGCCTTCAGGGCCCAAAGGGCTTGACAGAGGGGAGTGGGTAACTGATTAGAGTAAAAAGACATACATAGTAACTGAACAGTCATGGGACACTTATTCAAAAATAATTAACATCATTTCTAAATAAATTAAAGGATGACGTCAATAATATAGATGCGGGCCGGTGGTTCCACTATGACGACGATGTTTTAGGTATGAAGGAATCGTTATTGATTGAGGTCAGAAAATGAAGAATGCCAACTTTGAAGGGATGGAGAAGTGTTTCTTTTAGGATAGGAGTAGTATGATGCATCATGTAGAAAAGTCATAGACGAGAACATCTACGGCTTAATGATAAAAAAGGTAGAGGTTATCTTTCACGAATGAAACACTGGCTGTACGATGAGAGTTGGTAATCATAAAACGAGCGCTTTGATTTTAAAGTCACTCCAGGTTAGCTGTTTGTGTGGTCTGACCAGGATCCTAGACTGCAGCAGCATAGTCTAATTTTAAGCGAACGAGAGATTCGAATAATTTAAAATTTAACGCAGACAGGAGCCAACGGAAAGTTTCTTTTTAGGTAGCCTAGCATGAAGTTGGTCTTTGCGAGAATGCGATTAATGTGAATATGCCTGGATAGGCCGGAAGTAATGTGCACACCGAAATATTTATAAAAAGGCGCAGAAATCAGAGGCATTTTAGTAAGGCAGTTAGTGGAAGGAGTGTTTTATGACGTCAAACTTTATTGTTTTTCATTTTGTAGTGTTAAGGGTCATGTGATTTTGCTGGCACCAAGCTGATACAGCATTTAAGCCATTCTGAAGAAGCGGTTTGTTAGAAAACACTTAATCCAGGTTAGTACACTAGGGGCAAGGTTGAGTTTACTTAGTTTCAGGAGCATTAGGTTGTGGGGAACGTTATCGAAAGCTTTGCAAAAGTCAAGATAAATTCAGTCAACCTGGGATCCGTGTTCAATAACCCAATACAAATCGTTAGGGAAGGCCCGAAGTTGCGTTTCAAGGGATAAATATTTACGAAAGCCATGTTGTGAAGCTGAAAGAAGGAGTTGGAGTAAAAAATGTGGCCAAGTAGGAATACATAATATGCTCTATACTTTTGCAGAGAGTGCTAATCGAGGAAACGGGACTATAATTCTTGAGAAAGTTTTTATCGCCGGATTTATGTTGTGGGACCACCTTGCCAATTTTCTAGTATTTTGGAAGTACGCCAGTTAAAAAAGACTGCTAAAAATCTCAGCAAAACAATTGCATTTTACACTTTTTTTATTTTTAAGAAGTGTGCTATTAATGTTATCAATACCGCAAGGTGAATTAACTTTCCCATTGTCAATCAGGTGAACGACTCCATCAAAATCAAACACAACTGGGCCCATCGAAAAAAAAATCATGATTTGAGTAAAGAGCACGAAAAGAGTCAAAATCATCAGAGAAAAAAATATTTCACAAACTCATTGTTTAGTATTTTTGCATAATCACGATTGGAGACAACAGAACCATCTAATCCAAAGAGCGAAATAACTTTTTTTTCTCTATGCTTAACACTTTAAAACTGTTTAGAACTTGCTGACAAGAGACCAGATAGAGTCTAGGTAAGCAAAAGTTTGTTTAGCGTTTTGTATGGCATCTTTATTCGGAGCGCAAGTTCGTCTGCTTCTTTTCCAGGGGGTTGCGGTGACGTCAGAACGACTAGCTCTGATTGGCTCTGATTGGAAAGATAGTGGGTAGACCTCAAGGCAGCTTGCTTTGAGGTGCACCCACTATCCTTCAATCAGAGCTTATCAGAGCTCGGCGTTCTAACGTCACCACAAGCCCTGCAAAAAGAAGCAGACGACCTTGGCCTCACATAGGAGGCGGCAGCATTTTGGTACGCCGTACAGCACTCCGCATTATCGATACGCTTCGCAATGCGAAAAAAAAGGCTTTTCTTTTTATTCGAAAATCCTTTTAAAGCTATGTTAAACCATGGGGATGCAGAGTTAGAATTACTACATCTCCTTGGAATGCAGGAAGTGGTATGTGAATTGATTGTATCTTCGAACATGGTCCAACTGACCTCTACCGTGCGCTCAAAAAAGCTTACTAGAAAGACAGATAGCTAGCTGTTTATAGCACTGAGGTTAGCTTTCTCTATAGTTAAAAAACTGCTTGTGTTGTTAGAAAGAGATACAGAAGCACTGAGGGGGGGTTAAAGCAAAGCAAACAGTGATCCCCGATACCAGCAAAATTGATTAAGAAAGAAATTGAAACACGTGCACCAGAAAGAACAAGGTCGAGCATATTATCAGAGTTTACCATAATTCGAGTTGGTTTTATGACAAGCTGCGATAAAGAAAAGTCACAACAAATATTTAAAAAAAAATGAACACACGGTATAATTGGACGATTTGACAGTATACACGAAACCTGTTGATTCCGGAAAAGTTGGTATCTCACAGACAAAAATAGAGGCAAGGTCGGAAATATGACAATCTTTAAATTATCATGCAGATCAGTAAACTAGTTTGCCATACCATTAGAAGGATGATAACACGCACATAAAGGAACTTTCTTATGGCTGAAACGCAGACGAACACATAAAGTAAAGAGATGTGCTAACTTTAACAAAGTACGAATCAACACTCTCACTTGAGAGATTCATACACTTCCGCCACGCCTCGATACTCTATGGCAACGATAGAAATCAAAACATTTCCTAACAATCAAGAAATGCATTGTCACGTTAGATATATGTAAACGAAATATAAAATATGATATTCTTAACGGTGGGGCATAATTTTTTTCATAATTATTAGTGCAAAAGGAAGATATTAGAAAGACGTATTCGAATTATCGCCCGATCATCAGTTACGCTTTTGCTGAAGATGAACATACGAGTTCTATACGGTGTTAAGAATGGAACCTTCGGCAACCTTTTCCGAGTTTCAACGCTGCGGAAACGAGTCCCGAAACGAGTCCCGACGTGTCAGGACTGCCGGCCACCTGTCGAAGCCTGCCCAAAACGTGTCTCAACGCGTCCGTGACGTCAACGGGACGTGTGTGTGTGTGCGTGTGGGTTCGTGCGCTCCGGAAGGGGAGAGAGGCCTGGCCTAACTGCGGAGAACCATGGCTATGACTCATTTCTGGCTACGACGCGGCGGACTTTTCTGCTACGCACTCGGCGGTCGCACCTGCTGCCCTGGCGGAGAGTGAGGGAGAAAACGGACCCAATATAAGGCGGGGCGTGAGACGGCTCCAGTTGTTCTCTCGGATTTGACGACTGTATCGCTACCATGTAATTAAACCGTTCGTTACGTTACCAATTCTCCCACCTCCACTGGACCCCTGGGTTCTTCACTTCGGGGAATGGTCGTCGTCTCGAGCCAGGAAGCCTCCGGACGTGCGGCCCAAGCCCCGCCTCGAACAACGGATTTACATTACATTTCTAATATATGCATAATACATCATGCATTATGAACTGCTATCCAATCAATACAGATAAATGTCTAAATTAGTGTGCATAAAAGTGCACATTATATCATTCCCAAACCCCAACACCCCAACATTGTCAAGTTGCTAAATTTGGTGGATGCCTTGGTTCCCTATTCGAATACTAACGTGTCATCAAGCTGGAGATGAACTACATTGATTTCTTTAGGTAACTGAGTAAGTCTTCACTTGGAGATAATATTGGCATCGAGAACAAAATCTGATAAAGTGGGGCAAAATATTTTAAACGGGAAGAAAATTAGAAGTTGGTGAATTGAAGCCACTATCATAATACGATGTTCGGCGTGTGTCTCATCTCGTACGTTTAGCGCCGTGGAACAACGAGTTACCATGTAGAGTCGCATAGCATTACTCTCAATCTATATAAGACTTTATAAAAGGCTACCGCCAGAGATATTTGAAACAGTATTGATAAATGTCCCTTCTGTAATATAGAGTAATGACGTCATCGTTTTTAGTTATCTTTGTGTCCTTATATCACGAAAAAATATTTAATGTGTCATCTTAAAATTTTTACACTTTCTTGCCGCGTTGTAGCAGCCAATACTAATTTAGCTTTTTTTCGAGTCTCAAGGTAACTTGATTAATCACAATGCAATGTAGCTTGTTCTTCGTAACGATGGCAACAAGTCAGACGTTTTTCTTTAAGTATTTTATGAAAGATAACCAATAAAATAAGAACAAAACTACACACGCACGCAAGCACACGCACGCACGCACAAGCACGCGTGCGAGAAGCCAAAACCTTTACGCGCACTGGTGCTTACACATTTTAAGAACTTCGGCTGTATTGTTTGAGAAAAACGGTCCAATAAAATGCTGACACGCGTCTCACACTGTGCCTTGTAACGAAAGCCTATTTAATTAAGAACCATAAACACCTTTTTTATAAACACCCAAACCCTCTACACCGTCTAGCTTCTTTGACACATTCAGAACTAAGCTTGATTACACCGCGGCCTCCAAAACGTTTCAAAAGCCCATGCCAGCCTTCCTGTATCTGATCGAAGCGGAGATAACAAAAAAAAGCAAGAAACAAATTTGACATTGATATTTAGACAATCTGTTTTTAAGGCACGGCGACAGTGGTTTACGCTGTAGACCAGGAACTTAGCCAGTGCAGTACCACAGCTAGCCCCAGGCCTTCCGTCAGGCAATAGTGATACACGGCCTCACCAGGTACGACCAAAGTGGACTACTCCCTCCACTGCGCTCATTGCCGACTTCTTAGGACGCCCTTTCAGCCGTGCACCCGCGAGCAGCGGTCGTTCCCGCCAGTAAGCGAAGGTAGTTCCCCGTCAGGAGCAACGACAATCTCTGAACAACTTTACACACGCACGCTTCCTTTCCCAGCCGATGCTATTCACCTCTCGCCATACGTGCGAAGGGACCCTGGAGTCGTCATGGCGAAGCCTCAGGCGCCTAAACCACGACGGCAGCCGGCTGCGTGTCTAGAATGTCAAACACGTTACCTATACGGACGCCAGCATAGGCAGTGAAACCGGTGCCTCCTTGTAGGTGGGCTTTCCTTGATGACGAGAGATTATTCAAACAACAGGAAAACGCTCATTTGAAAAGCGCTCCGAATTGCCGCGGAGACCACAGTCCATTAGCGAACCTACAGAGCAGATGAGTGACATGTACCGCGCTACCACAACTGGCGCCACAGGCGTTTTGACGAGCGTAGGTTTCGTGATTTCGGCTGTGACCTTGCAACGCCGATAGCAGAAAGGTCAGATTTCCTTATTTAATCTCGCGTTTTTCAACGGTGATTCTCACCCGAATAGTAATGCATCTAGCAAGGACACAACCACAGTCGCCGATAATTAAAACACCTGAGACTGGATGTGAAAAAACCTTGAAACAACCAAAAGTAGAAACGACAGGGAAATACGTCAGTCGGACAGCGTCTAATTCGGACGTTTTTCATCAACGAAAAAACGGTTAAAGTGCAGGCGAAGGCGGGCTCGTGTAAGTTATACATGATGATTGAAACTTGAGACTGTGGTTTGGAAAACTCAAACTCAGCTAAAAACTTCATTGCCTCTACGCCTTATATTGGCGCTCGCGCGGCCATGGCCTAACAGTTACCGTGCATTCTGCTTCTTGCGCTCGCACCGCACAGACGTAGAATGGCTGGCTCCGATGGAGCAGTGATAACGGCCAACTCTGGCAGCGGCTTATCTGTTTTTTCCTCGACGGATGATTACCGTGTAGTTCTTTCTGCCCTGCCATCAGGAATCTTCACTGCTAACACAGTCTTCCTTCACTGCGACGTGACCGGTCGCCCTTACCGGGTGGAACATTTCAGGACCGAACTCGAACGCTTGGGCGTCATGAAGGAGACCGCAGCGATAGGCGCCTACCAGATGAATCATCTGTGGATGCTGTCAATTCACTCGGCGGCGGCCAAGAAGAGGCTGGTCGAAGCGCGAGAGCTTACGGTGAAAGACAAAAGATGTCTTGTGATCGATCCGGACAAGACCGAAGTCCGTCTGAAAGTGCACTGGGTGCCTTTCCCCGTCCCCGACGACGCCCTGCGCAGGGTCTTCGAACAATACGGGAAAGTGCAGGAAATAACCCGAGACACGTGGAGGGCAGATGGCTTTCAAGGAATACAGTCATCTACCAGGATGGTTCGCATCGACCTGAAGCAGGGTGTCACCATCGACAGCCTTCCACACCAGCTCAAGGTATCCGGCGGTAACGTCTTGATCGTGGCTCCCGGGCGTGCACCGCTGTGCTTACGGTGCAAAAAAACTGGCCACATCCGGAAGGATTGCAGAACACCCCGGTGTCAACAGTGCCGCAGATTCGGACATGTGACCGAAGACTGCGTCCGCACGTATGCCGCCGTCACGGATGTTACCATTCGAGACGAACCGCATGACTTCGAGATGGATGAAGACGAGGCAGAGGCCACAGCACGTAGCGAAGGGCGCGAAGAACTACAGGGTCCAACTGGCGACGTCCAGGAGAGTTTAGAAGCCCACCCTGCTACCGAGCCGGCTGAGGCCAAGATTTTGCCCGAGGTTCTCCCGGACATTTCGGAGCGAGGAGCCCAAGGCACGGAACTTGTTGCAGCTGTTGAATCCACAGAAGGAGCGGCGGAGAACTCAGACACCCTACCCGCGAACCAGGCTCCACAAGAAGCAACTGCCGTCGACACCGTCGACCTGTCAAGGACGGACGACCTCCCAGAATTCCCACCCCTTGGCCCCTATCCTCCGACGGACCCTCAGGACAAGCCACGCAAGACCGACCAGAAGTGGAAGGGAGGACTCTCCAAAATAGGACGCTTTAGTCCTATGCCCCGCATTCCCCCAGACGACCGGCGGCGTCCGGACCCCTCATAGGCGACGACCGGAGGAAGCACTCCGGGAAGGCCAAGTCTCGCTCGCACAATGGTGAACTTGACTTCATTGTACTTTCTGATTTTATTTCATGTTCTCAACTATGAAGCAAGCTAAAGTTGCTACATTCAACTCGGTTAGCTTAATTTCGAGAATAAGAAAACAGTGGCTGTTAAATTTGCTTTTGAAAGAGAACGCTGACATAGTTTGCTTGCAGGAGACTAAACTTTCTTCCGATGCCCATGTAAATGACATGACGCTTTTCTTTGATAGACACTTTTTTTCTTATCATGCGAGGGCGGTTGGGCACAGCGGCGGTAGCACTATCTTGATACGTAAAGACAGAGGCTTCACAGTGTATCCCGAGTGGGAATCTGACAAGAACGGTCGGGTTTGCTTGGTGGAAGTTATCTGGCGGCATGAGTCGTTAAAGGTGATATCAGTATACGCCCCTAACGAAGCGTCGGATCGAAAATTTTTTTTCACCAATCTCCGTCAATATTTGGACACGCCGGTTAAAACAATTGTTGCGGGGGACTTTAACTGCTTTTTAAATGCACAGGATTGTTCGCGCGGCTTACAATCTGACGCAAGCCTCGCGGAACTTGGGAAATTATTACGCGATTTTGATCTCGTCGATGCAACCGACGGGTGTAAAGGCCCTCTTCCTGGATACACGCATTGGCAAGGCGATTGTCACGCACGACTAGACCGTGTATATATGTCCAGTGAGCTTGCCAGATCGGTCACCGCATACAAGGTGTCCCCAGTAGCCTTTTCTGACCACGCAATGGTCACGATGCGAATAGGAAAGGTGGACCGGCGGACGAGAAAGCCGCTTTGTTGGAGCTCTTGGAAACTCAACGAAAGTCTTCTCGACGACGAGGATCTGTCCTCTCAGATAATAAATGTTTTATCAGAAGCAACTGCGGAAAGGAAGGTCGACGCGGTTGTGTGGGAAGAGGTTACGGAAAGGATTAAACTGCTCTGTCTCGAACACGGACAAACACAGGCCAAAAAAGGGCGTGAAACAAAGTATGCTCTACTACAAGCCCTCGAAATGCTAATTGCGGAAGAAAACAAAACTTCTGGAGTCTTCAGGGAAGACATCCGTGATTGCAAAGAGTGTTTGCTTTATCTAATGGAAAGTGAATACAAAGGCGCAATGATCAGGTGCAGACTCCAAGCACAGGAAAGGGAGGAAGATGCTTGCAAAAGTTTTAAAACCATAGAAAGAACGCGAGCGCAGCGTAGCAGTATAGACGCACTCAGTGTCGACGGCAAAGTGCTAACAGAACAGGAAGACATTGAGAAGGAACTCGTAAGAGTTTACCGACAACTATTCACTAAGAAAGACGAGGCGGCAGACATCCTCTGCATGAGTGGTTCAAAGATCTTCCAAAGATCCCCTCAAGTGTAAGGAAACGCATGAACAAAAAGATCACGAAAGCTGAAATCGAGAGGGCTATAAAAGAGCTACCAACGCGAAAATCCCCCGGAGTGGATGGGCTAGGCTCAGCATTCTATAAAAAGTTCGCTGATATTTTAGCTCCAATGTTATGTGACGTGTTTGCTGACATCCTTCAAAGAAATCTACTTCCACCTACTATGCGACAGGCACGAACGGTTCTTATAAAAAAGAAAAACACGAACTCCGACTCTCTCACATCGAGCAATTTAAGGCCAATCAGTCTCCTCACCACTGATTACAAACTACTTGCGAGAATACTAGCCAAACGCTTGGAGATGGGCCTTAAGTTTGTTGTAGGTGACCACCAGGCTTATGGGTTTAAAGGGAGGTCCATCACCATCAACGTTCACACTATGCGTATACACACCGAAACCGCTGAAACGACAGGCTTATCAGCAGCAGTGCTGCAAATTAATTTAAGTAAAGCCTTCTACAGGGTTTCGCATTTTCTTCTGTTCAGTGCACTCGAGGCCTGTGGTGTCGGGAGAACTATAGCCAAATATATTAAGCTGTGCTATAAAGATATATCCACGCGATTATTGATCAATGAAATAGCAATTGAAAAGATAGCAGTGCAAGCCTCTGTTAGATAAGGCTTCCCGCTCTTGCCAATACTTTTCTCACTCTATCTTGAGCCTGTGTGTAGAAGGATTATTAACGATAATAGAATTCAGGGAGTCTCCCTTGCCAGAAACGCAACGAAAGTATTAGCATACGCAGATGACGTGACTGTTGTTGCTGCATCTAGACATGAAGTTGTCCTCGCCGTACAACACTTCCTTGATTTTTGTGAAGTGTCTGGAGCCAAAATGAATCACGAGAAATCTACAGGCGCGTGGCTAGGAAATTTTGATGTAAAGCCAGAGCGTTTTATAAATATTACTTGGAGCTCAAGTATTCAAAACTACCTTGGTGTTAGTCTAGAACCTCACTGTTTAAGTACTGGCAAGGGAGGAATTCATCTCAACAGTTTGAGGGCCAAAGTGCTGGACTGTCGCGGCCGAAACCTTTCTATGCTAAACCGTGCCTTTGTTTGCAACTCCGTTTTTTTCTCTACCGTATGGCATGCGGCTCAGGTTGTGCCGTGTCATGCAAGCGAAGTCCATAAGATGCATCGTTTTTGTGCTACCTTCGTCTGGAATTCTAGTTTTGAGCGCATGAGACGCGCAAACATATTTATCAGTCAAGTCAAAGGAGGTTTCGGAGTCGTGAATCTTGAGATCAAGCTGAAAGTTCAAAGGTTTTTATTTTTTCGTGATCAGCGCAACTCGGTCATAGTGCGATCATTCGTAAAACTTGGCGGACGTTTTCTAGCCCCCTGGCTTGTTTTAACCCTAGAAGGAGCGACTTCAAGTGCAGTCCTGAGGTTCTATAAAGAAATCGCTGATGCAATTAAATTTTTTGAAGCGCGCTTCTCTCGGCAATACCTGAGCAAGGTGAAAAGAAAAGCGCTATATTGGGACACCATAGACACTGTCTTTCCACCGCCACTTTATCGCTCCTTCCAAGGGACCAGAGAAATCCACAGTCTTTAAGCGCCTCCGGAATTATCCCGTCCGAAAAGCCGCAATGGACTTCTTTATTTGTTTTCACACCGAGGTATGCCGGTGAAGACGTGGCAGGAGAAAAAAGGATTTTTTGTTCCGTAAAATTTGAACTGCGCACTGTGTCCAACGCCAGAGACTCTCAAGCATGTCTTCATCTTTTGCCCAAATGCAGAACTGTTCTGGGCGGACTTACGCTCTAAACTGCAAGTTGATTTGTACATGGACTGGCACAGTGCAAAATACCTTGAATTCGGCACTGGCCCCGACAGTAAATGTTATGAAGTACTTGCTCTGCTCGGGTTGCATGCAATATGGAAATCCCGCACAGATCACCTCTTGATTCTTGAAGGGGGAAAGCCGGCGTGGCGCCATTTTGAAGAAAGCTTCATGATTACGACCAGCCTCGTTGCGGCAGCAAAAAACTGTGAATTAGATGGATGGTCTGATTTGGCAGCGCGTCTCAAAGCGCCGAGGCCACTTCGAAGTCAGATTTGATGGGTGCTGCTTTGTGCCATGTATATGTCAAACTGGAACGCTGAGTACTCCCTACGTCATTATGTGTTTTAACCATGTACATAGCGCACATTTTATGTAAATAAAAAAAGCCAAGTCAGCAAAAAAAAAAAAAAAGCCTAACGGTTATCGTGTTTGCTTCCCACGCGGAGAGTCGGGGTTCGATTCCTGGGAGCGACGCGTCCTTTATTTATTCTTGCAATTTCTTGTTCTGGTTAATTCGAGACTCCTGTTGCTTGTTCGAGGTCCGAATGTTCTCCGCGCCGAACCTTGTACGCTGATCGTTCCAGAATCCCGCGCGCGTTCATAAGGGGCTCCGCGTGCCGAGACGGAGTCAGTCTCGCCCCGGCGTACGATCCTGTTGTTTCGCCGTCATCGATGCCCGTGACGCGCTACTGTTGTTATCTTATGTTTTCTTTTTTGTTTGGGCACAAGTTCACCCCATTAAACGTTAGGTTCCCTTGGTTACCATCGCCTCATCAATTGTCATTCGTGACAATATACCCCTCCCCCGAACGTCGCCACCACCACAACGGATGATCCCCGAACCAGAAACAATACACCGAACCACGAACAATACACATGAACCACAATACACTGAAGCACAAACAATACATAAAAAGCAAAAGGGAAGCCCCCGTGCCCTATCGTTTCCTTTTTCACCCAATACACGGGGTCCAAAATAAATACACACAAGATGAGTCTTTGTCCGACTGACTTCTTTCCCAGTCTCTTCTACTTTTGGTTGTTTCAAAGTTTGTTCACACCCAGTCTCAGGTGTTTTAAACTTAATGGCCATTCATGACCTGGATTTTCAGTTACCCAATATATTTTAAATGTCTTCTCGCTCGTCAATTGTGTACACAATTCACGAGCGAGGAGCATTATATTTAGTGTACGTGATAACGTAAAATTTTAGTGGGAGGAAACTTAAGAGTGTGTCAATAATTTCGATCACACATGAATGCTGCGTGTGACAGGAACCATATGAGACACATGTCAAAGATATGCGGGTTTCTTTGTTGAGTGCCGCACACCTTAGACTTTTCAAGCTCCTAGCAAATGTCGGACTAGAATGCGCAGGATTTATTAATCACATCAATTGCTCAAGTCAAAACTTGGCTTCTCTTTATTACAGAATCAACATGATGTCCTGCAAGTCCCTCGTTGCCCTTGTGATCCTCGTAGCCGCGTGCGGTCTTGCTGCCGCTCAGTTCGGCTACGGAGGCTCCGGCCGCAGCTATGGGGGCTATGGCCGTGGATTCGGAGGTTACGGGGGCTAAGGCTGCGGGTTCTACGGTTGAAACAAGATTTCTACGATAATGACAACATGAATGTGTCCACACCAGTATATGCGGAAAAAACGCGAAAACGCACGAGTTTTCTCAGAAAGAATGGAAAAATAAATTAATGCTAAATTTTACCATATGTTACAATGCGTGATTTGATGGGCTGAGGTAGGTCT
Source organism: Ixodes persulcatus (assembly GCA_013358835.2). Lineage (NCBI taxonomy): Eukaryota > Metazoa > Arthropoda > Arachnida > Ixodida > Ixodidae > Ixodes > Ixodes persulcatus. The sequence continues at coordinate 174,850 of JABSTQ010001999.1, forward strand.
CAATATTTGTAGTTGAGAGGGTCTTTTCTAACTCCTCCACTTTAGAAGCTACCAACGCAGGGTAGAAATTGATTAAATACTGCAAATAATGTAAATATTCTACAAATTTACTAGAAAAAAAAAGACGTTTGTAATATAGAAAACTTGCCATTCTTTACTCCCTTTAAGGTTATATCGCAGCAAAGGTCCCGCTCAAATCTATAGAGTTAAAGTCCCACCTGAATCTATCCTTAAGAAAAGGCCACTCTTTATCTTTCTGGATATAGTTAAAGGGGAACTCAACTCAAAACGTCGACTTTATCGAAATGACTGATATCGCTTTAGGGGAGCAAAATACGGTCATACCCAAAATATCACGTGAAACCGACTCCGCAATACCAATTAAAACCAATATTAAAAATGTTTTCCAGGCTCGTTTAGCGGCCCGAAAGCGGGTGAGCAACCCTGGCACCGGGTGAGCTAGTGAAGCAACGCTGGGCAATGACGTAGGTTTAGTCCTACGCTCTCGTACGGACGCCGCGAAGGCTTCGTTTCCCGTGGCATTCTGCGATTCTGCTGACGTCAAGAGGTGCTTACCACGTTATCCTGTGTTCTCCTACTTTTATTAGCGTCCAGGCAGTTCATTTAACTCCAGCATTGCTTCCGCGACAGCGCGGAAGAGAGCGAAGCGGTGCTGCTCGCTCACGCGCGTGTCGTGCAGCCGGAGAGACTCGCCGGACTCGCGTTGGGCAATGTCGAGCACGACTTGTAGTGCTGTGGGTTGCACCAACAATCCGGTACGCAGCCTGGAGCTGCGGTTCCACCAGTTCCCAAGAGACCGGAAGAGGCACAAGGTGTGGGTCGGTGCCGTTCGCCGGATAGACTTCGGAAGACCGTCGACTCCGAGCTCCAACGCGAAGCTCTGCTCCTAGCACATAACGTCAGACACCTACACACGGGATCTGCGGCTGCTGACTGTTGCGGGTTTCTCCACGAAACATGCGTCTTTGAAGAACGATGCGGTGCCGTCGCTGTTCGCGTACCGTCCACCGGCTGCTGCAGCACGATCGGCCGCGAGCGTGCTGCAGCAGGCGGCGTGGCAGGCTCGCGGCCACGCCGGCTGCTGCAGCTAGCGTGCCCATAAAGGCACCTTAGCTTTAGCAACTTAGACCGCTTGCGGATACATCTGTCCATCTATCTCCCATTATTTCTTTTTCTCGGTCCGCGAGCAAGAAACAAATACAGTCATACTGCGCCGGCACTGACCACGTTATATTTATAGCAGTCGATTCGCTTTCCGGCCGGCAAATTTATAAATAGACACTAAAACTTACTACATTTGGTGCATATTAACAAGGTGAAGCGATAAAAAAACGAAATGTGCAACTTACCTTCTGTTTTGAAACTCCACGTGCGACTGAGCCGACATTGTCGGTGCGTCGGCTTAGAAGCGCGGGACGAGAACTATAGGTCATGCCGACGACGCGCCACTAATTTGAGTGTTGCCATGGTGCCTAGAGCGCGTCTCCGACTGGTGTGTTTAGCGTCCTATCCCGCCCATACATCAAAAGTGGTGCCGAAGTGGCAACAAATGACGTCACACAAGCCGGAGTGTCATGCTGTTGACTGTCGAGATCCTAGCAGTTGGTTGTAGAAATTCTGGCGGAAAAGCAAGAGCGAACGCGAGTGTCGCTGTCGTCACGGCGTCCCAGGCGTCCCAACTTCGGGCTGCTGTAGCTTCCGAGGACTCACAGTGGAGAGCGACCTGCAGCAGAACAGGCGTCTGCCATATATACCACAACTGTTAGGACGCCGCCAGGATCACGACCGGCGACAGCATGACACTTCTATGACGTCATCAGGCGGAAATCGAGGGACCACTTTTTTTGGCCATGGTAAACACACCAGTCGGAGACGCGTTCCAGGCACCATAGTGCTGCGAAGCAGCTTCAGCCGGTAGTTTCGGTTTCGCCGTGCCGCCGGAACAATACTTGGATTTGCGATATCTACAAAACTATACACACTACCGAAAAACAAATTCTATCCCCTGATTCAGGGTCGCCGACTTCGACTAAACAGATCATAACTCAAAATTGTAAAAATGGAGTGTAGTTGCCTTTTAAAGGACGCTAAAAGGTCAACAAGTGGAACTCTAGAAGGTCAACAGGTGATTCTATAAGATTCCCAGGGTCGTGAAAGTCACAAATTATCGCGAAGCTTTTTGTTGAAAACATACATACAAACAGACACAGACACACCCACACACTCGCGCGCGCAGACAAACAAACACACACACACACACACACACACACACACACACAGAATCCATGCGGGATCTTTGAACTCCTAATAAACATAGATATCGAATGTTAGAAACTCTGGAAGTCGGCTGTTAGGAACTCTTGATGTTCACCCTTAGAAGCACGTTTCCCACCTTTCTTTACCGAGAAGGTATTCGTGAGCTATGACCCGGTTCATCTCAAGGTATACAACAGCGAAGAATACAAGCTAGAGCGTCTTGCTGAAAGATGCACCGCGACCGGTCTAACACTTGTGCAGCACGAGCAACTTCTCAAGCTATGAGCTCAGAGTGAATCCAGGTATGCTATACCTTTCTTTGCGGGGCACCTTATTGCGAAACAAACTATGATGTATCGACGCGGCTTTAGATCTGCGTGACGAACAATATCGTATGTTTTACTACATTAAATGCGCGCCAATCCCGCAAACTGAAAATGAACGAGACTCAGACAAAAATAAATGACTAGTCTTGATCTACGATCACATGGGTTTTGAAGGAATGGCTTCATGCGAATAGCTTACAAAAACTCTGCAATTTGTCTGCAATCTGTCTGCCCAGAAGAAATTAAGTTTCAAAACTTGAAACTCCCCTTTTCGAATTTCTATAACAGCGGGATTGAAAGAAAACACCTGCGGTGGATCTCGAGTTAAGAAAGAACTGTAGTTCATTAAACATATCCAGGACAGCCAGAAGGGAACAAGGACCCTCTTGGTTTTCCTTCAGGGCACTAACCTGCTTCACAAGCTCTGAAACTAAAAAATAAAATCTTTACATTGACACACGTGCACATAACTTGTCAGAGTGCAGGTGAATGTGATTTTATATTTTGGTGTAGTCCGAGCTTGTATCACAGTTTATTGTTTTTATGCTTCCAATTTATTTATTGTTCCACTAAGTTGCCGACCAGCACAATCGCAGTGGCAACCTCTTCGTAACAAAGTAGAGAGCTGGGCTAGTTGGTGTGGGTTGAACATGGTGTAGGTGTAACAGCGCGTTACAACGAAGACTTAGAAGAGGAACACACAGCTTAGGACGAGCGCCGACTCGCAACTAAATGTTTAATAGCTAAAACAGAAACCAGGAAAACATAAAAGGACAGTCAACCTCGTATGCGCCACCCAAACTGTCTCGTCACATCTTCATCTATCAGCGCATCGCTAGCCCCCCTTTCATAGTACAAAAAAAAAGGAAAGGTATCTCTTTTTCCGGTAGCGCTACCGATGGCTTGCTGACACATCGCGCTCCGTAATGCCTCCGTCACTTCTCTCGTCGTCTTAACTCTGAGCTTTTCTAAGATAGCGGTATCATCAAGGAGGGAGTGCCATCTGCCAAAATCTGGTGTTTGCATCGGTTCTTGTGTGGCGCCTCCCTTGAGCGACATTTGTTTTAATAAAGTTTACCTGGACAATCGAGAGGTCTCTAGGCACAACCAAGTTTTTTTTTTTTTTTTTTTAAAGTGGTACGTTACGTTGATGACTTTTTGGTGTTGCTTTAGGGCTTTGACGAAACGGTGGCATCAGTGTCTAATGTGTTGGCAATTTTTGGCGACTGCGGTGGGGGCCTTGATTCACTGTTGGGGTTCCTAAGAAAGGGTTTTGAAGCTTTTAGACTTCTCTATGCATTTTGACGGTAGCCATATGTGTCGGTACTACAGCCCTCGATCCATAAAGCCTATTTTGAACTACAGGTCAGTGCACTCTAAGATGATCAAGAGCATGCCCCCCGCCCCCCCCCCCCCCAGTTTTCAAAGTGTGTGTGTGTGGGGGGGGGGGGGGGGGGGCAAGGCATGTGTTTTGCCCCCTCAGAAACAGCCGCCACTGGGCAGGGCAAACACTGGCTGGCGGCGCCAAGGAATACCGTGGGCACCGCCCCCCCCCCCCCCCCCCCCGCCGGGCCCGGGGGGGGGGGGGGGGGGTGTCTGGTTTGCCTTCCCACTCAAAAACAAGTTGGTACGCCACTGATCAAGAGGGGTATAGCCATAGAGTTATTATAATGTACGCCAGAGGTTTACCAGGCGCTAGTGTCTATGCGACCTCCGAGAGGCAAATTGAAGCAGACGGCAACCAGTCTACTTTTCCGGTGCTCCTGTGCATTTCTACGGGAAGACGCGCGTGAAGTTTGTCTCTTCGCCGAAAAAGAACATGAATAACTTTTATTAGTTCGGTTGTACCGGATAGTATTTACATTTATTAATATTGTAAAAGTGTAATTGCTTTAATTACAGCATTTTTCTTTACCACTGAACGATGTTAAGCTTCGCTATATTTCATACCCAAACCTATGTTCAATGGCAGGTATGTAAAAACGAGCGACGATTCTAAGTAAACTAACGATCGAAAAGAATGTAGAGTGTGTTCAAGGTTCGCTAGCATTGCGGTGCCGCTTATATATTGCTAATATGCCCGTCCAGTCAGTCTATGAAAATGACTCCGTCGTGTATCTTTACGATCGGTTAAAAAAAAAAAAAACATTCGAATGTAAGAAATAAAGTACGTGGACTGCGAAAGGTGTGCCTTTTTTATTATTCCCTATGTCGGGAAGTTTTTATCGGGCACCTGTTCTCTGACTTGGAGCGTGCGGTTGATAATTTGAACCCAGAACATGCATCTTTGCACATATTCATGAGCAGAAAGAATAAAGCAGTACTTATTTATTGCAAATCGGACTATATTACGTGGCTTTCAATTTATTTTGATCGCCTGCATGCACAGGGAGTTACTTATTCAGTGTTACTGCGTAGTTCTGGCCGTCTCTCTTGGTTTTCCACATGTCCTTCATTCGTTTGACACGTATATCCCCCATGGTAGAAAGCGCCGATGCCGTGTTCGCGCTAACAGTGTCCGACAGTGCACATAATTACATGTACGAAGCGGTTTTAGCACCGTTTTTCATGCCACGAATTTCAAATAAAAACGCCGTAACTGACCAATTATTTCGTCTGCGTGACTGAGAAATGTTCCAATGTGCCAGTACGTAAGAAATATTTGTGATATTTGCTCTTATAATCGAGCGCAGCGAGAAAATGCACTCGCATTTTCCCATAGAAATGCATTACCCGAAGTCAATTTCTTACTGGTTGCTGTCTGCTTCAATTTGCAGCAGCACACTAGCGCCACTTGAACCTCTAGCGTACATTATAATAACTCTATGGGTATAGCAGTCTCGTGTCTGGATGCGGCCGTAAAAAAAGTCTTGCTTCCACACTGTCGGTGGTAGCTTTAGGGCGCAGTGTAGTAGACTGAGAGATGCTGGGTTCCCGTTGGTCCTGTTGAGTGACGTTGCCAGTGTACTTGCAAAAAAGGTTAAGGGGAATTGTTTATCTAAGAAAAGTTTTGACAGAAGAAGGACTGTTGTCATTATGAGATACCTGAGCAAGGTATCTCATAATTTGAAAAAAGTAGGAGGCCGGCATGGCATCCTTGTGATGTCTTCCGCCCCCAAAGAATAAGCCAAAATTGTTCGAGGGTCAACTCGAAGGACAGAGGGGCTACCAAAAGACAGCTGTAGCCAAAACCATGCGAAACCGTTTGTGTCTTGTATTTCGGGTGCTGTATTCAGGACACCCCTTTCTTGAGACAAGGTCTACATTGGACAAACCGGTAGATGCTTAAAGACAGGTTCAGGGAGCACGACTATTCCCTGAGAGCCACGGTCGCGGTCATCTATTGGTGCACTTCGGAACTTGCAAGTGCAAACCTTCCTTGGATGAGACCGCTATGTTAGGAAAGTACCGAGATAAGGTGGCGTGAGAAGTGACAGAGGTCTTCCTCATTGTTAATTACGGAGCACAATGTGTCAGGAAGCCATCGGTGGAGCTATCGAAAAAAAATATATGTTCTGACTATGAATGGGGGCTAGCGATGCGCTGATAGATGAACTCCTATGTCACGAGACAGTTTGGGTAGCGGCTGTGTGGTTGAGAGTGTCTTTTATGTTTTCCTGGTTTCTGTTTTCACTATTGAACATTTAGTTGCGGGTCAGCGCTCGTCCTGTATTGTGTGTTCCTCTTCTTAGCCTTCGTTTCTACGTGCTGTTACACCTGCATCATGTTCAACCTTTTCGTGTTTATTTTCTTCAGCAATTAAAAGAAAAATTATAATATTCTAAAAACTGCATTGTAGTTTCAATATGCGGAAATATTCCCAAGCTCACAAGTGATACAATAAGAACGTGGGATGACGCTAAAATGTGCCTACAGTCCTAGAAAAAAAGAAAATAGCAATCTTTTTTTTTTTTTTTTTTGGCAGAATTAGGATCATTATAAATTGTGATAATACTTTGCTTCACTTTCGTTTTTTCTACTGCAATGGTCCTTAAATAAATATATAGATTCTGCACGCAAATGGTATAGCTTTGTTCGACACCGCCGTGTATTTATGGCATTGCGTAGTGTTTCGAACTTAAATATACAGAATAATTTACATCAGGGGTTGGAGTGAATATTTCACTGTAATAAAGTAAGCTAATAAAGGAATATTTTGTTGCTCATTTCTTTTATAGATAAATAAATTGGAGTCGGATTACGTAATGAGACGTCTTTCTTGACCGTACAAAACCGGTAGTACGTATTCATACTGTTTATCTTAAAGAACACCTGAAAACGTAAAAAAAGGCTTTTCTTATAAACAGTCTGGTTGGGACACGCGTGTCAGAAAATTAATTTAACGCGAAAAAAAAACTTTTTAGGGCAATATTGACGGCGCAAGACGCGATTTAGTCAGTAGTCACATCCTTTCCACTTGTTTTCTCTCTCGGCATTTCGGGCGCGTGTAGGAGAGGTGGATCGACTTCGCCTTCGTTTGAGGTGGAAAGAGCGAATGACCATTTCGTTGAGTGAATGACCATTCTGTGACGTCATGGACTTAGCGCGCAGAATTTCAAATAAATCTCTCGCCGTCAATATTGCTCTAAAAAATTTTGTTTTCGCGTAAACTTTATTTTTCGTTACGCGTGTCCCAACCAGGCTGTTGAAAAAAAAAAATCTTTTCAGGGGCTTTCTGAGGGTTTGAGCTTTACATCATCAATGCAAGTTCCATTTTTTTTTATTTTATGCGACATGTTTTGTGTTCGCGTTTTCCGGTTCAGAGACTGGTAACGCGAACCTCGTGAAACACATGCCATTTATGAGATAGCATCTCTCAAATATACCCACCTTTGAGCACGATATCTGAGAGATTCTTTTCCGTAAGTGGGGCAAGGGATGGAAAACGCCATTATCATATCGAAAACAAGCAAGAAAATCCGAAACGAGCAATCTTGGGCCTTTCTGCCAAGCACTTCCTTTTAATTAATTAAGCTATATTTATGAGGTGTCAGATCCTTGAGTTGAACCCACTGATCTCAATGACAATTGCTGGATCGCGTTTGACCAGCACCGCCTATTGACGGGAATGCGGCCACGGTCGGCCATCTTTTTGGTAGAGTTATATCATCTCTAGCCATCATAGTAATATGGCGGACAGCGCAATGGCGGCAGGCTGCCATACAATAACTGTAGATCTAGTACACTGTACCGTGGGTGATATTTCGTGCTTGATTGAAGTTGTTCGACGAAGCAGATTCTTGAAACCCGGCGTGAACGGTAGCCTCGTCTTTGAGGACCCGGCGAAAGTTCTACGAAAGCGCAGCTTCGAAGGAAAACAGCGCAGCTCGCATCGGAAGCAGGCTACGTACCGGCGTCTGCTTTCGATGCTTTTTTCGATGCGACTTTCGATGCGTGCTGTGCTGCTTTTCCCCGGTGCTGCGCGATTTCGTGAAACTTTCACCAGGTCCTCAAAGACCGGGCTACCGTTCACGCCGGGTTTTAAAAACATGTTTCGTCAAACAATTTCAATCAATCACGGAATATCACCCACGCTATTTTGATGGCAGCCTGCCACCACAACTGCCAAAACGCCGTCTGCCATGTCTGGATGATGGTGGCTGCCAAGTGGCTTCAGCAGCTGTATCTTTGCTAGAGGTGATATAACTCTACCAAAAAGATGGCCGCCAATGACCGCATTCGCGGAGCGGGCAAACGCGATCCAGCAATTGTCATTGAGATCAGTGGTTGAACCTAAGTGGGTTCTGCTCGGTACCCCTCGTACACTTGCCGACAAACAAAATTTAAGTGGTTTTCCCAGTGAAGCCTTCAAGGTCTGAAAATGTAACACCACGTGCGTCTTCACTCTTCTATGAAACATTACGTCTTTCAACGTACGTGAAGCAATGCAGTGAAGATACACACCGCAGCTTTCAACCTATCTATGCATCACGCATCTAAATAACTTATGCTGTCCGAAGCATCCACTGGGCACGACGCACACTGAAGCCAGCGACGCCAGACAAGTAATTCCTTGTGGGGAACTGGCGGGTGGCCTTGAGTGCGATAGCTTCGACGAGGCGTCACACTGAGCTGCCTATATAAAGCTCGCCGTTGATCCCTGCAGATCACAGTCCTCTAGCAGTACTCAAGAGCTACAGGTGAGAGATCAAACATTCTTGGCTCTACAGTAAGCAAGGTGCCGTCGAACGTGTTAGCTGAGCCCTCGTTTGGTTTACTACCAAGACCGATATATTTGGACAATTACTGGCAACCTATTAGTTAATGTATAGTCTTAGGCTGTACGTGCACCTCCTTCATATACAAAGCACCCTGTTGCATCGCGTCAAGGAACGTCCTGCCTACATATAGACCATTGCAACAATCGCCATCTGCGCGCTGTCAGCTTTGTCTGTAGGGCTGTGGAACGTTGGCTGAGCGTGCCCCGTAGCTGACTCCTGCGGGATATCAGCTCGCGTATGCGTCCACAGGCCGGTGACTCTGTATATTTCGCCAGGGCGACAAGATAAGGAAAGTTGTATAGATGTATCTTTGAGTGGTTCATTCTGTTTTTAGGGATCATCAGTGTAAAAAAATTAGCATCGTGCTAACGTCTAAGAGACAGAGGTACGCGTTTAGAACTAAAGTGTCCTGGGTCGTTTTAGAGCACCAAAGCTTGAAGCATCTTACTTCCCGTACGGCACATTCTGTGGGAACGTCCTCAACGTGCGCGTGGTATACGCATTTTCGGTGCTTAAATCCAGGCTAAATGTGCCTACCCACTGGGCTGTGCACGCATAAGCGGTACCTAATTTTCTGAAAAAAAAAAAAAAAAAGCTACTGCGCAACTTCAGAGCACGTTACACGGCCCAGGACACAAAGATGCGGAGCGCAGAAGGAGATCATGGCAATGGTCTATACTTTGCAACGCTGTAATTTTCAAGAGGCTTTTATGCACAAACTAAATGATAAAAGCACTGTATAATCTGCAGATAAAAAAAATGCCTACAAAATAAAAAAGAGAACAAGAAAACAAGTACTAAGTCATTTCTGCCGGCACGTACCCTCAGTTTAGCTTTGCCGTACTACTGGGTGATTCAAGGAGAGGCCAGGCTCTTTAAATCGACCGAAAAATTCGGTTTCTTAACCTATCGCGCCACGACTTTGTGCAGCGTTGCCCACAGATGGTGCATCTTTTTTTTTTTTTTTTTAATTTGCAAAGAGCGAACTTACCTGAGGAAAAAGTAAAGAAAGAAAAAGGCTTAGCTCCTATGGGGACGCAGCGACGCCACCGGTCTTCAAACAACACGGCGCCGTTTCGCTTGGGAGACAAGAAATGGCGCAACGAACGCCGCCAGCGAACCAGCATACGGCGCCGAGAGCCGACGTCTTTAGCAGACGATCGTTTCGACTCAAAAGCAGCGCGCGTTCCGCAGGCGGTAACGTTGGCAGGCGGAGACAGACGCAGAAACAAAAACAGGCGCGGTAACAACAAGAAACTGCAAAGCAGACGACATCAGTAACCCCCCCCCCCCCCCACAAAAGAAAAAAAACAAAAAAAAACAGTCAAAATAAGCCGACAAATCATTTTTTTTAATCGATTATGTGTCCATTCAATGTGTTTTATTAGTAGGGATGATAAAATAATGCATTGCCAACTGATATCGGAAAAGCTCGCGCCGCTTCTGAGTGGAAAAGCTCGTCTGCTAAAGGCGCCGGCTCTCGGCTTTGTATGCTCGTTCGTTGGCGGCGTTCGTTGCGCCATCACTTGTCTCCTGTGCGAAACGGCGCCGTGTTGTTTGAAGACCGGTGGCGTCGCTGCGTCTCCCTAGGAGCTAAGACTTTTTTTTCTTTACTTTTTTTTCAGGTAAGTTCGCTCTTTGCAAATTTTACAAAACAAACGCTGCACGAAGTCGTAGCGCGATAGGTTAAGAAACCAAATTTTTCGGTCGATTTAAAGAGCCTGGCCTCTTCTTGAATCACCCAGTACATTCACCAGTTTTCGTGGAGCCAACTGACATTTCGTAATGGTCTTCATCGCAGAATCAACATGATGTCCTGCAAGTCCCTCCTTGTGGCCCTCGTGGTCCTGGCAGCCCTGTGCAGCCTCGCCGCCGCCCAGTACGGTTACGGAGGTTACGGCCGCGGCTTCGGCTACGGTCGTGGATTCGGTGGCTACGGAGGCTACGGCCGTGGATTCGGCGGATATGGAGGCTACGGCCGTGGGTTCGGTTACGGTCGCGGTTTCGGTTTCTACGGTTGAGCGACGACTCCAAGCACGAAGACAGTTTTATGCCACACAGGACCACACCTGGAACCACGAAAAAAGCAGAGTTGTTGAGCATGACTGGGCAAATAAACTACCTGTTTACTGCCTAACATGAAGTGAATGATGTCGTGATTGCATGCGGTGATCTCGTTTGCCAATACCAGAGAAAATTAGCGTTATTCGTGGGCCTTTCTGGATTCTTATGAATTAAAGATTGAAAGGACATATTGTGACCTTGCGTAGAAGACGTGCACTACAACGCTAAGCTACAAACTGCCTCAAACCTTGAAATACGGATGAAGAGAGTGTGTGGAAGTACCTAGAAAAAGGACTTCCGCTAGAGTGACTAAAACAATGAAATGAAGAAATGGCAGTGTTCCACGATGAGCTTATTATTGGAAGAATAATAAATGAAAAGTGTAAAGCTACAAGATAAAAAAACGGGAAAGAATTCCTAGCTGGCACTGCGGTTTCTACGATATTAGGGCAGTTAAAATTGATAGATTAAGCTACCAATTAATAAATAATAATATTTATCTAAAGTTAATTTTACAACCGATAAGCGGTTCAAAGTGTGCCTACTATGAGCTTGTCATGTGCATCATTGTCGCTGTAAAACCGGACATTAAGAACTTAATCACTGGAGACACTTCTGCTTCTCCAAGACTATAATTCCGTAGTTCAGAAACTCGATCCTTTCTTCTTTTTTTTTTTTACAAATATATCTATCAAACTGTAATATAAATATTGCAAAGTTTTGAGGACAATATTGATCATTTTGATGGTAGATACACACTTTAAAGAGGTGTGTCCTTGAAAACACTTTGGCATCAGAAGTTTGCTATTTTTGTACATTTTCCTGGGAGAACATGTTCTAAAGAAACGCAACTTGAACTGTCTAACAGCTACACTCGATTTGCTGTCTTCTTTCCTGCGGGAAAATACCTCTTTGTATTAGTACCATGTTTCTTTCTTTCTAATGTTGCTACTGCCTAAATTAAGCAGGATAAGAAACAGCAACCCAAAGCGCTACTTTTTAATATTTCCATTTTAGAGTTAAGGTCCGCTCAGGAAATTGTCTTAACAAAATAAACAGATATATTAGTAACATAAGCAGTACTTAGCCGCGTATAACTTGAAATCAGCGAAAAGGTGCGTATACATTTTTCTCTTTCTCTCATTTGCGCCTACCATCATGGATGGATGAATGGATGGATGCCAATGGCTGTACCCTTTGTAAGGAACGGGCTGTACCTTGTGCCACCTAGCCGAGAAACCATAGTATTATTCCTCCTCCCTCTCTTTTAAGCCAATTTACTACCCCTCTGCATTTTTGTAACCATCACCTGGTAGTGTGGAATATCACCAAAATAACCATTGAGGGAGCAAAAAAAAAAAAAGAAGAAAAACTAAAATCCCACGGCATTCTACTGTTTGTCAGGCGAGTCACTGAATACACTGAAATGACCTCATTAAAACGTGTACTGCTCCCGCACAGGTAATTCTATGCATGTTTCTAAAACTTACGAGGGTCAACCCTTTGTGTAATCGAAGAAAGATCCCTGATTACTCGCTAAAAATCCTTAATCTGTGCCAAGCCCTAGTGTCTATATGTAAGATCTGATATTTATTCGCATAAGTCATTTTTTTTATTAATAGCAATTACATTGCCCAATCAACAATAATCCGTCAATATTTATACCAACAATTATTAAAAATATATATATACAGCAATGAAACAGTTTAGGAGACCGAAGTGGATGCCCTCCCATTCCTAAGAGCTACACTCTAAAAAACGTTTGTGCGTCTACTTTCACGCACAACACTCGAAGAGCCAATCACCGCAACTTACGAAGGCAGCTCAGCGAATGACCCTCTCGAAACATATGTTTAGACCAAAAAACGCAGTCTGAGTTGTGACATTAAGCAATGCAAAACGTCACACTTGCATTGCTTAATGTCACAACTCAGACTGCGTTTTTTGGTCTAAACATTTGTTTCGGCATTGTCATTCGCTGAGCTGCCTCCGTACGTTGCAGTGATTGGCTCTGCGAGTGTTACGCGGGAAAGCAGACTCACGGGCTTTTTTTTAGAGTGAGGTAGAAAATGGATCTGTATCAAGCCATGAGATTAGTATTTATAATAACTGACGTCATCAAAATTACGCGGGGCTTGGTTTGTTCTCCCTTCCTTCTTTGATATTCGCTTTTCGGCTCGACTAATGACGCCTTTTAATTGGCCGCAGACCGATAATAAGATGATCGGGACTCGCGCCGCCCTCCTTTTCTTAAGTTGTAAATAACCATAGTAAACATTAGCAGCCTGTATCTTAAGAAGGCAAATAGGACGCCTAGGACGAACGTCAAGAGGGCGAGTTGCGCGGAAAGAACGCCTCTGAATTAACCGTGTAACTCCTTGTCAAACAGTGGTGCTTTACTTGTATGCACTCCGTTTGCACACTAGAATGCAACTACTTAACGTGACCACGTCTGTATAGCTGGTAGATAATCCGTCTACGTACAAACATTCCAATGCGAGGTCTGGTTAACATTCCCAGTAAAATACGTTTTTTTTTTTTTTTCGCGAACACTATAAATATTGTTTTCCATGATATGCGTGCATCCGGCATGGCCATCTCTCATAACTATACAACATCAAATGAAGACTTTTGTAAGAACATTTCGTAGCCGCGTGTCTTCCAGCCCCCGCCATTCCCGCCAAGACCGCAGCGAATACTCTTTCCTCGTCCGAATCCTTGAAGGTCCCAAAACAACTCGACGCGCTCGTTTTCTTTCGTACGCGATACTACACACCCATTATGGCACGCGTGGCAGGCAGGGCGGCGGAGGTTGGCGGAGCAGCCTCGGGCGTTTCATCAACCGCAGGGTGCATCAACAATCAAAAGGTAATGACGTCACACAAACGACGGCGAGACCCGCCTCTTCTCTGGTGGATTTTCCCGGATAATGAGAATTTTTACGAATCACGGGGGGCCAAGGCATCACTATATAAAGCACGCCGGCGTCCGTTGCAGATCACAAGCCTGCAGCGAGCCTACAAGGTGAGTGGATCGTGCTACACCCGTACGACTGATTCTGTGACTGATTGATTCAGAATAGTTACGTGAACTTTGTAAATCTTGCAGTTGAGGGTTTGTCGGTTCGTTTATTCAAGGCCTTTATCGATGTTGTTTTGGGAATATGCGCCTTTTTCACCATTGGACCATTGCGATACTGATGTCATATGAAGGGTTTCTTCTAGCTGCCAAAGTTGCATAAACATTATTAGTAGCTGAATGTCTTCAACGAGGCACGGCAACATACATTTCTGCTTTGATATTAGCGAGTGTTTAATTAAGAACTTACAAGAACCTAGACAATTCCTTTTCACAGCTTGCAAAACTTGAATTAAGTATGATAATGTCGCGAATACTTTCCAATTGCACAAAAATAATTTTAATAATGATGTTGCATGTCTGTTCATACAGCCGGAAGTTAGTCATCCTCAATGAGCGTCTTGTGTCTCAGTTGGAGATGAGAGATTTACCCAATGCAGTACAACCGCTAGCCTAGGGTCTTTAACGTGCATCACGCAGTAGTGATACACGACCGCTCACCGGTACGATGCTCATCCAGATCGAAACGGGAAGAAATGGGGATTGAACCCAGGATCCCCGGGTTTAGCAGCATGAGCTTTCGCTCCACGTGCTCCGAGCTGGTGTGCTTTAGCTCACTCGGCACTTACAAAAAAACATTTTAACAATTAATTGTAATTTTTCGTACGGCTAGAAAGTGTTAAAGTGCATGTCTGTAGCGCATCGAAACACACGGAGGGACTCGCCAATTAAAGGGCACCATAGGGAACGCTGGTCGAGATCCGGTTGGGGGGGGGGGGGGAGCAGACGATGTTCACTGCCGTATACCATTGAAATCTGTGCGCTTCAGTGTATATGTCAGACACTATTGGCGACCTGAGCGATCGAAACCGTCGCTGTGATCGGCCTTCCACGATTGGCTGAATGCTGATTATGACGTCAGCAAACGATTTCTCATGGACGGAAGTAAGAGTAATGAAAGAACTTCAATTGTGACGTTGTTGGCAGTGTAGGTTTCAGAACGCAATGATCTCAAGCTTCCACCATGCTCATTACAAACATTATCGAACTCGTTGTTCGCAAGGTAATGACGTCAGCAGAGGAAACCATAGGAGGGTGCCACCAAAACATATCGCCGCCAATACTTGTGAAAACTTTCCGAAGCTGTGAAGCAAATTCCGAGGACGCCCGTGCTCTTGTGCTCCTTGAGCACCGACTAAGGTTGTGCACGCGTGCGCTTCACTTTTGAAATTACACAAAATGTTGCCAACGAGTATAGTAATTCTAATAGACCCTTTCAGGAATTCAGCGTCATCTAGCGGCTCATTGTATGCTGATGGTGGTTAAAATCTAGCATCTAGTCATCGACGGAAGACGTACGAAAGTTACGGTGTCTCGCTGAACAGTTATTTCCCAAGTTGCTTGAGGTTTGACGCTGTCAAGAAACTACCCCTCTGAACGAGGTGCATAGTTGAAGCACGCGAGCAAAATCTCGGAGGCCATGGTTGAGTAAACCTTTTGATAAAATTCATCGCAACTTATTGTCATGAGCTGTCTCGGGTGTGCCGAAGCTGTGTGTTTCAAGGATTTAAATGACACCCTCAAATGCTTAGCGCATACAAGCTTATAATCCCCGTGCTGACATCAAACAGCAATACTGCGAACTAACCTCTGAAATATTCAGGCTGCGCATCGGTGTCTCTCTTCAAATTCTTCCTGCACCAGCATGCAAAGGCCCGCCATTAGCATGTACAGAATATAATAACTAAGATGCTGATAGTTATCAAAGTTGCCGGTCTGAATTTTGTAAAGGGTCTATTGCGAGTTCCAGACCCGCTTGTTCAGTGATGGCGAACAAAAACAATCAAAACATTAGTATTCGTGTATTTAGGCCCTGATTAAACTGCGTTCTTCTTGCTACAGAATCAACATGATGTCCTGCAAGTCCCTCCTTGTGACCCTCGTGGTCCTGGCAGCCCTGTGCAGCCTTGCCGCCGCCCAGTTCGGCTACGGAGGCTATGGAGGCTACGGCCGTGGATTCGGAGGATACGGCCGTGGATTCGGCGGAGGCTATGGCCGCGGATTCGGCGGAGGCTATGGAGGCTACGGCCGTGGATTCGGAGGATACGGGCGCGGTTTCTACGGTTGAGCCCCGATTTCAAAGACAAGGACCAACTGAATGCGCCGTCATACCAAACTACGAAGGAGAGCACGGCAGTAGCAAGATGCGCATGGGCAAGAATGAATCAATAAATTATTTATCAATTTTACACATTTCTAAATGCTACTTGAGTGGGATGAACTGAACTGGCTGTAGCCAGAAAGTGTTCAAAATTCAATTGCTTATTATTTCCTGCCGTTAAAAGCCACCATCTCACAAATAGAATAGTTGCGATAGTGCAGAGAAAAAAGAAAACCGTTATCTTCACTACAACTCTAACGGGTCTTCTAACGGTTACGCAGCATCAAAAGGTATCAAGAAACATTATAGCTAGGGTTCGGATTTTTTTAGTTTAAACCGATAAAAACCAATAAAACTAAGCCGAATCCATTTTCGGAAATTCGGTTTTAACCGAAAAAGGTCCGTTTTTAAGTTCGACATTTTCGATTTAAACCGATATTAACCGATAAAAGTACGTCGAATCCATTTTCTAAAATTCTGTTTTAACCGGAAAAGGTCACTTTGACCTTCCAGTCGTACCGCAGAGCCGTGGCTAAAAAGTGGAACGACAGTGTCTATCGAAACGTGTCAGAATGTATGAGATACACGGGTGCCATCACGACGTTTTGGTTTAATGTGCGCATCATCGATCGGAACGTGAAGTCCGAAATGCCCCATGACTTCGCCATGTACGAGCGTGATTTCAAACTCGTTGTAAGGAAGACTGACTTGATGCAAGCTCTGCATGTTGTGTTGTGCTTCAAAACGTCGCACCGTGTCTCTTTTGTCGGTCACAATTGGCCGATTTTGGCTCAGGCAGCGTTTCATCTCCTCAGCCTGCCAGTGTCCAGTGTTAGCGTTGAGAGGACATTCTCGAAGCTCAGTGTCATATTAACAGGAAAGAAAGAGTGCGGATGAACGAGGAGAACCTGGGAAAGTACAGAGCGCGACACTGTTAGCGCGAACAAGCGATCGCCGGTTTTTCCAGTTTTTCTGTTTGAAACCAAGGGATGTCATCCAAGTTATTATTGCTACGGAAAGAGCTCATTTAGTTCTATAATGTAAGCGATAAAACTTTGTGCTCGCTAATGCTATTTAGAAGTAAATTGCGAAAATGCGCCGATGTCGTGTTCGCGCTAACTGTGTCGCGATGTGTACATGTGTGTGTGTACTATAATGAGATCACGGTCCATGATTTTGGGCCTAGGCTTCATATCTTACTTGTTTTTACTTCTGTGTGTGCGTTTTTTTTTTTACAGTTGCACACATTTGTTAAATAAAGTGTCCATTTCTTTTTCATTGTATCTGTGCCGTTGTTCTTTGAGTGATCAGAAATATCAGAGCGACAAGTATAATTTGATCCGGTGTCCGTTGGTTTTATTATATATTCACCGAAAAAAGCCGATAAACTTTTGTGGGCATATATATACGCCGAAAAAACCGAACATTGAATTTTAAAGTAAACACCGAAAAAAGTACGCCGAGTTTGGAAAAAATAGAAACCGAAAACGCGGAACCCTAATTATAGCCAATAGTTCTTTTTTAATTTTGTTGTTTTCTCAAAGTTTTAGGAATCAACCTTGAAGCTTTTCAATGTAACGCAGGCATCACACAAAGCACGTTCGCGAGAGTGATCACAAATCAAATAATTACATTTGGCTTCTCCCAAGTCCGGGCGCTCTGGATTCAATTCAGTGACTCGGCACAACGACAGGATGTATAGTGTGGGTATGCATAGGTTTCTCAACTGGTATAGTAACTTTTTGATTTTAACTTTTCCCTCGTAAGTACATAACAAGGTGACATCTGTTGGTTAAACCGCAATGTAATAAAGCTCGAAAGGACTCGCGTAAGCATTCAAGCTTCTTGTGCCAGGGGTAATTGCATGCACAGACAAATGCACCATCGTGGTATCGTCACCGACAAATTAAGAAATGGGAAGAGTGGCGCGCTTATTACGTTCGCACCGTTCGCAGTGGTTATTCGGTGTTCTTATCGGCTAGTGCAACAATCGTTCCGAAACAATCGGTGGATGCTCCGAAATCAAGTCGCCGCGCCCTCCGTTTCTTCAGCTGTCGATGACCATAGCTGCCTTCCTGATGACATTGTCTTTTGTTGTGGGTTGTTGAAAGGAAAAAAAAATGCAACCCCTTAAGAAAGAGGTCTGCCAAAAGATAGCCGCATTTTCGCAGCACAATCTGCTGTAAGCACGTTTTGCGAAACACTTAACGCGAACCGGTGCTTTCTCGCAGTTTACTTAAAGAGGACAGGACGTAGTCAAGCTTCCTATTGGAAGCTTTTCTTTCAGTGTTTTTCTTCGCAATAAAGTTCACGTTCAAGTCATTGCCGTGCTGGTCGCTGTACGTTATAAACCCCTACTAAAAATACTAATATTTTTTTTTCGAACATAATATTTTTAGCGGCGGGCAGTTGCTTATTGTGTGATCTTTGAGCGAAGTGACCGAAAAGCAATATTTATTCGGAAATCAACTGAGACCAAACGTGTTTCTTTATTTTACATTACGTATGGTTTAATATGCATACACATGACTTATTACGCAATAATTTTCAATCAAATGACCTTCCAGAATATTGACCAATCTGTATGAAACAAAATATTACATAGAACTTATATACCAGTAATGTATAATAGTAATAATAGTTATAATCTTTATTTTTATGTGCCCAAAAACAACCCGGAGGTCTTCATTTTGGCGCACAAGTCAATGCTAAAATCGAACAGAAACAAAGTACCACAATAAGAGCAAAGTAATGCACAAATCACGGGTGTGTTGGAAGCACTTCCAATTTCTTGCGGTAAACAGATATATCACTGAATATATCATTATTTGTATCATTAAGGCGATTATGTAACGATTGTATACGTGACAGGGGCAAGGGTCTACACATGGTATTGACGTAAAAAGCAGTATGGTTCCCAGTTAACCGAGAAGGGACATGAATGTTAATTCTGGATAAAAGCATATCGTTATCTATCATCCCATTTACTACATTATGTAGAAAAATTAAGTCACGCTCGGCCCTTCTTTCAGACAATAGCCTCAGAGAAATTTTATCAACGAGAAAATAATAATCATAATAAAAACGACGTTGAAAATAGTGGTCATAAACAATACGTACGAAACGCTTTTGCACAGTTTCAATTTTCGCTGACTGCGTTCCAGATATTGAGTTCCATGCTACAGATGCGAATTCAAGCCAGTGATCTTACTAGGGAGCAAAATAAACGAATAATAGAGGCTGGGTTTTTAAACTGCTGCGTCATGCGAGATATCAGTGCCAGCATCTTAGTTCCACTGCCAACAATAGATGACACGTGTGGAATAAACGTCAATGTACTATGTATACACACGCCAAGGTCTCTTACAGAAGATACACATTCGATAGGAATCCCTTCTAATAGACAACTATAATGTATTACATTATAACCTTTGAACAAGGTTAAAACCTTTCTTTTTAGAGGGTTCAGTGACAAGTCATTCAATTTGCACCACTGAACTATACGCGACACGTCATGCTGTAAAGTATCGCAGTCGGCGAGAGTACGAACATTCATAAAAATCTTAATGTCATCTGCAAACAACAACACCTCAGCATTTTTCACATTGGACGATAGATCGTTTACAGAAATAAGAAACAAAAGGGGACCAGGAATAGACCCTTGGGAAACACCAGAATTGAAAAAGAAAGTTTTTCAGCGACTGTTGTCTATGCGAACGCTGTTGGGACGACATTATAGGTAACTTTGGAACCGTTTACACACCTGTACGCAACAACCATATAAAGATAGCCGCCTCGGTGGCTCCGAGGCGAGAGCGCCGACCTACGGATGCCCATGTGGCGGGTTCGGATTCCGGCCGAGGTGCTCGCAATCTGACGGGGGCTTATAGCGGAGGAGGCGCCGTGTAACCGAGCTTTCGGTTGCACGTCAAAAGATCCCCAGGTGGTCCAAATTAATCCTCAATCCTCCGTTGGGGCGTGCCAGATTCCCGTCGTTGGTTTGGCACGTAAAACCCCCAAATTTGACTTTTAACCATATAAAGACAGTTTGCGAAATAACAACTCGAGGTTCACTTTATCAAATGCTTTTGACATATCAAAATAAATACAATCAATTTGCCTTCTGTTCTTAACAACAGGGACAACATAGTTCAAAAATGAGCACAGGTAAGTTCCAACCGACCGTCCAGTCAGAAATTGATGCTGGCAAGCATAGAATTTCAGGTGGAAGTAAAAAAGAACTCGTTTGTGTATAACGCGCTCGAACACTTTGGGAAACACCGACAATAAAGATATGAGCCGATAGTTACTACAAATAGATCGATCAGCACTTTTAAAAATTGGTACAACAACCGCAGATTTCCATAACGATGGAAAAAAACTCCAGAACTAAGAGAAAGGTTAAAAATGTGGCCTAAGATGGGTATGAACATTTCACCACACCCCTTGATGATAAAGGATGGGATAGAGTCGGCCCTGAAAATAACTGTTTTTTTTTTTCTTTTTTATGGCTTCAGCGACTTCTTCCAGGTCTACTTTAATACAAGACAAAAAGTCATGGCAGTCAATCTTGATATCCATGGATCGGACAACTTTTTGCCCGGCACAACAGCAGTTGCTAAAGTAATCGGCAAAACAATTTGCAACCTCAATAATGGAGGAAACATAGCTGTCGTTATCTGAGTGGTTGCGAAGGCAAATCCCCAGGCTGGTATCACGTGTGTGCTGTTTTGCAAACCGCCAAAAATCTTTTGGGCACAGGTTCAAGCTCCGCTCTACTCGGTCGAGGTACAAGTACTTATCTTTAGTTAGAAAACTGGGCGTACCATAAATCTGATCCAGTTCGTTTAAAAAGTCTATAAAAATTTCTTTTTTACGCAGATAGGTTTTCAAATCCTTAGAAAACCAATCAGGATAAACTGAAGGCTTGGAAATGCGCTGTGGCACAAACATATCAATAGCGTCTTTAACAATGGAAGAAAAAGTCTCGGACGCCAACTCAGTATCAGTGATGGCAAGAACCGCGCTCCAGTCAAACTTTTGGAAGTATTTATAAATGCTCAAATAATCACCCTTGGCGTAGCGATAGGTTGAGTGACCGCGAGATACTGGCTTCTTATGTTGAAGGCGGAATACAACTGCGAACGGTGCGGTGAAACACATCGATTTACAATAAGGGGTTTACAGCATTGGTCACATATTCAAATGAGATGTCGGATAGAACGAGGTCAAGGACATTTTCAGCGCTATTTTCAATTGCGTTAAGTTGATCGAGGCCACAGTAGTCCATGAACGAAAATAAACAGGATGCCTTATGTGTCATTATAAGGTTGTTGCCATTAACTGATCTCAGCGACCAATTCACTCCAAGAAGATTAAAATCTCCATAAACCTGTACTCTGTACTTCGCAAAATCTATTTGTTCACTAATCTTATCAAAATGTTTTATAAAAAGTACTTGGTCTTAAAGTGGCGGAAAATAATAGTTACCGACTAGGTAGCTGAAGCCATCGCCTGCCTTTACCTCTAGCCAAACGCACTCGGAATATGATTCCAGGTCGGGGCGACGATTCGACGAAAGTGATGACTCACAGGCAATTAAAACGACACCGCCATACTTTTGTCCCGTGGTCTCGCAATTTCTGTCCTGGCGATAAACCTTGTAGCTACGTGTAAAGTAATGCAAGTCCGGTATCCGATCACAGAGCCAAGTTTCCGCGAGGCAAACAACATCATACGTAGTTGTAGCTAGGTTCGGTATGATACGTGAAATTGTCAAACATTTCTATGCTAGGCTCAATATCATCGTTCTCCGGTTGACATTTCCGAATGGCGTAAAGCGGGAGATCTACATTAATTTCATCAGGGTCCGTATGCTACACGGCGGGACCAAAATGGAAAAGGGTGTCCGGAACATCTCCGGCCTCTGCGATCGGTCAGCGGCACGGCGCTGACCAATCACAGAGGGCGGCAATGTGCCGGACTCCCTTGTCCCTTTTGATCTAGCCGTGTAGCATAGGGCCCCAGGTCACTGAAAATGCGTCCATGGGGAGGTAGAATTGACAATTAAAGACGCCAACTATTTTAATCACTTTATTTTATTTAGTAATGGGTCATTACAACAGACAATATTTGGTTTGGGTGCCACCTCGTAAGACACGAGCAACCGAAGAGACAAACGGCTTTGTTAATCTATATATATATGGGTGATTTCATCTTAAATCGTGCAGGCAAAAAGGGTAGAATTTTTAATTTCTCCGAAAAAAATATATGTTATGGCGTCGTCTCTAAAAACGCAGTAGCCACAAACCGCAAGTTCGTCGGATTTTTCGTTCTCGACTTACGAATTTTAAAATAGGCCGCGGCGGAAAGCAGTGTTTTTCACATCCGTCGTGGGTCGGATGTTTCGCTCGATCTACCGCCGTGGATTTTCAGTCCACGTTATATTAAAATTTTTTCAGCACTCTGTGAGCAAAGGTAAAAGGCGCTAGTATCATGAAATAATTTTAGGCGTTTTGCTTTTTGTCTGTAAAAATGTCAAAAACACCCCCTCGGTTAATTGTTGACGAACTTTGTCAATTAAATACTGGCGATCTACTTGGGTTACATCAATATTTTTTTATGTCTATAGAGAGCCCAAAACACGCTCTTTTTATATATTATAAAATGACTCAGCTGTATAAAATATCCCCTGTGGGATGTTTACGCTAATGTTATGCGAAAACCAAAAAGTACCAAATTTGAAACCGATTTTCTAAAACAAAAAATCATTTTTTTATTTTTTTATGTTTTATTAAAATGTAGATATAATAGTTGTCTACTCAAAAAGCAAGTCGAGAAAGTGTGTATTTTATTTGTATGTTCTATATTTAAGCATCAATATCGGAAAAAAGACGTCTTCGTTTTGCAAGACCTAAGTCAGACATAGCGACCCGTGGGTTTCTATGAATTGTGAAAACGTTTTTTTGAATTTTTGTCTTCTTCTTCATTCATTCTTCGACAACGAATTCAATGCCAGTTTCGCAAACTTCTTATTACATTGCCAATTTGCGTACCAAATCAAGTGCACTGGCTTCCTAACTTACAATGCCCCCCATGGACAATACCACCACTGAAGATACAAACAGACATATCTGAAATTGATTCTAAATCATCTGTAGACTTTACTGTGGCAAAAATGCTCTGCCTGGATCATATACAACTTCACTACGACACTGCTGTTCATGTTTATACAGACGAATCGACGTCAAATCGAAGCTCAACCTCTGCTTTTACTATTCCTAAGTTTAATGTAAACAAATGCTTTCGGCTTTTGCACCATGTCTGTTCAACAACGACCGAGCTGCATGCGATATTTTCAGCGTCGACATTTATTGACACTTTTATTAAGCCAGACAATTGGATCATACTGACAGATTCTAAGAACGCACTAGAACTATTGAAGGGTATAAATATGCGGTCCTCTTTGGGACCTTTACTGTATCAAATTCAAATGACACTAGTCCATGCAGAGAGTCTTGGACACTCGATACGTCTCCACCATATGGATCCCAGGGCATTGTGGAATTGCTGGAAACGTTGAAGCTGATCGATTGGCTGCAGAAGCTCATATGTATGACGCAATAGAACTAACCATCTTCACACCCACAGATGCCAAACAACTACTTCGGCATTACCGAGAGGAATATTCACGACGACACTGGTTCACTGAGAAATCTCTAGACGCTCTCCTTCCGCATATTGACCCGGACCTTAAATTTCCACCATACTCCGGAACAAAAAGGAAATACGACACTCTCCTGCACCGATTAAGACTCGAAGTGGCTTTTACTGGAAGTTTCTGGCATCGAATTAGACATCGTGTGACCCCAGTATGCAAATGTGGTGATCCTTTTGAGGATGTTAATCACATCCTCTTAGAATGTCAGTGCTACGCCAGTGAAAGGAATCGAATGAAAACTCGACTTCAACTATTGGACAGTCGTCCCTTATCTTTGGCAAAGATTTTGGGCCCTTGGGCGAACCGAAAAACACTCAAAAGAGCACTAAACATTATTTGTGACTTTTTAAAAGACAGTGGACTTTTATACGAATATTAAGTACAGACATATGCCGTACGCCTATGGTTGTATATATTTGTAGCTATGTGCACAAGTGAGTGAGCGTGACAGTATGTAGCGAGAGTGTAAGTGATGTGCTCTATCCCAGCTGAAAATGAGACAAGCAACAGACTGACAAGAAATGCATCAACTGCATCAAATGTTTTGTGCTGTGTTTTGAAGCAAGTGTTCTGTAACGCTCCGTTTTTTTTTTCTTTTTTGTGCGCGTGTTTGTGTGTGTGTGTGTGTGCTGGTGTGGTCGTGTCAGGCCTGTGCTCTTACTTCGTACTCATTTCTTTTCTTCTTTATTCATTACGTTTTTAGGTCTTAGTTCATATCACCATCAAGTTTTGGAGTAGCCGGCGCCATTTCAAGGCTGCCAAATTCTCCATAACACCATTTATTTTCTTCTTCTTCTTCTACCGTTTGGAACTGCAGACAGCATTTGTGTTGGCATTATATATGTTTTCGAAATAAATTGACAAGTAACAATAGTAAAATGCAGTTGCAATTTATCTAATAAGTTCTAACATCGATGTTAGCTCGGGCAGTTTCATACAAATGGTTTTAGCCAAAGCTGCAAATAAACTGTACAAACATAAAAATTGTTCATGAAAAGGGAAGAAGCAAACGTGAGCATGCCGCTGAACCTCATGAAACATTCGTGCTTTCACCGTTTATATACTTCGGTTACTCTGCGTGGAGAAAACGTTTTATGAAAATTCTCACAAACAATGTGCGCCACTCATTTCAAAAACACGACATCGGCGGTTTATGAATTGTACTTAAAAAAAAATGAAAGACGTTTACAATTCTCTGTAATCCCAAATTAGAGCGCAGCTCTCGAGGAGGAGGAGCGAAGGGTACGGAGGGGATGGGAGGGTGCGAAGGAGAATTTACCGCGAAAGTGTGGGAAACTTTCCTGGTAAATTCCCCCGCTAAATTTAGCGGTAAACTTTTGCCGCTAAATTTGGAAGAAAAATTTTCCCGCTAAATTGGGCGGAAAAATTTCTCCACTAATTTTAGAGGAAAAAATTGGCCACTAGGTTTGGCGGAAAATTTCTCCGTTAAATTTAGCGGGAAAGTTTTAATGCTAAATTTGGCGGGAAAATTTTCCCGCTAAACTTTGCGGAAAAGATTGGCGGCGAAATTTCCCCACTAAATGTAGCGGAAAAATTGCCCGTTAAATTTGGCGGAACAATTTGCCCGCTAACTTGAGCGAAAAACTTTCCCCGCTATATTTAGCTGGAACATTTTCCCTAAATTAGCGGGGAAATTTTCCGCTATATTTCCAACCAAATATGGGCGCCGTGTGACGTCACGAGGGTGACGTCACACGTGACATCAGTCGTGACTCTCGTGACGTCACCTGTGACGTCACGTATGACGTCATTATGGAAAACGACCCATAATGCAACGCGCGGTTACGCCGACGGCGACAGTGCCTAAGAGCTGCACTCTAAAAAAACCTCGCTAGCACCAATACTAAAGGCCCTGTCACATTGAGGCAACACGATGGCAACAGCGACACAACACGTTGTCCAACAGTCGGGCAACTTGTTGCTCGCTCCACGAGTTGTCCGACAAGCCTGTCACATCGCGGCAACAACAGCACAACATGGACGACAACGAAAATGTTGCCTCGGTATGACAGCTTTCGGCAACAAAAACAGCAGCAACTTGTGTTGGACAACGCGTGTTGCCCTGATCGCTGGAAAATAATTTAAGGAATGTTTTTACTGCGTAATTACGGAAAGCGATTGCCGAAATGGTCACAGCTACGCTCGTAAACGTTCACTGGTGTTAAAATTAGAACTGTCAGACCAGCTTACATTACTTCTAGTGAAATAAAATGGCATGCCTACTCACCCGCCAATGAAGCATATAATAATACTAATCCAGGAAAGCAATTGGATTAAAAAATCGAAGCATGAAAACGACCACTTTGATCATGATTGTTGATGCTTGGAACTTGGAAACAGCCGCTATCAGACAACTGATTTGTTTAAAAAATCCCCAGGACGTTTTGGAGAATGCAGCAATCACATAGCAGGCGGTATAGGCAAATAGACAGCGTTGAAAAATATTTATTCCACCGATTGTTATGAAGGCGGATCGTATCGGTGTCGCAGTTTTTAAGCACTGTCAGTTAGCTCAACACCACGCTACAAAAGACGTTTATGGGTACTTCCGGCGCAAACGGAATTTCACGGTAGAAATAGAATTTGCATGAAAAAAAGAACCGGGCAGAAACACTTCACGGGGTGGCGTAAATCCCAAACATATATCAGTGATCTCATTTTCCTCGGTTAGGGCCATCTGCTTCGTCAGCGAATGAAGAACATTTTGATAAAATAAAGGCTAGAATATACTCCCCGTGGCAAGCTTTCTAATCACAGTCATTGGTTCATGTCGTCCCGTGGTACTTTCCAGCGACGCCGCGCCGCACACGAACGAAGGTAAACAATCAAGATGGCGGAGTGTTCCGCGTGTTGTTCCCGCAGTCAGCGCGGTGTGACAGGGTGGTCGAACAACAAATCGCACAACACGGTTGCCGGGCGGCAGCAACATGTTGCCCGACTGTTGCTGTTGCCTTGATGTGACAGGGTCGCCGGCAACACGATTTCCTCGTGTTGCTGGATAGAGTTGTCCAACGGTTGCCTCAGTGTGACAGGGCCTTAACCGCTTAGGTTAGCACCCAAATAAGACCTTCCTACTTCACTATACTCTGTTCTATGTATGTTTCAGAGATAGCCTGAGTATGGCGATAACTTACTCTGCTGGCTTCAATCATCCTAGAAATCCCTAAATCATGACGACGCGCGGCCGATTTCCCTACTAAAAAAGCTATCAAAGATCGCAACACACCGAGGTCATTTCCGCCGATGGGAGGAGCACGTTCCGAAACTAGGACCACTGTCAGCCAATCGCAAGCGAAGGATCCTCGCGCCTAAAACCGCTGGAAGCGCGAAAGGATATGTCGAATAAATTCGACATATCCTTCCTGGAATGCGCGCGGCTCGTTGCCCATATACAGCCCGGACTACGATTCAACCCAGCGAGCGTGCGCTCGAGAGATGACGACCGAACACATCACTCCCGTGGAAGACAGAAGGAAAAAAAAAAAAAGAATAAGCAATTTTTTAGAGCGCAGCTCTTAAAGGGATACTGAACCATAGAATTTAGTGTCCATAATAAGTGGCGCACGTTCTTTTCACGAGCCAGCAGCCGCCGGTGTGCGCGAGCACTCGCAACGAAAATGACGTCAAAGACCTCCATTCGCGCTTGAGGACAGTGAAATGCATGGGCTTCGGGCCAAAGGAGAATAAAGACAGGCTTTTCATCTCTACAAGAGCTAGCTACATGCTTGTTAGACCAATTAATCGCTTACCTTTTACACCAGACACCACTGTATAGATGAAAAACTTGTCTTTATTCTCCTTTCGCCCGAAGCCCATGCATTTCACTGCCATCTTAACCGCGAATGGAGATCTTTGACGTCATTTTTGTTGCGTGTGCTCGCGCACACCGGTGGCTGCTGGCTCGTGGAAAGAACGTGCACCACTTATTATGGACACTAAATTCCTTGGTTCAGTATCCCTTTAAAGCGCGCTCTAAACTTCACTGACGCTCCAAAGGTCGAATTTTTATTGTCTAAAACAATGCACGTTGTAGTCATAAACACACACAAAAAAAAGCATCGCAAAAAAAAAAAATTCTCACGCGCGCGCGCGTCTTTTTAATTTTGGCGTTTTTCTCTCCCGCTCCTCACCTCCTCGCTCCTTTTGATTTCTGACGTCAAATATCATGCAATTCAGAAGCTTTGTAGGCGACATTTCTATAACATTTAATAACGGCAATAGTAAAACTAGTCTTTTAACGCAATTGCGAATGCACTGCGGCCGTTCTTTTTGAAATACCAAAAATCAGAGTTCGTTGTGATGTCGCCTCCTGGATTTTTATCCTCCCTTGGAAAACATGACGTCGCTCGACGCATGTAGCAGAGGGTGATCGGTGAGTCGGGAGATCAGACGAAGTCGCCTTTTATAAGTGCCCGACGACCTCTGAGACTTCGAAAAGGAAATCGTCAAACGGTCAAAACAACTGGGTTTGGTGTCTGTGTATCGTAGTTTTGGTTGTGACGTCGCCGGGGCACCGTCGTCTGCTCGAAGCGATAGGTAGCACGGCACTCACGCAGGAAACCGGTTTCCCGGTACGGTAGTTCCCGCGACGCCGGCGCCCTTCTCTCCCGCTCCTCACCTCCACGCTTCGGGTCACGGAGACACATTTCGGAGCGGAGACGCGAAAGAAACTCGACTCGCAGGAGCCCTCAAAATTTGACGTCACTCCACTGGCGCGGATAGCACGGGAACTTGAAATTCGGCATTTGGAAATTGTTTTTTTACTTCACAAATACTGAATTCCCAAGTTTCAAATTTTGAGGGTAATGTCCAGGCATTGTTTTCAATCGTTTCAAACAATAAAAAAAAATATTTTGATGTGTCAGTGCCCCTTTAAGGCACGACCGCTTTGGGGTCGCGGAGGCTTGCGCGCGACGGCCGACGCCGCAGGCTGCCGACTTCAGCGGCGCGACGTACAGCGACGCAGAGCCAACCGGTCCTTGCGCGGTTCAGAGCTCGCCGCTCCTCGCCGCAGAAGAGAGGAGCCAATGGGAGGTGGCGTAAATAGTGACGTTGCGATGCCATGGCAACACTCAAGCCGGTTCTCCGCGCGTCTTTCATGTTCCCAAGGAACGTCGCGTTGTTTCGATTCGTTTGCTATCCCTATTTTCCCCGATGCCTTCCTCAGCGGAGCGGTTCCTTGAAACTGTGCGACTGTTTCCCTTTTTATATGACAAGACGCAGCCAGACTACCTAGATAAGGACGCCAAGAACAACCGCTGGGAAAGTATAGGAGAGGAATTCCGAATTGCAAGTGAGTTTCTCCGTGGCACATTCTGCATGTCGTCTGTGTTGTGACAGATGTCGTGTTTATTTGGTGGCAATCTCGAAAGTAGCCTTCATCTCTGGCGCGCCGCCGGGGCAGCAAAGCACTGGCCTGTCTTTCGGTGTTTCGGTAGAACCAACTTGACCGGACCCAAAACCTGCGTGCGCCTCCTAGGATAGTCACATTCACGCTGATCCACAGGTCATCATGGACACCTACCATGTAGGCAGCGAGTGCGGTTTCGAGGCTGATAAATGCGAAAGATGAGACCCAAAACGGAAGAACTAACTATAAGAGCGGGCGACGAAAGAGCGAAAAATCCGACGGGAGGAACGCGCGCGATCGCAAGAGCCTGTGCTGTCACGTGACGCCCTCAAAACGGAGACCAATGTGGACTTCTCGCGTCGGGACGCCGGACCGGCGGCACCGTTCGCGCTAGTGTGGTCAGGCCTTTAGGCACATGTTTCCGGGTTGAGCGGCGTCGCCGTCGGCGTCGCCGTCGGCGTCGGCGTAACCGCGCGTTGTATTATGGGACGTTTCCCATAATGACATCAGACGTGACGTCACGTGTGACGTTAGGAGGGTCACGAGTGATGTCACCCTCGTGACGTCACACGGGTATACCCTCCTCTCCCCTCGCCTTCCTCAAGAGCTGCGCTCTAATTCGGCATTCATTTTTTTTTATACAATTACCGCAGTATTCTCTCCGGAAAACATTAACATTTTCGACTACTTGTATTTCCTTTTATAATCTTCAAAAGCATTCACATTTTGCAATAACAACGCTCGCTATCTCAACGAAACGTCGCGTTTTTATTGGTCACATGTCGTCCTGGCTGCCAGAACAATGCTCCTCCCATCACCGGAGATGACCTCGGTGTGTTCGATTTTCGATTACTTTTGTAATAGGGAAATCGGTTCCGCATCGTTATGATCCATGGATTTTTAGGATACTTTGAGACCGCAGAGTGAGTTATCGCCATATTTAACCGATTTCCGAAACCTCCTCAGGGCACTTTTAAGCTGAAACTGCAGCGAAAGCTACAAGCGGGAGCTAAACCTCGCGCTCGTGGCTTTGAGACTGCACATTTCTAGCACGAGTGCTCGTTCTGGGGAAGAACGCTTCAAAGCAGCGACCTCGAGGTATTGTGCTCGTGGCATAGGCTAAAGTCTCAGCTTAAGGGTGAATGCAGTACAGTATAGTTCTGATGACGGCCCTTTATTTCTAAGGTAAACAAAAAACGACAATCTCCTTTTTATGTTAACGGCGTCACTCGGCACATTTAATCTTGTGCTTTTGCGAGTAAAGCACAAGTAAAAAAAAAAAATCGGTTTCTTGCAGTGTCCGGCAAATATAAACTGCGACGACAGCCGAGACGCTGCACACCGCTGCAGACAGTTACAGTGTCGCGTCTAAATTCGGTGGACTCGCGTCCCTCTGCTGCATTCAGGGGACGGTATTCATGTGGCACACTCTAAGACATCCGGAGCGCCTACTTTCCCGCAAAGCAGCTAAATAGCCAATCGCTGCAATCAACGGAGCGAGCGTTTAGACCTAGAGAAGCAGTTTGCGCTGTTGTACTGCGAATCTTAAAACGTCTCGCTCAGAGCCACAGAGCAGACTGTTTCTTCTTTCTTTAGATCTAAACATATTTCCAGCCTCGTTATTCGCAACAGCTTTCTTCGTAAATTGACGCGATTGGCTTTCTCAGCTGCTATGCGGGAAAGCAGACGCCGCAGCTTTCTTACAGGGCACCGTGACGTCACGTGACGCCATGACATCACGTGACATCATGATGTCACGGGGCGCCTCGACGTCCCATGACGCTAAATCCCCGCTAAATTTAGCGGGCCACGACGTACGCGCGCGAAACACCCGCGGGATTCACCGCGAAACATCACCGTGAAACTAGAAACAACAGCTAACAGCGCTAAGGAATACGTTCGCTTGCGCCCGTGGAACACTTTTCGTAAGCAACTTCTGTATCCAGCCAAAAATCAAAATAATCTTCGGAACCCTATACTACACTTCGCATTGCAGACGAGCCGCTTAATTGCGTTCAGTACGGACTTGCTTACCACGTTCCATCAGCCGTGCGCCCGCGAGCAGTGGTCATTCTCACCAAGAGGGTAAAGAGAAACAGTTCCCCGTACGAAGCCTCGAAAATTTTTCTGAACTCCCCTATAGACGTTTGCATGTACGGCCTCTGGGCGCCGCCATCTTGCTGCTGGTGTGGGCAGATCGTCTGATATTCGAGCATTGCTGAGGTTGTGGGTATACGCCTCAGCTATGCTTCACTATCAGACGATCTACCCACATCAGCAGCAAGATGGCGGCGCCCAGAGGCCGTACTTGCAAACGTCTATACCCGATTGCTTCATTTCCCAAGCGATTCCGTACAGCTCTCACAACACGTGTGAAGGGGCAGCGGATTCCGTTCGCGCCTGCACAGCGACGGCAGAGTGCCTTGGCTGCCAAGAACATTTTGCATGATCACCTCGTCGAAAGCACCGAGCCCCGCGCCTCCAGTTATTAGGGTTTTCCCGCGTAACGTAAACTACAACAATTCACGGGCTCAGGCGTCTTCCTATAATACGCGTCGATGTCCATTGCAGGTCACAGTCCTGAGGCAAACCTACAGAAAAAGCGTTGTGTGACTGACGTGTACCGAGCTATACCCCGTCTGGCGCCACTATACTGCGTTCGCGATAGAAATTGAGATTCAGAAAGGTCTAATAATCCATAGTATACCTACCGCTTGGTTACTTTTATGGCTGTATCGAAATGTTATTGATTATCGATATTTTTGAAGGATCTCAATTGATTTCAGCTCATGACAGTATAATATGCAGATACATCTTTAATTGCGGTCGTCCAATTTTAATTACAGTTATTGTCAGCAAGATTCTGTAGCAGTGCAGAACAAGATGTTTATGTTATGAAATTCCTACTGCATCTAGACATCTTCTAAAGATTCTACACGCAGTAGTTAAAGTTGTAAGGGCAGAACGCTGCAGAAAGGAAAGCTTTATTCTTGAAGGTTTGATACGGCCTTAGTATTTTCGAGTCTATCGGTATGGAGTGTTATAGAATACGTTAGAGTATGTGATAGGTCTTTTCCACAGTTTATTTTCACCCAAGACCTCTATCGCGTGTTTGGACTTCTGGATGTTTGTGTCTGGACTTATTACTTCGTGTGTTTTAATTCTTTGGACTTCGGGCGTTTGGATTATTTAAGCAAGGCATGACAGAGAGGTGTGTCAGGTGCAACGTTCGTGAATAAACACGAATAGGCCGGGCTTGTTAGTATACCTCACCATTTTGAAATAATATTGAGCTCTAGAGAGAAAACAAATTACAAATGATTTGTTTTAGAGCACCATTCGATTTTATAACAAGCAGCAAATGCATATAGTAAAAGGGAAGAAGAAATAAAAAAGAAACACGAAAAAGTGCATCATATTTTTGTTTATCTAACATAGATACAGTGCGTCATAAGAACCTTTCGTGCTGTGTTACAAACATTCTTCCACCTTTGATAACTGCCAGCTTGTGAGTTACGTAGGTTTCATTCAAGAATGCACAGGGTTTACTACGGAAGTATTTTGGCCACCTGGAAAACTCGATTCTACTCTTTACTACAGAATCAGCATGATGTCCTGCAAGACCCTCATTGTGGCCCTTGCGGTCCTTGTAGTCTTGTGCAGCCTCGCCGCCGCTCAGTTTTGATACGGAGGTTTCGGCCGCGGCCGCGCCCTGAAATCACTGAAAATTATTGATGAACGATTTCTTTTCACAAAAGCGAAAATAAAGAGAAAACTAATCTGTTTGAAGAGAGTTTTAGACAACGGAAAGTCAATTCACACCAACGGGTGCCGGGTGTCTCTGGTGCAGAATATAAATTTGTGCAATTTATACGGGGTAGTATGTCTGCCATCCTATATTTAACGTGCATCACACGCACTATAGTCCGTTGTAACTCAAGAAGGTAGGGCGAGGGTAAGACCGGCCGGGAA
Organism: Ixodes persulcatus; assembly: GCA_013358835.2. Lineage (NCBI taxonomy): Eukaryota > Metazoa > Arthropoda > Arachnida > Ixodida > Ixodidae > Ixodes > Ixodes persulcatus. The sequence goes on from JABSTQ010001999.1 coordinate 208,040, forward strand.
GGAGGAAGCAGACGGAACTCTAGAAAAGAAGGTCTCCCCCTCTCTTCTCCAGCGTTCCGTTTGCTTCTTTCTCCTCGGCCCGTCTTACCCTCGCTCTACATTCTTGAGTTGCAACGAACTATAGTAACACACGATTGCACAACTGTCATTCCTGCCAAGACTGCCGTGTGCTATTCCTCCGTCCGAGACCTTGAACGTATCAAAACAGCTCCATGTGTTGGTTTCCTCTCGTATGCGATACAACAAACGTATTACGACGCGCGCGCCAAAACGGCGGAGGTCACAAGCGAAGCCTTGGACATCTAAACAATGAGCACAGCGGGCATCAACTGTTAAAAAGTACCGAAAGTGAAGAAGAAAAAAATAGGACGAGACCCGCCTAATAGATAACGAGCGTTTTAGTTTGCACATCTCGGGGGCAATACTTTTCTAGGTAAAGGCCGCCGGTATTCATTGCAGACCGCAGTCGTGCAGCGAGCCTACAGAGCAACTGGTGCGTGAGTTACGCCACTCCGTCACGACCGCTTCCGTGGCTGCCTCTTGAGGACAGTGGTTTACTTTGTAGTTAAGGGTTATTATTAATCCGATATCCTTATATCGATGCATATCTCGAATGTGTGCCTTTTTGTTTGTAAATCGATACTGTACGAACCACTCGTTTTAGCCGCCGGTTTTTATTAACTATTCTCAGCAGCTGAAAGCCTGTAACAAGGTGCAAACAGTGTCGTGGTCTTGTGTCAGAGTTGAAAATGATGGCTCTTATTATTTTCTGGTGTTAGAAGCACAGATCTTACAGGTGAAATATGCAGTGAAGGAAAAAGGTGAGAAGTTATTTCGACTACAACTTTATCAAGTATTCTCATTAGTAATGCAGGGCGTCGATTGCAATTATTTGATTAATTGGTTGCTTTGATTTCCAGGCAGAGTATCGCCAAAAGGGCAAAAGTACATTCTTTCTGCCTATTTGTTATATAAACGCAGCAATGTACATTTTCAGCTCTGGATAAACATCTGCAGTTGACTAAAATAAAACAAAACACACATACACACACACACACAGATTATTATTTTAGCTGCGAAGGCATTGGAGTTTTCTTGTATTCTTTTACATGAGGGAGTTTTTTGAGTCTTCACAATCATCCTTGCTGCAGTATCATCAAGCTCAACCCATTAACCAATTTAAAAAAATCTAGATTAAAAAATTAATCGATCAGTCGCCCAGCCCTTCTAATTGGGGCTGAGCAAGTGATTAATTAACCTTCCGATTGATCGACTGATGCTTTAATCGCCATTTAATTCCTTAACCCGTTAATCGGCTAGGATTTCCCTTTGAAATTTCGAAAATAAAGTAATATAATGCCGGATTTACTAGTTCATGTAAATTTATTTGTTATAGTAAGCTGCACTGTTGTATTCCACAGTAAAGCACCTTAGCATTCTTTATGATTGTAATCCAGAGTAAATATAAATGTTAAGAAAGAATGTAAAAAACATTACTGTTTAAAAGTTGTTTGAACATTTTTTTTTTGTAGTCGGCAGAATTTTAAGTTGTAAATAAGGCTGTACATTTCACCACTGAGGATATAACAAGAAGTAGTCAAGAGAAAACGTCTAGTTTTGACAGATTTCTAGTAATTACGCCCCAAGTTTGACGCAACGAACTAATCGAATAATTAAGTGACTAAAAGATAGTGATTCGTCTGGTTAAAATATTTAATCGACGCCCAGCCCCACTTCTAATGGTTGATACGATGAGTATTAAAGCATTTAATTATGAAAAGCAATGACAGCTCATACTTTTACGAAATTCTAGGGAACCACTCAGAAGCTTCAGTTCTACCCACGGATTGCACAAAGCGCTCTGGCAAATTCATCACTTTACTCGGCTTCATGGCCACTGACAACCTCAGCAACATTTTTTTCTTTTATTATTATTTTAAACGACTGGAAGTGATTCCCAGGGATTGTTCTAAAAGTTTCATGCTCAGGAATAATGTACTTTCAGAGAAAGGATTTTTTTTTTTTTTTAGTGCCATGTTCGAAATTTATGCTCGAAGCAAAGACGTAGATGGCGGAATGGTGCACTTGTGCCTTCTCGAATGATTGCTGCCCGGATGTGTCGTTTAACGTTCTCTCTTTCTCTCTCATCATGTTGCACAGGGGTTGTGACGATGTCAGAACGCCAAACTCTTATTGGCCGATTTAAAAAAAAATAGTTTGTAGACCTTGAGGCATCAAGCATCGATGCCTACCCACTATCCTTCTAATCTAAGGCAATCAGAACTAGGCGTCGTTCTGACGTCACGGCAACTCCTGCGCGAGAAGCAGACCACTTGCACTCCGCATGCGGGAGTGTGTTTCGTACCTTCTTGTAAACATCGCAATAAAAAAATGCCCTGTTGATTTTTTTTTTTTTTTTAGCAAGACTTCACATAGCTGAATAACTGGGTAAGACATCAGGTAAGTTTATATCTTTTACGAAATGTTCGTTTGATCACACAAACGTGTGCTGAACCAACTTCTGCGCCGTCATAACTTCTTAAAACGCGTACAGGCCTGCGTTTTGACGTTGGTACACTTCAAGTATCGTTTTAACTTATCATTATACGCGATTCGGCTTTACGGTGTTTTCACCCTTCTCAAATGTGGCGGAAACCTCCACGGGCAGGCGCTCACGCGCCGCGAGCGTCGATCAAAGGTGTGCACTGTCACGATTCGCTTTCGAAATCCCGCAGAAAGTTGACCTCAAGAATAAAAGTTTCGTCGCTATACTCTGTTTCACTTTATGATGTACCGCAGGAAAGGCTACAAGCGCGAGCTCCTTGCTCTGGGGCACATCCCGGCGGCACAAGCTCTCGTGACTTAAGAGCAGCTGCCAACGCTATGAGCTCGTGCTTCTAGCCTTCGCTTCGGTACAACATAACATGAAACGAAGTATAGTCACCCACTTCATTCTGCACAGTCGCGTGCTCCATCAGAAAGGACCACTGGTCCAAACTGGGCTCACGAAGCCATTCTGTCGTCTGCTATATCAAGCTAAAAGCAATTGTAAAACTTTATTACGGGCTTTTATGATCGCTATTTGGCACTGAGACGATAAAAAGAAAGTCTTCATACTCATAGCTACTGAAAAAACGCAATGCTTACAAAAAAAAAAAAACTTTTTTTACTCAAATTGTAACAACGCGTCGAGCTAGCTCCCATGCATTTGTTTAAAAAATCGACCCTAGCAACGGTTTGCTTGGAGCACAGCGCCATGTTGTGAGGTCATCACTTACGGCTTCAATCCCGGGTGCGCGCTCGAGCCAACCAGACAATCGCGCGCCTATAAGGCGCTGTGGGCTTGCGGTGTGATTTGATTGGCGTGCGCCTTTTTTCGTTTCGATGCGCCGAAGTTGCATTTTAGAACACTTGCTCGCCGTACCTAGAAATCCAAAAAGATTTGTCCGACACACAAACACCCACGCACACACACAAAAAGAAACTTGTCCAAGTTTTAGCCGACTTTCTAATCGTCTCTATTTCTCTTAACGCACTCAATACAGGCTCGGGTTGCCATATTTGAGGATAAGAAGAAAAAAGTGAAAGCCGTTTACAACTCCCTGTAACGCCGAATTGGAGCGCAGCTTTTGAGGAGGAGGAAGGAAGGGTAATCAGGGGAGCGTATACCCCTCCTCCTCCTCCTCCCCTCATTCTTCAATCTCCTCCGGGGGGGGGGGGGGGGGTCACGTGACCTGGGGGAGAAGGGGGAGGGGGGGTCACGTGATCTGGGGGGGCCACGTGACCCCCCCCTCCCCCCCTCCCCGCAGGACACGTGACCCCCGGAGGAGATTGAAGAATGTTACTCTACGGGACATCGTCGCCCACCTTCGAGAAGGAGAAGAGGACCCGCTGGATCCCCCTTGGACCGTGCTTCTGCGAAGCTCGGACCCCCCCATCCAAGCCGAAGTGGTCTCCCGAGCGGATAAGATAGCGACGGAAATCACAAAGACCCTACAAAAAGTGAACGAGCGTCCGACGTTCGACTTGGCGTGAACATCGGTGCATGTGCATCCCTTCCAGAACTGAGAAAAGCCGCCTCGCATGCATTCCTTCTTTTTTCAGGAACACAATTTTTTCCTTTTTTTGGGAAGCCGCGGTGGGTGAACGTCTATCCTGCGGCTTCTTGATGTGGTGTTCCAATAAAGTTGTTTCTCTCTCTCTCCCCCCGTTCGAAGCCTCGAAAGCATCAAAACAGCTCCGCGTGCATCTTCCCTCTCGTATACGACACACCCTCATCCCGGCACGCGCGGTAGAGCAGAAGGGATCTCCAGTAAAGTGTTGGGCGTCTAAACAGCGATTAGAGCGTGCATCGACTATTGAAAGGTAATGACGTCACAAGAGAGCCCCGCCTCTTCTTCTGTCGGCTTTCCCGGATTACGAGCCTTTCTACGAATCGTGGGGGCAATACTTCCCCATATAAAGAGCGCGGCTGTCCGCTGCAGGTCACAGTCCGGCAGCGAGCCTACAGAACAACCGGTAAGTGAATTGTGCTACGCCATCACGACTGCTTTATTTGACTGTCTTAAGGGTATGTTAGTTAGATTTTCTAAGATTTGTTAGTTCAAGGTGCGCCGATTTATTTATCCGACGCGTTTATCAATGTCCGTAAATACGCGCCATGTTTTATTGGGACACTGCGATACCGGTGTCGCCTAGACACGGTTTGTTTTAGCGGACAGCGTTTAATATTGATCCTTAGCAGCCGAATGCCTTCAATAAGGTACGACATTTTGGGTGTCTGTTATGATTAAGGTTTCAATTAAGTACAAATGGGATTCTCAATAATTCCTAGTTGCAGCCGGTAAAACTCGAACGAAGCATGACGATGCTTCGGATAGTTTCCAGTTGCACATATCGTAAAGGCATATATCAGCGCATTCATTATGATTCTTTAAACCATTGAACTTGGTGTACCACCACGACATGGTCATATGTCAGACGCTATGCTCAGAGTTTACCCCAAGTGCGGGCGCAGTCAATGCTATGCGGTGCGCAAGCTTGTCTGCTTCTTTTGCAGAGGTTGTGGTGACGTCAAAACACCGAGCTCCGATTGGCTCTGAACGAAAGATAGTGGGTAGACCTCAAGGCAGCTTTTGCTTTGAGGTCTACCCACTATCCTTCGTTCAGAACCAATCAGAGCTCGGAGTTCTGACGTCACCACAACCCCTGCAAAAGAAGCAGACGAACTTGAGCTCCGCATGGGATCCGATGGCGTTAATGAAGCGGTGCCAAAGGTTCATCGTCGTGGTGTCCGCCTTCTTTGTGCGCCTTCCATCACCGGCTAAACAAATCAAACACAAAAAAGGCACAAAATCACGGTGCATTTATTGTGCGTGATTGGCTTAGACGGTTATAGGAAACGTACAAAGGCGACGAGCGCAGGGACGGTGCGCTTTATAGGTGCTACTTAATTAGTGCCATCGTATCCTATAGTGTTGGCTGCGGCCGGACATGGTGCGTAACGGGAATAGGAGCATCTTAATTGTGAGTTCCAGACCTGGTTCTGCAGTGATGGGAAACAAAAACTCGGGAAATGCATTATCAATCTAGTATATTGGACCTGTATATAAAACTGCCCTATTAACTTTACAAACAGATCGAATCGACATGATGTCCTGCAAGTCCCTCCTTGTGGCCCTCGTGGTACTGGCAGCCCTGTGCGGCCTTGCCGCCGCCCAGTTCGGCTACGGAGGCTACGGCCGCGGTGGCTACGGAGGCTACGGCCGAGGATTCGGTGGAGGCTATGGCCGCGGATTCGGTGGAGGCTATGGAGGCTACGGCCGCGGATACGGAGGCTACGGTCGCGGAGGTTTCTACGGTTGAGCCACGTCTTCAAAGACCAGGAAGAACTGAATGTGCCATCATACCAGGCTACGCGGGAAAGCACGGATGGAGCAAGATGTTGCTAGGCAAGAATGAATCAATAAACTATTTATCAACTTTACACACGACTAAATGCAACGCTTTTCAATTACCCCAAAACAAAACGTACACATCGCGACACTGTTAGCGCGAACACGGCATCGACGTATTTTCGCATTTTACTTCTAAATAGTGTTAGCGAGCACGAAATTTTATCGCTTACATTATAGAACTAAATGAGCTCTTTCCGTAGCAATAATAACTTGGATGACATCCCTTGGTTTGAAAGAGAAAAACTGGAAAAACCGGCGATCGCTTGTTCGCGCTAACAGAGTCGCGCTCTGTACGTGCAAGCTTGTTTTTATACAATAACTCGGCACAACCGAATATAAAAATAAGAAAGATGTCTAGTGGGCTACAAATATGCTTCTGAACTGGTACTCCTTACTCTACGCTATGAAATTTCTACTCGAAATTACACAATGTCATCATATCTGGATTTCAAATTGCAGTGTATTTAAGCAGATTAAAATAACTCCGATTTCCTCACTTGTACGTGGAAGCGCGGTTGTCCAGACGTTAACTGCATGCACAAAGAAGTGCACCAGTTTAGTGGCTGCAACCTAGTTGTCAATGTCTCCTGTTAGGAGTTATTGCCGAAAAAGGAAGCCCATCAGTAAAATGGTATGGCAAAATATAATCATTTCTGCAGCACTTCTAATTACACTGCATGGCACATTTAATATAATTACGACATTGGGACTTTCCTAAAGTTTGTTTAGAGAGGGTATCGACAGACACTCAAATTTTACCCAAAAACTGGATTTCCGAGATTGACAAATTCAACGACGCAAGGAGTTTTGACGACAAACTTTCGGTAGCAAAACAAAGACCGAAGAAAAATACCAGTCCCTTGTTCGGGCTAGTTGTGTCAATCATTGTCCGTTACAAAACCCGTTTTAAAAAATTCTGATATAAACTTCGCAAAATACTATCTTGAACAGTGGCCAGTTTTTTATGTCGTGATCGTGAATAAACAGCAATACCTTAGGACGGAATATCCGATCAAATATGTTTTTGTTTAGAATGTCCTTGTCAGAAATAACTAAGAGCGAAAACCTACGACCCTGTATGAATGAGAGCATTACGTAACACTTAAATCACAATCATCTGCTAATTGGGCAAGGCATCCCTACGCGCTGCTCAATATTGCCGAGTGTGTGGCGGAATTGAAAACCCGCATCGCTGCCATGCAGAGGACCATCGTTCAAACCCCACTCAGCCCCAGCTTTTCTTCTGTATTTATGTACCCTTCTGGAAGGTTCCAGCCCACTGTCAGCCGTCATCCAGTGTCCTAGTTTGGAACATGTCTGAACGTACCGTGAGCAAAATACAGCATAACGTGCAGCTTGAATACAGTCGCCCTTCCGTCGCGTAGCACGCACGTAGCCAAGATTATGTTTCCGGGGGAACCCGTCCATGACGAAATTTCCATGAGGCTGAGGGGGGAGAGGAGGCCCCAGCAAAATAAAAGATATCGGGGGGGGGGGGGGGGGGAAACCGGGCCCCATGTTCTTCCCCCCCCCCCCCCCCCTGGATACGTGCCTGGTGCGTAGTACTTTTCTCTTTAAATTTGTGGGCACAAGTTTGCCTTATTAGACGTGTATTTCAAGTCCCACATTTGTCTCCTGTCTTCATTTGCGACAATGTACTCCTACCAAGTTTACACCTCTAAGTGAATAAAAAGGAAGATTTTCTTTGCTTAAATCTGGTCACAGAGTATAAGCGTTCATGTGGAAATAGTATCGGCAATTTCAGGCACAAACTGATAATGTGCGGTACGATTTTTGGCTATTAAAGGCAGGCGATATTCAGTGTGTATTTCACCTCACAGAAGCAGCAGCGTTTGAACAAAAATTTATCTCTCATTTCTTTGAATTGTGTCACGTTTATCAATGATAATTTATTTATAATTTTGTTTATCATTTACCGGTAAAGCCCACTGCAGTTCTATCGTTGATGCTATGTGTACTTGAAGGCGATAACCGTCGGTCCAGAGATGTATTGTTTAGATAGACTAGAATAATGATCATCTTTTATAAATTTCTTTCAGTGTCATACAAACATACTGACAGTTTTCTACCACTTACAGGTAGTGGAAAGCATTGAAAAGACTAATTTCTTCTAAAGAACATTTTCGTCCCTGCCAAATTTATTGAATTGGCGATGAGCGTCCCCTGAACCTAAAATATAATTTAACAAGTCGTGATACGATGTAGATTGAGCGTCTCTCATTACTTCACGATTATCTCAGGCAGTATTATCGACGTGGTACCAGCCAGTGTGACCAAGAAGTAGAAAAAAAAACTTACAAAGTTTGGGTAGTGACAGTAGGAAAGGGTAGGTGACGCCAAGCCTGTATAATCAGTGCCGCTTACTTTTCGTAAAATTGGGCCGCACTATATAGGCCAAAAACTTTTCATGGACGTTCTTACTGTTTACTCAAATCGTATTTTTTTATAAAATTAACTAAAAACGCCCCAACCCCCCCCCCCCCCCCCACACACACACACACACCGAACTTATACGAAGAGATGTTTCGCACAACCTGCACAATACCCTTAGGAAGAAACGCGTTTATTGAGCGGACAGCCAAAATAGTCTTCTCAAATTACCATATTGCCTGGAACGAAGACCGCGTCTTCGATTGGTGTGTTTACCTGGTCCGAAAAAGTGGTCCCTCGATTTCAAGTGTCGCGCTACCGCCGACCGCGATCCTGGCGGTGTGACAGCGGCGGTGGCAGATGAGGCACACGCCTGTTTTGCTGAACGTCGCTCTCCAGCTTGCGAAACCACGGACGCTTAGGAAGTAGGAGTGGGGACGCCGCGACGGCAGCGACGCTCGCGTTCGCTCGTGCTTTTGGCCGGAACTTTAATGACAAGCCGCCAGGGTCGCGACGTCCGACAGCATGACAGAAAGACTTTTGTGACGTCATTTGTAGCCACCTCGAGGCCACATGAGTGGGCCGAATGGGACGTTAAACACATCAGTCGGAGACGCGCGTTTCAGGCACCATATATCCATACTGCACCTGTCGCAGCAGACCGCCCGCTAAACTCGACTCAATCAGGAAGGACTTCCCGAGAAAGCTCGATCAGTCGTGTGCCCGCGCAGAGCGGTCATTGTTGCCACGGCGAGTTCACGAAGATACTTCCTCCTTCGAAGCCAAGGAAATATCTCAACACGTAAGCTCCCTTTCCCAAACGATACCGTGAACCTCTCTCGGCACGTGCGCAGTGAGAGTGGAGGTCATTGAGGGGAAACTTCGTGCGCTTAAACACGGCCGGCAGCGCGCACCGCCTGCCAAAGACGGCTTTTATGACGACATCACAAAAGACGCTCAGCCCCGCGCCTCCTTTCGGTGGGCTTTTCCCTGTAACGCTCGCTTTCACAAATCGAGGGGCAAGGCGTCCCTTCATGAAGCGCGGCGACATCCACTGCAAATCACAGTTCCGCAGCCAACACAGAGCAAGTGGTGAATGACTTTAACGTGTTAGCGTGACTGCCGTCAAGCGTGATTTGACGACAGTAATCAACATTAAAAAAAAAAAAAAGATTTGATGATGCACAGTTTACGGTTGGTTCACTGATTTAATGACGATATCGATTTGTGCCATAAATCTGCGATTCCTCGATGGCGACGTAGTCTCGCTTCTTAATTGGCGTTCCTAATATTTTTAAGCTGCGCTGGTTTAACTCTTTCGGTTCCATTAGGCTTGACATTGACTGTCTGGTCCACTTTCAGATCTACTGACTCAGGCAAGTAAAAGTGTGTCAGATGTAAACTTTTCAGACTAAACCAAACGGCCGAGTTTCTTTTTTTTTTTTTATGATAAGCAGAAAAAATATAGTGAAAACGAACTAGATGAGGAGGGAAGCAAGAAAATGCATGATTCCTTTCTTTCGAAAATTGATTAAGCGCGACATAGAAACAATATCAGATATATGACAAACATGCGTTCACCTTCAAAAACCACCAGCTCAAGTTTTTTTAAGTGCCTGAAACCTATATATGAACTAGACGATCTAATTTTACGAAATGGTTTCATGGCTATGACAAATCAGAAAGAAATTTGAATATAGATTTTGCGATGTACTTAACCAGGTTTTCTTTTTCTTTGATGAAATAATGTTTTTAGAAACTTGGTATCGTAATGACGTAAGTTATTAAGGTTCCCTCCCCTTTAGACTGGCTTTTGTTTTATACGAATCCACAGGATTGACAGAAAAAACCTGGCACATGTAGACCAGTAATTATGAAATTTATGGATTACAATGAGAAGCAAGAGGTACTGAAAAACTACAAAAAGTTGAAGGAAAGTAAGCTGAGTGTAAGTTGTGACTATGCAAAAGAAACGTTAAATATCAGGGAAAAACTGTGGGATAGCGCACAAACAAACAGGAAAAATGGAGATAAAGTGTTTCTTGCCCACGACAAGCTAAGAATCAACGACACAGTGTTCTACTGGGAAGTCCAAAACAATGCAAGGTGTCCAGTGCCTGATAAAATGAGAGGAGACCGGCAATGACTTTCACAATCAGTTGCAAAACCGTCTGAGTTACGAATTATCACTTTTAATGCTAGAAGCATAGTAAACAAAGTGACATCTTTGGAGCATATGATAATCGTACACAACCCGCATATTCTTATCGTAACTGAAACCTGGTTGTCGTCTGACGTGACAAGTGACCTTATTATTCCACTGAACTACAAAATGTTTAGAAACGATTGGGATCTCGTGGAGGGGACGTTGCTGTTATCGTGAAAAGCAATATTTTTTGTTTGTTGTTGAACTGTGAGTTGAAAAAGACATTGTTCTGTAAAATTTCTTTTTGTAATTTATATTTTGTGCTTGTGGCTGCCTATAGAGTGCCGAACGCTCCGACCGAGTTTTTGGAGAATCTTGATAATTTGTTAAAAAAACATGTAAACAGCTATACTCGACTAATCATAGCAGGGGATTTTAAACTTCCCGGTATTGATTGGGAGCAGCTCTCGGTTGGGTCTTTGGAAGTTGCAAGTTGCGAAAAATTACTTGATATCGCGTTTAATTATTGTCTCAAACAAGTAGTTCAGGACTACACCAGAATTACTGAACACAGCAAGACGTTAATTGATTTGGTATTTTTGTCAGATAATATAAACGATTATTCCGCCGCTGTAAATGAAGGCATATCAGATCATCAAATGGTTTCACTTAGTATTATGTTAAATCGCAGGAAAGAACACTGCGTTGCAAGAAAATCTTTAATAAAAGATTTTCGCAGGGCAAATGACATTGCTCTTCTTGACCACTTGGAGATTGCATGGGATGATATTAAGGAATCCTTCTTATACCCATGGGGTGGACGACATGTGGCTTTACTTGAAGAATTTGGTATCATACTGTATTGAAACTTATGTTCCGACACGTTTAAAGCAAATGACAAAGCATAATCCATGAATTACTGGTGAAATCATTCAGCACAAGCGTAAGACAAGCCGAATGCGGAAAGCAAAAAAATAAAAAAACGGGAAGTCATCCAAGAGATTACCAGGACAATGAAACGATTACTGAAAGAAGCGAAAGAAAGGTTCTTTGGGGTCACTTTACACGACTTTCTGAGGAGTTCACCGGGTAAATTCTGGAGGTACATAATTATTAAAAAAAATAGCAAATTGACAATATCATTGTAGATAATACGGTAGTCACAGATTGTAAAGATATTGCAAACAGGTTTAATGCTTTTTTCAATCGGTTTTTACGAAGGAAGACGGACATTGCAAGGTCCCAATTTCTACCAGCGCGATGCCACCTCATATGACTGAGCTAATAATAACGCAGGATGGAATGTTTGATAGATTATTGCATCTTGATCCGAAAAAGGCTCAGGGACCAGATAACATCCCCGGAGAATTTTTCAGAAGATACGCTGAATGGTTGTCATTCTACCTAGAAACAATTTTTAAGAAGTCTTTAGAAACAAGTAGTCTTCCTTCTGATTGGTTAAGGGCTAAAGTGGTGCCGATATTTAAAAGCGGCAATCGTCTACAAATAAATAATTACCGTCCAGTGTCTTTAACTAGCACCTACTGCAAAGTGATGGAGCATATAGTTGCAAAACATATAATTAAATCCCTGGACAGCAACGCTTTGCTTTATTCAAAACGACATGGCTTCAGGGCAGGTTTGTCAACAACGACCCAACTTGTAGAAACTTTTCACGATCTTGCGTCAGCCATGAATTCGAAGACACAAATTGATTTCGTAAGCATAGATTTTTCAAAAGCATTTGATCGCGTTCCGCATAACAAATAACTAACAATACTTAAGATGTTTGAATTAAACGAATATATTATAAGTCGGATTGAAGCTGATTTAAGAAATAGATCGCAGACGGTTGAAGTTCAAGGTGCCCTTTCAGACTCATTATCGGTAACTTCAGGGGTACCACAAGGATCAGTATTGGGACCATTGTTGTTTCTTTTATATATTAAGGATATCTGAATGGTAATTAAACCGCCAGTGCAAATAAATTTGTTTGCGGATGCTTGTTTGGTTTATTTGCCAATTAAGACATCCGAAGACCAGGCAACATTGAATGACAGTTTAGACTCTATTAAGCAATGGTGCTTCCAATGGCAAATGGAAATTAACTTTAAAAAGTCATCATATGCCCACGTCACTAATAAGAAGAATGTATCTCGATTTCAGTATCACATTGGGAATGTAGAACTGTCAAGAACAGAAACTTTCAAGTACCTAGGGGTAACAACAAGTCAAAACTTAAAATGGCAACCATATATTGAAAATATCTGAGTAGCTGCGTATAGGAAATTATGCATGCTTAGACATAAACTCAAAAATAGCCCTGAGGAAACAAGACTTACAGCATACAAAACTCTAATACGACCTACTCTAGAGTACGCTTAGGTCGTTTGGGACCCCGCAACCAAAACCGACATAAACAGGCTCAAGAGAATACAGAAAAAGGCAGCACGTTTTATAACTTCAAATTACAGATCAACGTCCTCTGTGACAGAATATAGTGCCTGTGTAATTCTATTGCTGTGAGTTTACTAGGGTGCCTTGCCATTTAGAACTGGTCATTTTTATTGACTGAAGCCCAACAAACAATATGCTTCCAAAAACAAGCTTCTCCAAAAAGCACTTGAGTGCCCCTTTAAGGTCCATCGACGAAAAGTATCGGGAGTGGCGCAGCCGGTCCAGCGTGTCGTCAATGCGGGGGAGCGGATACACGTCTTTCTTCGTCACCGCGTTGAGCCGCCGGTAGTCAACGCAGAATCGAAGCGTTCCGTCCTTCTTCACCAGCACGACTGGAGAGGCCCACGGGCTGCTCGAAGGCTGAATTATGTCGTCGTTGAGCATCTCTTGTACTACCTGTTCCTGAATGGCCTCTCGTTCCTTTGGGGAGACCCGGTACGGCGGCCGATGCACAGGGAGCGCTTCCTCGTTGGTAACGATGCGGTGTTTCGCAACCGTTGTCTGGCGCACCTTCGACGTCGTCGCAATTAAGCAGTCGCTGAACTCGGAGGTTTCCGAGCTGTCGTCGTTCCGTGGCACTGAGCTTGGGGTTAACGTCGAGCTGCGGCAGTGGTGTACTGTGCGGCTGACACGGCGAGGGCTCGTCGGAGATCGCGGCGATTTCGCCATCGGCCCGGAGTTCCTCAACGTGTCCTACAGCGGCACCTTTCGTGAGGTGCTGCGCCTCCGGTCGAAAGTTCGTCACGAGAACCACAGTACGTCCATCCTGCAGCTCCTTTACGCCCCTTGCGACGCCTATTCCTCTTCCGAGAAGCAGTTGGACGTTGCCCTCCAGAAGGACTTTCCCGCGGGCAACTGCATCGGTCACGACGGGAACAAGAACACTCGACCGTGGCGGCAGGTTCACGTGGTCCGCAATGACTCGGACGGCGGCTGGCGTCGTTTTGGATCCCTCCGGAGGTAGAACGGGCTTTCGCAGCGTCAACCTGTTTGCTCTAAGGTCGATCACGGCACCGTACTCACAGAGAAAGTCCATGCCAAGGATGACGTCTCTCGAACAATCCTTGAGGACGACGAATTTCACGGGACAGGTCTCTCCGTGGATGTCTACGCCCGCAGTACACCTTCCCACTGGTGTGATGAGATGTCCGCCAGCGGTTTGTATTTTCGGGCCATCCCACGGCGTCATCACTTCCAGAAGGCGGCGAGAGAGCTTCCCACTTAAAACGGAATAGTCTGCTCCGGTGTCGACGTGTGCCTTCGCGTCATGGCCGTCGATGGTAACGTCGAGGTTATTCGACACCGTCGCAGAACCGTCGTTCCTATGCGTCTCGTCGCTAGTGTGGGAGCCCTCCGACGTTTGTGGAGGATCTTGGCGTCGGTCGTCTTCGGCAACTCCACCTCCAGTGGTTGCCGCGCCTAGTTTCCCCGGCGTGGCAGGGAAGACAGGCTCTCTCGGCGGTGTCGTGGCGCTGGAGACGCGGAACGTCGTGGCGATGGCGAGCGAGATTAACGGTGGAGAGACGGCACTGAAGAGGGCGAGCGTCGGAGGTACTCCTCGATATCGCGAGGGCGTTCGCCGTACCTCGGACGTGGGTCGTTCGGGTGGAAACCACGCAGACCAAGTCGGCGATAGGGGCAGCTGCGGTAGATGTGGTCGGCTTCCCCGCAGTGGTAGCAGAGCGGGCGTCGGTCAGCCGTTCTCCACACGTCGGTCTTCCGGGGTGCGCGGGGCTCCTGGCAGGCGAACTGGACCTGGACGTCGTGGCGGCGGTCGTGCTGTGGCGCAGGAGACTGACGTCGGGGCGGCGCGGCATAGGCTTGAGGAAGAGGCGGTGGCCGTCGGGCCACTGCGGCGTAGGTCAGGGTGGGCTCCTCGGGTGCTGCTACGCTGGCAGGAGCCTCCGGTTGAATTGCCCGCTGAACTTCTTCGCGTACCACTTCGGCTATCGACAGCGAAGCCGGGTGGTTGGCAGCAGGCAGCAGCTTCCTGAGCTCTTCCCGGACGATGTCGCGGACAATTGCACGAAGATGTCAGCGCTGGTGCCGCCCTCGTCGAATCGGGAAGATGTAAGCGTCGAAGCAGCAGGCGTGCCGGCGAGTCGGTTGTAGTGGCTGGCGCGGATTGACAGGGCCCGCTCGATGTTAGTGGCCTCGGCAACGAATTCATCGACAGTAGTTGGTGGGTTGCGAACAAGGCCACCGAAGCTGTCACTCCTCACTCCTCTCATCAGGACGCGCAGCTTCGTCTTCTCGGTGGACTGAGGGTCGGCGCGGGAGCTCAGGCGCAGGACGTCTTTGACGAAACTCGTTACGCTCTCGTTGGGGCCCTGGGTCCTGGACTGCAGCAGATCTTCGGCCCTCTCTCTTCGGTGTTGATTGACGAACGTACGCGTTAACTCGCTCTTGCAAAGCTCCCATGAAGTCAAGGAAGCTTCGTGGTTTTCGAACCAGCGCCTTGCAGTTCCCTCAAGCGAGAAATATAGGTTCAGCGGGCGCTGTTCGTCACTCCACCCGTTGTGGCGAACCACACGTTCATACTGGTTGATCCAGTCTTCAACGTCCTCGTAGATCTCGCCGAGGAATGGAGTAGGCGTCCGCGGAGTGACGGGCAGGACGACGACGGGCGGGGTGGTCATCGTCCGGATCTTCTTCTTCGGCCTTTGCAGCAAGGGTCCCGATTCCGGGAGTTGGACTTTGGCACGGCGGCTTGCTCGGGCGTCGGCGTCTTCTACGAAGGGTAGTCTTCCGGGGCTGAGCACGTCGCTTGGCCGGGATGTCTTCGGAGGGGTACGCTCAACGGGCACAGAATGCACTACCCCGCACCTCCACCAAAATGTCACGAATGACAAGTGATGAGGCGGCGAATAACTAAAGAAACTAAACGTCTAATGGGGCGAACTTGTGCCCAAAAATAAAAGGAAAAAGAAAGATAACAACAGAGCGTCGCGGGCGTCGATGTCGGCGAAACCGCAGGATCGAGCGCTGGGGCGAGACTGACTCGACAAGGTCGCGGGTAGCTGCTTATCTACAGTGCTTCACTATCTCGAAAGTTCGACAAAGAAGGGTGGAGCGTCGCGCGCTCGGGGCGAGGATGAACTGGCACTTTCGAGAACAACAAAGCAGGTGGAAAGCTACGTCTGAACGCGAATCTTCTAGATGTCGGTGACCGAACGTTGCTTTCTCGGCCCTGCGGGCGGCAATATATTGTACTTAGGGCTAAAATAATGTTCATCTGGAATTCCATTACAAAGCCAGGTTTCAGAAAGACAAATGATATCATGATTGGAAACAATTAAATTTGACATGAACTCTTCGGCCTTCGTACGTAGGCCCCGTACGTTTTGATAAAACAATTTAACCTTGTTCGCTATCTACATTATCTCCTGGACTGACACTCTGAACACGAGAGCTGTGAGTCGTCCAAAAAACTGATGAAAGATGCTGCCCTCCGGCCACACTTCAGAATTGTTGATTACATTAAAGACGGACTCATCGCCTGACAAGTGAAAAGAAGAGTAAGTATCAAACTTCGTCATCATTTTTGAGCAAATGACCGGCGTTCCGTTCAAAAAGGGCTTGACTAGCGCGTCGACATCGGCGACAGTGGTGTCAGGATGTAACCTAGATACAAAGAGCGCTAAACGGCGTTCCGATCGAGGAACAGCTTTCACCTTGTTTGGTCTGGCGGTTCCAAGTGACG
Organism: Ixodes persulcatus; assembly: GCA_013358835.2. Taxonomy (NCBI): domain Eukaryota; kingdom Metazoa; phylum Arthropoda; class Arachnida; order Ixodida; family Ixodidae; genus Ixodes; species Ixodes persulcatus. The sequence continues at coordinate 224,694 of JABSTQ010001999.1, forward strand.
GCTTGGTTCGTCGTCGGGGTCCCACCGTTGTAAAACTGTCATCATCGGCACTCCCGTGCGTGGCATTTCCAGACCGTAATTCCGTGTTCATGCTGGCGTGAGTCAGACGAGCCGCTGGGTTGGAAGGCCTATTCCGTGAGGAGGGCAGTGACGCTGACGTCGACGCGAGGATAGAAGCCACCGTCGACTGAGCTGCGACCGTAGCGTACGAAGTCGGTGGAACTGATGGAAGCGGCGTCCTCTCCATTACGTTATTGCGATGTTGTGTAATCTGGGAGCGAAGACTGCTGTTATCAGCTCTGAGGCACTTGACCTCTGCCGTTAACACGTCCAGCTTGTTCGGCAGGCTTCCGATGAGGCGTAGAAGCCCGGAAGCCAGGAAGTCTTCATCCAGCTCACTCGCTGGCTTATCCAACAGCCCCGACGCAAGAACCGTTTCACTGGAAGTCGCACTGGTATTGCTGGGCGACCTGCAGCTTCTTCTGGTGCAATCGGAGCACTTGAACGTGCTCTTGCCGCTTTCCATGTAGATGTTGTACTCGTCCGGGCCGATGTTCAGGCACTTGCAGTGAAAACGTCGGTTGCAGCCAGCCAGGCAGATAAGAAACTGCTGCTTTCCGTAGAAGCGGACAGCCCACGTGCCACAAACATCTTTCAGCGGAGCGCATCCGGACACGTCTTTCGTCGGCGGCGTTATTCCGAGGAATGACGGAAATTTCGCTCACCATTGTTCCGTCTAAACTCTTGAAGCATATACTTTACTCAAATATAATAAACTTTCTTGACTCTCATAACCTTCGTTCTGAACATCAACACGAATTTCGTCTATCTTACTTGTGTGAAACCCAGCTAACCGCCTTCCTAACTTACATTTATTCAAGCTTCGATTCGAATGTGGAAAGTGACGCCATTTTCATTGACTTCTCCAAAGCATTCGACAAAGTTCCGCATCAACGCCTTTCAACGAAGCTTAACGATATTAATATTCGTCCCTCTGTTGTCAAGTGGATTTCTGAACTCCTAATTCACCGTACGCAACATTACTCCAGTAACAACGTAAAATCCCCCACCTCAACTTTAACATCAGGCGTCCCCCAAGAAAACGTACTCGGCCCCCTTGTTGTCTCTAATCTACATCAATTATAATCATCATAAAATAGCGTCTTCTGTACACCTGTTCGCCGACAACTGTGTCATATACCGACCCATTCTTTCATGCCATGATCATCTAATTCTCCAGTAAGACATTGCGCCCGTAATTCAGTGGTGCAAAAAAATGGCAAATGGCGCTGAACTTTAATAAATGTAAATCCTTGTCATTTTTTCTCGGTTCCTGCGCCACTTCATTTCCGTATTACCTTGCTAACACTCAAATAACATCCTGCTTATCTTATAAATACAAGGGTGTTTACCTCACTTCCGACCTATCATGAACTACTCACATAAAGTTTAATATTGCTGATATACTAACCGTACTCTCGGATATTTTTGCCGTAACCGTTTGCCGTGCCGTTTGGCGTAACCGTTTGCCGTAACCGTTTGCGTTTTCTACACCATTCGTAAAACGACTAGCGTTAAGTACTATTATAAGATCCAAGTTAGAACATGCCTCATCTATATGGTCTTCATGGCAGTCAAACTTCACAAATAATCTAGATTCTGTTCGAAACAAAACGCTTCGTTTTATTTATAATAGCTACTCAACATAGACCAGCATATCAAGATTACGCCAATCAGCTCCTTCATTCACTTTCCCCTCGCCGACGAGTGTAACGCCTCTCTCTCCTTCATTGAACGTTCTATTGTAATACCCACATCAGAGAATAAATACTATCACCTCCTCACCGTATTTCCCCTCGTTTAGATGACCCCTGTAAATTACGTTCAACTCGATCATCAACTGTTTCTCACCAGGCTTCCACACTACTATCCGCTATCGAGGATTGGAAGTCACTACATCACAACATCGTTTCTATAAATGATACTACTAAATTTTTTGAATATATTACCCTCTCTCTACCTTACCTAAGGAACTAACTTTCAGTATTATATTTGTTTTTACCCTACTTTCAGTTTTATTTCCACCGTTTGTATAATGAATGCTCCACGGTCCCTCAAGGAAAATAAATGATGAATGATGATGATGAATTACTTTTCTTGAGTAACTTGTACATGTCTGCATTTATCCCAAATTTAAACCGAAAAAAAAAAGACGGGTAAGACAGGAAGAAGACACACCACTGACACGTATCCAGCTTGTGCATAACAGGTTGGATAGTTCTGACGTGGATTGCTTCACTGGCAATTCTAAAAGTTCAGGAGGAGTGCAATACAGATTATTACTGGCTAGTCATAGTTTTTTTTTTCTCTTACGCCTGATGTGCGTACACCCGCACAAGGCCTTCCAGCTGTTCAAGGGCACAATAAACATGAATTGAATTGAATGATTGAATGGTCTATCCGCAATGGAACGTTACTGGAAAAACGGAAGACGTTAACAACTCCCGGTAATGCCGAATTAGAGCACAGCTCTTGAGGAGGAGGAGGGAAGGGTACGGAGAGAAGGGTATGCACCTCCTCCATACCCTCTCCTCCTCCTCTCGTCCTCCTCCCTACCGCTATCCTTCTTCTCCTCCCCTCCTCCAATCTCCTCCCTTCTCCTCCTCCCATTATCCTCCTCCCCCTTATCCTCCTCCTCGCCTTCTTTCCCTTCCCCCCGTAACGTCACTCGTGACCCTCGTGACGTCACTCGTACAGTCCTCGTGAAGGTTGTGAGGTCACGTGAAGGTCGTGGCTTTCGTCTTGACATATTCGAGTGTCTTTCGTGACGCCACTCGTGACGTCACGGGGGACCCTTGTGGCGTCACGTGTGACGTCATTATGGGAAACGTTCCATGAGACACCGCGCGGGTCACGAGTGAGACCCGCGCGTTGCATTATGGGACGTTTCCCATAATGCAACGCGCGGGACGCTCGTGACCCTCGTGACGTCGCACGTGACGTCACGTCGGACGTCATTGTGGGAAACGTCCGATGATGCAACGCGCGGATCACGAGTGGCACCCGCGTGTTGCATTATGGGATGTTTCCCATAATGCAACGCGCGGTTATGCCAACGGGGACGGCGACGGCGACGCCGCTCAAGCCGGAAACCGGCGCCTAAGGACTGCGCTCTAAAACAAGAAACACATACAACCGGTAGATTTATTTGTGTTAGAGCAGATAAGCAGGCTTTATATGGAAAGGCGGACCCCTTCACGATATCTGGTTATTGATTGCTATATGTCCATGTGGTCCCGAATATGAAACAGAAATATTGGAAAGTCTAGAAGCAAAACAGCAAGAGAGATAGTTGAGACTTTTAATACCAGAGCACAGAGTATCAACGCGCATATGTGCCCTGTCATTGCATCTTTCCGAAGAGGAATTTGAATTTCGCGAATCCACATTTTGAGACGCGGATGTATACATGTCTGGAGATTCGTGCATGCGTTGAGCTCTCCTTCTCCACGTTTTAGGGTTACAATAACTGTACTTCACGACCAATGGCTTGCACCATCTGTATGACTTCAAAACGTTGTGCTTGTTTTAAAATAAAGTTCCTCCTATATGATAGCGCATTCTACGCTTCTTTTATTTCTTTGTGTTTTCGCCCTTCACAATATCTTGGACTGTTCATAGATCTCAGGCACGTATCCAGGGGGGGGGGGGGGGGCATGGGGCCCGGCCCCCCCCCCCCCGAAATCTTTCATTTTGCTGGGACCTCCTCTCCCCCCTCCCCCTCATACAGCATTTTGTCATGGGCGGCCCCCCCCCTCCCCCCCCGAAACAAAATCCTGGATACGTGCCTGATAGATCTGTATAAATTTTTATACATTTCAGTACTATCTTTTGCATGTTCACAAAGTTCTCACGTTGGATGCCCTTATGAACGTCACTAAATGCATTTGCATTCAAAAGGAGTCCGACCCTATTGAAAAAACTCATTTGTATGCCATTTATGTGTCCAATAAACATATATAAATCATAAATATATATAATAAGATAAAGAACCATATAAGAACTATATCAGAACTATATAAGAAATATAAAAAAACTGTAAGAACCATATAAGAAACTTGTGAGAAGTTTCCTGTAAGTTCCTTATATGGTTCTTACATGTTCTTATATACCTTGTATGATTCATATGTGTTTATTGGACACAAGAAATTTCTCATACGAATGGATTTTTCGCTAGGGAAAGGAATCATTGAATTTTTCCGTTGTCTTCAAGGTCATAAGGGTAACGCCACGTGTGACATATTCCATACAGTACTACGTCTCTCAACGCACGTGGGGCAGTGCAGCGAAGGTCCCTATATGCCGAAGATAACTGTAGACAACGACCTATCTATGCTCCCAGAATATAAATGACGACGGCAACTCACAGCACGGCACGTTGGGTGTAGTGACGAAGCCAACGACGCCAAGCAAGCGATTCCCTGTTGAGAAATCGTACGTGACTTTGAGTGCGGTCGCTTCGTGATGCGTCACTCTTGAACGCCTATATAAAGCTCATCGGTGATTCAAGAACATCACAGTCCTGCAGCAGTACTCAAGAGCAACAGGTGAGGGATTCAAGCCTCTTGGTGCTACAGTCAACTTGGTGCCTCTGATCGTGCGTCAACTGTGTTAGAATATATTTGAAAAATTATTGGAATAGATTTATCGAAAGTAGGTTTATTCTACACTTCCGATTCCCCAATTTACGGAGTATCAAGTTGTATCGGGTCAAGGCTTTGACTTCATCTCAATAGATCATCTTGTAGAAGCAACGTACTTTTATATTCAGATGCATATTTGGGCGTTTCAATATGTTTTAGCGTAGTCGTCGGAGAAATGCATTAGAATCCAGAAGTCGGAGAAAGCGGTTGCAACCACAGAGCCCTATAACGTTTCAGAGCCCCAAAAGACTTCTCATGCATAATACTCTGGAAACAGCCTAAATCGGTGCGCTGATTATTTGGAATCGCTCTTATGCTTTTTTATATTCAAAATAAAGACCGAACTTGTAAACAAGACAATGCTCAAAATACAGTATGCTCTAGATAAGCCAAAGTCGACATTTTCCCCGGCGTACTTAGTTGCCAGAAGAAGCCCTACTCCCTGTTTAATTTGAATATCGTCACTCTTCCGTTGTTGTGCACTCATCTTACATGCCCCAATGGTCATTACTACAGAATCAACATGATGTCCTGCAAGTCCCTCCTTGTGGCCCTCGTGGTCCTGGCAGCCCTGTGCAGCCTAGCCGCCGCCCAGTTCGGCTATGGAGGCTACGGAGGCTACGGCCGAGGCTTGGGCTACGGTCGCGGATTCGGTGGCTACGGAGGCTACGGCCGCGGATTCGGCGGCTATGGAGGCTACGGCCGTGGATTCGGCTACGGTAGGGGTTTTGGATTCTACGGTTGAGCTACGACTTGAACCACAAGGACAGACTGAATGCACCCCACAAGACGATGTTAAGGACTATGGAAATAGCAAGAGTTGCTGAGCAAGACTGGGCAAATAAACGACCTGTTCACTCCGTGACATAAACTACAGAATGTTTTTTTTTTTTATATATATATATATATATGGTATATGTTTTAATTCATTGCGGCCTTTCATGTTGCATTTGAATTGAAGACTGATTGGAGTTATTGCAACCTTGCGCAGAAAATGTGCACACTAAAGTTCGGCTACAAGTATTTGAGACTCTTGATGCAACAGGGGTAAAACGAGTGTGCGGAAGTAGTGAAAAAAAAAAAAAAGAACACGTGTTAGGCTAAAATTATAAAAGGCAGATGTTGCCGGTCTTCCAACCCGAGGTCAATATGTGCAGTATAATATACGAGTATAATAAAAGTTTAGTAGGTTTTGGAGGTAAAAGTACAAAACATTTTCTCTTGAGTGCAATACAGTAAATTTATAATGCAGCGTCTAAACTTCAAGTCACAGGTACCTCTGTAGTTCGTATGCTGCGTGGCAAGCTACTTCCTGAATTGCTTGCGAAAGCTTCATGAGGAGCACGGATGTTGTACTGATTAGAGGTCATATAACTCAACCTAAGTCCTAATGACTTAGATAAACGGTAATGCGTGATTGTGTTTTTATATACAAAGTGCCCCTCCCCCCCCCCGCACACACACACAGACACAGAAACACACCAATGTACAGGGTTTTTTCACCGCAAAAATTAACTACGCATTTCCGAACTCTACTTCCTTTATCAAACGTAACGCTAGCGGTACGAACCAGATGAAAACTTTTCATAACTAACCGTCATCTCATTAAAAAACTATAAGTTATATTCCGTCATTTTCAATAGGGAAATGGCGACCGACGGAGTTCTCGAACACGTGGAGCTGAATGGCGCCAATTACCAAAAACGGGCTCCATATTCCCCATTAATATTTAAAAAAAAATCACATACAACTTTTGAATAATATAACGGTTCCTTCCGAAACTTAGAGATTTGGTTCGGACCGCTAGAGGTATACATCTCGGCAGGGAATAAGCGTTCGGCATTGCATAGTTTATTGTTGTGTCGAAAAACAAAAACTGACAATAATCTTGGGGGGGGGGGGGGGGGGGGCACGCTGTAATAATGACAAGGTGAGAACGATGGGGACGAGCTTTAGTTGTCCCGCCTCCAGCGCAAGCTTCCTACCTCCGACAACGTATCGGTGTCTCGGGAACCTCGAGTGCGCGCGAGCGGTCAAAACATGGCGAAAAGCACAGATCCAGTGCGGGAGGTCTTGCGTTCGAAAGAGTCGCCCAGCCGTTCTCTTTGTGTTGACACTGCCTTTTCTCAGTGTTGGTTAAAAGACATATAAGAAGTACTTTAAGTGAAGTACAAAGTAAGTGAGATATTATGTACAGCCTCCATATTTTTTTTTTAACAATATCGCGCGAATGTTGACCGGCCAGTAGATCGTCGCCTTGTCGCGGCGTGAAACAGCAAGTCAGCGAGACTATACTCTGTTTCATACTTAGCGTGCAACGCTGTCAAAGCTACTGGCGCGACCGCGTGGCTTCATCTATGGTTTTGTTTGCGCGAGAACGCGTGCAAATGTTCAACGAGATCAAACCCCATGCTCACGCCAGTAGCTTTGACAATGTTGCACACTAAGTATGAAACAGATTATAGGTGTGTGTCTTCTTCTACACGGGCGTAGTCTCGCTGACCTGCTCTTTCACGTCGCGATAAGGTGCTGATGTATACCGGCCGGTCGGCGTTCACGATATATTCTTATGCATTCTGGAGCCTGTACATACTTCAAGTAGTAAGTACACCGGCGAAATGCACTTCAAGTATAGTATATTATACATACAATGTACAGGGTGTCACAAAAAAAATATCTTACACATTCTTTTTTACCGCAAAATTAAACTAGGCATCGCCGAACGCTCATTCTCCACCCAACGATAGCGCTATAGAGGTCACAACCAGATGTCAAAGTTTCAGCCCGATCCGATACCTTAATCAAAAGTTATAAGTGATTTTCTAAAAATTTCAATGGGAAAATGGCGGCCGACGGAGTTTTCGAATACACTGGGCTCTATGGCATCAGAAACCGAAAACAGGCAAAAATGGGCTCCATTTTCCCATTGAACTTTTCGGAAATTCACTTGTAACTTTTGAATAAGGTATCAGATCGGGCTGAAACTTTGGCATCTGGTTGTGACCTCTAGCGCTACCTTTGGGCGGAGAATGAGCGTTCGGCGATGCCTAGTTTATTTTTGCGGTAAAAAAGAATGTGTAATTTTTTTTTTGTGACGCCCTGTACGTTCAGAGTAAAGTACAAGTACGTTTTAACATAATCTATCACAATGCGCTTACACTTCCTTATACTGTTTTCTCTCTTTTTTTTTTTTTACTGGTATGGATTGCCTCGGGGGTAATCGGGGGTGCATCGGTTTTCGGAAATGGCGGCGAATATTGGATAAAGCCAAGTGGCCACAAAGTAATGGTTTTACTCTCGCTGGCGAACTACTTAACGCAGTAAACTTATAAGGCACTTGTCTGTGTCCGCCTTGAAAAATTCATTACTTCACTTGGAGATCCCCGCCCCCAGTATTGCTTCAGAGTTGACAAAGCATAATTTTGCGATACAAAATTAGCGAGACCAAATTTGGAGAATGCACATGTACTTTGAAGTTTAGAGTTCTACTTTCCTACAAAAGTAAATAAAAAAGTACTCTAAGTAATGTACGCGTACAAGTACAAACTCAGAGATTATACTTTGGGCAAATTACAACTTTTCTAAACCTACTTGAAGTAGTACTTGAACCACAATGTGCTTAAAGTACTTCCCAACACTGCTTTTTCCACGGTAGTGTGTGTGTGTATGGGGAATGGGGGAGCGAATTCACTAATTCTTTCAGTGGTCTGACAGTGCCCAAGTCAAATGTTAATTCGGAGTTCGGAGAACTCATGACACGCTGATCAGCAGATATACTACCGTGGTTAGTTAAAATCTTATACACGTTACTGGTTTGGTAACACCGTCTCAGGTAACAAGGTTGCAAATGAAGTGTATCGGTGGACTTTGTGGTTTCACAATTAATAACACACGGCAGCGAGACATTCAAACAACCAAAGTGTTTCGTAATTTTTCTTTTTTTGTTTCATGCAAGCTTTTTTTTTTTTTTTTAGTATTGAGCTTTCTTAGAGCTCTAACCGCCCCATATTGCCCCGCACGTCGCCGAGCGCGCGCGCGCGTGGCCGCATGGTTACCGTGCTTCGCTATCGCACGGAGGCTTCAGGTTCGGTACCACGAAGCGGACTCCTCTTTCATTTATTATGGTTTCAACGAGTTTCCGAAGCGGTAGTGCAGCTTGGTGGTAAGGTGTCTTTCCCATACATAGCGGGACCCTGGTTCGATCCGCAGTGTGGGTTTGCTTTCTTTATTTCTCGAACATTTTGTTTTTTGTCAAAGCATTTGGCAAACATTATGACTCTTTTTTTTTTACGATTAACATGAAAAAAAACAAAAAAACGAATGTTGTCGACGAAACTTCGCTGAACTAAATGGTATGGGACTTCCTATCCGGAGGTGGAGTGGTGGACAGCGGGGCTTGGGTTGCCGACTGGACGCCGCGAAGCGACTTGTACGGGGGAGGGGGGGGGGGGGGGGCCGGGGGGGATTAACACGCTTCCCAGAGACACACGCACCGTCCGAATCCGAAATCGAAATTCCCGCGCGTTACTATGTGTGACGGCGGCAGCGTTTACCTCCACAAGCAGCCAATCCGGCGTGAGCGGCGTTGCTAGGGGGTCTATCGCCTGCGCTGCGTCGGGCGTCAGTCTCGATATTGCGCTTGGTCTTGCTACTCCGCCGATTTTCGACGCCTGCGACACTACCTCTTTGTATTTTTGTTTTCGGCACACGCTCGCCAAATAAAACGCTTAGTTTCTGTTCCCTCGTCGCCTGGTGATCTGTCATTCGTGACAGTACAGCAGTGACCAGCATCTTCTATTTATCTTCAGCAAGGAGCGTACACAAGACCTCAGTCGTAAGATCACAAATTTTTTTAAATAAAGAGTAGACGTTCGTTATCAGAACTGCTTTTTCCTGCACTCTTCTCTAAAAATAAAGCTTTTGAAACAGTCAAAACTTAAGAAACTAACGCCGCAGCCTTTTCTTATCTACTTTAATGATTTCAATATTGCGTCTATTTATTTCAAAGTGCGGAAATCATGAAGCTTATTACTAACAACAAATCGCAAGAGCAATGCCAGTCATCCAAATCACACAAACTCGGGACGTTCAAAACAGCGTAATAATTTTTTTTTAATTTTTATTACTCAGCAACTCGTACTCTGTCCGTGTTTGACCGCGTAATTGGGTGTGGACACATTCATTTTGTCATCGTCGTCGAAATCTTGGCTCAACCAAAAAGAACCCGATTGTAGGCTCCGTATCCACGGCCATAACCTCCGTTGCCTCCTAATCCACGGCCGTAGCCTCCGTAGCCGCCGAATCCACGGCCGTAACCTCCGTACCCGCCAAACACGGGGCCATAGCCTCCGTAGCCTCCGTATCCACGGCCGTAGCCTCCATAGCCTCCGTAGACTCCGTAGCCTCCGTAGCCTCCGTTGCCGCGGCCGTAGCGTCCGTGGCCGAACTGGGCGGCAGCGAGATTATACAGGGCTGCCAGAACCACAAGGGATACGAGGATGGACTTGCAGGACATCATGCTGATTCTGTAATAAAGACTTGAATAAAGCTCTTGACATTACCAAATTGCTTTAGTAAAAATCCTTGTGCGCCATCTACTGGGTGATTCAAGCAGCGGCCAGGCTCTTTAAATCGACCGCAAAATTCGGTTTCTTAACCTATTGCGCTACGACTTTGTGCTGCGTTGCCCACAGAGGGTGCATTTTTTTTGTGTAAAATTTGCAAAGAGCGAGCTTACCTGAGGAAAAAGTGAAAACAATAAAAAGGCTTAGCTCCTATGGAAACGCAGCGAAGCCACCGGTCTTCAAACCATAGGGCGCCTTATGGTTTGAAGACCGGTGGCTGCGCTGTTTTTCCATAGGAGCAAAGCCTTTACCTTTTTCTACTTTTTCTTCAGGTAAGCTCGCTTTTTGTAAATTTTATAAAAAATATGCACCAACTATGGGCAACGTTGCACAAAGTCGTAGCGCGATAGGTTAAGAAACCGAATTTTGCAGTCGATTTAAAGAGCCTGACCGCTCCTTGAATTACCCAGTAGTATTTAAATGCTAAACCTTGCTAAAATTGAGGCTCGGGCTAGTTGGTATGACATATTTGAAAATTAATACAGCCCAAAGGACGAGGGACCCAATGAAGAAATACGCAGACACAGCGATGTGTCTGTGTATTTCTTCGTCTGGCCCCACGTTCTTTGAGCTTATGACATGTCACACATGATTTCTAGAGCTCACTTTTTAAATCTACCGCAAAAAAAAGTCATGTACTTTTTTTTATTTCATATTTTCTAATATTATATACAAGCCCCTTCTGCTTGTTATAAACGCGAATAGTGCTATGGAACCGTTGTTTTCATTTGTAAAATTTATGGTGCCCAGCTGTTCATGAAATACAGTCTCACCTTGAAATGACCCGACTATGAACAAACCTGGGAAATTCGGAACAATCTAGAAGGTTCAGAACTGGCGCACTTCTTTTATTTGCCTCTGTCAAAAATATATATTAGATTAGTTAAAACAACCGATGACAAAATTAGGCAAAACGAAACTATAGAAAGATGGTGCGGGGGTAATATTTTATAATAACGTATACTGGCGCAACTGAAATATACCATGGGCGCATTCAATTTTGAATTAAAAAGAGCTTCCGTGCCATCAGCACGCTGCCCTTAATACTTGAACGCTAGCGCTTGAAGGAAATTTCTTAATGCAGCAGGAATCAGCACAGGAGACGGTGCTTACTGACAAGAACTGTTGTTAAAAACTACCAGCTAAACTTAAAAAAAGCCCTAGATATTGTTGTCTTGGGGTCGTAATTAAGATTTCTAAACGTTTTGATATAGCCATGAAAATATTAAACTGGCAACTCTAGAATGTCAAACATTTCTAAACCTGTATTACCGTTGCCAACACACTTGTTACAACAGTCGTGCTAGCGTGATATAAGTCACTCACCGGTTCTACTGTGGGCTCGCTGAAGCACTGTGGCTGTCAATGGATAACGCCGCGCTTTTATAAAGAGTCGTTTTACCCCGCGGTCTGTAGGGTCTTACGATAAACAGGGAAAACCCACTAAAGGGACACGCGGGGCTCAGCGTCTTTGCTGACCTCATTACGTAAGATACTTGGGGCCGCTGGTGCACCCTGCCATTGTTCCTTAGACGTTAACGGCCCTCCGCTGTCCCTTCGCACATGTTGTAAGGGGTGGTATCGCTCTAGAAACGAAGCAAGCGGGTAGGGCTGTTCAGAGAGTGTCAAGGCTTCGGACGGGGAACTCCCTTCGTGCTCTCGTGGCGGGAATGACCACTGCTCGTGGGCACACAGTTCGTAAGGCGTCCGTTATAAGGGAGTTCACATCGAATACGGTCGAGAGGGTTGCCGGCGACGTCAAGTGCCGCGTGGGTTTAAGATGATTATTCGGGATGCTCGTTGAATAAACGTATCTTGTAGCGAAGTACTGCACATGCCGAACTAATTGTTTCCGTTTTGGAGTGCTGTGGAGTGAAACTTCTGGTTATTTTCTTAAGTAGAGGCTTGGGCGAGTTGGTACTTACTTCGGAATTAAAAACAGCGCAAAAAGACGAGGACCAGACGAAGAAGTAAAACGGACGCAGCGTTTTTTTCAGCACTGCGTCCGTGTTACTTCTTTGTCTGCATGGTTCTTGTCTTTTCGCGCTGTTTTTAATTCCGAAGTTATTTTCTTACGCATTATTGTGGAGGCACACGTTTAAAACGTACGTCTAAATTTTTGCGAAACGTTGTTCGCCAAAAGCTGTATACCCAAAGCTTATGAAAATTGAAAACACCAATGTTTGTAGAGGTTTAGCAGCGCGCCCATTTTCGCTTCCTGGCACCCTTCACACAATGTAACGTTTTCTTCTTGTTTAGTCCTTGTTCAGGTGTAGCATGGCTTTAGGAATTATTATCCAATAGGAATGCTAAGCCCATACTACACTTGACAGGACTGCTGCTTGCGGGACATACTGCTCGCGAGCAGACGTCCTTCCTGCAGCGAGAGTACGGGGATGATTCCCCGTCCAAAGCCCTGATACTCTTTGGACAGCCAGATCTACTCTCTTTCTTCTTTTCTAGAGCGACATCACCTCCTCTTGCAAGTGCCCCAGTGTGCACTAGTGTGTAATGGGGTCGCAGACGAAACCGATCCCCGCGTCTCCCCTTAGTGGACTTTCCCTGCCAACGTAAGGGCCTACAAACAGCGGGGTAAAACGACTCTTTATAAAGGCCGGCGTTGTACCCACTGCTGATCACAGACCTGCAGCGAAGCGACTGAACAAGCGGTGAGTGACTTATACCACGCTACCACGACTGTTGTCGTAAGTGTGTTGGTAACAGTAACATAAATTCAGAAAAGTTTGACAATCTGCAGTTTATGAATACTTAATGTAAAAACATTTAGAGATCCGGATTGCGACCTCGCACCAGAAATATGTTGAGATTCTTTGTTAATTTTTAATTTTAGCTGGCAATATTTTATAGACGCTTTACAGCAGCTGTGCATGGGCGCCGCCATAACTGACCTTCAGTTTTTGTTCTCTCTTATTCCGTTCGCTTGACTTCATCGTTTCCACAGCAGGACAGGTTATTGCCATTTTAAGTGTTACTGTGTCCTTCCCCCCAGCATAGGCCGTTGTGGAGACTCGTCAACGCCCGCTTCAGTGGCTCGGCATCTCGGTAAGACAAGAGAAGGGCGGCTATGGCGGCTCAATCTGGCGCGTGTGTAAAGCGTCTATATAGCAAATCTCTTTGGTAAACTCCTGTAGCAACACAAGAGAAAACGTCTCTTTTGCAGATTTCTAGTGCCTCTAGGACTCGTAGACATGTCATAGTTACAGACGTTGAAGTTGTAAGGACAGCACGCTGATTGCACATAACCCCTTAATATTCGAAATTTTAAGACACCTTAGTAATTTCGATTTGCATCGGTATACAGCAATATGCTATATAGCATATATTCCACATCATTTTCATAGTTTGGTTTTAACTAAACTCATTACAAGTTGAATTAAGCGCTCGAATAATGGTGATGTTCATTGCCGGAAATTGGATCGGGCCGTTGTTGACCGTCAGTGGAGCATGTTGGTGGCGATGGCAGAGCAGGAAGAGATTTGAGATGTTGATATTTTTTCAAGGTTTATTCAATATAATTTCTATCAATGCTTTAGCATTAGAACGTTCGTTTTGACGACACCCCGGCGGTGTCTTTTGTTTGTCAGCGCCGGGGAGGGTAGAAGAAGGAGGGGGAGAGGGTGACGCGTGCGACGCTCCCACTGGTCCGAAGCGCTGTCGTCAGTACGCGTCAACCTTTCCCTCTCTCCCCGGTGCTGACAAACTGACAGACACCGCCTGGTTGTCGTCAATACGAGCCCTTTCGTTTTCGTCAAAGTCACGCTCACAGCTGGCGCGGAGCCAGGAAGGAGGACGCACCGGGGCGCGGTGCGACCCGGGCGTGCTCAGTCAACACCTCCTAGATAAGAAAGACTAAGTGCTGAATTTTCCTGCGTCACTAATGAAGGTCACCGTAGACCACAGATTGGACACGACTACGGCATCAAGGCTCGGCAAAGAGACGTGTTCACAATGATTGGACACAAGTTACAAGCAAACGCTGACACTGCACTCGTCGCCAATCTGTGGCCTACGGTGGCCTTTTTTAGTGACACAGGAAAATTCAGCACTCGGGCTTTTTTATCTAGGAGGTGTTGGTTGAGTTGCCGCTCTGCCGTCGCCGGTTGTTCTTCGCTCTCGGTTTCCGTGGTAGTGGTGCGTGGGCTGCGATGTCTCTGTGTTGAAAAAACGATGGATGCGGTTCCCCTAACGAGTATAATGGATGTGGTTCTTCCCACAAGTGAGATGGATGACCGTATCCAAGGGCGTCGACGCACTCTGAAAGGCAGAGAACAAAAAAGGGTGAAAAATATTACAGGGAGATTAATTGGTGGATTCTTGGGAAACCCGTTAGCATGATCCTTGGGAAACACCACACGCATCCCCCTTTGGGAAACGCAAACACTGACCCCGTAACGAGAAAAAGAAAGAGGCAACAAAAAATAGACGAAGCAAAAGAGAAAGCCAAAACAGAAAAGGGAAGGAGTCAGCGTTAGCGATTCCCAAAGGGCGACTTCTGTGGCATTTCCCAGGGATCATGCTAACGCATTCTCTAAAAACCCACCAACGGATCTTCCTCTTTTTTTTACCAACTATATACACCCTAATGTTTTGCACAAAGTATGGGTTAAGGCATCGTTGAGGCGCGATGAGGCGCTCAAGACCCCGCTAAAATCGCACTTTTTTTAACGTCTGCGGCTTTTGTAGGGGATCACCTTCTTCCCTTCTAACCGGGACAGGCCAATCAGGTTAAACCTGGTCAGTGCCAGGTAGCGGATTCTCACCCAATAATCGGCTGAAAGTTGACACAAATGTCCGAAAGCCCCGAACGAACAGTTACAGCTCAGAATTCCTGATAAAATCGGTACATGGACTGCTCGCCGCCATTCCGGCGCCAAGCCATGACTGCACAGCTGTACATTGATAAACTGGCTCTAGCCTCGAATAACCGAGACATCAGTGTCGCAAACAATGGAAAAAATTGACTCGCGTAGGCGCAACACGTACGCGCTGTGTACACGACTGTACATGGCCTTGAGAGCCAGGTGTCAACTTTTTCGAATTTGCCCCAACTGCCCAGGTTTGTCCATACCTCGGCCATTTCAAGGTAAGGCTTCGTTTCTTGAACCTTCTGGGCACCATCCAATCTGCAAATGATAGCAAGAGTTCTGTAGCATCCTTCGCTTTTACGACGAGCAGCAAATGCATGCGTGTAGTAAAAAGAGACGAGAAAACAAAAAGAAAAAGAATGAAGGGCACGGCTCTTTTTCTATATCACATTCATAAAGCGCGCTATGGGAACCATGTGTGATGTGTCATACACATAAACATGCGCGGCCGCCTCTGAAAACCGCTAGCTGAGGTTTTGTAATCTAATTAAATAAATTGCAAGAAGGCACGAAGTTTACTACTAAATAAGTTTGGTCGTGTAAAAAACGGTATTCTTATGTTAATTACAGAATCAACATGGCGTCCTGCAAGTCCCTCCTTGTGGTTCTTCTGATCCTAGCAGCCTTGTGCAGCCTCGTCACCGCCGAGTTCAGCAACGGAAGCTACGACCGTGGATTCGGACGCTACGGAGGCTACGGCTATGGATACGGCGGTTACAGAGGTTATGGGCGTGGATTCAGAGGCTACGGAGACTATGAACCTTGGTTCGGAGGCTACGGGGGCTACGGCCCTATTTTCGGAGGCTACAGAGGCTACGGTCACGGATTCGGAAGCTACGGAGGCTATGGCCGTGGATACGGTGGCTATGGAGGTTACGGACGCTACGGAGGATACGGAGGCTACGGAGTCTTTGATCGTGGATTCTACGTTTGAGCCAAGCTTTTGACGGCAATGACAAGGTGATAGTGTCCTCAGCAGTCTAGGCAGGAACATACTGAAAGATATAAAAAAAAAGAAATAAAAAAGAACTAAAAAAAATTATTGCCTTATTTCATAATGATCCCAATCAGTTGGATTTCAAAAGCTGGCGTGGATCTCGAAGTTCATTATTAAAGGGGCACTAAAGTCAATTTTGGAAAAGGTCGTTTTTGATCATATATTGTTTAAAATGTGTTAGTTCTCACATTTACCAAGTCCTATATTCCAAAACCGCCTACTAATCTCAGGGCAAGAGAAAAACTTGTGGGCTCTTTTTTTCTGCGGATTACACTGTGTGGACCAATGAAAGCCCTAAAATACGCGCAGATTCCGAATGATTTTATTATAACTCATCTTAAAGAGAGTCTGATAGGTACGCATTGGGATAAGACTCCTCTTTTTCACCGTGGGCAAAGCCATCGCTTGCAGCTCGCCGACAAGCGCCCTTCGTCGACCACTTCACTCGGAAGAAAATTCTGGGCGTGTCGTGATCTATGAACACACTTCTAATGCGGAAATAAGCTACGCATGATTGTGATTTCGGGCTTGTTGGGATGTTCAGAGTGTTTAGATGGAGTTGTCACCACAAAAGGACGATCTCAGAATCGACTTTAGTACCCCTTTAATAAAGCATTTTCAGATGATTGCATTTTAGACACTGTCCTAGAATTGAATCAAATAAGTACAAAAGAAAAGACAACAACTTCAGTTTTTATAGAGTTGACGTTCCCTAATGTTTACACTTTCGAACTCTGTGGGAACAAAAGTCTGTTGTGATAGCGAACGTATGAAACGCTTATCTCAGTCAAATTATGGTGGACGTACGACTAATACCCCCCTTAGCAAAAGGCGTAAAAGTTGGAAATTAAAGACTTTTTCATGTGTTTCTTTTTTTATTTTTTTAGTTTACTTTGTTCTTAATATAATAATGTGTTTAGGTGAAAATAAGTTGGACAGATATTTTGATTTTTGTCAATTAACTGCCAGAGGAAAATAATTTATTACAAGAGAGAATCGAACTAAATGAACTTAAACTTCAATCTTTACCCGAATCCTCCATTCGTTGGTTACTTAACAATAGACGGCACATTAAGGAAACAATTTTTCGTCGTTTTTTTTTTTTTTTTTACTTTTTACGGGTACTTACATATCGGTGTGTCGTACTTCATATTTATCACGAAAAGCAAGTTTTTTATGGGGGCCTAAACCACATATTTTCAATAATGTTCTGAAAAAAAAACACTTTTTTTTATTCAGTGAAGAATATCATCCGAACATTTTAGCTCCTAAACTTATTCAAGAAGAACATGGTAGCAGATCATCTACATAAATATACGTGTTTCTTGATGCATATTAATCAGAGATACGAAAAATGCCAGATATACTTAACTGCCTCATCAATCGCAAATGGTTCTGAAACTCGAGGCAAGTATAAGCCTAGTCTAAACCAAAAATGCAACTTTTGTTGTTGTTTTTGTTAATCAACCATTTATTTTATTTTATTTTTAAGTTCAGAAACAACTTCTTCGAACAAGCCAAAATGTTTTTTATTTTTATTTTTTTGAGGTTCGGAACTCACATTCTCCGATATCTATGTTGCCACTTGTCTAATAGCATTTCTCCCCGATACTGAAGAATGTCTAAAAAGTTTACGAGACTTAACTTGTCACAATGAAATTGTTCTCACTTCCAAAAAAAATTTTTTTTTTTACTTAAAAAGAATCAATATTTACACTTTCTCAAGACAGCTCGCTACAACATGAGAGAAAATTGGGCCATATTTCAAATGGGTAGTTGCGCAATATAAGTTAACACATGGGTAGACTGGCAGTTGAAGACACGCGGGGACGGGGATAGTCATGGATATTGTATTACTGTTCTATAGCCAATGAGGCTATTATATGAACCAATAAAAATGATAAAATAATTAGAAAGAAGTGTGACAATAAGAGGCGGTTCCTTATTGCCACCACTTCTATCTTTCTATTTTTTTTCAATTGTTTATTAATGTGAGATTAGCTTTAGTTGGTACGTTGGTACATCAATTAATAGGCCCTATAACGTTTACGCAAGAAGTAGACACAGACTTCACTACCAAAGTTATTATTAGCTTAAGAAACGAAGGAAATGGTATGTTATTGCCACGTTTCTTGCTTCGAGATGGGATTGGATTGGATTGGATTTGAATTAAATCAAATGTGACTGATTTTGATTGAATTGGACTGATATGCATGCACTATTGAATTTGATTGAATTTGATTGATTTTATTTGAATTTTTGGATTGGATGGGATTGCATTGGATTGGATGAGAACCGACAATAAGGTTCTCAAAACTCGCCACGTCCTGCGTTCTATTAAGCTGTCAGTGAAGCACACAGTGTATCTCGCTTCCGTGTCCGTGCTTTGGTGCGTTAACCACTCTAGGAGCCTTTGTTTCTCGTGAAAGTCGCAGAAGTCGCGAAGCACACAACTTCTGCGATGTCCGTACAGCGCTTCTGTTTTACAATGTCAACAAAAAAAGAAAACAAAAAGAACATTCACAGTCAGCAGGGAGTTTAAGAATTTTCCCGGCGTCTTCGATGCCTCAAAGGTAACGTCACGTGCGTATCCCTCTTTATACAACACGATGGTGCTGTTGGTCTTTTATTCAGGGCGCGTGATACAATGCAGTGGAGGTCATTACTCCAGTCCGGGACCTATCGGTATGCCTCGGGCATCTAAATAACTACTCAAGTCCGAAACGGCCGCTGAGCACGTCGCGTCTATAGTGACGAAGACAACGACGCTATAGGCAGCAGTTCCTTGTGGGGAACACCTAGGTGGCCTTGAGTGCGATCGCTTTGGCGAGGCGTCGCAATGGACTTCCTATATAGAGCTCGCCGATTATCACTGCAGGTCACTGTCCTGTAGCAGTACTCCAGAGCAACAGGTAAGAGATCGAAGCTCGTTGGTGTCACAGTCAGCTCGGAGCCGCCGATCCTTTGTTTGCTCTGCATTTCCTGGTTGACGATCTATGCCAGCATATTTGGACAGTGACAACTAAGCGTTTAGCTAATGAAGTATCATTGTAAACTCCACTTTTTTTATATTTATAACTTTCAATGGTCTCGTTCAGTCTTTTTATCCCATATCAAAGGTTAGAGTTGTAGAAGGTGTGGGTTCTTAAATAGGGGTGCATATTCAGAGATTTTATTATGATTAGCTGGATTGTGAGTGGAACAAACAATCGGAATGTTACAACATTAGATAAGAAGACAACTAATCGATTCTACAGTGTGCTAAAATAATGCGCGTTCAAAAACAAAAAAAACTCAGCACTTTAATTGTTGTGTGTTAGGCTGGTCCCCGTCTCCACTGGTGCGCTGTATCATTCGCAATTCTGTTGAGGCAGTTTTTACTCAGAACGTCCGATCACCTCCACGAACTTAAACAAAACTGATGTTGAAAGTGCAATATAGATTTCAGATGAACAAATGCCCCCCGACTGCAGCGCCTGCGGACTAAGCTACCCATAGTATACTCTTCTCCAGTTTGTGGAGAACCTTTGGCTTTGCCTCCACATGCCCCGTGCCGAAGCTCACGTTCCCCGCCAATGTAAGGCTTGTTAACTCCTCCAACGTCTCCAGAGCCAAAACCGGCATTTCGCGTCAGCCTGGGAACTTTCGAGCCCCGTATGAAGGCAGGCTGCGATTGACTACTGGCGAAGGGTTCATAACTGGGCTAGTTGGTAGTTAGACATTTGAACGGTATTAGCGCACACGTATGAAGAAGAGAGAAGAGACTTTTCTGTCTCTTCTCTCTTCTCCATACGTGTGCGCTAATACCGTTCAAATGTCTGACTACTGGCGAACTTCCGCTAAGGTTTGCGTTACAGCACCGAGCCGGTGGCCCTAAATGGGCATGATACCCTCGTTAGGAGGGAGAAGAAGCAGGAGACAAAGGAGGCGGCCGGGTTACTTAAGTAGAGAGCAGGCGGAAGTATATAGAGAGTCTTCATTGAGTGTCTACATTCGAATGGCCTTCATTCGGGTAGTCTTCAAAGAGGGAGTCTACAAGCCGTGGCTGTGACCGGACGAACGGGGCTTGGGCGACGGAATGTGAGTTAGTAAACAGTTTGATGGAGCTTGCTGTGTTGTGTGACTTCCTTGGGAGCAACTGGAGCTTGGCTTGATCGAATCGGGCGACGTGTGCAAGGTCAAACGATCCCACAAGTTTTATTTATACAATTACTGTCATCAGTTCTTAGGGCCCCACCTGATATTTCCTAATGGTCTTCATTGCATAATACACATGATGTCCTGCAAGTCCCTCCTTGTGGCCCTCGTGGTCCTGGCAGCCCTGTGCAGCTTTGACGCCACCCGGTTCGGCTGCGGAGGCTACGGACCCGGCTTCGGCTACGGTCAGGGCTTTGGTAGCTACGGAGGCTTTGGCCGCGGATTGGGAGGCTATGGAGGCTACGGCTGTGGATTTGGCCACGATCACGTTTTCGGTTTTTGCGGTTGGGCTACAGTTCCATGAACAATAACACTCTCAATAAGCCACACAAGAACACGCCTGGAAAAATGGAAAGAGCACGAGTTGCTGAGCACGAATTGATGAATAAATTATTTTTGAATTTTACAATGCTCCCAATGTTAAAATGCTCTTTAAAAATTTGTTTGAAATACTCATTTTAGGGTGCTTGTACATTGCAAACATCTGACGCGGGATTGAAAACATTAAAATAAACAGAAGAGGGAGCAGCATAAGTTTCTGTAGAATTCACGTACCGGGAACTGTTTTTTAATGTTTAGATATCTATGCGAACAAAAACCGTTTGTCATAGCTAATATCTGAAAGGCTTACCTCAGATTAACTGAGCTTACGGCTAAAACGCATAAAAGTTGGGAAAGGAAAATACGGAATCTGTGTGCAGTGCATACGCATTTTCTTATTTTTCATTCATCCTTCCTTTCTTTTTTTATTACTCGCTCATTTCGAGGAAAGCTGGGATAATACTTTCCTAGTTGTCACTAAACTAGCAGATTAATGCAATTTACAAGAAGATGAAGAGGAAGTCTAAGCCCATATAGCATTCAAGCTTTGCCCGAATTTTAATTGTGTGGGATATTCAGCGGAAGGCAGGCAAACTAACAAGACAATTTAGTTTTTACAGCGGAGCTGTTAAGGGCTAGTTTCACCAGTATCGTGTCCGTGGACAAACAAATGTCGACGCAAAACTCCAGACAGTTACCGCCATCTATGAGCGACGGCAGCAACCAGACAACCGGCTTGCCGGTTGTCTTGGTGCCGCCGTCGGGGAATCAGTGGCCGAGTGGGCTAGCGCACACCAGCTCGGAGCACGTGGAGCAAAAGCTCGCACTGAAAAAACGAGGGGTCCTGGGTTCAATCCCCACCCCTGCCCGTTTTGATATGGATGAGCACCGTACCGGCGTGCGGTCGTGTACCAGTACTGTGTGGTGCACGTTAAAGACCCCAGGCTAGCGGCTGTATTGCACTAGCTAAATTTCTCATATACAGCGATTGACTCGTCGCAACTTTGAAATGGCTGACCAACTACACGCTGTCTGAATATCCACACGACCCCCAATTGCCGCCGTCGCTCATATATGGCGGCAATCTTTCCAGCCTCTCCACTCTGGTTTTCACCAGAGTGGAAAGGCTGAATTTCTCTAGGCGTCGTTCTAGAATTCGTCCTAGACGTCGGCCTTTTGGCGTCATCCTTGAGGTCGTTCAAGAAGTCGTCCTTGAGGTGGTCCTAGACGTCATCCTCTAGGTATCGTCTTAGACGTCTTAAAGATAACAGCTTCACTGGTCCTCCATCTTCACGTGAAGTGAAAGGGCTCTACATCATTTTCTTGTTTTCTTGTTTTTTTTTTTGTTTTTCAAGCTTTAAGGTTATAAATGTATTTTGGCGTGGTATTTTATATTTCTGATGTATAAAAGACAACACCTCTAGTAAATGTTGAGTGGAGATTTCATATGTAACCGTTTTGGTAAAATAACTTTTGCATTTGTTGTCAAGCTGTCTAAATAACAACAATCAGTAAAAAAAAAGATTCGCCAATAACAGATACGTAAAAATTAATTTTAAAGGGATTGTCCGGTGAAAACCGGAAGTTCTTAAGATTTCGTGATGGTTACCTGGTGGGAGCCTAATGATTAACATAGGCCATTTTTATTCCATTAAACGACACCCCAATTTAGTGTAATCAACGACTGATAATTGAACGAAACTCCATGCCGAATTTCGCAAGTATCAACGGCTGCACTCCCATGCCTGACGTGACGTCACACCAGTCTTGCAATTGTCATATCCTATGCCTCATTCCTCCGTGGGAACACTGTGCTCCCGACGCACCGCAGCATTCCATATTACTCGCCACTGTAAATGTCGTGGAGAAGTGTGGAGCGTGACAACCGCACAACAAAAATACCCTTTCATTCTAAAAAAAAAAAAAAATCTAGCGCAGCAGCGAGGGTGAACCACGTCGTACCGCTCACGCGGAGGACAAAATTCGAAGTGCACTTCAGTTCGGCGCGTTCTTTGCCTGATGTTACCTCAGAAACTCCGCTTCCCTGAAGGTGGAAGAGGAAAACGCCGTTTATGCACGCTTGGGTTAAAATACAATTACTCCTCCAGGGAAGCACACAAAATTCAGATTTGTCGTGGAAGATGCTCCCACAGCCATTGACAGTGAGGTCTAAATGTTTTCATGAATACGAAATTTGACCGGATAATCCCTTTAAGAGCAGTCGGAGCACAGCATGTAGAAAAACAAAAAAAAATAACTCGCATTTATAGATAATATCATTCAAATCAAACAGGAATGCAAGATGACCAACCATATATAACTATAATTATCAACCACAAACTCAACTCCTATATCTCGTTGAAAGGTGGGCGTCGTCTAGGTCAAAAAAAGCTCGTGTATTTTTTTTTTTTTTTTTGCAATCCAGTGAACGGGAAGAAGCTACAGCAGCTGCGTACCTAGGGGTGATGGCGCCCATGGCCAGTAGTTTTGTAGGGGGACACGATGTGATGTTGTATGCTCTTAATGGGTCGCAGGGTAGCAGAAATTGAGACGCAGTGCAGTGGAAAAAGTGTTCAGGGCTCCCCCTGCGCTGGCTGCCATCTTGTGTTGCGTCCTGGCGTACCTAGGCTCTGACGCCTCGGCGGCCGCCGTATTTCGTCACGAGGAGACCGTTGTACACCTCGGGCTCAGCCCGCGGTGTCCGAACCTAGCTCAGGGCTTCCTCATTTCCTCCTGTGTAGTCGTCTGCCCGGTGCCCACCACCCAGCCCCTCTCCCCATGCCACACTCTAGGTGCGCCACTGCATTGTAAAGTATCACTTTAAAAAAAAATCCTAAACGCCAGATCTAATAAGGATAGGTCAGGTAAGTATGCTACATCTGTAAGGCTGTCCCCTCCAGGTCAACTAAACGTCATTCGTAGCCACGTGTTCCCGAATATGAAAACAATAGCTTTAATGTGCAGGAGTCAAACTGCAACAAAGATTTTCGATGCCATTAATATCACAGAACAGACTGGCAATGTGAATAAGTTCCCCGGCCGTTATAAGATATTTCCTAAAAAAAAAATAATCTTGCATTTATGCAACCGCATTTTAGCACGCGGATATGCAAGTTTTCTATTCTAAAGCATATCATTTCTTATGACAGAACCCACTACTCCCTGGAATTCGTACGTCCGGCAGTCTGTCCACCCGCTCGTCTGTGCATATCCTATGGCAGGGAATGTGAGCACAAGTTTAGCTACCATGGCAACATATGCAAAGTAATGCACACACGAACTTAGTAAAAATGTACCAAGGATGCGCATTCTTCACTAGTAGTCGAACCCAAAATCGTCCCTCCTCCTCGCAGCCCGATGGTCTACCCCTGCGCCATCTGGGCGACATTCTACGTGCACCTGCTAAGGTGTGTGCCTTACGTCTCCAACATCAGTTAACCCCTGGCGACACACTGCGTAGTGCATGGTGATGTGTAGAAGAGGATGATGGCAACTAACCTACAATATGTTATTCACTCTCCGCAAGTTTGATAATGCCTTCAAAACAAATTTAAACCAACGCTCCTTAAATAATGTTTTGCCTTATATTCAGCTGCTAGTAGACCACTCTGTGTCTCCTTCCTGTATTCACGTTTTGACGCTTTGTAGCTTATATGACTGTTCATCTTTATGCAATATATAAACACAATGTACACAACTTTTGCGACGCCCATACACCGCTTTGGTTTGGTCATTTACGGCGTCACTAAGAACATTCGCCGGTATTTTCAAGGCCTTAAATTAACACCACGTGCAACTCAAATTGTATTCGATGCTACGTATCTCAACGCACGTGGTGCAATGCATTCGAGGCCACCGCCGTAGCCTAAGGCCATTCCATATGCCTCGGGTATCTAAAGAACGTGTGCAAACAGAAGCACCCGCTGAGCACGTCGCGTGTAGTGACGAAGCCAACGACACTAAGAGCGCAGTTCCTCGTGGAAAACCTGTAGGTGGCCTTGAGTGCGGTCGCGTCGGCGTGGCGTCACGTTTGTAGGCCTACATAAAGCTCGCCGATGATTCCTGCAGATCACAGTCCTTGAGAGGTACTCAACAGCAACGGGTGAGAGACTGAAGCCTCTGCGTCACAGTAACCTCGGAGCCGCCGAAATGATTGTGACGCCCTTTATGCTCCTTAACTGGTTGAGGATTGAGCCCAGGATATCTAGACAGTTACAAGTAACCGATTAGCGAAATCTAGTCTCAATCCACCTCTGAACCTTCTCAATATACAGAGCTTCTTGTTGTGCATCCTCAAAGTCAATATTTGGAGTTGAAGGAGGCGTTGCTTCCTATAAATAGCCGTAAATTCTGGTATTTCATTCTATTTTAGCTGGATTTTGAGCGTAACAAAACGTCAGAATGTTTGCACTTGGAATAGGGAGACAGGTCGTTGATTCCGCAGTCTCCTGGAATGTTGCACGCTTCTAAAAAAATGAGCATACTAGTCCTTGTATGTTGTTAGCAGGTCATAGTCTCCACTGGTCCGCTGTGTCATTCCCAACGCCGCCATACTATTTCCCTTCAGAAATTCAAAGCTCCAAGATGGACTTCAACACAGAAAAGAAGCTGAGAGCGCAATATACTTCGGATGAGCTCGTGCCGACTGTAGTGCCCCTGCGTATACTAAGCTACCCGTAGCAGCCCCTGCCTACAGTTTTATTTATACGACCAAAGTGATCAGTTGTTGAGGTCCCAGCTGACATTCTCTAATGGCCTCCATTGCAGATTCAACATGATGTCCTGCAAGTCCCTCCTTGTGGCCCTCCTGGTTCTGGCAGCCCTGTGCAGCCTCGCCGCCGCCCAGTTCGGCTACGGAGGCTACGGACGCGGCTTCGGTTATGGTCGCGGACTCGGTGGCTACGGGGGCTACGGTCGTGGATTCGGCGGCTATGGAGGCTACGGCCGTGGATTTGGTTACGGTCGCGGTTTCGGCTTTTATGGTTGAACCACGATTCTAACCTTGAGGACATATAGAATGCGCCACGGAAGACTACGCTTGGAACATGGGAAAAAGCAGGAGTTGCTAAACAAGAATTGACAAATAAACTACAGGTTCATTTTGTTTTATTTTATGTATTATAATTTTATCATAATGTATGTATTATAAGCAACATATAAATTTAAGGGCGAGTGGAACTGTCGTGAACGCAGTAAAAAAACATGCCAAGGTTGAGGTAGAAACTGCCCCACACTTTGGAAATGAGTGTGATAAAAGCCCGCAAGAAAACATTGTGATAGAGCGAAATAATTGAATTTTTAACATATCAGTGGTCTATCATGAGGTCAGCAAGGGAGAAATTGAGAATTAGGTTTAGTTCATGTTACTATATATTGGAGCAAACAAAAGGAAAGGAATAAATCTCATACCCTCATTTACTTCAGAATGAGAGATGCACCCTACAAACGTTTCCATGTCTATTTTCCCGCAAAGTAAATAGAGGGTCAATTACAACAACAATGCGTAGGCCCAAAAACAGGTATGGCTCGAAATCCCAGTGCGCACTGAGACAATGAACGTGGTGTTTTAATTCCGCAGTTCACGTTTTCAAGTCAATCTGCATGATCACTCGTCGCCGAACAGAGTCATCTAGCCGTCTTGCAGAGTTACCAGTGAGGCGGCATGTATCCTTCAATGTCATTTCATCTCACACTATCAAATTTAATGTGCGCCTACCTTAAAAACAATTACGGTCCCATGCACGTAAGATCACAACCAACTGTTCCATCAAGTCGAAAATGTTTTAAATTTCTTTAATTCGCAGCGATGTGGTCGATCATTTATGCCTTCGACCGTGATTTTGTTGGTCGCAGGCGAGCAACAGATTTATGCAAATCATAATCATTATCGATTATCCTAAACAAAAATGCAGTTCGTTTAGTTCTCTCGGACCACTGAGCCAGGTACTGCAAACTACAGAGGGATGTCGATGAATTACAATGCCCGAAAACCCTTCGAACTTATGAATGGTGTGGGCGATGGGATACTTGGCGTGTAGAATACTCTCACCGGTGTAGCACGCTCAGACCACTGAGGTTGTAACTATAGACTTGCGATTCGCCGAATTACGGCCGAAGTTAAGTACCATTACCTTTTGGAATGCTCTACAAATTTACTCGTTTCCAGCTGATTCTGGCTATAGCAATACTTTACCTTTCAAAGGTTTGAGTTGTAAGAATATGGAAAACAACTGCGGTTTTCAAGCAAATTAAAGTAACTAGCAGGGCGCCCCGTTTGAAGAAAAATATCATAGAAGAATGATTGGAGAAAACGAATCGCCAGACCTTCAAACAGCGCGTTTTCTTGCCATGGCGTCTCGCAACGAAACTTATAGATTACTTCTAAAGGACAATTATACAAAAAAACAAAAAAAAACTTTAAAAAAACATGCGCATTATTAGTAAGCCGTCAGCGAAAACAATATGTATGGTTCTGCTGTCTGTTGGTTGTTTTTTGCCTTCGTCCCAGCATCAACATTCTGCATTGCAAGCGTCCACTTACGGTCTCAATAGCCCTGGCATGGGGGATCGGTGGCCAAGCGTGTCAGCGCACCGCATCTCGGAGCATATAGAGCGAACGTTCGCGATGCAAAACCGAGGGATCCTGGGTTCAATACCTACCCCAGCCCGTTTTGGTCTGAATTGGCATCGTACTGGAGTGCATGCATGTATCACTCGCTACTGAGTACTGCACGTTAGAAATCCAAGACTACCAGGTATTGCGCACTGGCTACGTTTCTCCTTCACAGTATCCGAACCGCTAGTTCGTCTGCTTCTTGCACAGAGGTTGCGATGATGTTAGAACGCCGAGCTCTTATTGGATGATTAAAAAATATAGTGGGTAGACCTTGAAGCATCTAGCATTCAGTTCTACTCATTATCCTTTCAATCAAAGCCAATCAGAGCTCGGCGTCGTTCTGACGACCCGCAACTCCGGCGCAAGAAGCAGACGACTTGCAATCCGCATAAACCAGTGCCGCTATAGACTGTTTCATTGTGGGTAGCGCCATTTTGAGAGCGAGAGAGAAGAGGGGAAAGGGCTACCGGCGCTTTCCCCCTTGCTGGTGCGTTAGAAAGAGTGAAAGTCCCGGATGATAGGCTCCGCCGGTGTTAGGTGTATGCATTGCCCAAACTTCGTTCGCGCTTTCTTCTTTGTTTTAAACTCTCAAACTTAATTAGAGCCATGGGCTTGGATGGCAACAGTCTCCCGGTCATCGGGACATCATTGCTCGGTTATAGAGTGGATCAATAATGACAGAAAGCCTCGAATGCTGTCCGAGGACCATATAGCTTGCACGGAATCAAGCAAGTGCGGCTGCAATGGTTTTAAGCTCCATCGTTTTCCATGTGACCCCGATCTCCGGCGGCAGTGGATTGCGTCCGTAAACCGAAAAGATTTTTCCCCAACGCCATCCTCAGGACTGTGCTTGGAACATTTTGTGAATGGAGCGCGCACCGAACGCTGTACCGCCGATGAACATGGGGTACTGAGTCGCAAGGTGCGAGCGAGCTTTCTCGTGATAATTGCTGTTTCAGCTAGTAACGTTTTGTAACTGAACTAATCTTTATATTGATATTTTGAATTGGTGACACTGACTCGATTTCATCATCTACAACACTTAGCTGAAATCTCATTTCCGCCGCCGGGTGAGGCTGGAAATTGTCGAAAAGTTAGTTCTATCGGTGTTCCTGAATCACGATCTCCTGCGCTACGCCAGAGAGCTGTGCACCTATGTTGACCATCACAACGCTACCAGATTCTTCTTGTTTTCAAGATTAGTACATAATGTAGCTGGAAAGACACCTTAATTTTCTGTTACTGAAAGTTGAAACATGCTCATGCATCGATTTTGAATTGTTGAATCAACTGCGCATGTTTAGAACGCGCTTCACAGCCCAATAGACGAAGATGGCAGTGCGCAGAAGATTTGTGGATTGATCTATATGCCGAAGCAATCATGGCAGTCTCCACGGGTAAAACCAGACTTCTATCACAGAACCATCTGGGTCGCTGCCCGAAAATTATAAAGTGCGAAAACAAAGACAATTAACGACCGAGCAAAGTATTATTAATGTGAAAACATTAACTATCCCATGGAGCGGAGCCAGCGGCGTCTGTAACCGCGATAAATCGCGAAAGGAACGCCCATTCTCCCATTGGCTGAACAAAATGGCTCCTAGATAGCCATTGGCGGCCGCTTCACGAGAGCGCGCGCTCGGCCGCCGCTCTCGTGGTAGCGTTGCCGAAGGGAAGGGGGGGGGGGGGGGGGGGGGTGACGTGCTCTCGGCCGCTGCTGCTCTCGAGTCAGGCGTTGCCGGAGGGGGGTAGGGGGCTGCGGACGCTTCTGCTCCTTCGTCGCCGAGGAACATGGCGGCGCTTGACGCATCTACTCTCTTAAAAATGACTGCATGTCTACTTACCCGCAAAACATTTGAAGAGCCAATCTCTGCGATCAACGAAATCAGCTCAGCAAATGATGAGGCAGAACATCTGTTTAGACGTCAAAATTAAGTCTGCGCTGTGGCATTACGCATTGCAAGCATGACGTCTTGCATTGCGCAATGCCACAGCGCAGGCTTCATTATTAGGTCTAAACGGATGTTCCGCCTCATCATTCGCTGAGCTGATTTCTTAGATTGCAGAGATTGGCTCTTTGAGTGTTTTGCGGGTAACGGGACGCGCAGGCATTTTGTAGAGTGTATACAGACATGTACACGTTACCCAAAAAAAAAGTAACTAAATACCGTTACTCGTTACTCGCTCAAAAAGTAACTAAATACGTTACTCGTTACCGATTCTCAAAAGGAACGCGTGAGTTACCTCAAAAGTAACGAGTTACTTTCCACGTTACTTTGACGACCAAATACACAACCGTTTTTGTTTCATGGTTTATTGTTTTCTTTTTAGTACTCATTGCCCTTCAGCAGCAGCTGCCTGTAGAAGTTTTCATCAGTTATGTTTCCCCGCTTTCTTGAAAATATATCTCCGGCGACGCTGAAGAGTCGTTCTACCGACGCGCTCGAAGGAACGGCAGTGTTGTGCTTCAGGAAGAGCTGAGGAATCTTCGAGAACTGCGCCTTCATTGAGGACAGCGGGTAATGGGTTATGTGCCTCCCCGTGTTTGCAACCTCCAGGTTTACATTCGGTCCGTACCCGTTTCTAGAAGGTTCAACCAACGAACCTGATTGTGCTCGCTGGGTGAAGGACATTCCCAGCTGTAGAGTTCAGTACAGCAACGTTTATCGCTGGACCCGTCAGTCGAACCGTTCGACTGACGTGTTCAGCGATATACGTTGCTGTACTGTCATACTGGTTAGTTGTTTTTCGGGTTGCCCATCTGCCTTTGTCACAATAGACGCATACTCAGGTTAGAATAAAAACAAGGCCGTTTAAGCGGTGTTGTACACGTTACTCCTCAAAAGTAACGAGATACCGTTACTCGTTACTTGGCCTTCAAAGTAACTAAATACCGTTAGTCGTTCCTTTTCTAAAAAAGTAACTAAATACGTTACTCGTTACCGAAAATAGTAACTAGGTACAAGTAACTCGTTACTTGTAACGCGTTACGTACATGTTTGAGTGTATATCGTCGGCGGCCGCTACCTCGGCAGTAGCGAAACGTGGGCGCCTGTACACCGCAGATGAACTAAGGGAGCGGAGGAACGGCATTCATGCATTCGCATTCACAACTCATAAGTAGTGCTTAGGTGTCCTCGGAATTTCTTGCGTTAATAACACATCCCCTGTCCAGTGGCACCGATTTGGCTGATCCGATGCTTTCTGGTGCGTCCATCTCGATGATTACCGTTTTTCGAACCACGCTCGCTTTTGTTTACAAACGTTACCCCTGCGGCTCCCTCTATACTTCCAGAAGTTCCTAAGCGCATACAATCACGCGATGCGCTCCCAGAACTGGTCCTTTGTCTTCCGTCAATTTGCATTAACCAATGAAAAGGACGATTGGCACTATGTTCCAATGGCCATGCGGCACCAGTAGCAGGAAAGGTGGACGCCTTGTAGCCAATGCGACTCCGTGGCGATTGGATCATGGCACTCCCTTCTTATTGGTTGATTCGAATAAAAATTGATTGGTGTTTGACTGACTTGGGCCTATCTATAGACATGCAGGAGCTTTGTGTACAGTTTCAACATCTTCAACGGAGTGAACCAAATTTGGGCGATGGTGTTTTTTATTAGTTTGCAGTAGTATGGCATTAGAGGTAGCATTCACGAGCGGGAGTCGTATTAGAAGCTGGCGTGTCAAAGTATACCGCCTCAAAATGTCTAAAAATACCCGCAGTTTCCCTTTTTCCGCGGAGCACGGGATGCAGACCAATTATTTCGATCCACGGAGCGAGACCAGCAAACGGCGAGGCAAAAAAAAAATACTGAAAAAAAAAAAAAACTGACGGAAGTAGACACTCTGTGCGACGTATGCAACCGCGAAAGGGAAACTATAGAACATGTAAGTTTAAGGTGCACGGGGCTTCGTCCCACCCTCTTGGCGGGGATGACTACGGATTTGGAGGGGGCACTGGGATTTCCGGACATAGATGGACGAATGGATAGGGAAAGAATTGCGGTAACTAAGAGGAGATTGGAAGATTGGTGGAAGAGATCTAGGAAAGGATAAAGAACAAATACAGATAAAAATAAGCAATAAATTCACTTGAAAAGAGAGGGGAGGGGGTCTGTTATAACAAAATTCATGCAAATTTTTAAAAAAAGAAGGGATGACAAAATGTTAGGCTAGGTGGCGCAAGCTAACGCCCGTTACAAAGGGTATAGCCATTACCATCCATCCATCCCATCCGTGAAAACCCGCATTACTCTATATACTGTAAAACCCTATATTTTCGCGGCCCTTATTATTCGCGAATCGGTCACAGGGGAAATAATCGCGGCCACTAAATTTCGCGACTTCCATGCGCCTACATTAAAACTCTTAAGGACCGAAATTTTCGCGTGCCCTTAACTTTCGCGAATTTTTCAATTCGCGAAATCCGCGAAAATTAGGGGCTCGCGAACATTAAGGGTTTTACAGTACTTTACCCTCTCCTCCGTGTCTCTATAACACAGCGAAGAAACCATACCGTCAGAATGCTACAAAAAAACACAAGCCTACGTAATCATCCCATTCAATCAACCGCTCCAAATTTTCGACACATTTTTACTGTCAGCCTTCTACAAACACACACGCATATGCCACGTACACTAAAATAAAGCTATTTCGCGCAAGGGGTGCATTAGAAGAGCCTGCGATAAACTTAAGCCGTACTCTTCGCCGCAGAAGGAGGCTGAGAATAAAAGACGAAAAGAGAATCCTTCGAAAATGGTGCTGTTCACTCCGACAAGGGCAGTGAATACTTGCACTCAACAGAAGTTTGCGAGTTAGAGTTTCTGCAAAACGTGGAGAGAGCTACTAACGGCGAACAATGGAAGAATCACAGCAATGAACGACACTCAGAATACGATTAGATTGAAACAAACACGATGTGCGTTGGTTATAACTATGATTATGACAATGATTATGGAAGTTTCACTCGCTCCTTGTCCCAGAACACAAACGCGTCTTTCAGACCCAATCGTATTCTGAGCTTAGTCAATCCCTGAGATCCTTCTAGTGTGCGCCGTGATCGGTTGTCTCCATGTTAGCCAGAAAACTAAACTTACAAACGTATTTCGAACTATAGAGAATATAGTCTATAGACCAGCAAAGTCAAACTCTAGAACTGTGGGACTCAAAACTGCCTAAATAAACGCGTGTTTTCTTCTGATTCAGAGACCGCGGTATTCCCTCGAAATATTGCACTCTGACATCACCTTGTTTTGTCGCAGCCGAAAACACAAAACCATACTTTCGAATACAACGCAAAAGTGCGGTTCTGTGTGTTTCGCAAGCGCGCAACCGCGCGTCTCTGGAGGCACGTGCGAAGTAATGCCCCCTGCAGGCTCTAAATTACGACGACCGCCTGGAAGGCAGCCCCGAACGCACAAACGAATATACTCCGCTCACCCCTAACCTGACATCGCGATGGCAGCTACGCGCTCGCCTAACCAATCACCTGCCTCACCTTCCTCGCCTGATCTCGCTCCCCGCGCGTGGCGTGGCGAGAGATGATCGCGTGACTGATCCAACGGGTACGATGGCTTCCGCCGCTGTGTCAGCTCGGCGGTGAGCGGAGCGGTGCGTGGCGCCGAACTATGGCAGCGTGACGGGGCCCACCCCCGCACTACTCCCAATCGGGGGGCTTTCCTGGCGGCCTTGACTAGACCTGGAGCTTCGGCGACAAGTCGCGCGCCGCTCCCTTTATAAAAGAGCGCCGAAGATGTTTGCAGATCACAGTCCCGAAGCAGCAGCGAGCCCACGGTACACGATCGGTGAGTGTTTGCACGTTTCTCGCTTCTCCTGCATTCAGCCGCGCGCCTCGGGCCATCGGTGCCTTCCGGCAACGGAAAGATGTTTCAGAACTCGAATAATGTTTTTTTTTTAGGTGCGAAGCTCCCTAGGGTCTAGCCTTGTCCATCCGTCCGGCGTCCGTGCTCACATAGATTGCCATCCCATTTGTCTTCTTAAAAAAAAAAAAAAAAAATGTTTGTGCAACCGACAGGATTTGAACCTGTGCGGGGAGACCCCAATGGATTTCTAGTCCATCGCCTTAACTACTCGGCCACGACTGCGGGACGAGTAGGGGGCTCTGAGATGTGGTAGTAACTCAAGAGCTGGGGATGTCATGGATGAAACGTTGCATGTAGCCGCTCAACGTCTATACAGGAGAGGGTGCTGCAGTCAAATGCGTATATAATCGCGTTAAACTTTGCATGCATGGCTCTGCATTTCACCGACCATAAAGCAGTAATAATGAAGTCGAAACGCAACCCGGAACTCAGCACTACCTTTGAGCAATAAAAAAAAATTAGCACCATCAGCACTACTCATGAACCATCAGCACCACCAGAGCTTCGCCCCAATCAACATCATTCACCACGTGGAGATGTGATTTTTTTTTAAAGGACGATAGCCCGCAGTTTGTTATGCGTTAGTCTTCCAGCACTATCTACACGGCATATAAGTTCGTCTGCTCTTCGCTCCCATCTACTTTTGTTTGACCCCGACCTCAACCAATGACGGCGCAGGCTTGGCTGCCTCATTGCCGCGCGTTGCTTGCGCGTTCTCTACGCTGTATTTTGATCGGTGTGCCTGCCCCTGTGCTCCAGCGTGCCGAAGACGCATTTTTGAAACACGTGTATTACGCCGTATACTCCGTTTCGTTTGAAGTCCGCGCGCCGCCGAGGCTACGATGCGTAGCCAATTAGGCGGCGTCAAAAGGGCATCGTCATGACGCTCGTTGTCTTTGTTTGTCTGCTATCCCCGGCTAAATCAATCACGCACCTCCCCCCCCCCCCCCCCCCCCAAAAAAAAAAAAAAAAAAAAAAAAAAAACGGAAGATTGCGGCACATTTATTGCGCCGGTAGAAACATCAAGATGTGTCAGGAACCGCAGTCATTCCCTCTCATGATTCCGAAGCCACTCTTCGGCGTGTCCGAGGTGGCGCTTAGAGCCCTCGCAAAATGTCACATTGAGTAACGTGACGAAGGAGCGTTGCTTTCTCGGAGAGATCTTTATCGTGACGTATATCTAAGTATCTCTTACATCTAAGTCCTAAAGCAGCGGCGCTTCGCCAAAAGCAGTCCGAAATATTTATTGCCTCGACTACTTTACGCTTTGTATTCCTTATCTTTTACGAAGTCAAAAAAAGAAATAAAGAAAGTGGTACGAAGGCGTAACGTGTTGCGATAAATCGAGTGTCAGCGATGGTTAAGTCACATCTAAGCAACAGGTCTGATATATTTGGTCGTTGCTAACGATTGCTTCCTCTCCGCATCGCAGAATCGACATGATGTACTGCAAGTCCCTCCTCGTGGCCCTCGTGGTCCTGGCAGCTCTGTGCAGCCTAGCCGCCGCCCAGTTCGGCTACGGAGGCTATGGAGGCTACGGAGGTTACGGCCGTGGATTCGGCGGAGGCTATGGTCGCGGATACGGCGGCTACGGAGGCTACGGAGGCTACGGCCGCGGATTCGGCGGCTACGGTCGTGGATACGGCGGCTACGGACGCTACGGTTATTTCGGTTGAGTCACGACTTGATAACCCCGACGACATGAATGTGCCACACCTAACCACGCGAGAAATCACGGAGAGAGAATGTACTGTTAAGCAATGCACATCGCACAATAAATTATTTCTTCTCAGTCACAAGTCTCGCAGTTGTTGTTGTTGTTGTTTTCAAAAGTAGGGGCCGGCTGTTTGTTCGAAAAATCGGTAGTTGCATAACGGTGAACTAGGCTCTGCACTCTCTCAGAATGTCCCTGTGTGTGGATAGCCTTTTAACGTCAATCACCAGCATTCTTTCAATCAGACTGGCCAACAATAAGGGCTGACGATATCGCTCAGGCGGCACCGAATAGAAGGAGCATTTTCCCAGCAGTACCGAGCTCGTGAAGGTATATATATGGTACAGACGCTTGGCAGCACCTGCGCATGCGCGCAGACTAAACCGAGCTTTCAGTTTTTGTTTCCTTTTATTCCGTCCACTTCGATCCATCATTACCAGAAAATAACGGGTTATCGGCCGTTTTAGATTATATTTTGTCTCTTTTCTTCAACCAATAGGCCCTTGTGGAGGTTCGTCAACGCCCGTTTTAGCAGCGATCGGCATCTTCGTAAGAGGATAACGTAGTATTTTCTGCTCCATGCAAGCTCTCTAGTTTATGTAAAAAAGTCAATTCTTCCTCCGATAGGACCTTAGGTTGTACCAAAAAGCACCACTCCCGGTTTGTTCCATGCTCTGAAGGGGAGGTTTATGCCATTCCCCTCTTATGCGGAAAACAGTATATCGGGCAGACCGGGAGGTGTCTCAATGACCGGTTACGAGAGCATCATTATAACATAACCAGAGTGATATCAGGGAATCTAGGTATTCATTGCCGGGATTGCGGGTGTTCAGCGGACCTGAGTAATTGCACTGTCATAGCCAGAAGTGGGAATCAGCTGACGCGAGAGATCTTCGAAGCTGAAAAAATAGCCAGGTTGGACAAACAATGTGTTAGTGTATCATCCGTAGCTTTGTCAAAGAAAGAATTGGATTATCTAGAGATATCATCAAAGCACCAATAGGGATGAGAAATTGTTCGGTTTAATATTTTTAAATTTAATTTTTAATTTTTAACTTAGTTTTTAATATTTATTTAATTATTAGTTATTTTTAATGTGTATTTGGCTATTTGGTCTCTGGTGTATAAAAATTTAAATTGTTCTCATTATCGGCAAAGGTGAAGAAGTTGAAGATTTGAGGAAGAAGAAATATAGAACTGAGTTGAAAGTCAGCGCAGTGAGTCTGTTTGCTTCCTGTGTGCATGTGAGTGTGACTGTTCATCCGCGCTGTTCCATCCAAGCATGAATCACCAACTTGCCCAAGCTTCCACATTATCGTAAGAGGAGGGAAGATCAGCAATGGCTGATGTAATCTGGCGCGTGTGTAAAGCGCCTATGCGGAGTGCAAGTTTGCCTGCTTCTTCTGCTCGTAAAAGTTGATATCACCAGCTCGACGTCAGTGGACAGAACGACGAAATGTAGTTTTGGGGTGCTACACATGGGACAAGGGGTTACCCCTGTACACCCTCTATTTCTGAGAGTGTTTAGGCGTGCCGTTATGTAAGTACTTGGTTAAGCGAGCCATACTGGAAACTACGCTGTTAATACTGTGAACTAAATGGACCTTTTCTGAGAAGCGTTCTGCGCACGCGCGAGCGCCCGATGCCGAGCGGCGGAAGTCGGCACGAAAAATCGAATAAATTCGGAAGGAGGCTGTGGATCAGCGAGTAGAACACGTAATTGCAGCGTATATATAATTGTGTTACACACAAAAGAAAAAAGAAAATGGACGGAAAGAAAAACACGACGTTTGGGGGGACGCCATGGATGCCCCTCTTTAAAGTCGCGTTGGGCACGCGCCGCAGCTCGGAGAGCGAACAAACTGGTAGCGTATATCTTATCGTTTGGTAGAGCAGGTAGGTCACTTCCTCGATTTTTAGTCCGTGCAGCCACCGCCTGGTGCCGTCGGTATGTGGAAAAGGTCCATTGGGTTTGCTTTTCAGCGAATGGCGATGTCGAAACATAAGTTCAGGTCAAAAAACAGTCTGCGCTGTGACACTAAGCAATGCAATGCTTTGCATTGCTTAGTGTCACAGCGCAGACTTCGTTTTTTTTTATCTGAAAATATGTTTCGGCATTGTCATTCGCTGAGCTGCCTCCGTAAATTACAGTGATTGACTCTCCGAGTGTTTTGCGGGAAAGTAGACGCACAGGCTTTTTTGAGAGTATGGAACACCGTTCAACGTACATAAAATCCTTTCACATGTATGTGGAACAGCTTCCCAGATGTGATTATGTAGAGCACTGTTCCACATACTACGCTGAAAACTTATCTGAAACACTGTTCCACATAAAAGTTTTCGAATTGTATTTAGAACAGCTTTCCAGATGTCGTCAGTTGGAGCACCCTTCCACATACTGCTCTGAAAGCTTACCTGAAACACTGTTCCACATACCGTATGGAGTACCTGGAATACTGTTCCTTAAGGTAAGTGAAGAATGTTTGTTATATTGTTTCACTTATAGGTGGTACATTAAGTGGAGCGAGATTAACAGTGTGGGCCATCTTCGCCGCCACTTCGTAGACGATGCACGCATAGTGAAAAGTTCCAAAACATTAGACGTTAAAATTCCAAACGCTGAGAGCCCTGGATTGACGAACCTGGGGAAACAAACATAAACAAGTGTTGAGGAGCGAGTATAGCAGGTATAATGTAACCAATATCTACAAGAGCATGCAACACAAACTTTCTACCTTTCCTGTTGCTTTCTGTGTACTCATACAGCATGTAGCTAATATTAACGCATAAACATTTACATTGAAATACAGACACTCTTCATTGGGTACCAGGTATTGTATCAGAGGTCGTTCCATTCAATGAGGTGACCTTATTGGGGATCGGTGCATGCTGGTCAACCATGAAATGGATAAGACAGGCAATACATAAAAAAAACACAACTTTAAGCTCAGCATCCAGTCTTCGACTGACTCGCGAGCTCATCGGGAGCTCGCGCTCGTGGCCGCGGCACGCCCCTGAACATCACCGCCGGCGTCAGTGCGCAGATTGTTGCCCGCTTTCCACGCACTTCACCGAAAGCCGTTTGATCGAATCGTCTTACACCATTTAGTCAAATGTCGTAAAGGCTAGCATTTTTGCGATGGTTGAAAATTAATTAGTCGATGATGATAACGCGATTAATGCAAAAGTAAGCCTTGATTTTTTTTTTAATGACCATAAATTTTGGAGAGCGTAGGTAATGTTTTATCAGAACTTCGGTGAAATGCGAGAAACAAATAAAGTGGGCATGTGACTCACTGAAAGCCATGCTAAAAAAAAACGCGAACTTTAAGCATAATAATTATAATAGTAATAATAGTTTATTCACGATATACATATGCTGGGGGGTGAAAAAAAAACGTTGTACAAGCAGCTTGACTGGTCCCCAGTCCCCTAAACAGGCTCTCAGTGGTGGCGCAAATATATAAATCAGGGCCATTTCTTCGTACAAAAACAAAATAAGAAGGAACAAAACACAAAAAAAATATCAACAATAAAAAGGTTGTGAGTGAGCATAAGCCTCAAATAGAAAAGCATCGGTCAAGGGCAATTCACGCTGAAACATTTATATAACGTAAAATTACTTTACTTCGAGGTTAGCAGTAGAATAAAGCAGTGAAGAGTATTTATCTTGACAAAACGTAGTTATTAAGATTCTCTGAGCTAATGAATGCTATATCAATATTGGTTTGCATGAATGTGTTTAATAATGGAGGCAAGGTTTTCTCAAATATATGAAGAGAAGTTTGAGTACAGTGAACGATACTTTTGAAGTGTGACCTGTAATCTCAGCTTTGGGACGTGAAGAGGGGAGATTATTCTGTGGATACGATCTCTATTTCAAGTACCTTCGTACTTTTGAAATAGTTTCATCTATACCCTCATGGAGCGCTTGTGAGGTACAAATACTCAAAATAAATTCTATATGTTCTATATATATCTGATATTTACGGAACATTACGAACCTTTTTTGCTTAACTAGGGCAAATATATTGTTGTACGTAACAACTATATCTTTATAATTGTTTTACATTCATTTATTTAGAGCAATATTATAAAATACATAAATTAGAAATTGTAATTTGTTTGAAATAATTTGTTTCGGGAATAATTTTTCCTATGTCTTGTAAGGAACCTGGTAGCCATAACACATCAATATTCAATATAAAACAGTGCCTGTCTGACACCTTTTTGGCCAGATGCGGGCTTAAGTGAGTGCCTAGCTGTACGTTTGTCTTGATGGTCGTTTCTGAATGAGCTTAATTGCCCAGTACTGGTACCGAAACATTAAGTTAATTGGCAGAAGAATTAAAGCGTTCACTTCAAATGCGCGTCCTTTGTGAGTCCCTCGTAACATCGTCACAAAAGACTCAGAGATGGAAAGACGCAAGCTTTACGTATATGCCTACTATACCTACATGCTCGCTATGTGTAGGACGCTTCTTTCTTCTGCGACAAGTTCGCAATATCAAAATTAAAACTAGTATCGCCTAGACTCCTATAGAGCGTTATCGACAGGCCCTACGTTCGCAGTGTACGTACGAATTATATGCCTTATCACTGATTGCTATGTGGTAGTGTGCTCGAAATTGGAAAGGAGAAGTCAGCCCCTGAATAATATATACATTTTAAACTTGTTTATTTCTATTTGTTTCGCCCATCAATTGAGTCAGGCGGAAGCGTGTGACCCTCCTCGATAACTATAGTGCGGGCATGAAAAAAGAGAAAGAGAACTGAAAACAATGACGAGCAGGTTAACCTGAGAGCTTAGTCACGGCTCGCTAATTGTACTGGGGGAAGGGAAACAAGCAAGGAAAGTAGCGATGAAAACGACACTGGCATGAATCCTTTGACATGAAACACCCTTCCTGCTGTAGTTGTTATCCTAGATAGCCAGTCCAGCGAAGGCGATGAACATGACTTTGGGGTCAGCAAAGAAATGAAAAAAAAAATGAAATCGTTGTGAGATCGTGTGTTCTGCTCACCTGGCCACAGGAAAATCTGATTCCAGTAGTCGCCCTCAGAACTATTGTCGACAAAGACGCCACCGGCATACTTCTCTGTTTTGTTATGCGCAACAAAATAACCGTTATTTAGCCGTGGATGATTAGATTATCATCGCGTTCCGCAACTGCTAGCTTTGCGCCTGCTTCACGAGTGGTAACTTTGGTGCGCCTCCGAGTTTCCCAGGCTTCAAGTCGTCCTTAAAAAGAGTAGATTTAGTGGTTTTCGATGACGCTCTCTAAGGTTCTAATTGAAAACATGTTTATTTTATATATATATATATATATATATATAAGATATATATATATATATATATATATATATATATATATATATATATATATATATATATATATATATATATTAGCCCCATTTCCGGGATGAACAAAGCCACGCTTTTACAAAATTTTAAGAACACTATCTTTTTCACAAAAATTCGGAAGTGGAGCAAGCTGAAATGCTGTATTTTGGCAACTTGATTCTTGTACTTAGTTCTGTGGCTTGTTATAAATAGGTGAAATCAAAAACACTCAAAGTAATTGTTTTTTTTTTTTGCAAACGTATGACTCATGGCTTATTTTCTACCTTGAACAAAAACAAAATACAAACAAACAAGAAACTTAGGCATCTGTATTTTATGCCAGCAATAAAAATGCCAAAATCACATCTTTGATCTTTTCGTAACATACTTGAAACCTTTTATCTTAGGATTCGGATCATCCATTTCGCACACTAGATAACATCCGCCTCTAGACCTATACATGTTCTATCGACTGGTACCATTTTAGTTTAATTTATTTTTCAAAGATGCGATGTTTGACATATATTTTTTTTTTTTTTATTTTTAGCACAAAATAAACCAAAATAGTTTAGTTGTTGTTTTTTCTAGCCACGCGTCATTTGTTTACAAGGAAAATTATTTTGAGTGTTTTCATTTTTACCTATTTATAACGACAGACAGAACTGGGTACAAAAGTCAGTTAAAATGTAGCATTTCACCTTTCTCCACTTCCAATTTTTTGCCAAAAAGATTATTTTTTTTTCTCAAAATGTGTAAGAAGTGGTTTTGTTCATTACGAAAATGTGGCTATTCAATATAATATTTAGGTAAATAAAATCCCCTCCCAATTCTATTGTCGATAACTAAATGATGCTCGTTCGCATGTGACTACCTCTGCCATTACGAAGGTTACCAGCATGTTGCTTTTTTCTAGTCAATCTTTCAGCGGCATATAATATCTCGAGGTTCAATTAATGTATCTCCGAGTGATAAGCATTGTTAAGGGCGATAATTATTTCTTATGGTAGTCGCAAGCATCTTTCGCTACTGATGTTTGGAGCAAGTATGTTGTCGCTTTCCCGCACTACACCGCAACGTTGCATTACTACACCTTTTACACGCTTTTCTCATTAGAGTATCCAAATTATTAATGTTTTTTTCACGCAACAATACCCTACTTCATAATTATAAAGGGTGTATTATTCTAAATAAGAGTGCTGAATAACTGTAGCCATGGGTATATCCGGAACACTCTTTTCATACCCTTAGCGGTTGTAATGTGTCCTCTATAATAACTGATTCTCTAAAAGTTGGACAAATTGTGAAAATAATTCGACCTAACACGGCTTAAAAAATCTCATTAGAATGAAATAAAATTATGAAAATTGTAAAAGTAATGATGGTGACAGAAATGCCGTTACGCAAAATCAAACTACTCGCAAAATCAAAAAAGGGGATTTAATCTTTTTTTTTAGGCGCCACGTGCAACGGACAGAAACGGCAGTAAAATTGACATTACCACTGTAGCATATAATCAGCGATAAGGTTGTGTCGCGCTCACCGATGCGCGGGCGACGATTAAGACACCATCAGTTCTCTTCAGCATCGCTGCTGCTGCGAGAAAGCGCGTTATTTTCAGCTCCTTCTCAGCCTGGTGACCCGTTTACAGACCTCCACCGAGGACACAGCGTGACCTCCAGGAGTTGGCAATCAATCCACGTTCCAAAACAGAGTCGCGGACCGATGTTGCCCGCCAGAAAGGTGTGCCACAGCAGACGGATTTTCCGTGAAAGCATCGTGATCAAAGTTCGTGTACGTGGGTTACGAACCTACGGCAAGGAATAACATGGCTTGACCTTCGGTCGTTTGTTTTTCAATGAATGTTCTCTCCGGACCATTTCGATAGATCTACTCGTATATTTCGTTCGTTTAATTGCATTCTGCGGATCATTAAAATGAACCGAGCAGGAATAAAACAAATCCGCAGGGGCTGTGCCGGCCTTAGACAAATTGTAATCAAATAACCTACGCACAACATAAGCGAGAGTTAAAGGGTTTGAAAACAATTGTAGAAAAAGATTAACCGTAGAAAGAGTGCTACAGAAGAATTTGAATGGATGAAGCAAGCGCACCAGAGGACCACGGGGGAGGGAATTACACTCAGCAATTTTGCGACAAACGAAGGATTATTTAGACAGGGTGGTGCGTGCAAAGCTATCACCACCGAAAATAATCAGGGCCAGTACACTATGCTTCGTTTCAGACGCAGCTGACGCTGCGACCTGAGGGGGCCAATCACTGAGCGTCAAAAGCGCACAGTCATGGTGTTCGTCATGTTTCTGCACGTGTTCTATCATCGCTGAACCAATCATAAACACAAAAATCCTATCGACTTCAGCTTTTGATTGACGCTGCTTGATCGGACCCATGACCTCGCAGCTTAGGCTGCGTTTGAACGTAAGCCGAAACAAAGTCCTGTGTGCTTCTTTCTTTGTCCGTGCTTTTTAGGCGTATTTTCCACCATGCATAAGTACCAACTAGCCAAACTCGCAGTTTAAAGGTCGAAAGAAAGTAGGGCATATCGACCTCATCACAACGGGTCGAACTCAGGCACAGATTGTGCACCAGTGCTAGCTCAATCTCCGACTGGGCCGGTCAAATCGTCGAAGGACGCGCTCGCCGTCGAGCTCTGGCCCAACAGACCCCTTCTCGGCAGTCCGCGCCATCATGCAGTCCGCCATTGCTTGGTCACGTGCTCTGAGCACGCATTGGACACGAGTGCTGACGTCAGCGTTCGGCAAAAACTCGG
Organism: Ixodes persulcatus; assembly: GCA_013358835.2. NCBI lineage: Eukaryota > Metazoa > Arthropoda > Arachnida > Ixodida > Ixodidae > Ixodes > Ixodes persulcatus. Next base: position 267,767 of record JABSTQ010001999.1, read on the forward strand.
ATCCAATCACGCACTTGGTGTCCGAGCAATGGCGATCGCCAATGTTGCTTGACGGACTTTTGGAAAGGGTCTGTCGCAGAGTTGGCGCGATCCACGCGTGGTGAAGTTCCGCGGAGGGATACGAGGAGGCTGCTCACGGGCTTTGATTATTCTATGATGCTGTTGGCGAGGCACGGTGTTTAAGTATGCCGATGATGGAACATGTAGTCGCTGACAACGGCTCTTGTGCATCTTACTATTGTTCTGCAGTCAACGAGATCACGGCGTTAATCGTAAGATCGCCAAAGAACAAATCACGCAGACGGAAAACGTAATGAGTCAATCCCTGAGTTTCTTATGCTCTCAGTGGTCATGATAAGTTTTGCCACGAACGGCCTCAAAGAAGTCTCAAAATTAATAAATAGCTGTTTTTCGCGGAGTGAGTACAAAACAATAACTGGGATTATTTTAGAGGTGGTGCTCCGGAATCAATGTTTTGTGATAGTATCATAACCTTATATTGGTTAGATATTTTTTATCTTTGTTTAACAATACTGCAGAGCCCTGAAGGGGTGTAAGCAGGACAGGTACATGAACAGCTTTAAGAACCATACAATCCATCAGTAAGTCTTTTCAACAAAAGTTAAGAAAAATCACTTTTTTATGCATCTGTACATACATACCTGAAAGAAAATATGGAAACGACATAAGCGACGCAAAATATTAAAGTAGTGCACTTCTATAGACAGGCATTGGCATCTTATGTACAAAACAACGCAAACATAGCAAGACAGTTCAGATAAGTCAGGCACTTGAAGGGTACATATAATAAATTATCAGATATATACTCGTACAATGCTTGAATTTATTTTTGTGGCATTGAAATACACTGCTTAAAGTTATCATCAGTCTGAAACGCATAAGACTCACGAAGTCACCGGGACGTTTTGGTAAATTACCCATGCACCAAGGATCATGCCGAGATTAGAGCTGCGCGTGATGGCGTCTGCGGCAGTACCTGTCGTAAATAAAACTAAAATCTAAAACAAACGACGCTCTGCGAGGTGCGTTCGCCAACGCCTCATTTGTATTATTTGCTTCCAATCTTTTATACAGATAAGGCGAGCGCGAGCAGCGCGTGTGTACCTAGATTCCCAACATTTTTCTTAGCGCTTGGGTGATTTGAAAAACAATCTACGTCATGTCTCGTTAATATCAAAACCTCCGGTCCACCGAAAAAAAATATTGTCCATAATTTGAACTGTCCATAATAAGGAATGAAGATCAAGATCCCAAGTAATACACAACAAGCGTGACCACAAATGGCGATGTTTATCTTAGACATATTGCCTCAGCTCCTTCTAAATGGTGAGGGAAGTGTTCTGCCTTTACGCACAATTGGTACACATCCACAGCTTTGTCATTCAGAGTCACAACACATATAGAGAGGGAAGGGCAAACGACCAATCTGGCTGGAAAGCCCCGAAAAATGGAATCATTGTTCCAGGTCTTGTCTCTTCTTCAAAAGTGGCAACTTACAACGGACAATGTTGAAGCTCTGAGCGTACTCCGCGACCCAGGAAGTTCATTTCTGTTTAGATATTTTTTTCTCTTTAAAATTGTGAACCGTATTTAGAAAGGTTGTATCTATAGTAACCAAGCAAATTTAGATGCATGTGTTTACACAGTTCACTCCCAAACAAGATGCCCATAGTTTGGAACCCGGGTTTCTGTACTAACAAGGCAGAACCGTACGAGGACGGTTTGAACCCCGAAATTTGTGTCTGTATTGCGGGGTGGTCCATGTTAATGGGGTCTAAATTAACAAGACATGACTGTATTGATTTCGTTTGTTCCAGTTCAAGAGTTTAGCTCACGCAACTTAATAACTTCCCGTCCAGGAGCGGAAACGAGCAGAAAAATGAGACGATCTATATATGCGCAAGCTAGAGGCGAACTAACGTAGCACGTCCACCAAACGACCTCGAGAGCTGACAAAGAATAACAATGACGTCAACGCGGAAGCCTAAAATAACCTCACAATTTCTTGGCCACGTGCTACAACTCTCCATTTACCTACGTATAAAAAGCTCTCTCTCTCTCGGATATTTCCACACAACGGCCGTTTCATATTCGATAGAATCATAGCGCACTTCCCCCCGACTACCGAACCGAGGCGTGCAGCGCACCGTGACGAGCAGCGGTCAAGCCGGCAACGACAACGTGCGAACTTTTCACTTTCCCTCATTGAAAGGGCCTTGAGAGGATGAAAGTAAAGCCAAGACCATCGAACACGTGTGTGTTCTTTCTGCTTGCGCAAGCGATACCTTGTCTATCGAGAGACGTGATGGGGAAGGCGCGCGTAGCGACGGAGGTCACTGCTGCAGAAGCCTCGAGGGCATGTAAACAACAACGACGGCAACGTGCATCATGCCCCCCGGACGCCCGGTGACGACGACGCGGACGACGATCAGAGGACCCGCCTTCTCCTCTCTCGGTTCCGACGGGCCTTCCCGGTCGGCCTTGGCCCCTCCGGCTTCGGGGAAACACCGCACGAGACCGCCTTTATAAGGCGAGTCGAGGACCGCTGAGAACCGCAGTCCTGTTGCAGTCCTCCAGAAATACAGGTGAGTGACTCGAGGATCTAGGGTCTGGACAATGATCCCGAACCTACCTTAGCTCACTTTGCTCCAAGCGGGAGGTATTCCCCTGCCTTGGGTCTCACTGCAAGTGCTTTCAAAGGGACATGTGCGACTGTCTTATGGGTAGTTACAACCGGTAAACGACTTGAGTTTAATGCCTCGCCGATGGTCGTTTACTACCTTAGTGACAAGCGGGAAGTCCGCCCACCTTCGGTCCCGTTGGGGTATTGTTGCGCTTGCTTTCCATGAGATCGCTGCTACTGTCTTGTGGGTAGTCTTGAGAACTTTGAGTATCGACCTAGTCCATCCTGGTGCATGGGCGTTATTGTCATTGTGATTTGGTCTGTTGAGCTTGATGAGTAGTCTTATTGATCTGGCTTGATTAGAAAGGCATTTTTAGGAGATTATTGATAATACTTCAATATCCACAATCCTTAAGTAAATTTTAATCTAACGTGGTGTTTCTGACCACGACTTCTAGAGAACAAGGCCGTAAGGTAATATCTATAGAAAGCTTGCCAAACATGGTCTCGACCTGTAGAGTTAAATAATGAACTTTCTACTTGACATATAACTAGGGGCATTACTGAAATGATGCAAACACTTTATCGCATTCCTCGCCTCTGCAGTCTTATCTTATTCATTTTTTTACGTTCATACAAATGAGTAGGGGGATGATGAGCCTGGTCCTTCGAATTTATCTAATCAAAAATTCTTCATTTTTCTTCCAGCTGTGATCAGTGCGATGCAAAACGTTCTCAGATAAATTGCAAGCAAATTAATTTGAGAAAACATGGTATATAAAGCTCGTTTCAGGGGCGAGTGAATTTTTCTGTCAGATTTTTACAGCGACAATGTAGGACGCTTCGATTCCGAGATAACACCTTTGGACCACATCTACAAGAAACTAGAAATAAAAACGGCCAAATATTGGTATAAAACCTATTCCGAACCTAACCTCTCTAAAAGAAGCAATAATTATAACTACATAGGCAAGTAATGTTAGACCAAGTCTTGTAGAGCATACTTTGAAATCTGAGTTTGCAAAGACGTTTTCTGCTCCAGCAGATGGCTAAAGAGTTCAATCCTTCCCATTCCATAAATATCTGAAAGGAGGTAACCCATATGTTCTAACTCCGTGTGAGGAAGAAAGCTAATGACGTAACTCTTATCAGTGTTTGCCTTTTTCGTTGCAGAAACAACATGATGTCCTGCAAGTCCCTCCTCGTGGCCCTCGTGGTCCTGGCAGCCCTGTGTAGCCTAGTCGCCGCCCAGTTCGGCTACGGAGGCTACGGCCGCGGAGGCTACGGAGGTTACGGCCGTGGATTCGGCGGAGGCTACGGCCGCGGATTCGGCGGAGGCTACGGCCGCGGTTTCGGCGGAGGCTATGGCCGCGGTTTCGGCGGAGGCTATGGCCGTGGATTCTACGGTTGAGCCACGACTTCGGTAGCGACGACGGTTTGAATGTGCCACACAAGACCACGCGGGGAAGCACGGAAGGAGCAGAGTCTGCTGAAAAGAAGGAAACAAATAAATTATTTCTTCAGCCATCAACACGGACTCGCAGATTCTTCTTAAGGCCGGTTCCCACATGCAGCGAAGCGCTAATGTAGTGCTGCTCACATGCCGTCAGCTCTTTATCGTCTGCCATGAACAACAGTTTTGACGGTGCGGTACAAAGCTGGTGAACGCTCCCGCCAGCGCGCGCTTAGCGCGAGGTAAGCGCTATGCTTGTAGCGCTCCGCTGCATGTGTGAACAGGCCTTTAATCGGAGGGCCGATTTGTTTTTTGTTTTTCTAACTTACTCATATGATCAGGCCTATTTGCTTTCTGTTGAAATTTTCACAACTGTCACTACTGTTAGGCTGATGAAAAGTAGCTAGGTGTGTGCGTATAATGGTTTGAATCGGGTACCGGTACCGGTGCCTTCACAGTTAAAAGTAGTCCCCAAGTAGCGGGTCCCCTTCTAACACTTAAGCTAGAAATGACACCGTGCTATTACATTCGAAGCGATATTCCCACATCCCCAAGTAAATTAAACGCGCTCCTCTTTTTTGTGTTTGAAAAATGCCTCTTCGATAGACGAAGCCGGTACTCCTGACATTGCGAGGTGAACTTCACGAAGTGGCATTCAGGGGCGGACGCAGGTATTTCTAGAGGAGGGGGTCAGGTGTTGGTCAGCGTATCAAATGACTAAGACCCCCCCCCCCCCCCCCCGGTTTCCACGCTCTAAATTGTTACACATGCAGAATTCAAGAGGGGGGTCAGGACATCCGCACCCCCCCCCCCCCCCCTCCTTTTCTGAATCAGCCCCTGGTGGCATTTGCGTGTTACCCTATGCAGAATATTTGAAATCAGCTTTTGAAATTTTACGAAATATGCGCAAGACACGATGTATATATATATGCATTGTGTGTTGCGCTTATTTCGTAAAATTTCAAAAGACATATATATATATATATATATATATATATATATATATATATATATATATATATATATATATATATATATATATATATATATATAAAGTTTTTAAACTGTAGCAAACGTTGTTTAAAGGGGCGATGCAACAATTTTTGTACTTTGCGAAAATACCGCTTATAACGGATCCCTGACGTTAATGACCTATGAAACATGCGTTCGTTTTTCACCCCACGCAATAGAAGTCCCAGTAAAAAATTAAAGAAAAACGAGCAGCGTTCACCCCCTCAACTCGCAGCCAGAACAAGCGGCCACGTGATCTGGAGCCGATTATATGCCGCCAATGTTGATCATAGCCACGCGCTGGGGTTGGCAAAGCGCAGGACACGCGCTGAGTTCCAGACATTGTTATGGCTCGGGAAAAGGCGTCGTTGCAGCGATTGGACACGGGCCACGTCTACCCGAATGCTTCTCGAGCTAGTAATTATCACGAGCCCAAATCGATTGCCCGCGCAATGCTCGGGTCCAATCTGTGAGCAGCATTCAAATATCGTCATATGGGTGTACTGCGATCCCCACTTTACGTCATCAAATTTTGCACAGGAGAGATTGAATGAAAATGATCGCTTTTGACTCTGAAATTACACCGCAACAAAGGAGTTTCTTGGCCAAAGCTCGTGTAAAGTGAAACACATTCCAATTAGGGATGCCGCGAACTTTTTTCGAATCGAAGTTTCGATGATCGAATCAAGCAATTCGGAAGGTTCGAAAGATTTCGCATTTTCGAATTTTCTATATCGTAAAATTCGACGGAAGTCGAATTTTCGAACTTGTTAAGCTAAGACGTTCGACGCTTTTCGAACCGTCGAACTTATTACGCTAAAAATTTCGATCCTTTTCGAACTTTCGAACTTATCACACTTCAAAATTCGATGCTTGTCGAACTTCCGAACTTGACTGACCAAAAAATTCGATGATTTTCGAACTTTCGAATTTCTTGCACTAAAAAGTTCGAAGCTGTTCGAACTTTCGAATTTCCTATGCTAAGAAAATCGATAATTTTCGAACTTTCGAACTTATTTATCAATAGAATTCGAAAAGTTTCGAACTTTCGAATCCTGAAAAGTCAGAAGTTCGACGAACTTCGAACTTTTAGGGTAAAAGTTCGACGTTCGTCGAACTTCGAAAGACCGGCGGACGGTTTCATTTGAATTCAAGTAGTGAGGTACATTCGTAATTTTTTTTTCTCAAACTTTAACATGCGGTGTTCCGTTCTTTACCAAAGACAATGCCGTTTATTTCAATGTTCTGGCATGCTTAGTTTTAAAGAAATAAATTCCCGAAGGAGCGAGGAAGGACGACGGGTTTTTGACGATTATCGTTTATGCCAGATTTGAAGCGCGATGTAGCCGAAGCTATTTATGGTAGAGATGTTAAACTTTTTAAGAATGATCTATGTATAGCCTAGATAAGTGTCGTCTTAACATATGACTATTGTTATTCAAGGTGAGTTTCGAAGAAATGTCCAAACATGTATCTACATGCAATTATGCCCTAAACTTGGTATTTATTTTCGTCTAAGTTGTTTGAGGTATCGCATTTAAATTAACACCACAGACAGTACATATCATTGCCATCTGCAGAATACAAAATAATGTATTTATTGTTTTTTCACGTTAAGGAATAAATTAACTCATGGGAGAAGATTTCTAATATTGTTCAAGTTCAGCACGTCATTAAAAGAAAACATTGTTTTTTCGCTTCACGTTCCTGGGACGTGTTTCTTTTAGCCTGTACACATTTCGGTAGGAGAAAGTTGTTTCGAAGTTCTGAACCTCTGAATATGCAAGAATACAACACATCCGGCGAGTTCTTGATAGTTTTTTTCTTTCTCCAGCTTTTTATCCCCGCATTTATTATTATTATTATTATTTTTTTTTTTTTTTTTTTTTTACCATTGGCACAGTTATTTAGGTCGTAAAGACATAGCTTTGAACTTCCGAACCACTAAGCATGTGACAAGTAGTGCCTTTTGACAACGAGTTTCTAACAATGATTATCTACGCGATCTTTTATGCAGTGAAGAGCGACAGTAGCTATACATAGGCATAAATAATTTCAGATTAAAATAAGCTCGACCACGCCCTCTTTCCCCGTATTGTTTTCTTTAACAGTCCGAAATATCTGGAAGGGGGGAAGGAAGGCTGAGCCCCCCCCCCCCCCCTCCCCTCTTCCCTCCCCCGTTTTTCCTCTTCCGACGCCACTGGTATGGTAGAACGCTCCTCGACCTCGAGTTGTGTCGGTTTCTGTGCTTTTTGCGAGGCGATTCCTCCGTCCCAGAAAATAAACCTCCAGGACAATTACAAACTTAACTTACTATATGCCAGCGTCACTCGGGCGGCGTTCGATCGGATTACTACCAGCGTGCAAGGGGTGGAGAGGTAGTTTGCCAGGTCGCTTCAATGTTTTTCTGAGCCTCAACCTCCTGCCCGCCCCTGGCCATTCCGAACTGGATGAGTATCGTAAAACAGTGTGTTCGTGTGATCACTACTGCGTGATGCACGTTAAAGAACCCCCCCCCCCCCCCCCCGGGGCTGGCCGTCACAATTACTGATCTATGGTCACACGTCACTCTGCACTGGCAAATATTCCAGCACATCCGGGACACTTGTCGTCTCATTTAATTGCCTGGCCAACTTCGCAGAGCCTAGGTATCACACCCTAACTTTTCTAAACTTGATTTCGTGAAAACCAGTGAGTCGTGAAAACGTTATTTGAAACTGAAACTGTGGAGGAACTTGAAAACTGGACTTCGAACTTTGAAAACTTGGACTTGAAAAAAATTCAAAATCTTCGAAGTTTTTTTTCGTTTTTTTTTTTCGAATACAGCGTTAAAAGAGAATCGAAACTTTCGAACTTTTCGAACTTTATGCAGAAAGAAATTCGAAATCTTCGAATTGTTCGAACTTCATGTCTATAAAAATTCGAAGCGTTCGAAGTTTTCGAATTTTATTTCCAAAGAATTTCGAAATCTTCGAACTTTTCGAACTTCAGATCTTAAGAAATTTAGATTTTTCGAATATCTCGAATTTCAAGTTAAGAAAGTTCGAAATCTTCGAATTTATCGAACCTCAAGTAAAAAAATATTCGAAATATTCGAACCCGAAATTTTAGAAACCGTGAAAGCTTCGAACTTTTCGAATTCGAAACTCTACTGTGATCGGAAGTTGCGAATTTTTCGAATTCGAACCTCGGTCGGTACGAAAATATCGAAATTTTTCGAAATCGAACCTCAGTTCGCTTCGGAAATATCGAAACCTTTCGAAATCGAACCTAGGGTGGTTCGCGACATCCCTAATTCCAATTGAATATCGTTGCACCGCCCCTTTAAGTCGTGGGTTGGAGCAACCTATGAGGTTTGGTAGCGTAAGCTCCCTTCCTACCAAGGATAACACGAGACTCATGTACTTGACGCTTTAGCGGGCAAGTAGAAGAACAACTGAGTCAAACTTCAGGGGTTCCAAACAGAAATTAGACAAGCTACGTCTGAAAGCCCCTACGTTTGAGAGCGTTTGAGTGCGTTTGACTGAGTTGCGGCTGCGATAAACCAGGAAATCCCTGCTCGAATGTCCCGTGCCAAGCCATTTCTTGGATTGGATTCCACGCTTCATACGAAGCACAGGTGTGCCGGTGACTTGCTCTCGTTTCTCGACGCAACGGAGTGAAACGCACTCAAACGCTCTCAAACGCAAATGTGCGTAGGGGTTTTAGAGCACACGCATTCTACGGCAAGTATAACTATAGCAGGTACAAGTATTAATACGAAAGTTAATCTAATCTGAAGGCACACAGATGTGTGGGAACTTCAGCATCCACTTCTGCTCGTACAATATCCGTAGCCGTTCTTTTTTTTTTCTGTTTCTTTTTTTTTTTTTGGGGGGGGGGAGTCAGAATGTATTTTATTAGATTTATGTTCATGTTGCTCATGATAAGAGCAAACCGGTTCAGGCACAACCTTCTAACACAATATTTACCTTGTTTTGTTATCTGCATTACTAGTATAATATTGTAAGAAATTTTAAGATGTTAGGTATCTAAAAAAGCAGATTTCGGTAAATTAAGGCTTTATCGTTTCAACTTTTCGGTCGAGTCAAAGAGTGTGAGAAGGTCACACCCGTGAACCACAACCGTGATTGGTAACGGTCAGTCGGATGTCCAATTTTTCAGCCTGTGTGCCTATTTGCTAAAGTTGCCTAGAATGCACTTGGTTTAAATTCATTAATGTAAGCATCACATACTTGTAAGTTCCACCACCTCTCACTGCAAACCAACTTCCCCATCACCCAGAAACAAATGGAACGAATTACCCGACCACGTAACTACGCGTACTATAAGCGAAACTAAAACATCTGAAACACCGCAATCACTGCCCTTTCTACCTTCAATTCTCAAAACTAGTTAGGAAAAGCTTTCATACCCGGTCTTTTATTTAATTATTTGTTTGTGTGTTTGTTTGTTTGTTTCTTTGTTTGTTTATTTATACTGTCAGCCTTTGCAGGGCTGTTGCAGGGGTTGTGAGACACTGTAAAAAGGAAAACATTGGCAAGAACACCTAAATACCCCTTTAATTACACCGATCATATGCTTATGATGCGTCCTTCAGTGTTCTTGCCATAACCTCATTGGCTGCAAAGAGATCATAAGACGCTCCAGACAGGTTACGTCCCACGTTTCATTTCTGTTTTTCATTTTTAAGCTTAATGTAAAATAAAAAGCCGTGAAAGCTACACAAATGCGGTTTGTGCAGGTGAGTTATGCGGCGTAGAGAGCATGATATAGGGGGGCCAGTAGTCACGATAAGTTGAAAAATTAAATAAGATGTGTTAATTGTTTTTTTAGTTGTGAAAACAGACATATGGTTCCAATTATACAAACTTGCCGAGCGTCGTAGAATGCCACTAAATCGGTCATTTGTAGAAATACTTTACGCGCGTGGCAAGCGCTGTGGTGTGCTAAAATTATCCCTCTTGCAACAGGCACAAGACCATGAGAAAACGCGGGCAATAAGACGCTCCACCGTACTACGCACGTGCTCCAAGTATTTCTAATATTGAGTGATTTAGTTGTTTTCGATGACGTTCTGCCAATTTCTTATTAGAACCATGTGTTTATTTTCGATAATTTAAAACGTTAATAAACAAATTTAAGTTAATTATTCGATTGATAGTTACGATTAGCCCCTTTCACTGTGTCCCCCTGGCCGTATAACTCACCTGCACAAACCGCGTGAATGTAGCTTTACCATTCTTTTTTTTTTTTAATCTGTTAAGCTTAAAAGAAACAGCGCCTGTCTAAGGGATATTCACTGGACGTCATATTTGAAGCTAATCTAGGGGACGCTAAACGACTACGAGTTACTACTATACTACCACTACGCCATATTTAAGTGCGTTGTCCGAGGGAATTCTCAGAACTAGCTTCCATTTATCTTCTGCCAAGATCAAAGATCTACAGGAGGTTTCTAAACGGTATCCTAACGTAAAATATCGTATAAATAAATTATAAAATTTTCACAAATGTATGCAAGTGCCTTTAGGAAGTGCATTTGTCATACTCAAATTTCATGAGTGTTGGCCTCAGGGAAAAAAACAACTAAACCCCCGAAACCCTGTTGTTGTTGTTGCTGTTGTTGTTGTTGTTGTTGTGGTGGTGGTGGTGGTGTTTGTTGTTGTTTTTATGAACAAGAGGAAAAAGAGTAGAACTTTTCTGGTTGAAGCTGCTACACACAGATGGCATCACGCACGCTCACACGTGCCGGATCTGCTTGAGGCCATTTGTCTCAAAAGTTGACATTTTTTACAGAGAAGCTGTTAAGGGCTGGGTTCCCCAGGTTCGTGTTCGGTACCAAACAAATGTCGAGACAACACTCTGGTTGCCACCGTCGCTCATAGATGGCGGTAGCTGTCCCGAGTGTTGTGTTTGCCGGTTGTCTGCTTGCCGCCACCGCTCATAGATCGCGGCAACCTTTCCAGCCTCTCCACTCTGGCTTGCCGACTTGCGGACGGCCATTACTTGATTCCCACCATAGTACAGCTTCGCTGGTCTTCCTTCTTCACCAGAGTGGAAATGCTTAGAGTTTTTTTAGGTTGTGTTATCTATCAGTAGAAACGTAAACCAAACTGTTTTCCTCCCTGTACATAAAAAAACGGGATTTTTTTAATTAATTTTATTGCACCCGGTTCATTATTTAATTATACTATCTTTTTTTTTTTTTACTCCCGAACATTTCTTGGAAACACGACGTAGACTAGATAAGGTAATGCACATCTCACATTCCACTCAATCAAGATCGTTGCCTTTGGCAGATGATAAACGGCGGGCAATTATGAGCATGCGCCACAAGCAACCCGGTTAAATATGGCGACCAACGGTCATTCAACACCCTCTTCCTCGCCGGTCTATACTTCGTTCTATAGACGATTGCAAACAGGGCATCTGGCGGCCGCCATGCTCTTCCTCGTGTGAGCAAGCACGTGAAATTCCAGGCCTGCCAAGGCTATCTTCACGCGCATGCTGCACGTGCTTGCACGGATGGGGCACCAGCCGGGACGCTATCCTTGCAAACGTCTATACCAAATCTGAGCGCTTCCAACGGTATGAGCCATTCAAGCTGCACCAAAATAAATGCAACTTTAAGGCGTCCGGTATTTATCTGGGCGTTTGCTATCATCGGCTCAGCCAATCAAGCAGAGCGAATGTGCGATTACCTCGCACTTTTAGCGCGTGTGTGTTTGTGAGTTTGTATGTCTTCTAGCCGTTGGATACGCTCTGACATTTGCAGAAACGCATTATAGTAGACTTCTAGTTAGTCTTCCCGTAACTCATAAGTGGAGCCGACCACCAGGTCAAAGGCTTTCTTGGTAACGTAAAAAAAAAAAAGAAGCATAATCATAGACCCCACACGAGCGTCCTGAGGCGTTCGGGTTCCCATATGGAACCGGTCGGCGTCCGATCTACCTTGGTATGTGCGCCGATAACTACTGTCCTTGCCGCCTCCGCTGGGCTCTAATTCGCTCGTTGCAGACGCACGCTCCTCGGAAGCGTCCCACACCGCGGACTCTCGCTTGAACGAGAGTCGTGCAAGGTCAGCGCGCGAACAAAAGGAACGCATCAATATGGAGCGCTCAGGAAACCTTCGCTGGGGCTCTGACGTCAGCCGCCAAAGCGAACGCCGCTTAATTATACTTGTAAGAGGTCCGGCTCGCGATGCGGCTTCAAGAGCGACAGGCTACCACGTCCTTCTTTGAGTCAAGTTACTTCCACGAAGGAGTCACGAACGCCTTTCGGGCTATGACCGTTGTTCCCGACTGGATTGTGTCGTCTGGTCTCCCATACCGTCAAGGGCAGGGAGTCCGGTGAGCGACACTGGGACAAAAACGAAGAGACGGTCGAGCGAGAGGCTTCTTTGTACTTTTCTTGACTTTGCTTTTTCTGTGGTTGCTTGATTTATTTTTAATTTTTACACTGAGGTCGCTTAGCACGAATGCGCCACAGTTAAATTCGAACCAGTGCAAGTTTTGACAGAATATCCAGCCACGTCGGATGATGCGGTAAACCGGGGAGTCGGCAAAGGGCGTCACACGCGGAGCCAACGCGTGTTTAATTTCTTCATCATTGTTTCTCTCAACAATGTGCTTTCACGACATTGTTAATTGCTTTTAAAACCGAAATGACGTTGTCTTGTGTAGACCTCTCTGTCAACGACTTGGGCATTTAGTAAACAGAAATCGCGAATATGATTTCACTAAAACCCTATTTGTGATTTAGAGGCAGTAAATATCCTCGCTTTTAAAAGAAATAGCATAGAACAAGTTTCGCAAGTTTCGAATTTTGTGAGGCTTTTTCGTCGGTTTCTCGCGCATATGTTCCAGTCTTATTGCCTAATACACAAGATCTATGATAGGCATGATCCCAATGGGAATCTCTCCAACAATATTATTGTGAAAACAACTTCGAAGAATATTGCCTACTACACGAGATCTATGAAAGGAATAATTCTTATGGGAATCTTTCCAGCAATACTATCATGTGAAAAAACTTTGGAGAACATTGCCTAATGCACGAGATCTATAATAGGCATAATCCCAATAGCAATCTCTCCTGCAATACTATCACGGAAACTACTTCGGAGAATATTGCCTAACACACGATATCTTTGAAAAGCATAATCCCCATGGGAATCTTTCCAGCAATATTATAAGTGGAAACAACTTTGGAGAATATTTCCTAGTGCACAAGATCTTTGATAGGCATAATCTCAATGGGAATCTCTCCAACAATATTATTGTGAAAACAACTTAGAAGAATATTGCCTACCACATGAGATCTATGAAAGGAATAATTCTTATGGGAATCTTTCCAGCAATACTATCATGTGCAAAAAACTTTGGAGAACATTGCCTAACGCACGAGATCTATAATAGGCATAATCCCAATAGGAATCTCTCCTGCAATACTATCACGGAAACTACTTCGGAGAATATTGCCTAACACACGATATCTTTGAAAAGCATAATCCCGATGGGAATCTTTCCAGCAATATTATAAGTGGAAACAACTTTGGAGAATATTTCCTAGTGCACGAGATCTATAATAGGCATAATCCCAATAGCAATCTCTCCTGCAATACTATCACGGAAACTACTTCGGAGAATATTGCCTAACACACGATATCTTTGAAAATCATAATCCCCATGGAAATCTTTCCAGCAATATTATAAGTGGAAACAACTTTGGAGAATATTTCCTAGTGCACAAGATCTATGATAGGCATGATCCCAATGGGAATCTGTCCAACAATATTATTGTGAAAACAACTTCGAAGAATATTGCCTACTACACGAGATCTATGAAAGGAATAATTCTTATGGGCATCTTTCCAGCAATACTATCATGTGAAAAAACTTTGGAGAACATTGCCTAATGCACGAGATCTATAATAGGCATAATCCCAATAGGAATCTCTCCTGCAATACTATCACGGAAACTACTTCGGAGAATATTGCCTAACACACGATATCTTTGAAAAGCATAATCCCGATGGGAATCTTTCCAGCAATATTATAAGTGGAAACAACTTTGGAGAATATTTCCTAGTGCACAAGATCTATAATAGGCATAATCCCAATAGGAATCTCTCCTGCAATACTATCACGGAAACTACTTCGGAGAATATTGCCTAACACACGATATCTTTGAAAAGCATAATCCCGATGGGAATCTTTCCAGCAATATTATAAGTGGAAACAACTTTGGAGAATATTTCCTAGTGCACAAGATCTATAATAGGCATAATCCCAATAGGAATCTCTCCTGCAATACTATCACGGAAACTACTTCGGAGAATATTTCCTAACACACGATATCTTTGAAAAGCATAATCCCCATGGAAATCTTTCCAGCAATATTATAAGTGGAAACAACTTTGGAGAATATTTCCTAGTGCACAAGATCTATAATAGGCATGATCCCAATGGGAATCTGTCCAACAATATTATTGTGAAAACAACTTCGAAGAATATTGCCTACTACACGAGATCTATGAAAGGAATAATTCTTATGGGCATCTTTCCAGCAATACTATCATGTGAAAAAACTTTGGAGAACATTGCCTAATGCACGAGATCTATAATAGGCATAATCCCAATAGGAATCTCTCCTGCAATACTATCACGGAAACTACTTCGGAGAATATTGCCTAACACACGATATCTTTGAAAAGCATAATCCCCATGGAAATCTTTCCAGCAATATTAAAAGTGGAAACAACTTTGGAGAATATTTCCTAGTGCACAAGATCTTTGATAGGCATAATCCCAATGGGAATCTCTCCTGTAATACTATCAAGGAAACTACTTCGGAGAATATTGCCTAACACACGATATCTTTGAAAGGCATAATCACCATGGGAATCTTTCCAGCAATATTATAAGTGGAAACAACTTTGGAGAATATTTCCTAGTGCACAAGATCTTTGATATGCATAATCCCAATGGGAATCTCTCCAGAAATAATATCAGGGGATTAATTTTGGAGAATATAGCTTACTACACTAGATCTATGATAGACATAATCCCAATGGGAATATCTCCAGCAACACTATCAGGAAACAACTTTGAAGAATATTGCCTAATGCGCGAGATCTATGAGAGGCACAATCCCATCCCTCCAGCAACTCTATCAAGAAACGACTTTGGAGAAAATTGCCTAATGCGCACAATCTACGATAGGCATAATCTCAATGGGAATCTCTGCAGCAATACTATCGAGGAAACAACTTCGGAATCTCTTGCCTAATACTCGAGATCTATGAAAGACATAATCCTAATGGGATTCTCTCTGGCGATACGACTAAGGTAAACAACTTCGAAAAATATCTCCTAACACACGAGACCTATGATAGGCACAAACAAGTACACTGGTGATCACTCCAGTAATAGTAACAGGAGAAACAACTTTGGAGAATATTGCCTAATTCGCGAGATCAGTAATAGACATAATCCCGCTGTTAATCACTCCAGCAATACTATCAGCAAAATCAACTTTGGAGAATAATGCGTAATAGACGAGATCTATGATACACATAATCGCCAATGGGAATCTCTCCAGCAATACTACCAGAGGAAACAACTTTAAAGAATATTTCCTAAAACAGGAGATCTATGATGGGCACAATCCCAATTAAAATCCTATTGAAAAACCCGGTATAACTTCTCGCTATCTGGATTATGAAACTGTAAATCTATCTAGATCTATCTAGATTTTAAGTTTTCAGAAAGTATCTTCTTTTCTGCAATCTGCATTTTAGGCTTTCAGAAACAATTCCGGTTTGATTTCCAGTCCCGTAATCCAGATAGTGAAATTTATACTGCGTTTTTCGGCAGGGATAAATATCTCTCCAGAAAAACTATCAGAAAAAAAAACATGTTGTAGAATTTCGCACAATACACGAGATCTGACAGAGTAATCCCTGTGGAAATTACTCCAGCGATACTATTAGGAAGAACAGCTTTGAAGCATATTGTCTAATACACGAGGTCTATAATGGACATCATCCCGATGGCGAACACTCCAGCAATATTATCAGAGGAAACAATTGCGGAGAATATTGCTTACTATACGAGATCTATCTCAGGCATAATCTATATGAGAATTTCTCCAGCAACCTATCAGGAAACGACTGGAGAATATTTCCTAATGCGCGAGATCTATGATAGGCTTAATCCCAATGGAAACCTTTCCAGCAATACTATCGAGGAAACTACTTCGGAGAATATTGCTTAATACACGAAACATAAAAACTCACAATGGGAATCTCGCTACGGCAACAGTGTCAGAAAACAAATTTGGAGAACACGTACGAGATCTATGAAAGTCATAATCTCAATGGGAATCTCTGCAGCAATACTATCGAGGAAAAAACTTCGTAGAATCTTGCCTAAAATGTACACGAGATCTGTGAAAGGCATAATCCCAATGGGAATCTCTCCGGCTTTACTACAAATGGAAACAACTTCAAGCAATAATTCCTAATACACGAGACCTATGAAAGGTGCAATTCCAGCGGGAATCTCTTCAGCAACACTATCAGGCAAAAAACTTTGGAGAATATTTCCTAATGCTTACGATCCATGATAGGCATAATCCTAATGGTTATCCCTTTGGCGATACTACGAGGGAATACAACTTCGGAGAATATTTCCTAATACACGAGATCAATGATAGACACAATCCCATTTGGAATCTCTCCAGCACCACTATCAGGGGAAAGTACTTTGGAGAATATTGCCTAATACCGAAGATCTATGCGAGGCACAATCCTAGTGGGAATCTCTACAGCAATACTATCAGGAGAAACAAATTGAGAGAATATTGCCTAATACACGAAATTTATGTTAGGTGTAATATCCCAATGGCAATCACTACAGAAGTACTATCAGGAAAAGCAGATTTGGAGAATATTGTCAAATACACGAGATCTATTATAGACATCATCCCAATGCCAATCACTCCAGCTATACTATCAGGGGAAAGTAGTGTGATGTTCTGCGTCTCGTCCTGGCTCTATTCTGGAGGCTTCGAGCACGGCATTCCTGCTTGCCTACCCCCTCCGCCCCGCCGAGCGACAAGTCGTACTGCCACCGCCGGAGCGCCGCCCGAGTTGGGTGTCGGATGTCCAGCTTCTCCTCGGTCCCGTAACGGCTTGCAGGTGCGGGTTCCAGACACTCTGGCGGACGGGACGGACCCATTGGCAGACCGGGGGTTTCGGCATGGTGGTGACGTCGACTTCCTGGAATTGGGGACAGGGGGATGATGAAGTGCTGAGGGGGGAGACAGTGGTTGGCGGGGTCGCGTCGAGGGAAGCCCGGGACAAAAGCAGCTCGCCGTACGGGGGAAGAACACCGGCACGCGGGACGCCGAGAAAGTGCGGAGTTTGGAGAAGGACTCCCAGGACGCAAGGCCGCTGGAGAGGGGACCCCGCGAGAGGCGAGACGACGCAAGAGAGCGAGTCACTGCGGAGACGGAAGAAGGACATCGCCTAGGAGCTGGGTCTGCTGCGGAACCCCTGCGAGCACCGCAAGCCCCCAAGAGATGCATGGCAGGACATGGGAGCCCCGTAACATCAAAGCCTGATTAGTGTTTTATTAATTCAAAGAAATGCATAAAAAGTTAACCCTGCGATCAGTGTTGTGAATTGCTCCGCCCTGTGTGAACCCTAAAGACGGTAATGCACGGCGCCGTCACAGTAGAGATCACGTTGTTTTGTTCCCGGACTTCGATAGAGCTCCTTGAGCTACCGTGGGGAACCGGGAGGGGAGATCGTGGAAGGCGTGGTCCGGATGCTGGTTGGAGTTGAAGAAGACTTCATGCTCTTCTTGTTGTGGCCGACGGCGGAGAGTGAATAGGCTTGGAAGCGAAGTTGTAATGAATGCAACTGTTAAAAATAAATTTTACTCCAACAAGAAAAAAAGCAGTTACACAAAAGGTAATGATACACTGCAACTAACTGCCACGCACGGCTTACTTAGTTAAGCAATTACAAAGACGGACGCCTCGGCGTCAAGTGTCCTCCCGCGCACGGTGAGGACGGCGGCTATGCCGCAAAGCAGGGGCTGTCGCGCACGGCAGAAGTAACGCGGAGAACCGCGGGAGAGACCTACTGTGCCACACGGGCTCATTCAAACTCGATGATTTTCCGTCCGGTCGGGGGTTATGACGGTGCGCCGAAACCTGTCCCATTCAATCAGGTTCTAGTTAGAATCCCATTGGGTACAGGCCCCGACGCACTCTCAACCAATCGGACGAGAGGTCATTGCTGTTGCCGAGGGGTGCATTAAGATCGGGCCCGTTGGTTGAGAGTCTAAACCCCCGACATATTTATGTTCCAGGGAAGATATACTCATTATTGGTTCGGCGAGAATCGTCGAAACGTACCTCACCAGCAAATGTTTCATCACCACAGAGCACTGCCTGTAGCCTCAAAGCAGACGAAAGGCGCGCCAGACACATATGGGCGTCCGGGGAAGCCGTTTCGCGGAGAATCCCACGATGCTGGGTCCACGCCGGCGCGTACGCACCAGTTGCGCACGGTGCCCCTCCAGCCAACGTCACGAACCACTGGAACTTGACCCGAGGTTTTCGACAAAGTCGTTCTAGCTCGAGAGGGGGCCCAGTTTACGAAATGGCGCGCCAGCCGTTGATAGCAGCACTCCGGTGCCCCGAGCGCCCGCGTAGATTTTTGTGCCAGAGGCCCCCTGCCCCGGGTGAGAGGGAAGACCCTCCAGGCAATGACCCGCCGTGGGAGAGGCTAAGCCCCGCCCGTGGTGGAAAAACTATAGGTTTAGCACGTATCGGGACGTTAAACGAATACTTTCAAAAAATAAAAACGAATAAAAAAAACGCTGTTTTGGCGGCGCGCAAAAATGGGACTGTATTTACTAGAGTAATAGCCGCACTATCTATGAACAAGGCCCTTGCGTCTATTTTCCCGCAAAGCACATATACAGCCAATCATCGCGTTGCGCATAAATAACATAGCGAATAACTAGATCGAGAACACGAGTCTCCATACAAATGCAATCTTCACAGATGGTATCTTCGCGCGAAGAAGTTATCTCTGTCCTGTAAAACGCTGGAATCATGCTGTCGATCGCGGTGATTGGCAATCCGCGTGCTCCGCGGAAAAGCGAACCCTCAGGTTTTCTTCATAAACAGTCGGCTATTACTCGAGTGGAAAATACTGTCTAATATACTCCATGTATAATCTGCATAATCCTAATGTTAAACACTCTAAAAGTAATGAGATAAACAGCTTTGTAGAATATTACCTAATACACAAGATCCATAATGGGCACCCTCCTAATACCAATCACTTAAGAAATGCTACAGTAAAAACATACTCAAGTGGATCCTGAGATAGTCTATTTATGGTGATAACTCAATCTGGCCCCTAACCATCATAAAAAAAACGAAATTACACTTATGGGCGGCCGATTTCCCTATTAACAGTCTAATCAAATGTCGTGACACGCCCCTTTCTCTGCACCTTCGAGCGGATACAAGGGGGGCGCCGTCAGACGGCGTTTTCAAACAATAATTGCTGTATTTCGTCTTCCACACTCAAAGATTTGGTGATTGTGTCAAAATCTAATTAACAACGCGCCTAAAAAATGCTATAATAGTAACTTTGGGAACCTCCACGCAATTAACTATTTTCATTGGTCAAATGTTACGGAGCTGGTGGTGACCCGAAGATGACCCCCCTCCTCCTCCCCAAGAGGAAATAGTGTCCGCGTATTTCAATTGCTATGAGTTTACTAATTCGTCTTGCCGTCTATAACTGGTGATTTTATTGACTAAAGCTCAACAAGCAATATGCCATCAAAAACAAACTTCTACAAAAAGCATTTGAATGCACCTTTAATACACTTGACCTATAATCGACATAATCTATAATTTCTACAATTGGAATCTCTCCAGAAATATTATCAGGTGAAACAACTCTAGAGATCCATATCATGCACAATCCCAATAACAATCGCTCCAGAAATACGATAAAAAACAGCACTGGAAGATACTGCCTAATATGATCCATAATCGGCATAATCGTAATGGGAACTTTCTCCAGAAATACTATCACGAGAGACAACTTTGGAGATTACTGCCTAATACACGAGATATGGTAGGCATAATCTCGATGGGAATCTCTCCAGATATACTAGCTCCCATAAGTACTATCAGAAATACAATTACAGCATTAAAAATATAAAATTTGAAAGCTTTTATTTAGTTCTAACGCCGGCGTGCTTCATGCAAGGCTATTTTCGGGGGTCGAGTTTTATTAGAAGAAGTAAGTGTCTATTATCAACGGCACACGCGCGACAGTGCACAAAACAAAAATGTGAAAAGAATTATGATAATACAAAAATTTCAAACCCGTTTTACGCAGCTAAGAACCGAATGAAATGCTAGCGGCATCTGCTGGCAACCTTTGAAACCTCACATCCCTCACATAACAGAGATTTAGGACGTCGTTCGAAGAGAGTCGGATAGATGGCGCTAAGACACCAGGAAGCAAATTCAGCGGATTCCAAATTCTGCTTGGGATGTTGGGGCCAACGTTGGTTAGGGCGTCCCCCTGAAACGTAGTGTATTCTTTCCTATCCACGTTCTTTTTTAGAGTAGCACAACTATATATTTGCGATTACGGTTTGAGTTCAATCGGATTTGTCTTTTTCGAACTTTCAACTCGAGTTCGATATCCGTTTTTCAGAAGTTTGACATAGGGGTGTCGCGAACGTTTGTCAAACCGGATTTTTAAGTCGAACTTTCGGGGTTCGACTGGGTCGAACCGGTTCGACGAACCTTCGAACTTTTCACCAGATTCGACCGGTTCGACTTAGTGGACAGTGTGGCCAGACCTTGATACATGCATGTCTAGGTTTGGAGATTTTTTTTTAATGCAAAGGGTTATTTTAATTTTGAGAACAGCTGCAATTAAAATTAATTGATTATAACAACGGAAGCAGTTAATAACTTAATTTTTTGTAGAGTATTAACTAAAATAATCAATCCGCGCTGCCCTTAGTTCATCCCTTAGCCATCACCATTCAATCCGAAGCCAACTGGCCAGCTTGTCGCGCATGCGCACACGAGTCGAACCTCAATACAAGGTTCGTCGAATTTTCCACTAAAAGTTCGAAAAAGTCGAACCTGGTCGAACTCGAACCTCGGCCGGTTCGCGTTCGACGAAAATTTAGTTTGACTATTTTTCGCATGCGCGCCAATTAAAAACAGGCTGGCACCACCTGGCGGAGGAAGGGTAATGCATTGTAACAAACTAAATTATTATTATATTCTAAATGTTTGCTTTTGTACTGACTAAGCATGTGTAGTTATACTTTGAAAACAAAAGCAGACTATATTATATATAATGTCTTCCTAAAATTCTTCTTTTCCCTTTTTTTCTTTTTTTAGAAATTTGGCAACACTGTGCAAAAAGTCGAACTTCGTCGGATGTTTGCCAAAAGGTCGAGGGTTCGCCAAAGCAGTCGAACTTCGAGTTCTACAAAACTAGGAAGGTTCGCCAAACCCGTCGAACGTCCGGCTTGACGAAAATTCGAAGGTTATCCAAACCTGTCGACGCTGTCGACCTTTGGGTTCCACAGAAGGTCGAACGTTCGCCGGCCCTGCCGAACCTCGGGTTCGACAAATGTTCGCGGCATCACCAGTTTCTACCCTTGTTTTTGTTGCGCTCTTCGTCGCAAAAACTCGTTTCTCTCTCCCACCCCGACCGAAAGAAAGCTCTGCACGCTCCAACGCACAGCTTTATATAAAACGAGTACAGCGTATTTTTATTTAATTGTTACGTGTTCGAAACGTGTTTTAGAAACCGTCGACCACTGAAAACGGCTCCCTCGAAATCAGGTCGCTTCCACGCGTGAGTTTCGATTTCGCGAAGGGAATAAAGAGAGCACATGACTCGCAGGAAAGAAAACTTTCGCGTCCGACTCGTGCTGTGTGATGCCTGCAACACCCCTCCGGCTGGTGTGTCCACCGCGTCCCCAAAAGTGGTCCCTCGATGTCCGCCTGATGACGTGACAGAAGTGTCATGCTGTCGCCGGACGCGATCGTGTAGCCGGTGGTGGTGTATGTAGCAGACGCCTGTTCTGCTGCATCCTGCAGGTCGTTCTCCAGCCTGACAGTCCGCGGATCAGGAGTTGGACGCCGAGATGACAGCAACACACACGCGCGCTCGGTTTTTTTTTTTTTTTTTTTTTTTTTTTTTTTTTGCTGGGACGTTTAGCGTCAACCGCCAGGATCGCGCCATCTGGCAGCGCGCACACGCCAGCGACTGTGACTTCACGTGTGGCAACTTGGGGGTTCACTTTTTATGTATGGGCGCGATAGCACGCTGAACACACCGCTCAAAGCCGCATTGTGGTACTCCGTGTTCGTGCTTGCCCCGCAGAATCGGTAGGTCCGTTTATAGACCAGGGGTGTTCAAACCTTGGCCTGAGGTCCAAATCCGGCCCGTGGAGGTCTCCGACCGGCACGTGGCTGGCCGTGGTCCTTAAAAATGAAGACATCCCCGCGGTTCGTTTCCAGCAAACTCGCTGCTACTGGCGCAAAAATAACAAGAATAATCGAAGAAAAAAAAACGAGGGAACGCTGCCATCGTAAGGCGTGTCCTCTCATTTTATTATTCACTGGACATTGTCATCACCTGCATCAATATTCTTAGTTCCCTGTTCTATATCCGGCAAACTACGTACGTTAGAACTCCCTTGCGTTCCCAGAAATCTTGTGCTTAGTGTCTCGTGTCATATCTATTGCACGTTGTCAGCGCTGCTTCCACGATTGTGTTTAGTTTTCTCTCTAGTGTGTTAATATGCCAAGCTTCCTATGCGCTTTGATTAATGCCTTGTGAGTTTTCTGGGCCCCATTAATGTGTAATGTCATAATTCGCTACTAAATATTGATTTTTGAAATAAAGTACATGTCTTCTTCCACTTCAAAATGTCTTTATTTCTTTCTTTTTTTTACATTAACTTTTATTATTGTATATATAGGCTTATCTAGGATTATTTATTTAGTTTGTTCCTCGTTTATTTTTGCTTGTACAATTTCCGGCCCTCGAGACAGCAACATGTCCCCGATCCTGCCCCCTATTCAAAATGTTTGGAGACCTCTGGTGTGCGAGTCGTATGCTTCTTGCGGAGAAGTCGTGGTGACGCCAGAAAAACGCCGAGCTCTGATTGGCTTTGATTAGAAGGATAGTGGGTAGACCTCAATGCTGGATGCCTTGAGGCCTACCCACTACTTTTTTTTTTTTTTTCTAATCAGCCAATAAGAGCTTGGCGTTGTGAAATCATTGCAACCCCTGAGCAAGAAGCAGACGAAATTGCGCTCTCCATAGAACCAACGCGCGCCTCTGACATCACGTGGTTGCGGTTACGCTGCTGTCTTTATGGCGCATGCACACACACTCGACCTCCCTATACCTTATCTCAGGAGTTGTGTGCAGCAAAGGCAAAGGCATTGGCGCGGGCACC
This sequence comes from Ixodes persulcatus, assembly GCA_013358835.2. Classification (NCBI taxonomy): domain Eukaryota; kingdom Metazoa; phylum Arthropoda; class Arachnida; order Ixodida; family Ixodidae; genus Ixodes; species Ixodes persulcatus. The sequence goes on from JABSTQ010001999.1 coordinate 291,426, forward strand.
TGGCTTTAAGATGAGCTTTCTTTTCGCGAGTGCTTGTGAAAGGAAAGCAAATAGGAAAGCCAGGCCCTCGCGCCTGTGCTTTTTTCTCTGCTGCACGCAACTCATGAGATGCAGTATAGATTATGCTTTCTGCGCACACGCAGTGCCCACACCTGGGATGGGCAAATGCGGGCTTCTTTGTAGGCAGTTCGTTGGCGTTTATCGCTACTATCAGATTAATAGAGAGTTTTAGTAGATCGTTCCTATAACGATACGATAACCATGCGATACCGATACGCAGAACAGGTGCGCATTCCTGTTCTGTGTATCGGTATCGTATGGTTATCGTATCGTTATAGGAACGATCTACTAAAACTCTCTATTAACGCTAATCCGCGAAGCGGCTCTGATCATTTTGTCGTTCATTGTGTCAGGTAACATGTACCACCTTTATAAGAGAAAGATTTAGTAAGTCGTTGTTTCTGCTGAGCTTACCTTTACTTTTTAGTTCACTATGCGGAGCGCATGTTCGTCTGCTTCTTTTGCAGGATTTGTGGTGAAGTCAGAACGCCAAGCTCTGATTGGCTCTGATTGAAGGATAGTGGGTAGCCCTCAAGGCAGCTTGCTTTGAGGTCTACCCACTATCCTTCAATCGGAGCCAATCAGAGCTCGGCGTTCTGGCGTCACCACAGCCCCTACAAAAGAAGCAGACGAATTTGCTCTGCGCAGAAACCTATAGCTCAGCAGAGAGTGGATTGCAGAAATCATGGCATGTTGCTTGATAGAGTCTAACTAGCTCAAATTTACTTTATTAAAGTATAAGCTAGAACAGAGTGGCTTTTTTCACTAGATGTGTTTTTAAGAATGGCCGCCTGATATAGATATTTTGCCTATTTTATCATTATTTGCTTTAAAGACAAAAAATGACATTAGAGAAAATAAAATAATGTACAAAAGGTAAATATAATTGTTAATTGGGGAAGGTAGTCTTAATTTTTATTGGTTTCGAATTGTGTTTATCGATTTGTACTTCATTTTTTTCTTTATTCTGCACCTTTTATTCGGAGCAAGGCATATGACTTGTCCTAGAATTATCTGATACTATATTTGTATCAGGTACTGCGCGATTAGGTTGAAAATACAACAGAAAAGTCGAGTGAAAGGAGTAGCGTTAGGCGCAGCGCCCGTACCATTACTTTGTTTTTTATTTATATGTCAACGAAATAGCCCAGATGACACGGGGACTGCATGTGCCCACAGAAACTACAAACTGGCCGTAAAGACGGCACAGGATGGCATTTATTATAGAAACTTTTAGCAAAGCGTTACCGTGTTCCGAGTACCGCACTACCTGAGCCCTTGAAGCATGCTTTTAAGCGCACGCCCCGCGGTTCGGTATCACACTGGCGCGCGCTTGAAAGCATGCTTCAAGGGTTCCGTAGTGCGGTACGCCGAACATGGTAACGGTTTGCTAAAAGTCCCTATTTTGTAACGGTCACGTAAAAATCACAAAAACCGGAATTGTTTTTTTAAAAAGATGCATGGGACATGCTTGAGAGACAAAAGCAAGAAACAAAAGTAGCTAAATTAGTCATGGAAATGCACGATCAGAATTGCAACAGCTGCCTATTCCTTGCGCTGAGGTAGGTTGAAAATATCAGATACCTTGGTATGCAGATTGATAAGCATCTTGAATGAAAGCTTTATGTAGAACAGGTTTGAACACTATATTAGGAATATCAATGGCATATCTACGTATCTCATCCAAGTTTCCGGCCCTCGGTTCCCCACTTTGAATTAATATACGATTCGTTAGGGAAGACCACACCGGAATATGGAATAACAGTTTATGGACACCGTGCCAAATATCTACAACTGAAAGTAGAACAGATTCAGAACAACACACTCAGATATATGAGCTATCAAAGCGAGGAAGCGAATCTATCAGCGTATAAGGGTAGAAACAGAGGAGGAGGAGGACGCGAAAGCGCGCGGAGACGGGACAACACTGAGCTCTGGTTGGAACGATTAGGGGGTACACGCAAAGGTAGCTGCCTTTCTCTCTACTCACCCTTGGAACTCGTTCGACGAATGCAGTGGAGACGCAAGCAGCTAGCTTTGCGTCTACCTACACCCACTAACCATTCCAGCCAGAGCGTGGTGTTCTCCCGCAGTTTATCGACATATATGCGTACAAAACTAAAAATGCCGCGTTAAAAAAATATATATATATTAATTATCTTCTTTTATATATTTTGAAGAGGAAGTAGCAAAAATGATGTGAATTTGGTCAGCTGCATTTTTTTTTTTTTTTTTAGCAAAACACGAAGGTAAAGAAGTCTACAAAGGCACCGCTGTCCATTCCTTTACTTTTGATTTTTGTTTTAAAAAAATAGTTTCCCCCTTCAGAAATGAACCAACTAGCTAAAAAAAACGTAACGTAGCGAAGAACGTTCCTATAAAATAAAAATGATATTAAACCATAACCCTATACAAGATACGGAGTGGTACCAAAAGCTATTATAGGCCTAAGAGTTTCCATACCCTGAAGGAATATCTACTGAAAAAAACCCACAGCAATAAAACAATTAAGAAATAAAGAAACAAATTAATAAAAGAAAAATAGCATATTAATCATCTCCCCGACTGCGTATGCTCTACTGATTATTATCTTTTGCGTACATCGGCTGGATGCCGTTCCTGTAGTAATTCAAACCAGTGTCACTTTACTCTTCGTGCAGTGTGTAAATAATTAATTAAAACTGATATCTAAGTTTTTGTGTGCTTTTTTTACTGGAAAGTAAATTTTTTATACCTCGAGCGTTCTAGTTGTTGTTTCCGTCCATGATGTGCAAACTGTATCCATTGCGTAAAACCGTGGTCTGGGGTTTATATATATGTTATTATGATTATTCCTTGCTTTGTGTAAAAAAATATTAAAAATATTTTATCCTATTACACTCTACTGCATTGTAACTCAATGCTCATGAACGTTCTTTCTGCAAATTTTGTGTGATTCACGTTCATCCGCAAGACATTCCACTAAACGTATATTTTAGCTGATTTCTCATTTACCCCACAAATACCCCTTGAATGTGGCATGAAATTTTGTTTTTAAACCTCGCCCCCTTGTGTGCTTTCTTTCCAATACCTCCGCGAAGCCTTTAGAAAATTCCAAGTAAAATTAAACGAGACGTCTTGTAAAAAAATAAATGGTAAGAACAATTTCCGGAAAGGGCAAGCTAGCTTTTCTTGTGATGTTTCTTACACGAGCGTTTGTGCATATCCCCCGTCCCGACAAAAGCTTAGAGCTTGTATGCACTAATACCTTAACATCAGCGCATAGACATATTGAAAAGAGACACATTTCATATACGTATATTTTTTCCAACCAGAACTATGCACATTATATAAGGCGTTTGTTCGTTCTTGTTTGATCTTGCATGTTCTTGCACGTTTATTGACCGAATTTATGTAATTCTATTTTTGACTAGTAAACTTTTTACAAATGTGTATTGCGTATTACGAATAAAAGACAGATAGCACAAATAGATCCTGTGCCGTTTGCGCCGTTCTTGAATGAAGCAGGATGTGTTAACAGTTTTGACACGTCGCGCTCTGTGCGAAATATTATGTCCCTGTTTCGTCTTTGTCTCTGGTGTTCATGTCGCCAGATTAGACATTTATTTCCTAGATTCATAAGACTAGAATGTATATAAAGTATTTCATGACTATACTTCGTTTCCGCTTAAGTCCAGACGCAGCCCACGCTACGACCTGATGGGATCAATTAGGCACCATCAAAAGCGCACCGTCATGGTCATGTTTCTGTACGTGTTCCATCGTCGTTCAACGAGTCATAAACAACAAAGAAAAAAAATACAACTGACTTGAACTTTTGGCGCCGCTTCCTCGGTCTTATTAGCTCGTAGCGTTGGCTAGGTCTTGACTTAAGCTGACACAAAGTACATCATGATATGCGACAGCAATGAGATTTTAAAGCCATCGCTGTTGTTCTTGTTTTGAAGAGCAAATTTATTTTTATTGTTATTATGACAAGTGGTTTCGTTTTGATGCTCCTCTTGCTCCTAAAAACTGTGTTTTTGTGTTTGTTTCTGTGTGAGTGTGTGTGTGTGTGTGTGGGGGGGGGGGGGGGGGATTCAAGCTACAGTTCTTATTTGTATGATTGTATGTTTTCTATTTCCACCTTCTGGCGAGGAGATCAAACAGCAGGTGGCGCTTGGTCCAGCCTGTTTTCCACGGAGTTTTGTATCTGCCCAACATACAGTCCGTTCACTAGGTTCCTTGCATCACACGCGTCCACCGGGCGCGGGACACATAATTGGAGTCGTTTTCATTGCTCTGTGTTCCACAAGCTCCAGCAGGCTTTAATCACTCAGGTCATAACTCAACTCTACGGCTGCACTTTTGAGTAAAAACTACCGCTATAATCACAACTATTTTTAATCACATGGACATATTCATGAAGAGAATGTGGAAATCTGTACTCCATTTTTCCGCGGGGGGACACAATATAAATAGAAGGTAGCTAACCGAGCGAAGGTCGAGGGCCTGCATTCTCGGCGTGTATCCGCGTCCGCCTACGACCATCAAAGTCAATCGGGCGTCGCGAGCGACACGGTGTGCTCCTTCTCTGAGCAAGCGTGCGTTTCCTTCCCCGTATGCTGCCTTGCAAAGGTGGAGTAAAACACATTCACACTCCTTGGTAGAGACCTGAAAAGTGGATCGGCGCATTCATTTATTTCCCACGCCTTATTCGTTCAGCCCAAAAGATCGAAGCGGCTGGCTAGAATCATCCTCAGTAGCTGATGGCCGAATTCGGCGACGAAGGACGCCGCGATTGGCCACGCTTGCAGCCTAGGCTTCAAGGGCAGCCAATGCGAGAGGCAGTCGTCTGCTTCTTTTGCAGGAGTTGCGGTGTCGTCAGAAAGACGCCGAGCTCTCATTGGCTCAAATCGAAGGAATAGTGGGTAGACCCCAAAGCATGCTGTCTTGTAGTCTACCCACTATCTTTTATTCAGAACCAATCAGAGCCCGACGTCGTTCCGACGTCACCACAACCCCTGCAAAAGAAGCAGACGAACTTGCCCTCCGCACTGACTTATTACCGAGGCAATAACTGTCTAGTCACCGAGCTGTGGCACGCATGCGCGTCGTCTAATATTTTGGAGAAGAGGGCTACTGCGCATGCCCAGAACGGTCTCTACAGCCTAGTATAGACAGAGAAAGATTCCAGCGCCCAGAAGGCTGTTATTGGACCGGTCTACTATATGCGGTGAGCGGAAACAACTCTACTCATTTCCCGAACGCGTTCGAGCGGTGAGCGGAAGCAAAGGCGGCCACCATTTGCTTCTACCCACTATGTTCCCAATAAGTGCTCTGAGACCCCCGTGCGCTTTCAACTCCTCCTCTTCCTCAGTTTCTTACCACCGCCGTGAGCTAGCGTCTCAGCTACCAGTCGCTAAGTACAGATTTAAACATAAAAAATAAACGTGCATGCAAAGCGATGCCCTTGCCGCTGTATGGAGAGCCGGGAAAACGCACCAAGGTCAGCGGACCAATCCAGGACGCGATGGTAACTCTCTGCCCTTCCTGGGCAGAGAGTTAAAAGTATACCCTTTTGGTATACTTTTAGTTTGTCTCCGCCGCACATGAGACCAGCACCAGCCCAAATGACAGCGATAAAGTGCAACAGCAGTAGAAAAAAAGAAGAAGAAATAAGACAGGTTATAAAAAAATAAAAATAAAGAGTAAGTCTACCAGATCACCTTTCTACTTCGCATTCCTCCTAGCGTCGAGGCTAGCCCAAGTTCGAGCGAGTCAAGGGAAGCCCAGTTCGCAGAAGGAAATGTCTCAATCGCTCCCGATGTACGAAATGCTCTTTCGATCCCCCGGAGGCCGATACAATCCAAGCTTCCATGCTGCGCCGGTGGTGCGCTAGAAGTTCCGTCATCTGTTCGCATTTCATTCGAGCGCGATTGTAATGATATCCACGCCATACAGATTATAACACCAGATACTAATAAAACGCATACAGTACACATAATAACACACATAAGATATAGTACGCCTATAACTAACAAAACAGAGTGACGCGTTCACTGGTATATTGTGTGCTTTCTTTCGTATTACTTCGTTCGATGTGTTTTTTAGGTCAAGTTCTTTCGCGCACATGTTAAACTTATATTCTCGGTTGTTTCTGTGGTCACCGACAACTTAAGAAGCGCAGGTGCACGCTTTTTGCATTGGGATTTGCTGTTCGCGGTGATGAATCGAAAAATTCTGCCATCTCATAATGCGTGAAGCTCAAATAAGATGTTCGGGACGGGGTCTTGCTTTGCTGGCGTATATCCTCACTAAATTACAGTCTTTTGTGAAATCTTGACAACAACATCTAATTTGTTTTCACATTGCTATTGAAAAAGCCATTGTTTTTTCTTTCTTTTTTTCTCTTTGCACACAGAGATTTAGAACGACATTCATTTCTAAAACACTCAGTGTCTTGCTTTTCTGCCGCAGCAATAAGGAAACTAAAACGAACAACTGGCTCGACTGGCCCATGGAAAAAGAATCTTTCAACAATCCTTATTTAGAAGAAAATATTTTCGTCGCTGCATTCACCTTGGATTTACTCAAAATTCCAGTCTCAGGGACAGCTTCTTTGCCAAGTGCCATATACTAACCGGAGAGCCGTTACAATAAGCGAGAAACGTCGTGCGGTGATCCCAAGAATGCGCATGACGAGCGCGTGCGATGCAGTGATTGCTGGCAACACATGATAACAATTCTGCGTTCGCTATACCCGGACACCCCCCGTATAATTCAATGCGAGCGGAGTTTCTGCGAAGGGACACCTGTACCATTGCCGCTCGGTTAGCTGGTTACAGGTGCACTGCGCATATTGAAATTTCAAGGGGAAAAAACACTCCGCAATGCGTGAGTGGAATTTCTAACCGAATAATCTTAGTACATGCTTCCTTTATAGCACCTGTTCACGGGCAAACTAGTTTGATGTAGTACGACATTAAAGGACATTATTATCAGCGCACTAGTGACGCGCACTAGACCAGATTTTGTGAACCCGGATAATACGCTTCTTTAATAATCACCCGATTGCAATGGCTAGTTTAATAGACGTCAAATGTGATAACATATCCGTCGACCGAATAATTTGTTTATTTGTAAGTGAAACCGGCGGATGCTTTTCGGTGCTTAACTATTTATTTTTAGAATATCGATCCAGTTTAGGGATCTGGGGCTATCGGTGAAAACATTGTTATGAAAAACTAAAAGTTAAACTCTAAAAGCGTGTGTGAGGCTTCGACAAAAACAGTCCTATCTGGTGCAAATATTTCCAGAAATCGGTATTCTTCGGTTTTAACCGGTATGGTATTTTTGGCACCAACGGATGTTTATCTGTGCATTCAGGTTAAAATCGGAAGGTCTACAACCTGCGTATCAGCTACTAATTCTTTCAAATATGTCTTTAGAACCTACAAACGCTTTTTGTCTGAAATACCCAAGCCATAGCTTTGAGCGCCTCTACCGAAGGAGCCCAATATCCAGATCCAATTTAAAAACGATCGCTTGTGTGAAACAGCTCCGCAAATATTTGTTTCTTAATCATAGTGCAGTTTGACCTTGGAAAACAAAATAACGTGAATTAGCCCCACCGAAGCAGAATTAAAGGTAAATTTTTCAAGCAAAATTCTCTAGGCTTTTGGGACCTAAGAATAATCTCCAGGAGCTCGACTTTTGGGGTGTTCAATGGCCTATCTCTTATGCCTTCTAAATCCAATTCTCGGCGTCCAGGTCAGTTACTTCGTACAAAAACCCAACCCTACTCAAGGCATTCCTGTTTAACACGTACTAAAATGATAAATGTAACGTATGGCATTCTGAAATAGATATGCCAAACAGTAGGAAACTTACAGCTTTTTATAAATGCCGCTGTAGAAAAACAAAAATACGCACATATCACCTTGAAAACATATCACCTTGAAAAAAACATAGGTTTGACTAAAATTTATTTTTACTTAACGTAAGTCAAGTTCAAAAAAGCAGCCTATTTGTCAAACTGCCACTACCTTCGCATAGCCAATTTGAACACACTTTTTTTTTACTGCGTGACGACACATGCAATATCCGATTCGGCTGCTCTTAACAAGTGTCAAAGCGAAGAAAAAAAAAAAGATTCAGTATTTTGGCATTGTTTACAGGGTCCGTGAATCCAACACAACCGACGTTCCGGTATATTTCCAATAAAAAAAAAGGAGCACACAAAATAAGAAAGAAAATGGCGGCGTATTCGCCCTGATTTGGGGAACCGAATAGCAGGCATGCGGTACCGGGATCTAAGTCAGTGGGCGGTCATGGACGCCCAGACTTTCCGTCCCGGGACGGGCCAGACCTTAGGACGACTTCCCCGACGCACGCGACGACCCCAGACGGCGATGACGCCCCCCCAGCACCGTCTCCCGGCCGACGCCCCAAAGATGCGAGTCTTTAAAAGGCTCAGCCCGAGGCGACGGGCCGCCAGCATGGCTGCCTTCTTTCCTGAACCCGCATCGGCCTGGCCGCTGTTAGTGCTCCTGCTCGCGTTAGCCCTGACCCCGCCTGGCGCTGAATCGTTTCTCCTCAAAAAGAAACTCCTCGCACTCCGCAAGCTTCCCGGGTAAGTTTACGGCTCGTATTTCTTGCAGTTGCACAGACGTGACGAACCATGGATCTTAATCCGTGAATCTACTGAAAAGATGACGTGTCAATCGATAAACTGGCGGTTAGTGTGGTCCACTAGAATTTCAAAAAGCATTCTAAAAAAAAAAAAAAAAAAAGACGAGTATTTTGATGTGGATGAGACGTTAGCTTCACTAGGCGCAGCCGGAGGAGACGCCGTTTGCGGGGCTTCAGGCGTTATGGGAGATTGACGCATATTAATCGACTCATTTGCCGAGGCCGGTTTTCTATTCAAGTTACCCGCACTCAGTGGTTATTTTTGTACACCACTGTACTCCATCCCCACGCGCTGCATCGGGTTAGGAGCTTTAAAGTGTTTTGCCCATGCTCTCGGTAGCTTTTGTTGGCTTTACAGTTATCACGATGCCTGCCGACCCGTCTGCTAAACATTTATGCGCTGTAACCACAATTCCTGGCAGTGATAGGTGGTAGCCAGCGACATATGGATGGTTACTGCTCGAGGAAGACGACGAGTAGGGGCGCAGGCAGGAATAAATTCATTCATTCCTATTAGCAATACCGGCTGGGTTGCTCCTTACGCGGTGGCAGAAAATTTAGCGGGAGATTTTATCAGTGGTGGAGGGCAGCAACGAAACGCAAAGAAAAGGCCTGGAGAAGTTGACGACGAGAGAGTAGATCGCGAAGAACGTCAAAGAGAGCGAAGAGCAACCGCCATGGTCAGCTTGCTTCCGATGCCGAAACCGCAAGACACTACAAGAGAACTCTGGACTGCATGAAAGAAGTGAATCATGAAATTCGAGCTATTTGCAGTGGTGGCGAACCTGAAGAACTGGCCTAGCGAAGTACATTCAGCAAGAAAGCATGCGAATTTATAGCCCCTTCACGTTTGTAAACAAAAACCGATTGAGAGAAGATTGAAATCTTGAAAGAAAAGTTCGCGATCCATTAGAAGTGAGCTAAAATCCTCACATACCACGAATTTATCTTCGGAAAAAGAGACAAAAAAAACGAGGTGAGAAATTTGAGGAGTGGTTGACGGAGCTGAGGGTACTCGTGCGTAACAGCGAATATGGCGACGTCGAAGAACGCATGCTTGGAAGCCGTATAATACTCGGGACTAAAGACAGACAGCTACAACAGAAGCTGATCAACGATAACTTTAGCTTCGTAACAATTCTAAAAAAGTGACTAACAAAAAAAAAAACAATGTAGGAACAGTTTATCTAAGTTTACATGAAATATGATAGAAAAAAGACGCAGCATTACTAAAGGCGCTAAGAAAGGCAGACCAAGTTAGATGCCAGAGGTGCGACTTCGTTCACCACTGAGCACGTTCCCGGCAGCCGGCAAGCAATGTCTGAACGGTGGTGTGCTAAACTATTTTGCAAAATGCTGTAAGAATGCATCAGAGGCTCATGACAGCAGGCAGAGACGTCAACGGAGAGGAACTAATCACGACCCGAAAGTCTGACGAGTTAACCGCAAACATTCTGATGACAGTCAGGAAGACTATTTGCTGTGTCATTTAGGAGTTGATAAAATCGAGAAAGAAGACCGTTGGAGCGAGACGGTAAAAATTGAGAAAGATCAGCTACGTTGCAATCTTGACACAGTAGCCAATTGCTCTGTCATTCCAGACATACTAATCCAACGAGACAGTGCGAAAGTGCGACACAACGCTTTCGTAATTTTTCGGCCACAAAACAAAAGTATGTTAAACGGTAACTTTGACGGTAAAAAAAGAAGGGAACCACAACGCGACCCAAGGAGATTTCTTTGTGGTCAAAGAAAATGTGCTCGAAGCGTTGGGTCAAGAACAGAGTGAGAGGCTCGGAAGGATCAAGCACGCTGCTTCCGTGTCCGAGAGACGCGACGACGAAAACATAAGGTCCGCCACAAACTTGCGTGACCCTGCGGGATCATACCCAGATGTTTACCACGGACTCGCAAAGGTCAAAGGATTCGTGTACAACATGAAGGTGGAGCCTGGTTCAGAAGGGGTTGTACTCCCGGCAGGAAGGGTTTCGGTGGCTCTTAAAGAAAAAGTCAAGTGCGAACTATAAGGAATGGAAAACGACGGAGTTCTCATGAAAGTAAAAAAGCCGACAGGAGGGTCCAGTTTCATGGAAGTCGCTGCAAAATAAAAGCAAAGTGCTCATCTGCACGGACCCGGTAGACTTGAATGAAGCTCTAAAAACAAAACATTACCCAATGACGACGATGAACAACATCGCCGGGCGAATCACGGGAGCGAGAGTGTTTTCAGCGCTCGACGTATCGTTAAGATTTTTGCAAATACAGCTTGACGGAGAGAGTTCTGAGTTGTGCACCATGAGTACGCCATACGGAAGGTACATGCTCAGACGAATTCTAATTGGAATAAGCACAGCCCCTGAAGTGTTTCAACGTGTCATTAACGATGTTCTAGATTAACTCAACGGAACATCAGTCGTAATGAAATATATATTATTGTGGGCCCGGCAAAAGCATAATGCAAATCCCAAACATTTGCTCTAGCGCTGTCGAGAAGTCAATCTACGACTCAACCTCCAAAGAACCAATTCACCAAGATAGAAGTCCGCTACCTTGGAGAAGTGCTTACTGGGGGTGGCGTGGCTGGTGATCAAGAAATAATTTGAGATGTAGCGGAGGTGAGAGAACCAAAAGACCGCAAGAAACTTGGAACCTTTCTTAGAATCATGCATCGTATACCGGTCGAACTTTATACCACGACTTTCTAAGAGAGTAGCACCACTACGGAAACTACTCAAGAAAGAGATAGCATGGATATAGACGGAATAGCAGCAAAACAGCTTTAAAGACCTGCGAGACTCTTTGACAAAGACGCTTGTACTCCCCTACTACACTTACGGAAAGACTATAACGTAGTCAGTCGACGCAAGCCTGTACGGCCTAGGGGCTGCCATCACCGAAGAAGGAAGACCATTATAAAAGGTTTTATTGCGAAAGGTAAATTTGTACAAAGGCATACATCTATGTCGTCGTCTCAAACACTTAAAGCAATCTCCATGTGCAAGCGTGAAAGGGTGTGAAAATATAACATTTTAATATAATTTATCAAGTTGTTACGAGCAACGGCACAAAGTCGTTCTTCTGAGTTGGTTTTGTTGTACAATGTTGTTTAATGTTTCGGAACATAACCACATCAAGATGCTGCCCACTTCGTGTGCTCGCGCAGAGTTTGCATTTTGTACCGCACCCTTCGCTTCACCTGTACCAAAAGTTGTAGCCCAGTAAGCCAGGTGCATTCAAACGCTATACTCACGGAATGTTCTCAGTGAGAACACGTGGAACTTTTGTGATGGAGCAACTAATTATGATGATGACGACAACTTTATACGGGCACGCGATTGTTGAAGCTCGCCGTCATTAAATTGTACCTCGACCCGCATAGAGCCAACCCGAAACCTTGAGGACTGATGGCTGACTCGGGGAACTACCGCTTCGCCTGGTCGACCAGAACGATAAACGCCGTCACGGAAAACTTGCAGAGTTCAGTGGGTGAGACTCGTCCTGATGAGGTATTTTTTTTTTTATAACACGTGAAGTTTCGAGCCTGTGACTGGGTCAGCGGAACTCGTAATCCTTCTCACGCACACCGCCTTCGCGTTTTCTGTACCATGTCAAGTTCGCGCACCGCTGCGCTTGCGTCTTGGCCCTCTTTTCACACAGGAAACCAAACTCGATCCTGCCTTTCTGTTTCCTTTTTTGTCTATTTACCACTCGCAGAGTCATTAGACTAACCGAAGCCAAAAGTCCGAATCGAAGGTTGGACGGGGATGTATTTTTGACCAGCTGCGTCATTGAAGACGAAAAATAAAAAGCCGCTGCCTTTCAGCACGATTAGGTTGTAGCGCGCCAATTTTACTGCAGGGACGAGCACGGCCAGACGGCTTGCAAAGATTTTCTTGGCAGCAGAAAACGACTACCCTTGGCGATGTCTCGCCTTGACTTGCCCTTGGATCAAAACGGCCGTGACACTTTGGCGAATGGGCGATAGAAACTCTGTTGTTAATGCAAAGCTGTGACGTCATGCGTTCAAGACGAGGTGCTGTCGCTGGAGGGCTGGCTGCCCTATAGCAGAGCAGTCTTTTTTATCCCGTGCACCTTGGTAATGACACTTTGTTGGATTTCATACAGCGAGTTCAGATGCAATCTGCTTTGCGAGTTCGGCCCCAGCCTAAGCTGCGAGCATAAGAATCAGATAAGCGGCAACGAATGTGCCACTCCAAAAGTGTGCGCCGTCATCTCGCCCTTTTACTGTAAAAGATATCATGGCATGGGGCTATCTGCATTTATTACGGGCGTGCGAGTTGTGGCTCAATTTATAAAGCGGTGCGTCATTCACAACCTTGGCGGGGCGAAAGTAGGCCACAACATGCCGGCTTTCTGTGTAGTTTTGAAGGTGTGAAGCTATACTTCGTTTCACCATAAGTCAAAACGCATTAAAAGGCTAGAAGACATACAAACATTCACAGGCGCACACAATAAAAGCTCAAAGCCCTTTCAGTGTTCTTTGTTGGTTTAGTCGGTATAGCTAAAGTCCCTAAATAAGAGCTTCCTACAAGTAGCCAAATAGCGACATTCTTTGAAGCACCGACTTGCGTGACGGTGCAGGTTTTAGGAAGCGAATAGTGGCGCACAGCAGAGGTTTGAACCAAGGTTGGTTTGAAGTTTGAACCAAAGTAATGTTGGTTTGAACTGAATGCCGCCATTTTGTTCCAGGGGAATGTGCTTTGACATTTGAATTGGTTGTCGTTACTTGTAAAAGGAGTATCAATGGGCTTTAGGTATAGCGCATGTGTAGAGACAACGAACGCCGTGACGTCGTACTTATGTCGCTTCTTGATTGGCCACAGCGGCTCGTAGCGCCGGCTGGGGCTACGAGCCCCAGCCGGCGCTACTTAGAATTGCACTGCGTCATTCGATTCGAAGCAGTGTTCGCACAGCCCTAATGTTTATGGTTGGGTTTTTTTAGGCGTGTGCGAATAGTGGTTCGAATCGAATAGCGCAGCGTCATTCCCAGCATCGGCACTGCAAAGAGAATCGGTAGGTGTAGGTGTCCCCTAGCGCTCTGAAAGCTATAAATGACGCAGCGCTATTCGATTCGAACCACTATTCGCACACGCCTAGTTTCTTTTTGTCACTTTGAAACATTAATGCGGGCAGATGACAGGATAAAAAATGACTGCATCTCCACGTGGTGAATGATGTTGATTGGGACGAAGCTCTGGTGGTGCTGATGATACTGATTTTATTGTTCATAGGTCTGTAATTGCAAAAGTGTTTGCAATTATAGACCAGTGTCATTGTTGAGTACATGTAGCAAGGCTCTCGAGCACTTCATATTTAATCACATTGTAACTTTTATAGAATCTGAAACTTTCTTAGCAGATTATCAACATGGGTTCCGAAGAGGCTTTTCGACAGTGACACAGCTGCTTCATACGGTCCACAATTTTGGTTCAGTGATTGATAACGATGGTCAAGTCGACACTCTATTCTTAGATTTTGCGAAGGCGTTCGACAGGGTTTCGCGTCGCAAGTTATTGCATAAATTGAAGCAAGTGTTGGGCAATGATCGCCTACTGAGGTGGATAGACTCGTACCTTACGAATCGTAAACAGTTCTTTCTGGAGTGCCCCAGGGCTCGGTACTCGGACCATTGCTCTTTTTGATTTTAATCAATGACCTGCGAGTTGATAAGCCTTCGGTACAGTGCTGTTTTTCTCTTGCTAATGATTGTGTATTGTTTTTAAATATATCTTGTGTATCTAAACAAAAATGCTTAGAGGAGAGTATTCAAATGATTTCATTGTGGTGCCAAAAATGGCAAATGGATCTGAATGTCAAGAAATGTGTGCAGATGTCGATTACACTGAAGGAGGTGCCTATCTTTTTTTCTTATTCTATTCATTCAAATGCCTTAGAAGTAGGTAATAAATACAAATATCTGGGTGTTACTATCATGTCCAACTTAAGCTGGGCTAGTCATATTGAGCAGACTGTCGCAAAAGCGTCAAGTAAATTGTGGTTGCTACGTAGGAAAATGTGTCACCCTACTCCTGCGACAAAGCTGACGGCCTATAAATCGCCGATTCGTCCTCTGCTGGAATATGCTGACGTTGTATGGGACCCACACTCGCAGTTGCTCATTGACCAATTGAAAGGCCTTCAAAAAAAATCGCATAGGTTTATTTACAACTCATACGGCAAAGATTAACAAGTGTCACCTTTGTATACCACGTCCGGAGTGTCTATATTATCACGTCGAAGGAAAGTAAAGCGTTTGACATTTGTGCATAACATAATTCATAATAAAGCTGGTCTAAATTTTGATGATTATTTGCAGAATAACGCGAGTCCTGATACAAGGCAGAACACGAGAATTTGCTCCTTGAGCTCCGCTGCAGAAAAGATGTTTTTAAATACTCCTTTTCTTCTCGTTCTGTTAGTGAGTGGAATGAGTTGCCACCAAGTGTGACGACGATTGCTTTTACCGCTATATTTGCGAGTGCAGTTGATGAATTGTGTTTTGTCACCAATGACTAAGCTACTTGTTTATTGTTGTTTGTTCATTCGAGCCATTGATGGTTTCTGATGTTGTCTATCATGCCTGTGCCCTCAAAAGTTGGCCGGCAGCATTCTCAAATAAATAAATAAATAAATATTAGCACGTAGCATCGGCTGCCTCTGGATTTAAGCTGAAATCTAATATAGTACCGAATACCTTGCAAGGACAGCAGAGGTAATCTCTCACACTTACATCCTCTCATTCTGCCTTTCTGCGACAGCATATGGCTCACCGGTACTGAGACATGTGTATTTGCTAGAAGTGCCACCGAAGTTCGAACCAGGTTTGAACAAAATTCGCACTCCTTCATTGTTGAGTCATAGACTACTTTCACAAAGTGAAAAGAGGACCCTACGTCTGTTGGAGAGGCTACGTATAACGCGGAAACATTTTACTCGATCCTTTTCGAACCAAGTTCAACGACAACTTCAAATATTTTAACAAATGTTTATCGAACAGGGCATTGGAACTGTAGCGCTTGCAAATCAGTGGCGTGTGAATATGTCCGTTCGACATATCTACATTCTTCATAGAACAGTGCGGAAACTATGGTACCGGATATGGGGCGCACTGTATACTTCCGGTGCGAGACCAACATAGGCAGTAGTCGCGGAATTAACGAGTTAGCATGGTAACCTCACGCCAATCCCATGTTTGGGCCGATACTGTCCAGACGTGTACAAGTCATTTGATGTTATCTCTAAAATGGTCGTTTTAAACTATCCCGTTTTGAAACGTATTTGGTGGGCTGAAATCGTCTTCAAGCACAAACAAATAACCTGACAACAAACGGGGCCACATATCAACATAAGGGGCAACCCTCACGATTAGCTCGAGAAAGCAATCATAGGTCAAAAAACAAGTCTGCAAAGGGTGCACTCAATCAATTTCCCAACGTTTCTCGCAGAGCACAACCAGCAGCTTGGCCGGCCCACCAGCCGACACCGATAGCAGCGCCTCCGGTGGCTTGGAGTGCACCCCCCGCAGCGCCCCTGGTGGCTTGGAGTCCTCCTCCCGTGCAGTGGAGTCCCCCTCCGGTGTCCTGGAACCACGTGCACCCGACGCACTGGATGCCTCCACCGCCGCAACCTCTGCCCCAACCCGAGCCGCAGCGTCAGCCGCAAGAGGTTCAGTACGCGGTGCACTGCCCCTACGAGTTGTACATCGCCGAACAGCCGCACCCACACAAGCAGCGCTGGTGACGACCGATGGTCCTGACTAGCTAATAAAACAAAATTTAACTTACGTGCCGCGACTGGTGTACGAGAACTGCGCGTTACTCTATTGCGCGTGCACTGCGTAGGGATATACACCCGAAAAGAACACACGCTATACTTCGATTTCCTGCGTTACACGGAGGAAGCCAACCACGGAAAACAATTAAAGGATCCCGCCGATTAACAAGGCTCAGAATACGATTAGACCGGAAAAATGCGATGTGTGCAGGGGCAGTGAACAAGCGAAACTGCCTACACTGTTAGCAAGTCCCGTGTATTCGGTGAATATTTGGAGTGAAAAACACGTTATTTACACAAATTACCATAAATTTACTCGTTGAAGTAAGTTTAGAAAGAGTTATATACGTAAAGACAGGAAACGGGACAAGATGTGTTGTCCCGTCCCTTGTCTTTACGTATATAACTCTTTCTAAACTTACATCTTTACCAACGCGCTCACCAACAAGTATGTTTACACGTTGAGCGATGGATAATTCGTTCAAAAATCATGCGAGGTTGTAAAAAACGTGTTTTGGTTCGGTCATACACGCATAGCCGTGTAGCCGACCTCGAAAACACGCATCACCCCTGGCAACGACCGCAGCATTGCCGGCTATCGAAGAACCGGAATGCTTGGGAACACACCTAGAAAGGACAGTGGAGACAAATGCCGCGGAAGGCAGCATGTCTCGGAGACAGATATGCACCAAAAGCAATTACGCCATGTCGCGGGGGAGGGGGAACTGGGGGAGGGAACCAGTTCTTTCTCGCGGGAAAGGGAGAACTGGGGGGGGGGGGGGGCGCTTGCCCCCCCCCCCCAGTTCTCAGAGTGTGTGTGTGTGTGGGGGGGGGGGAGCAAGGCATGTGTTTTGCCCCATCTGAAACAGCCGCCACTGGGCAGGGCAAACACTAACCGGCGGTGCCCAAAGGATACCAAAAGCAACGCCCCCCGGCCTTGGGGGGGGGGGGGGGTCTGGTTTGCCCCCCCCACTCAAAAACAATTTGGTACGCCACTGGGCGAGAGTGACCTCTGAAGTAAATGTAAATCCTCGTTTATTCAGTTATCCGGTGTCAAAGTGTGGAAGATGTCCAACGTGTACTGAGGGCGGGAACTACGAGCATTTTGCCTTGCTTTTATAACCGAAACCAGAGCAGCGAGATAACTGTCTTGCGTAATCCAAAATGACGGAAGCAATAAGTTTCAACAGGTCGAGTACGTCACCGGGGATGTAGGCGAGACGGTGCACTGTCTAAACGCTTGCAGTATCCACCAGTGGTGCAAGGAAAACGACGTCAACAGAAAAGGAGCTCGCGATTCAGCATAATGCACTGCCACGGGCCCGTGAATTTTCAAAATTGAGGTTGGTGTCGGTATAAAAAAAAAAAAAAAAAAAAAGCATCAGCGCTACTTCAGTGATCACGAATAACACCGGTCACAAACTCCCAAGCCCCACCGCTCAACTCGACACCGACACAACATACGACAACAAACTGCATCAAAACGCCCCAAAAGTGAAGGCGTCTGCTCCCGTACGCGTACTGCAACTAGCGGAAGTGAAGTGTTGGGCAGATGTCTTTCACAAGAATATATAAAAAATGCTTTGCGCAAGAATCATTTCCATTTATTATATTGAATACATAATGATAAAATCCCAATAATTTGTTTTTCTATCTGATTCAAGCTAGTCGGACTGCTCATAACACTGGTCGAGCATGAAACAACAAAAATTTGAACTTTTTCATGACCGGTTTAAGATTTATTGCTAATACATCGTTATTTTTCACAACGGACTAACATTATAGATTTTGCCTCCATACTTTTAAAACGCAAACAGTTCTTACATACGGTTGTTCATTGCGCCGTGTTTTGTGTCTTCTTCCATAAATCTGTAACGGTCAGCGACCAAAGAGCTCTCCCGCACATGTCAAGCTTTTATGCGCCGCGGTGAGAGGAGCATGTTGAGAAGTGGCGGGCGCAGTGTCGTTGTTGTGTTTGTGTATATGTCGGTGCCAGACAACACGAGTTCCACACTCGTGTTGTCTGCGATGTGTGTGGAGTTGCTGTCTACTCGTGGTCGTTCTCAGCGTATTAACAGACTCCTGCTTCTTTTTTTCACAGGCTGCTAGAAATCTCACTAGGTGGCGCAAGTTACCGTCAGATTCCAAATAGTTTGCTCGAGTTAATTATCTATGTAAGTTCGGCATTCGTTTTTTTTTTTCTTTTTTTGTCTAGCGGTTCCGTCGTAGCTACCGACTCCACCGACCGTTGCCGCCGACGACGCACGTACGCACCTTTGCACGTAGCTGCGTCCACCGCTTAGAGACTGTTTACTGTGTATAAAAGACATCGAACGAGAACAAACGCGTCCTGTGTGCCTTCAATTCGGCTGAAAGGCGCGCGGCTCACTGGGCTCGTCTCTCGCCTGTTCTCGGCTGCTGGCCGCGATGTTTTATAAGGGACACGCTCAACCGTGTTTCGCGGAAGGCAGACAGTGTGTAGCGTGTTAGTTTACACGGCACCGCGTGTGTAGACGAATAACACACATGGCTGCGTGCAAAAGTTAAAACGAAGACGTTTTGACGTGTCCGCTATGGGACAACGGTTTACACTCCTGGGCGTGTAACTCGTGTACTTCCCCATCCAGAAGCCTGAAATGGGTGACAGCGGGAAACCGGGGGTTCTCGCAAACACAAAGAGATGCACTGCGTCTGGTTCGAGATTGTTCGACATAAAGCGAGAGGCACAAACAGACAGGATAGAGTGCATAATGTTGTTGGCTACCGTAGCCGGGTAAGCGCCATCTGCCGGCAGTACTTGAAAAACAATATGGCCGCAATTACAATTCTAAAATTGCAAGTGCGGCCTATACTCAGGTAATTTTTTAATTATTTTTTTCGGCTTTTTTTGTTTAAAGTTGGGGTGCGGCTATTACACGAGCGCGGCCATTACACGCGTATATACGGTACTCCTTTCGTTTTCAGATTGCATGAGAACGATGTTTCACGTGCTAATCTTCCCTGCGAAGGTCCCGGAGCAAAACCGTCTTTGCGGCCTCATCGATCGCTTAACTTGCTTCATAAATCGCAGTGATTGGTTCTTCTCGCGCATTGCGGAAAAGTATAAGTTCCGGATTAATCTTTTTTTTTTTTTTTAGGGTGCATAACGCGAGAAGCACCAGCGACAATGAAGTGTATATATAGGCTCATCTTTCATTTTTGATGTACACCACCCAAAGAATGTCCACAAACAACAACGGGGAGCCAATCACAGCGATCTACGGATACCATAATAAGAAAAACGCTTGTAGAGCACAGCAGAGGGCCAATCAGAGCGACCCACGAATATCACAGTCCAACAAAAATGTATGCCCGAAAACTAGTGCTAAAATCAAATCAGAGCGATTATAAGGGCACCACATTAAAAAAATATGCCCGCAAACCGCAACAGAAAGCAAACCGGAGCAATCTACTGATACCATACCTCCCCAAAAATGTCCCGAAACCGCAACGGAGAGCCAACCAGAACCAGGGTGTCGAACCGGAACCGAACCGAACCGAAAACCCGAACAGAACCGTTATTTTTAGCCGAACTGGAACTGAACCGAACCGAAATCTTCGCCGCCATCTTGGAACTGAACCGGAAAAAAATATAACGGTAACCGGTTCAAAACGGTTCACGGTAATTTTTTTCATTACAAATGAGTGTCTCGAGAAGTAAAAATTGGCAGCTGTATTTCTATGTAGTGATCAAGTTGTCATATACTGAATTGCAATGTATGAAAAATTGTGGGTTCTCGTGGCGCTTTTGTATTGGTACTTCGATTAGTCATCTGTCACGTGGACACGTGACGTCATAGTGTCAAGATATGCTGTCAAATAATGTCACGTCACGTGGCCTTGTGACGTAGTCGCGTGACTCACCGCGTCAAGTCGGCCTTTAATTGAGTACGTCATTATAGTTCGTATGCAACTCAAGAAGGTAGGGCGAGGGAAAGGAAGGCCAGGGAGGAGGAAGCAGACGGAATGCTGGAGAGAGGAGGAGGTTTCCTCCTCTCTTCTCCAGCGTTCCGTCTGCTTCTTCCTCCGCGGCCTTTTTTTCCCTCGTCCTACCTTCCCGAGTTTGCAACGGAATATATATGTATTAGCGTTGTTGACATCGTGACTTCACATGCCATCACGACTTCTCACGGCGAGTCACGTGACATCGGGACGTACTCGGTTGTCATGAGCCCGAGTCGACTGTCGGGTTCTTGACAATCAGCATCGCCATACATTCGTGTTGGATCGTGTTCAATCAAAGATGGGAATAGCCGAACTCTAACACTGGCGGTATAAAATTAGCGTCAGATCACATCGCCGCTTGTTCTAATAGCGAGTTGAGGAGGGAAAAGCTATTTCTTCTTTATTTTTTCTGCGTCTGTCATTGAGCGGAGAAAAAAAAAACTGTGTTTTTGAAAGCTATCAACGTCAGGGGTTAGCTCTTAGTGGTATTTACTGAAAGTACAAAAATTGTTGCATGAACGGTTTTACATGTACACATCATTGAGACAGCCAAACATATTTTCGTTGTGGCTGAACTGTCTTATGAAAGTTGTCCCGAGAATAGAAGGATTGAAAGAACTAAATGTGGCTTATTATCTGACGATAAATAAAACTACAAGTGTGTACGTACCTAAAAAGAACGATTCTGGTGGCCTTAAAGGCATCCACTCAAATTGTCGCAGTTCTTGGCTGCAAAATAAAAGAAACGGAGGATTACTGTTAACAAATGACACAAATATAACTGTCAAATCGGCACCCCCGGCCAAACGGAGGAAGGAGTTCCTCAGAAATTAAAAGTATTCTCTGGAAGAGCATTGTAAAATGAAACGGGGGGGGGGGGGGGGGGGGGTGGTTAAAAACATACTGTGTTGTAAAGGTTCCTCTGCTCTGCATCTTGGGCGCAGACGAGACAGCGCGATCCCGCAAAGCTACTTCGTTTGCAAAGTCACCCCTGCCAGAAAGCGGGTTTTTGTGATGCCAGGCGCTCGCGCCGTTCCTCACAACGCTGCACCAAGAAAAAATAATTTTTATTTCTAAATACATGAATTGCACGAGCGCGAACCTTCTGAAGCGTGCATTGTACACCACGGGATTTGATTTTCTCAGCAAAATGAAATTTCTAATCACCAGGATATAGTGCGATGATGTCGCGTACAAACCATGTTAAACAGTTCAGTCTTCTGGTTAAATGTAATGTTCTCAACACAATACTCGGTTTCACTTTAAGTGTGAGCGTAGCAGATGCTAAAAGAGCACTCTCCGGGATTTCAGCGTTCTTGCCAAGCACGAGTGCTCCTGCAGTGCAAGCACAGGTCAGAACACATGCTCGCGCTTGTAGCATCGGCTGCGTCTAAACTTGAAGGGGCCCTGCAAAGCGTTTCTGGTAATTTTTTAATTTGCATCGCGTTCGCTCAACCATACTCTCTTTCATACTTAGCGTGCAACGCTGTCAAAGCTACTGGCGCGAGCGCGTGGCTTCATCTATGGTTTTGTTTGCGCGAGAACGCGTGCAGATGATCAACGAGATCAAGCCCCACGCTCGCGCCAGTAGCTTTGACAGCGTTGCACGCTAAGTATGAAACAGAGTATAGTGAGTGTGACTCTAGCAACAAATTAAACATAAAATAAAGAAAAAAATCCGACGTATTTTAAACAGAATAGACCGATCTCACCAGCCAGTTTGACTATGTCACCGCTGCCGCAATGCATCAACGGAACTTTAGTCTTTCTGCACGTGCCCGAACCTCGCTGCAACTCTGCGCGTGAAGAGCACGAGACGGCACGAGCCTTCACCTGCACAGCCGTCTGCCTCCTGTGAACTAAAGTCATGGCGACGTCACGCATGCGCTGAATGCTTAGTGAGATCGGTCTATAGGAAGTATTCACTGGCGGCCATAGCTGTGTGCGCGACTGCTGAGCGCGTGCTGATGGCGAGCTTCCACAGTTCTTTTGTAACGTGCATTCCGCACCCTCAAGATTGCCGGTCTTAGCAGGCTATTAATGTGAGCTCGTTCTGAGCATGCGCTCTAAACAGCACCCACAAATATGGCGTCCAGTGAATACTCCTTATAGGTAAAATAAGTTAAGAATATTCAGCACATCTTCTTTTGTTGATGACGTCCTTGGTCTGAACCAATAGAGAACCGAAACGACAAGAGTGTGCAACAACCATGTGCGATCTTACTAAGTGTTGGAAATTAACATCCCGTCATGAAGATGTGAACGCCTCACCAGCTTACGGGTGTTCCAAGCAAACTTTTGAGTGAGAGTCACGTGCTTGAAGGGATCAGAAGGGGTCACTTGCACCTATTCAGCCATAAAGCCCCTCTTTCCTGGGAAAAGTGGCGCCATACATTGTGAAAATGCTCGAGACACGTGCCGCGCGCCACGTCCGGGAAGAGCATGTCGTCCTAAATCTAGCTCAGTGCTGCGCTGTTCCGCCATGATCTTTTCCTGGGCTGCAAGTAGCACGTGCCTCGTGCATCGACGCACCTTGCGCAACTTTTAAAACATGAAGGGGCTCTATTCAGCCAGTCCTTCGTCTAGAATTTCATGTCGTTATTATCTGGCGCTCGTGTATGTGTATCTGGCGCTCGTGTACTGAACGCTCGTGTATGACACTGATAGGCATGCCTTTCGAAGCAGAATTTGGTTTTCTTAGTTCCTTTGCAATACCCCTTTAAGGCCTGTTCACACATGCAGCGGAGCGTTACATGCATAGCGCTGACCTCGCGCTAAGCGCGTGCTGACGGGAGCATTCACCAGCTTTGTATCGCACCGTCAAAACTGTTGCTCACGGCAGACAATAAGTAGCTGATGGCACGTGAGAAGCGCTACATCAGCGCTTCGCAGCATGTGAGAACCGGCCTTAAAGCTGAAACAAAGTGTAGCAAAAGGGATGCCCAAATTGTAAAGTTGTGCAGTATATATAGTACTCTCGCGATGATATGCGGCAGCCTAATAAAATGTTAGAGCGCGTATGACTGACAAAACACAGCGTTGTAAAATGAGGCCGCAAAACAAGTCTACGTAAAACCGAATATAACTTTAGCCTCCCGAGACAGTAGGATGCGAAGTTTCGAGCTCGTGCAATCCGATGTTCAAATGTGATTTAAATTAGAAATATATTGTCTGTTCTTCGCGATATTTATGTGTAATTAAAAACTGCATTGCATGGATCTATATTAGAGAAATACGGATGTTAACCAACCAAGTCCCGAACCGTTAGGAGTCCGACGTTTCAAAATCGGTTCGGTGTTTTCATCAGAGGCGACTATTTGCACGTGGACAGCCGCAGCTTTCTTTCACTCTACGATGTGTCGTTTGCTTCATTCACTTTTAATGCGAAAGCATTAACTGTCCCATGGAGCGAACCGACGTCATCAGCTTTGAAGCCGCGCCAAACGGTGCCTCCCACCGTCCCAATGTCGCGTGTAGCAGAAATCTGATGGATAAGTTCCCATTGGCTAGCGACGAACTAAGGGAGCAGAATAATGACATTCATGATTTCGCCTTCGCAACTCATAAGAAGTGCTTAGGTGTCCTCGGACGTTTTTTGTTCTTCAAGTGCCCTAGTCCGTTGAAATACGCCAATGGTTAAGTGGCTGTCGACCTATTGAGCCCGACCTATTGAAACGTCTGGCTCCTAAATATTTATGACTTTGTTGGTGAAGGTCTGTGTTTCTCAAATTTTTGACCCAACCAGACGGAGTTCCGTCAAACGTGTTTACGTTTAAAACCTGCATTTCTATACATTTATTTTTGCAGTAAGGCGTCTTGTATGGGATTATTTAGAAGAATACCATTTATTATCTCTCCTTCTGCACATTTCGTGTATTTGCCTTCAGATCTTCAGATCACACAGTCCTCTTTGGCGTAGCCCGCGACCCGGTGTTTCACACTGCCGAACTGCGAACAGAAAAGCACGTTTCGCAGACTCAACAGATGGCGTATTCTCGAGTATCATCCTCCCGTGTCAGTCTCAAGCGGTTATGTGAGCTTCATACAGTCAAATTTATTGATGACAATAAAAAAAATATGTTATTGCTGCCTGAAGACTTGACAACATAAATGAAGGGCCGATCACCCTTAAGACATACATCATAAGTAAATGCAGCCCCAAAGTATCTGATATATGCTCTGCAAATCTTTTCCGGCGTTTTTATCCTCGATAGGCAAGTCTATAAGTGATTTGGGAGAACCTTAAACAAATTTTTTATTTTGCAGCTGATTTAAATAACATATGTGTTCCTGACGGATATTCAACTTCTCAAACATATAGAAGTATCTTGCTCCTTTTATGTGATGAACAAGAATTTTATGTGTCTGTGGGCTGGACGAAAACAAAGTACACAGTGGCGCTTGGCAGAACTATGACGATTGCGCACGCAGACCGTCAGAAAGTGACCAATTAAGTACCTGTAATGTCGAGCAGAATATGAAATACTACTTTGTTCTATTTAAAAAATATAAAAAATAGCAAGGTCATGTTTATTTGAAAATTAAATTGACCGCTCTCTTGGAAAGAATAAACCTCAAACCTAAGCTATGTCGAAATTGTTCATTTCGGTACGCGCTATTTTAGGCTAGATCCGATCTGAGTACAAAAGTCACTCTTTTCTGCATGATTATTCGCATGCATAACGGCCCTGGGTGTAAATAATATTGGTCAGGAAAGTAAGCGTTGTTATTGCCGCTCAGTGGTTCTATAAAAGGTAGACTGAAAGGGTTTGTCCTACAACTGATATTGCTTTTAGCTCAGTTGCGTCGTCATCATATATATTGTAAAACGTATTTTGTAAACTAGATTTTAGAGTATATATGGCGAGGACGTGCTCATTTTATGATATTATGCACTGAAATTAATTCCTAAGTTCAAGAGCACAGCAGGATTCGACTTTTAATACTGCGACGCAAAGTTGTAGCATTAGCGGGTATTTTAGGCGACCTCCAAACTGATAACCTTTAGATTCAGGTAAAATGTATGCAACTGAGGTAAAAATAAATAAAAAATAGATGATGAGTCATATATTCATTCATTCATTCATTTGTTTATTTTCTGTGCTCATGAACAGCTTGACGCCTTGGTAATGATGCACAACCAAATATTCACAGGTTAGTTACAAAAGTCTTAAAAGAAAGCTAGACGTTCATCTAGCTTTCTTTTACTGTTTCATTCAAATTAAATAACGCAATTTATTTTTGTACCTGAAAATAAAAGTGGATTCTACGAACGATAAAAGCTAGATACTCGTTTCACTGTTGAAATAGTGCCTATTGCCAAAGAAACGCGGAAAATATATTCTTAGTTTTGCGGTTCAAACCGGTTCGAACCGGTTCGAACCGGTTCGAACCGTTATTTTTTGCTCCCGGAACTGAACCGGAGCTGAACCAAAATCTGTGAACCTGAACCGGAACCGAACCGATAAAAATTTCGGTTCGACACCCTGACCAGAACATCTGCGGACACCATATTGCAAAACCTGCCTGTAAATTAGAACTATGAGCAAATCAAAATAATATACGGAAACCACATTAAAAGAAACAAAAAAAGAAATGCCCGCACACCGCAATGAAGAGCCAACCGGAGCGATCTACGGATACCACATTCTAAACAGTTTCCTCAAACCACAACGGAGATTTAATCTACTCATTCTACGGAAAGACGTAGAAGAAAAAAAAAAGGAAAAAAGAAGAGTTTCGACTTAAAATAGAAATCTACGATCTGACATCGTGTGTGACGTAACCATGTGATGACGTAATCCCGCGCAATCTCAGAGTGACCTCAATAAGGAGATTTGGTAGATCGTTCAAGAAACTCACATAACGATACCCGAGAACGACACCGTACGTGCTCAAAGGCGTCATCGTAGCATCGGGTATTGTTATCGGAACGGTCTACTACAACTCTCTGGTGACGTCCCAAACGGTACTGCCGACGCAATTCATCGCCCAGGTCTTAATTCTTGAAACGAGTCAGTGGCCATAGGTCAAAGATTTCTAATTGAAGTAACAAACAAAAGAAACCCCTTTAAGGACGCTTTCGTTTCCGGCAGGTCACCGGTACCATCTAGAAGACAAGGCACGTCATGCGTAGTCCTTGTCTCCTAGGTGGTATTGGTCCAGCACAGCCGAAGCAGCGCGCATCTCTAAACAGCCCGAGGTGACGCGACCTCTTCAGCCAAGCCCTATCCCGTAACCGTAGACAGAGTCATCCACCAGGTAACGGCAACCTACTGGAATGGCCCGAAAAACGGCACCACCCCAAATTAAGAGAGAAACTTCCAGACAGCCACCGCAGTCAGCAGCGAGAGCGTCCCGTTGCTGCGGCGGCGGGCACCCAGCCAGGTCTCGGCGAACGTAACGGTCTGAAGATGATTATCGGTCACGCGTCGCGCCCTTTCCTCTCCCACCTGGACGCAACTGGCTCGCTGATCTTGCTCGCTCCTCTCCAGGCAGCAAAAGGGAGGGGAAAGGGGGGGGGGCTGCTTCGATAGCGTCCCCACCATCGTCGATTGCGTGAGAGCGCGAAAGAGAGAAGAACCGAGCGAAGTTACACCCTCATGCATTTTTCATCTGGTTCAACGCTTGGCGTTGCGTGCCTGATTACCGAAAAGGCGCCCGCGTTGAGGGAGGCGCCATCTTGAATGCGTTGTGGGCTTCTGCATTCCAACCCCTGGTGTTGGTCACTGTACAAAGAGCACGCGTGGACATACCGGACATGCGCACTGCGGTCCAGCTAGTTTCTTACTAATTTTATTGTAATTTTTTTTTTCTTGCTCGGTCGTCGCGGGTTGGTAACGGCCTGTGTCCGGCACAAACTCTCTTTTTACGTGATGGCTCTCGTGTCTGGGAAGGAACTTGAGACTGATACGACGTCGGAAGGTTAACTGGAGGTCCAGAGGGCAATGAGGATGTTCTAGACGGACCATGAAGGCCACGGCTCTGAGGCATCTAGATTCGGGGGATGCCCGAAATCGTTCCACCGTGACATCACCACCTTCGTGAACATATACAAAGAAACAATGGCTCTTGACAAAGCTAACAGTGTAAAGTCGAGGAATGCGTAACAGATGATATCTACGGCCTGTGCTCGCATTACGACCTGTTAGCACGACCCTGATGTTATGAATATTTCAATATTATCATCTTCTTTTCAACCAGTAATCAATGAGGATCACATGACGCAACTCAAAAAGAAAAATTCAATGGCCGCCTTTATCGAGTAAGGTTGTTTCTTTTTGTGGCTCGTGGTTTGATCGGGTCGAGGTCACTTCGTTGGATCTCAGCCAAGTATAATATCACACGACTATTTAACGTCCCTTATTTGTGCCATGAGCCTAACAGTGCCTGTAATTTCAAGAATGTGAGCCTCGGAGGTGCATTCCTCCTCACTTACCTGGAACTCTCAGGGCAGATTACTCCAACCGGCTTAACCATCAGGCAACTTGCTTATCTTGCTTCGTAATGTCCCCTCAAAGTATCAAGTATCTTTTCCTTTCTATCTTTTATCACGTTTCTCATTTTCTCTTCGCAAATTGGTTTTTCATTTAAATGAACTCACCAATAGATTTGTTTTGCTGCCAATGAAACATTCTTGCTCAGCAAAAGTAGTTAAGGCTTCGTTTCCAGGCAAGTCACTCTGCTATACAACCCATATATGGTTTATTCTGATGGGTTGTCTCTCTTTACATCAACTAACAACAACACCCTCGACCTTTCCTAACTCTGTAATTGTCGAGGAATCGTCACAACGTGGCCTGCAAGTTTCGCTCGTTCTTGTTCAGAAAGCACTGAATCGAAGCATTTACACAAAGGCATTTCATTCAAGAAGGAAAATGAAATCAGGCATAATAGCAAAATTCGACATACAACTCTTCTAAAAAAAATAGAGACAGATACTCTGCGGCGCACGTTGAAGATTCGGAGTCGAGGGTTCTGGCCCGCAGTGGCGACGAGGAAAGCCGGTCGTCCAGATGGGACCCGTGGAGCTTGCCGCGGCCAGGACTGACGACGAGTCGTCCCGCTGACAGAGAGGGGGGGAGTCGCGTCAGCCATACGGCGGCCGGAGTCACAGGTGCACGAGCGTTGGGGTGCCCTGGGGGCTTTTTGGGGATTTTATTGCGCTCATTCGGGGCTGCGAGAACGCGGTCGACCACAGCACTCGTCCCGCGGACGTGCAAGGAGTGCGGACCCTTCCGGCGGGGCTGAGCAGTCCCTGCGGATGGGCAGAAAGCGAGTCCGGAGGAAGCGAGCGCGGCCCGGTGGCATTCCGGCCGTTCGCCGGCAGCCCCCACGTGGTCGACGTCCTTGGGCATCGGTCCAGACGGCGAGGCCGGCGGACCGGTCTCCGGCGAGGGCACGTCTCGCCACGCGGGCGGCCGGCGTTGGGCCTCCAGGTGCGGCGGGGGCGTCTACTTGCGGAAGGCGAAGTAGTCCCCGGTGGGGTCCTCCAACCACGGGTAGTTCTGGGGACATTCGACACACGTGTGGAGTCGGATTGTCTCTCCGGGCAGCTCGCGCGTCGTCAGCGGGCAGGCGTTGGGCAGACTGCAGTAGGCTTGGCCCTTGACGTCACACTTCTCCTTCCAGGGCGCAAAGTCACGGATCGAGGAGAGCTCGGTGGGCTGCTGCATCCATTGCAGCACCTGAGTCATGGTGACGAAGAACACGTCGTTCTTGTCCAGGGTCTCGTCGATCCACTGGATGAACGCGTCCAGGTACTCCGGGTTGAGCTTGAGCCAGCCCGCGTGGAAGTAAAGTCCCAGCGGCGCTCTGTTGGTCTTGTAATGCCTGTCCAGGTTGTGGTTGAGGAAGTTGTAGAACTGCTCTCCCGATATGATATTGCTACAACTGTCGACCATAGCGCAGCCGGCGAGCTCCTCGTCGAAGCTAGGGTCGTCACGTCGATCTAACTCGTTCATCACCATTTCCCAGACGGCGTGGGAGCGGCTAGGACAGTTCTGTCCGTTGCCGTGGCACTTGTGCGGCATGCGGAAGTAGAGCGTGTACGGCCACAGTGGAGGGTTGCTCAGCGGCGCCGCGATGGTGGAGTCGTACAAGAAGGCCTGCTCCTCCATCATAAAGAACTGGCTGTTGCCGCCCACGCGCAAGTAGGGCGCACGCACGCCCACGATCGAGTTGTCGGTGATGTTGGCGAACCGCTCCATGATGAGCCTCACACCAGCCATCTCCTTGGCCCAGACTTCAGAGTTGGCCTCGGACCAGTACTTCTCGACGTGCTTGTGCCTGCGTGACAAAGCGATTGCGTCATCCCCCAGCCCGTCGCCCACATCAAAGTAGTGTCACTCCTAAAGAAGAAAAAGCGGAAGCAGAGCAGTGTGGGCGAGAAGACGAGGCGTCAACCCTCTCCTGCCCGTAAGAATCCGCAGCCCCCGCGAAGGGCGTTGGCAAGTAGTTGGGGGTGTAATGGCACTCACGTGATGGAATGGGCGGCCATCTCGTGGCCCCTGCGATGCAACTCCTGCACGGCCGAGTAGTTGGTGTACTTGTGGGACACGAAGAAGGTGGCCTTGATCTGGCAGCCGTTGGGGTTGTTGCGGCCCTCCTTGAAGATCTTCTCGTAGATGTCGATGTTGTTGTTGTTGATGGCGTCGTCGAAAGTGATGGTGATCATCTGCGGCACCGTATTGGGTTCCAGGCGACCGGGGATCTGGGTGCCGTCGGCTGAACAGAAGCAATCCGGCAGCACACACTGGTTCTGGTCGCAGGGTGGGGCCCGGTTGGGGTCAGTGTCCACGGTGCAGGCGTTCTCGTCCGAGCCGTCGCTGCAGTCGGGATTGCCGTTACAGAACATCTCCTTGGCAATACAGTCACCATTGCCGCAGGCCAGCTTGCCGGTCTCACAGATGGGTTCATCCGTTGCCAGGAGGGGGGCTACCAGACGGGGCTCTAGACAACGAGAGAGGAAAAGAAAGCACAATGTAGGGTAGGAAGACCCATTGGGGCACTGAGGGGACACTCACTCTCAAGCTGCTCGCAGTTCTTCACGTTGGCCTTCCAGTCACACGTCTGCTTGTCAATGTCGAAGGCGAGGCCGGACGGACAGCGCAGAGCCAAGAGGCCCTGCACCGAACACCTGACTACATCTCGGCAGTCCTCGTCAGCTGTGAGCCGGAAGTACTCGGACGGGGAACGGCCCTTGCACAGCTCCGCGTCGTTCTCGATGTCCGTTGAGATCTGCCTCTTGACCAGTGTACTGGACAGCG
Organism: Ixodes persulcatus; assembly: GCA_013358835.2. Lineage (NCBI taxonomy): Eukaryota > Metazoa > Arthropoda > Arachnida > Ixodida > Ixodidae > Ixodes > Ixodes persulcatus. The sequence continues at coordinate 322,205 of JABSTQ010001999.1, forward strand.
ACCCTGCGAGCACACCAGGTCGGCCAAAGACCGCGAGGCCACGGGGACCCTCCCTGCCTACCGTGAGGTAGCAGCAGCAGCGACAGCAGGAGCGGTACAGCGCCAGTTCCCATGACGCCAGTAGAGAAGCCCGTGCCAGCGGGTAGGCCGGCCTTTTATAGGGCCTACTTGGCGGAGACCCCCTTTCCCGCCTTTCTGGGGCAGACCGCCATTGGCCGCACAAGCGCCCACGTCAGCCGACAAAGCCAACGGCCTCGCCGCCTCCCCCGCGGCGAGCCTCGGCGGAGAGGCACAGCGCCGGGGTCTGACGGGCCCCGTCGGGCCACGGTGCAGTGCAGTTCCGCCGTTTTCACGGGGCCCCGGGGAGGGTCCTGCCGTGCGGGGGCACGCGCGCACTTCAAACATGGCCGCCCGCGTGCAATATGGCGGAGCATCGACGCCCGTGACGCTGCTATTTGTGTGCAGAACAGGTTCCATCGGCCTACGGGGAAATCCAGTTATGTAAGGTGAAAAGCCGCCGCAAGTAGGCCGAGAATCTGTGTCGCCCCGCTGCCCGTCGTCTTTGTCGGCTGTTCCGGGCGAAAGTGCCCTGCGCCGCCGCCGCCGTTGCGCCCGCCCGGGGGACCGGTCCTGGCAGCCGCGGAGAGTTCATCCGAAAGGCTCGCTCGCGAGCCTCGCCCTTGAATCGACGACGCCCTATCTGGTTGTTGACTTTATGCAATCCAGTCTGGTGCGCGAGGTATAACCCCCCTCGTAATCCGATGCAAATCGCATGCCGAGGAAAGGGATCGCGCTTGAAGGCGACGCTGCGGGAACGCGCCGAGACTGTCAGCAGGACCGCCATCACACCGCTGAGAACTTGCACACTATTAACTGCCCAAGAATCAAAAAAGAACAAAAAAACGAAAGACCAAATGTGGATCAGTAGGCTGAGCAGACAATATGGAAGGACTGGTAACGCGGCGGAGATGGGAGACTGCCAAGGTCAAGTGAGAGCGACGATCCGCTTGCTGTGGCCCCGTCCTTCGATGCTTGCAAGAGCGGCCAGACGGGCGCCATTACGCCTATTACCATAAGAACATGCAGGCGTTGCGTGTAAACTTGGGACCAGTTAATTTATGATAAATAAGGAAGGAAGTGAGATAAGCAACACCAGGGACGAGAAGAGGAAAGATCGTGGACACACGAAGCAGTCGTCGGGAGCGAGCGCCATCTGGGAACGGGTACGATGAAAAAATGGTGGCGCTTTGATCTGCAAGTTGTCTGCCACATCGTTTGTGGGTTAACTTCCGGCATTCCAGTCCAATCGAGACCGCCTATTTGCGGAAAGGCTCGACAGGTCACTTATAGGTACCCCTCGCTCGACTCTCCGCCCGCCGTGCCTCACACTAGAATGCTTCACTGTCAGGACAAGTAGCAGTGAATTCAGTGACAGCGGTTGATTTAAATTAACACTTCTATGATGGGAAATTTCTAGCAATATTGGTATCAGGAGCTCGAAACCAACCAGTCTTCAGAGGTGACTATAATTAACCTTGTAAATCACGGAATCCTTCTGCTGAACAGGCGATCGTCCAGATAGCAGCGCGATCGACGTTCGCACGAAGCCGTTCGCCTTGAGGCCGTAAGGATGTCTCTCGCGTGACAAAAGCTGACGTCACTCGTCAGCTGTGCGTATACAATTTCTCACAGGACGTAGTCGTACAATGTCATTTCGCTTTTAGCGTACAGCCTTTGAGATCAGGCACAGTATCGGTTCAAGACCATCCGAATCCCGTTCACCTATAAGCTGACGGTGCAATGAGGACTACACACCCACTCGACCAATCCACAGTCTCCCTTTCATCACCCAAACCCGCTCTCTGCGTTAACACGCCCTGTTAGCTTACAGGTGAACGAAGTATACAAAAGTACTGACACGTAACTCATACTGTTCACCTGTCTGTTCTGAATATACATCCTTCTTGGAATCTTCACGAGGGACTCGTTAAATCGTTCGGTTAACGACGTGCTCGAAGAAACCAATCGTTGTTTAGCACTCAATAACTCCAAATGGCCCAGCAAAAGCATCGCGGTGCAATGTTTAAACTTCGGAATTTTTTATTTTTTTTATTTTGCATGTAAAAGGAGGTTGCTAACACCGATAGATGACCGACAGCAAAGGAGAAACACAAAGCCACGAAAGCAAGACTGCATTCTTAAAGGTGCGAAGATATTCAAAATTGTCACACGGGTCGAATACGACAAAGAGAGTCGGCCCAAAACCCGTTTTCTGGTCGAGGGAAAGGGAAGCGAGTGCGTTCGCCGAGGAGAAACCACAACCACGTGGCTTCTCTGCACCGATAGAGAAACCGGGAAAAGGAGAGAGACTCACACCAGTGGCAATTCAGGGGTCGGCCGCGTCACGTGAAGTTCGCCTGTCCACCACGCCAAGGCTATAAACACCCCAGATCGCTGGACCGGAATGTAAGTAATTCCAAACACGCGCCTGAGAAGAAGGTAAACAGCCCCTCGTGTCACATGACTGTGACGCGTTCGTTCCCCCCCGTGTGCGCATGCAGAATAGACTGTTAGGGGACAGCCCGTTGCGGTGCGCAGGATCAAGCCTGCTACGTTTACATTGGAACTTCGACAACGGGCGCCGTGACGATGCACTTTTTTGGCGCTTTTCGATTGGCTCCTCATCAGATCGTAACGATGGCTGCGGTCGGACTTAAAGTGAAACGGAGTATATCCACTGTGTATGGCTACTGACAGCGTGAGAAAGTGAAAAGAAAAACAAAAGGCGGGGGGGGGGGGGGGGGGCGTGGCTTAATACATTTCTGGTTCATGCAAAGGAAGAAGAGGAAGAAAAAACAGATGCACAGCGGAGTGCGTGGACGTTCTGGCAAGGTCTGAAGGTAGGCCTACGAGAGGCCGAGCGCTGGGACCTGTGATAGAATATCTGGCTTCCCATGAGGTGCGTGCACTGCTGCCAGATAAGGAGGGGGTTCTTTGTGATACTGCCAGAATCCATGTTCTCAAAGAAAGCAAACATGGCGGTGCAGAAAAACTTTCGACAGAGTCTCCAAAAACCCCCAAAGGTTAAGGCACAAGCTGTGGAACTCCTCAAGAGGCTTGACCTCCAAAAAGTGGCCGCAGGTGTCAAAAAACAGAATAACCTCGGGTTGGAGGTATTCTTTGCGGCTAAAACGCAGAAACTTGACATCCCGTTTCGTACTATTGTATCAGAAAAAGGCACCTGGCTCCACGCATTGTCTGGGTACCTGCAAAAGAACCTTGACTCGCTGGTAATAAGTGACCCTTTTGGCATCCCGAGTTCCTTGGCTGTCATTGAGTTTCTGAAGGAAAACAACCCAAAAGGCTGCAGTGCTTTCAGCATAGACTTTGAAGACCTGTACTATTCTATGCCCATCGACGACCTCATGAGGAGCGTACAGGAATGTATTTTGGACCTGAATGAGGAGATAGCCTTCAGATCTCAATGCGGTGTAACAGTCGAAGATTTTCTTGAAGTACTATCCTTTTATTTAAAGTCCACTTGTATTGGATGGAAAGACATTAAAAAATCCGGAGTGTGCATTGGGTCGAGAGTGGCCCCGGTACTGAGTAGTATTTTTCTTGCAAAAGTGGATCGAGCACTTAAAGACAAGTTAGAGGGACTTGCTGGAAGGATTTTCAGATACGTGGATGATTATCTTGTTTTCGTAGAAAACCCCGATTTTAGCCAGACACTCCAGAGCGTGCTAAAGACATTCACTGAGCAAGGTTTAGGACTAAAATTCACTTTCAAAACCCCCAAAGAACACCAGATTCAGTTTCTGGATCTCAATATCGATGATAAGCAAGAGCTAGCATGTATGTTGGTCTCACCATCCCAGAACCGCAAAGTCTCTGCTCGATTTTCGATCCGCCCCTTCAAAGCTGATAGAAAAACGGCATTGCTGTATCATGTGTTCGGAATAAGCTATCAAACTCGTGCGAGCACAAAATGAAGGAGCGTTTTAGATAAAATAGCTAGGCTCCGAGAATCAGGTTTTCGAGGTCCGGTGATTACCACAGCCTGCGAAAAAGTAAAGAAGAGTATCAGGGCAAATGCAGCAACAAACTGCACTGAGCGGGAAGGGGATAACAAAAAGAAGGTGGCTTCCATCCCTTACGTTCACCGCGTTTCACACGGGTTAAAAGGAATCGCGGCAAGGATACGGTGTGAGTGTCGTTTTTTCGGCCAAAACTAAGCTGAGCCAGATTTTCCCCGCCATAGGAAGGCGTGTTAGTAAGCGGAAAAATCTGAGTAGTCATGGTTGCACTGTAAAGCATGGCACACAGTTCGTATCATGCACCGTTGGAGCAGTGTATAGGATACCTTTCTCACGTCGGCGGGTGTATATATTGGTCAAACGGGGCGCTATTTGAACATCCGTTTAAGAGAGCACAAGAGTTCATTGAAGGGGTGTGCATGTTCTCATCTTGCGATGCATTGTCGCGACTGTAAGTGTGAGCCAAGATTGAGCGACACCGATGTTTTGTTCAAGCACAGGGACCAAGTGTCTAGAAAGATAGTAAAGGCATACCAAATAAAAAGGGCGGGAGCCGCTGTGTCAGCCAACCGTCTTTGGCACTGCTGGACAGTGAGGTGGCGTTTTGGATTTGGGCTAGCATAATATCACGTTTTATTGCGTTCAACAAGTGCCATCACGCTGCTATGAATTGTCTCGTGATACGCAGACGGGGGGCGTACTGCCGAAGATGAATTTTCTTTTTCATGTGTTTTCCTATTAAAATATTTTAGTTGATAGTCACCGCTCGTCCCGTGTGTTTCTTCTTCGTCCTCGTGTGTTTTTCGCGTTGTTTCCTGCGACAAATTCCCACGAACTCGCCCAACTATCCATTCTTCCTGATTGGTTATTCAGAATTCTAATCGTTCAAATGCCGCCATCTCATTGGCTGCCAAACGGTAATAAGATGCACAGGGCTCGCCACACCATGTGCGTCTCATTACCGCTCGATGATGAGATGTCAGTGACTTCACGCTGTCAGCGACTTCCTTCACGATATACACTCCACATATTCGGAAGTTTTCATATACCTTAAATAAAAAAAAGCTTTTTTAATTCGAATAAGCCAATAAGAAAGGTAAGGGCTATAACGGCCGAGGGGGCAAGCAGTCTTAGTGGCAAAAAGTCGTGTACACCCCCTCGTGCACGACGTCACCCTTTCTTGTCACTGAGACTGCATAGACATGACGAGACGGTGACATCGACTGTCTTTTTAATAGTTGAAACGATTAAAGGAAGACATCTGATTGGTGTTGTTAGGGCATCACAGTGCAGCACTCACTCGGGGAAGAGGGGGGGGGGGGGGGGGTGATATATACGACGTAGATAAGAGTCTGTCTATCTGACTGAGCAGTCATTGGACGACTTAGTTAAGGTCGTTATTCGCAACGCATGCACAAAACTAACTTGCATTCATCGACTGCCAAGAACAGACATGCATACACTCTAAGAAATGCCTGCACGTCTACTTACCCACAAAACACTCAAAGAGCCAATCATTGCGATCTAGGAGATCACCTCAGGGAATGATGAGGCGGAACATCTGTTTAGAGCTTAAAATTCAGTCTGCGCTGTGACATTACCCAAAGCAAGCATGACGCTTTGCATCGCGTAGTGCCACAGCGCAGACTTCATTTTTAGGTCTAAACAGATATTCCGCCTCATCATTCACTGAGCTGATTTCGTAGATCACAATGATTGGCTCGTTAAGTGTTTTGCGAGTAAGTAGATACGCAGGCATTTCTTAGAGTGCAGTGTATACTGAATATATGTGAGTTCATTTCTAACGTGCGTTCAACCCATTCGGAATCGTTGTTCTTGGCTGGCGGTGAATGACAGCTAGCTTTGAGCACGCGTTGCGAACAATGACCAGCAATATATGGCGTCCAGTGAACGCTCACTATACGCTTTTGCATTTAGGTTGGAGTCATCCTGATAGCTTTTAATCCCGATGAGATGTATTTGGTCGTCCGCGTACAGCTGGATCTTTCTTCCCTCAGTAGCAGGCAATTTACACGCAAAAAACACGCTACTTTTGTTTTCATTTGGGGGGGGGGGGGGGGGGGGAGTGGGGTGAAAACGATTTTAGGTACCTGAGCCCGAGCAGAGTACTCGCTACTGTGCAATGTAAGTTCAAGATTCCATGTTCGCAGTCGTAGTTTACTAGCCAGATTGAACCATCTAAAGCGAAGAGATAAAAACGAAACAAAAACAATGTTTTCAGTTGATGGGATACTACTACCTGTCTAAATATCCCGACATCCAAGTCGAGCCCGCGCGCAACGCGCAAGTTAACGAAACCTACGTAATGTCCTTCTGAGGAAACGTGACGCGTATGTGATAAAACCACCTTCACGCAAGACCACTAACCGCCTACGTTCTGTTTTATTTTGTGCTCAACCGCGTATTTTGCAAGACTGGCTCGTTGAACTCGACGAGGAACCTTTGATGGAAGTTTGAGAGTGGCCTTCGGCGTTTCGCTAAGACACTCGGCTTCTTTAGGTTTAAGTTTTTGATGAAACGCAGAGTTCGACTTTGATCATTGGCTTTCTTTCCAAGTTCCACCCGTTGACCACATCAGCAATGTATCAAGATAGGTTCGTATAAATTCGTGTAGTATATATTTATCTCAATGCGAACGGAGGTCTTTACGACAAAGCACTGACGCTTCTTGCTTGGTAGCTCCGAGAAGAAGCAGATTGTATACATTCGAGTCGAGGAATCTAACGAGCGCAAAGGGTCGGTCAATCAGCGACGCACCGCTGGCGCTGCGAACGAGCAGCGGCCCTTGCGAAAGCAGCTTGTCCGACCGTGAAACGGCGGAGACGGCGGAGCCGCAGGTCAACATCATAGATTGCTGCGGACTGGTCACTTAAAGATCCGCGGTCGCAAGAAGCAGTCATCTCTGAACTTTGTTTCCTCCCACGAGGCCAAGATTATAGGTTACCATAATATGCGTGTAAGAGCGGTGGCCGCTCTATTGTTCCCAAAGTGTCGACACAGAGCTAACGGTATAGATACGTATACCGTCAATCCGGTTAGCCCTCGTGTAAAACTGGAGGCCATAGCAACGAGCCGTCTGCACCAGTCTCGTGCCTCGGACAGATCACGCGGCCTCCCTGGCGAGGAATCGGATTTAAACGGACCGATGTCACCTGACTGCTTTAGACGTCCGGGATTGGTGCTGACGGCACGCCGCTGTGGCCTCCATTTGGAACGAAGGGCGAACGGGGAATACGTGCTGTACCTCTTAGGCAATGCGTTCAAGTGAGGAGACGAAACTTGGAAAGCGCTGGTCACGTTACCATGCCAGTGAACGGATGGCGTACTGGAGCTCCATGAAGAACACCATTAGCGTAGCCGCGGGTGAAAGTGCTCTACTGTTTGAACGTCATCACGAGTTTAACAGCTTAACTCACTGTTTCCTCTAGTGCCATGCAACAACGGATACGATAAAGATAAGCTAACATAAATATTTGACCAAGGGGATATCCTTTTGACACAACGGCTATAAGCAAGTCTTCGGGACATGTGCGTATAAAATGAATAATCAAAATTATTTCTTCTCTAGGATTTAGGAGAAACTACTTTGTGTAAAATATTTGTCACCTTCATAAAAAGAAAATAAAAAATACCGAAAGTGCCTAACCCTATTCGTAATAGAAGAATAAACCTTACGACCACCACACCCTAAAATTACAAGAATGTATAGCTCACACGTACAGTTCATCAGTGTCGGTGTTTTCCGGGCTGCCTATCCAATAAACTCGTGCGTTCTCTAGACGACCTGTGACTCGTTTATTCGCTTAGGAGTAAATGGCTGCACTCACTCATTTCCACATCGTCGCGGCTTGACCCAACGCTAGAATGGCACCATTTCAGCAAGACGCAGAGCGCGCATGTTACAGACATCTCATTGTGAACGCACGAAACTTTACAGCACTTGGTAGCGAAAACACGAAACTGTGCCAATATAGATACGCACACATAATGAGTCCCATGTATGTTTCTTCTCCTGTCAGTTTGAGGCAGTCAATACAGACCAGGGTTGTAAAAGTTACTTCAAAAATGTACCTAAGATACAGTTACTCATACGAAAAGGTGCCTAGGTACTCGCTTAAAAAGGTACCTAGGCAGGAGTACACTTACCTCAAAGATACTTTATTTATTTTTCCCAGATTTGTGTGAATATAATGGAAACAAAGCTTTTTATATGAAGGACAGACACAAAAACGAGTTCGATAAATGTGCTTTATTGGTGTCAATGTGACGTCCACATCAAAGGTGAGTTCTCACGTACCTTAGCACCAAGCTCCAATTGGTTTACCGAGGCCACAGCTTTCACTGTTTACCATTTCGCGCCGAAACTGCCGAAACTCGCTTGTTGACTTTCTTGCCCTCAGAGCTGGTGATGACGTCGACGGGCCCAGAAGACGTCGGCCGCACGAAAAAACGCACGATTCGAGTGCATATGCACCGAACCTTCGCGACGACAAGCGAAAAACTTCAAGCTTCCTCTTTTTTTTTCTTTTTTTTTTTCTTTTTTCTTTGGTTAGTCTGAAGAAAAGTAAACTTTTTTTTTTTCTTTCGGAACCTTTTCAGGTCTGATAACTGCAAAAGTTGAGTCCGATTTATTGAGTGGAAACTGTATTATAAACGCGGTGAGACATTGCGTTACGATTATTGTAATTATAATTTATTTTCAATTATATTTTATATCGTATTTATGGAAGAATAGAGCCAGCCCAAAGGCCAAGATACAGGCAACAGAAACTGCGCACATATTTCAAGTTATCTCCTCCCTTGTATAGCTATCAGAGGAGCTTCAAACACGCAATGAATTTGATTTCGGTTTGAGATGGAGGAAACAGGTCGCTATTTTCCCTAAAGGGAGTTCCGATGCAATTCGATAAATTGCTGTCGCTAGAACGGCATCGCTTATCCACCGTTCGCTCAAATGAACACCGCCATTCGCTAAAGTGCCGTTCGATGAAACATCATGGGCGGGCTTCGTTCACTAAAACGTCTTTCGAGAAAGTCAGTGCCTCCCAGGTCGTACTCAACTCAACGTTAATCACGGCACATGGTAGTGTGTTAATACTTCAAGACTTAAAGTTTCTACCATTTTGACGAAGTGAATAGAAAAGTACCTGTATAAAGGAACTCAACTTAGTAGCAAGTTACTGGAAAATGCACCTAAGATAAAGATACAGATACCTCGAAATTAAAGTACCTAGGTTTGTACCTCAGATACAACATAGGTACCTAGATACCGATTTCCAGTTACTTGTACCCAGGGACCCAAACCGTAATTGTAACCGAAAGCGAAAACAGTTTAGGATCGAATTTGTTTCAGTAACCGTAACCAAAACGAAACCGTTGTATGAAATTTATGAAAACCGTAACCGTAAACGTAACCCTAAATTATTTACCGGTCATCGATATTAACCGATATTAACCGATATTAACCGAAAAATAAAGATATTAGTTTTTCTCGAGGAGGGATCTTGCAATATCGTGGCCATTTGACAGAGTTACCGTCAGCGAGTGGTGCATCTGGTAATACATTTCCGTTCAATCTAAATTTAGGTTTAAGAATACTTAGTTGGAATCAGTGGTTAAGCTTATAATAAAAAGTCTCTACTCGAGAAAGTTCTACTACGTTCCGACTACTATGCACATGCGACGGGCTGGCTCAGTTGGCTTTGGATTGGATGATGATGATTAAATGATAAAGATGGCTAGTTGGGCTGGTTGGTTGTAAAAAAACAACAATAAGTTGAAATTTACACCGCGTCCTGTCCAGTTCCGTCGTCGTCTTCGCCCCTTTTTTTTTTTCTTTTTTTTTCGTATTACACCATGACTAAATGATCAAGTCAAACATTATATTTTTAGTAAGGGCAGCACTGTTCTTCACTATTTGTCTTCCTTTACTAACAAAAAAAGGGGGACAATTTCGCGGGAGAAGAGGGTGGGGGGGGGGGGGGGAGGGAGGGGCTGAGATCCCAAACCAACCCTCTTCCTACGCCACTGAGAAGTACTAAGGCATTTTTGAGCCCTTGTTATTGTGAATGCCCCGTTGTTGGATATCTGGGTCTACTTTCAACCGTTTATTATAAAACGGCTGTCTAGCATTTCAATACATGGAATTCCCAATCAAACATAAACAAGTAATGGCATAGCTTCCTTTGGCCGAGATTACTTCCGGTTGACCAGCCTCTTGTGTATGTTTCAATGAACAGGAATGAGCAGCGCGTCTTCTAAGTTTTTCCCGGCAAAAGTCGGAAAAGGTATGTCGAAAATCGGACGTAAGATATAGATCGGTGTGTGTTTCTGGACCAAGAAGAAGCACCGCATCTCATTGTATTTGGCCTCTGTGGCGAAAGTTACGTGGCCCTGCCCGACGGCCCAGTGGAAAGTTGTGTACACGTGAGACATTCCACGAAGTTAGACTCCCACGAATCGACCGAGGCATGCCATTGTTTCATGTTTTTTCGTAAACGGGAGATCGTGTGTGAGAACAGCATCGCTTCGTCAACTTCGCGGTGTCGCCGTGAGTGTTCGAGCTAGCCATGGCAAAACCACACTACGCCTGTCGGACGTATTGGAGGAGGGTGCGAAGGATTGTGACACTCGTGCTCGACCGTGCCCGGGAAAAAGCGAGCTGTGCGTTTTCGACGACGAGTAGAGATGTCGTGACTATGACAACGTCGACCTACCGCGGGGCGATCTTGTGAATGATATTTACGTTGATACGGGTGCGGACGCGGACGTCAAAAGGCTATTTTAGTTTCTAGAACCCGGGTGATAAGGTAAGAAAACTAATTCCGCGCCCGACTTGTTACGATCACGCGAGGCATATCGCATTCATTCTAAATGTTGTGTTTGGGCAGACACACACAAGCGCTGTTGTGTTTGACGGCGTGGGTGAGTCATAAAATCGAAAGGATGGCACCGATGCTGTTCCACGTCTTGCTTTAATCGTGTCACGAACAGACGTTGCAAGCTGAAAAATAAAAATCTGGCTCTTGAACTTCGAAAATTGACGTGTCTGAAATTAGAGTGGAACCGAACCCCAGGTTCAGTTCCATGCGAAAAGCTCCCATTCTGAAGGCCTCCGGTCCTGCAGTGACACAAACACTCAAAAGCGACGAAGTTTTTTTTTTTCTTTTTTTTTTAGTTTTTAGTAGGTTTGTGCTGGAGTTTGTTCCGGACTCTCACATAAACCGTCTGTTCACAAGCTCGTATGCGCACGAAAATTAACATCAACAAGTACGTTTGCTCTAAGATAAAGAAAAAAAAAGGATAAAAACTAATATTTTAGTTATTAAATGTTTTATACAGTACAAATTAAGTTGCTCTGTGGAATACAAACCTGCGTTCAGGCTCAATTGTAAAGCTATATCTGGGCGAATATTAATTAATATTTTAATCAATCACTATTTGCATAAGAACTCAAGTGTAATTCGTTCGATCAAGTATCTTCGCTGTCCAGAAGAGTCGGATGTGTGCCTCTTTGATTTCAAAATTAAGTGATCCTAGTGCTGAGCGTGAAATCGACGCTCGCGTGACAGAGACTGTTCGCGCTCGATTTCCGCAGCTAGCTGCATCGTTTATTTCGCGGAGATCTGACGTAGAAAAGTTGCCCAGTCAATTACAGCACTTGAAGAAGCCGGTGAAAGCGAAAAACGTAACAAAAGACTGATTTAATCGCGGAACACACGAAACATAGCGGTGATGTTGCCCTTTAAAAGCATGCAAACAAAACTCAAACCGTAATTGTTCTCGACTCCCTGTCATGGCGGCCGGAAATGGTCCGAATACCATGTATAGAAAAATGGAAGCCGTTTACAACTCCCTGTAACGCCGAATTAGAGCGCAGCTCTTGAGGAGGAGGGGAAGGCACGGGGGGGGGGGGGGGGGGGTCACGTGGCCTGGGGGTCACGTGACCTCGACCTTTAGGGGGGGAAATTTTCCGCTAGATATAGCGGGAAAATTTTTCAGCTAAATTTAGCGGGGAAAATTTTCCACTAAATTTAGCTGGGAAAAATTTCCGCTAGATTTAGCGGGGAAAATTTTCCGATAGATTTAGCGGGGGAAATTTCCCGCTAGATTTAGCGGGAAAATTTTTCCGCTAAATTTAGCGGGGAAAATTTTTCGCTAAATTTAGCGGGGAAATTTACCCATCATGCACCGCGCGATTACGCCGACGGCGACGGCGACGGCGACGCCGACGCCGCTCAAGCCGGAAACGGGCGCCTAAGAGCTGCGCTCTAAAAAATTACTGGAGAAACCGAAAACAAAAAAAAATAAAACCGGTTTTGAGGAACGTGTAACCAGTAACCGAAACCGTAAAAAACCGAAACAAAACCGATATCAACAGGAAACAGTAACCATACCCATAACCGAAACCTTATATTTTTAGGTTTTCAGTCTCTGCTTGTACCCAGGTACTTTACAGCCCTGATACAGACACAACAACCTCTTGGAAGACAGACAGATAGGGCGAGTTTGAAGAGCGCCGGTGTGGGCACCTTACCCCACTGCGTGGTAGAGGAGAGTTCACGTCGTCTCGAGATCAGGTCGGCAGTCCTCCAAGGTCGGGAAGGGGGAAGCCATAGAGCGCGGCCGCGTTTGCTCCGCGAAGACGTTGCGCAACCGTTTAGCGCTTTCAGCTGCTTTCTATTAATAGCAGGTTTAAAGGATAGTATGGTGTCAAAATCACGATTCGTTATTTGGCTTAGTTTTGCCATGCTTCGACCGCCGGATCCGATTCGAGCGCCGGAGCTTCCGTGTCACGATCAGAACAGACTCGTCGTAGGAATGTCGCGATGTCCTTGAACTTAGGATTGGGACTTACGCGAAATAATTCACAATAGTTTTCACGACCGTAGGTCGACGAAACCGCGACAAAAATAGGACTCTGCAAGACCTCTACACACGTTAAAACACACACACGGACACACACAAACTTTTTTAACACTTAGTTTTTGCATTCCCTGCATCGAAAAACAACATTGTACCGACAAGGAATCGCACGCTCTCGGCTGGCTGAGCATTGGTCTCGCTGGCTCAGTCGTAAGCCGAGGCAGCACGTATCCACGATTCGGTGACGAATATTATGGAGCGGCGACAATATTTGCTCGAGGCATTCCGCACTTTTTATTCAGTAATATGCCGAACGACTGCTGTATACTGCAATAGTCTGTCCGAAGCCTAGAAGGATTTCGACGGTTTCAACGTAAGCAAATATAACCCAAACAAAGACGTCCGTGCACGACTCGGTGACGCGTCACGTTGAAGGCAATATGCACCAACGCGCCGTTTACAAACGAGTCCGCGTTTTTCCACGCCAGGAGTGGGTGTTTTGCGCATGCGCAGAAAGCATGATTCGCGTGAGATGACTGCGTCTCCGCGTGCGCAGTGCAGACAGCAGCGCCACCGCGGTGCCGTGACGTCAGAGGGTTGACTTGGTGTGTTCGCAACGAAACCAAACTTTAGAAGCAGACAGTGCCGACTCTTAGCTTGAGACCTCATTTTGGGTGAGTTAATCGCACCACTCGTAATCTCGCGGCGATTGGCTCACCACCGCTCCATATAGTGCTGCCGTTCTGCGACGTTGCGAACTCTCCCGAGAAACTTCCAGGCTATACGAATCGCTGCTTCGCTACGTGCGTGTTGACTTTCTCTTTTCTTGCAGAGACAAAGCCAAAACTAACTTCATTCGAAGTTCAGCACCGTATCGTTTTTGATAGGTTTTCTACTAAAGTTTTCAATGCACTCTCAGAAAAAAAAAAAAAAGTGTGTCTCCTTAAACACATTGTCCTGTATAGACCCTTTCTTCAAGGGCGCCGCCATCTTGAATTGTCGTCACTTCCAGTAGGGGCGGAAACATTGTTTTGCCGTCGCCACGCCAGTTGAACAAACTTAGGATATAAGCGTAACCGTCACACATTATCGCCTTGCCTCCCCCTTATTTTTTTACTAGTTACAGGTTGCAACGTTTTAGTATTTTTTCGTCGCCCATACCGGATACGCCTATTAGGTGGCTGAGGCCGAGAGTACACAGAAAAGGTCTATAAGACACCCCAAAACTTCAGTTCGAGGTACAGAGCGCTGACGTCCCGAGCAGACGGTGCCAACTTTCACGAGCGGTTTCGTAGCTGAGTCTACAACATGTTAAAAAAAAAAAAAAAGCTAATGTACGTGTTTCTGACCACAAAAAAAAATATATATATATTCGGTTTTGTTGGACCTACTGCAAAACCTCAGTGTTTTTTTTTTTTTTTTCCTCCAGTTTTTTTGTCGTACTTCAGCTGTTTACTAAGTTATATCGTACCGTTACCAAGCCCGTCGTAAAAGATGGGGACGTCTCATGGACGTCAGAGTGCTGCACGCCGGACTGAACTTTTGGGGTGTATTATATGAAACAAAAAGGGTGTAAAACTACACTTTTTTTCTTTAAGTGTATGCACACTGTGCGACACTGTAAGTGCGAACGCGACATCGGCGCTTTTTCCCGCTTTGCTTTCGAAGGGTGTCGGTGAAAGTCAAATTTTACCGCCTGCGTTAGTGCCCCGAGTGGGCACTTCCCCACTACACTGTGGTATAGTCCTGAAAACAGCACTTTAGGCCTAAGAGAAAACCCGCAAGAAACCGGCGATCGCATCGCGCTTCCAGTGTCCCGCCGTGTATACCCAATAGCTCAGGTTCGTACATGCACACTCGATCGTGCACACCGCAAGTTTCTGTGTGGCTCTAAGTGTACCGTAGTTAGGTTTCGTTCAAGCAAAAATAAGGTTGTGTTGCTCTAAGCCGGCCTATAGGCCCATGCAGGAAACGCGCGAAAGCCAACGCCGCGTCATGGCTGTTTTGGAAACTGGGAAGCGTCTGAGCGAGAAGTCGTTTCTGGTAACGGGCCAGCATATGTCGTATACCTCAGAAACGCTTTGGGACGTTGCTCAATCGACACGGAATCATTGCTTCGCGACTAACGGTAAACGGCCGGAGGGGTAATCCAAGATGTGAGGCAATTAGCGTTTGCACGCGAGTCTTCGATTTTCTTTTTTTTTTTCTCGCTTGGAAGCAGTTTTTGTTACTGACTGCACTCACACAATCTTTTGCGTCTGCGCCAGCACCCTCTCACTCAACGTTGTTTATGGACAAATGCCAAGTCGACATTCCGAATTCCGTGGAAACTTTGTGTCCGAGACAAAGAAAAAAAAAACAAATTCCTGCCGTTTTCTTTCTTTTTTTTTTCTTTTTTTCCGGAAATTCTGGAAACTTTTTTTTTATTTCTAAATTCACGGGAAGTTGAACCTATTGACAAGTAGAAGTGCAACACGAAAAGGAGATTTATAAAGTTAATTAAAGCACTTATCCAGTTTAGACTTGATATTTTTTCTGGTCTCTCGGTTGCATGGGAAAGACTTGGCAAATAAAATATACGACTGTATAAAAAAAATTGCTACCAAGGATAAGATCGGCGTTGAAAAGCGATAGCATTTTGCACCATTTTGTGCCACAGTACCCGTTTTTTTTATTATTATTTAGCTTCTTAGGAGCTTCTGTGGAAATTCTAGAGATATTTTTCGTCGGCGTCCATGAAGTCTCTTATGAGGTTCAAAACCTATTCATCTCATTTTTTGACCTGTCTACTTCCTACGGACAGACCTCCCGCTACCAACATACGACTTTTGTTGTAGGCTTACTGCAATTGATAACTGCATTCGCTGTTTAGAACCCAATATATTATAACTAGGATTCCGTGTTTTTAAAGTTCATTTCTCGTAAAATACAGAGGGTTGTATTTTTGCTTGTTTGGTTTTTATCGCTAAATATTCGGGGTTCTTGTCAGATCTACAGTTCTCAGAAATTCGGAGTTTAATTTTACAGTGTTCCCAATCTTCAAAAACCTTTAAACAAAAATGAAATCCGGGGATCATAACCCGTTGTCCTGAAAGATACTTGACGAGCTAAAAGGCAAACAGCCCCTCTTGTCAGTAGTTCGAGATTCCAAAGGAAACTGAAGTGGTCTCTCCTCAGGAACACTGACCATGTCGTCTTATAAAATGTATTAGTAAAACACCGCGCTTTTTTTTAATTTTATTTTGGCGTTGTGACCTCGAAATTTTGAGTTTTTCAATTGACGGAAAATTTACCGGCGAGTGTTTTTCGAAATTTTTTTTCCTCTAATTTATCCGAAAACACAAAATCTTAATTACAGCACATTCCTTTGGCGCCTGACTCCCTGCATATGCATAGCAAAAGTAGGTACACGTGACCGATGCGTGTCACCTGCTTCGTCGGTTACAAACTAAGTCACCGTCACGTATACAAGTGCGTACGGTGCGCTCATAAATGATGTTTCATTTAAGAGCATAACCTTGGTACAACATGGCCGGAACAAAGAACAATGCCAAGAGACAAGGGACATGTATAAAGAACGAAGTGACAGAGCGCTGTAGGGTCTGTCCGCTTTTGCAGAAAGAAGGATAAGCGCCTCAAAGAGAGGGACGGTGAACAAGACGACGCCGAGCGCTAGGTGTCGCCTTGGTTTGTCATGCCTTACGTTTCATCAATTGTCCGTGAGAGTATAGACGAATTTGCGTCGATAAAATGTTCGTCGATATCAAAACTTCTACGGGTAGTACTTATACTCCACTTGTTCTTTAGTCTCTGTCGGCTGCATTCAATTCTTACTCCGCGCCCTTTTACTATAAAAAAACTAGGCCATTTAATACAGAAATGTCAATGTCTGTTAATAACTTTCTTCCATAGAAGCACGCTGTTTTTTTTTTCTTGTTTTTTTTTCAAAATAACTTTCTTCCACAAAAGAACGCAGTTTTTTTGCTTAACAAAGTGGAATTTTTACAGAACGGTAAGTTGTATAGAAAATGATAGTTCTGGATCATTCCCCATACCGCCGACCTTGACCTTTTCAAAGATCAAGACGTTTAAGACCGCCGACTGTTATAACAAAGATATAAGACCATGTCCTGTTCATAAATCGTTCCCAGTATATATTCTCTCTTCATGTAAACTAGACGGTAATACGGAACATCGTCGCTTAAAACTTCCTTTATTCATAGTCTGTTTCGCCGTATCCAAGTTCCTCTAAACTGACAGTTTTTTTTTTTTTTTTTTTTTGATTGAGGCTTTTTTTTCTTTTTTGCTTTGGAGAAACGAGCACGATAAAGCCATATTAAAAACGAGCCGTATCGAGTAAAACGTTTCAGAATTAAATAACACCACTCTAAAAGGCGAAAAAAATTGTCTCTTATAAATGTAATCCGTAGTAAAAGATCTCCCGCTCAAAGAACCCCTGGTTAAATAGTTGAAGATAGCAAACCTAAAGAAGAAAGAAAGAGAACAAATAATCGATGAATTTATTAGAAACGATGACTACGAAAACTTTCTACGCTTTTATTCCGTATTTCGCGATGATTTATTTCATAAACCAAAACCAAAAAAGACTGAAAGAAGGTATATAAAGTGTACCAGCGGCCAGCGAATTAATCCATCCTACAAAGACCCGCACGAACGGAATCCAAAAGGACATCGAAATTCTGAAGTGACAGCAGAGGCCCTTGAAGGCAATGTGTCTTACTTATACTATGATGACCTCGATGAATCCTTAAGCATTAATGAATTCCTCGAGTCCATTAAAGACAAAGTCATGCAAAATATACTCGAAAATGCAACATTAAAGACGAAAATTTAAGTAAACATTCGTCTAGATTTTGAAATAGAAAGAGAAGACCAGATCATTGAGTAGGGTATAGTCTTTCTGAAGACTGATATCATGGACAGCCTAAATTGGGAAAGAGATTTATAATGAAATTCTCATCAAATTTCAAGCATATGAATGAGAAGGATCCGGTAGAAGCTTTCGAAAAATATTTTGGGATGAATATAGCAGTCACTAAACTTCAACCATAGAAAGGTGCAACATGCATCCTTCTACAAGATTGCATAAAGGATACGAAGGCTGTAATCAATGTACAAAATAAGGACAAGAAATGTTTAATGTGGGCTGTACTCTCGGCATTACACCCAGCAAACGATCATGTTGATATAGTTTCCAAATATGAGGATTCTCAGAATGAATTAAATTTTGACAGCATTAAATTTCCGGTGTCAGCCAAAGATTATTCAAAGTGTGAAAGACAGAATAAAATAAAAATGAATGTGTTTGCCCTCGATGGCACCGTAGGTTTTCTCTATAATGGGAATATAGCTGGTTATAAAAGTATAGTAAACCTCCTATTGTATAAAGAACATTATTGTCTAAGCAGATTAGTCTCCCACTCAGAACATAATGGAAAGATATAAGACATGCGAACGATGTCTTTATCAAGACACGAAGGAAGATATTTTGAATTACTATAAATAAAATTGTAAAAATAACGAAATTCGGAAAAGTCGTATTACCAAAACCTGGATATATTGAATACAATAAGTATTTTCGTAAACTCAGACTTCCGTATGCTATTTATGTTGAGTTAGAATCGGTTTTTCAGTCAATGGATGAGAATGCAGAAAAAAATGCAAGATACACAATACAGTTTTAAATTTTAGTTTGTCAGTGCTTACAATATTATAAAGGTTCCACTGTATTTTTCTCGTGGTAACAATACTGCAAAGTTCTTTTGTGAAAAGATTACAAATATTGCTAAAAAAATTCATAACTTACTCGGGGTAAACAAAGAAATGATTCCTCTAAATGAGAAAGAACGAGAAATGCACAATAATGCCCATGAATGCAACATATGTCTAAAACCAGTCAAGGACAACAATGTATACAATCACGATCATTGGACTGAAAAAATATAGAGGCCAGGCCTGTAACAGTTCTGATGTCAATTATCATACCTCCAGGATTCATTCCAGTTTACTTTCATAACTTATCCGAATATGACTGTTATCTATTTATATAAAAGCTAGGATATGACGAACCAGATTGGAAGCTTCTTCTAATAACTCTTGATAGCTTTAAATTTATTAGCAAAAGTTTGAATGAACTTATTTCAAACTGTTACAAAAAGGTGTATTTCCATGGGATTGCATAGATTATTTTAAAAGATAAGATAAAACAAAATTTTCTTGAAAATATAACTTAAGAAGTAAGATGACTGGAGATGAAATAAAAGACGATAATAAAGAGGATAATACGTTTATAAAAAATATATTGCAAAACACTGGGAGAGTGTACTGACCTGTATCTTAAACATGTTTATTGCTCGCAGATGTATTCGAGAACTTCCGACATGTTTTTCTGGAAACATATATTAGACCCGTGTTACTGTTATAAAACTCAGGGTTTAGCGTGGGACGCGATGTTAAAATTGACTAAAATTAAATTTCAAAAGATTACACATACGAATATGTTCCTTATGATATAGAAATCAATACGAGGTTGAATGAGAGATGTAACAGAGAGATATGCAAAAGCAAATATTAAATATCTACGAGATTACGATCCAACCAAACCATGAAACTATGTAATGTATCTAGATGCAAATCGCCTATACGGATGATGATGATGCTTTCGACTTTATAGATCCTCATGAGTCCTTATCAAAATAATATGGTTATGAAGTGGCCAAGGTGGCCCTTCATTTATTTACAGGAGATAATTTTAAGGTGCCAAATGGATCGGGGACCAGCCAGCTGATGGAGCCGTCGTCGAAACCTTCCTCGAGCGATCTCCTTGTGAAGCTTCTTCTTCTCTTTTCACACGCGCACTGGTGGGCATCCTTTCGCGTGGCTCGCTTTCTATGAGCCTCATCGCTATCACGGACATCTAGTCGCTACAGTTACCTCCTCAAAGTCGAGGATACTGAACCAAAATTTAGATTTCGCAAAATAAGGCCGCAGAAGCGTTGAATGAGACGCTATGAACTCCAAAACGTCCCTCATACATCGATGTCTCTAACGGATGGCCGTACTTTTAGAAAAGAAGGGCGCGATCAAACGAGGTCTTTGACATTACTGTCCTCTGTAACAATTTGAGAATGAGGGGAAACGGCCTCGCTTCTCTCCTACTCGCTTCGGTTCACCAGCTCGACGGGACGTAGCGAGGAGGAGAAGGAATGAGAATCGTGACGTACCTTGTCTCGTCGGCCTCGCCGGCCGTGGTCAGTCACGCACTTCATTTCCAAAAATACGGCGATCCGTTAGAGATATCGCTCTATGAGTGATGTTTTGGGGTTTTGCAGCGTCCCGCCTATCAGTCCAGCCTTGTTTTGTGAGCTCGAAATTTCGGTTCAGTATCCCTTTAAAGATCCCGAAGAATTACACGATAAACATGATTTTTCCTTTGTCCCCATATAAATCAACAAAAAAACTTCTCTTAACCCCAGAAGATAACGAAATACATCAAACCTGGAATAAAAGTAACCAAGATAAACAGAATACTTAGATGCAAAAAAAAAAATCTTTTATCAAGGATTGCAAAAGCCTAAACACAAAACTACAAAGTCGAAATAAAAATTCACTTGAAAAGATTTCTTTAAGGCAATGAACAATGACGTGTACAGAAAAACGATGGAGAATGTCAGAAACAGACAGCTTATAGAATTTGTTTCAAATCTCAAAAAACTTCAAAAAGTTGTAAAAAAGTAAGCTACAAATCCAGAAAACTATTTAGTGAGAATTTGATTTCTATTTATTTTCACAAAACAAAAACAGTTGCTGACAAGCCAATATATATATTGGAATGTCAGTTCTAGATTTGTCAAAGACCTTAATGTACGACTTTCACTATAATGTTACGAAAACAGATACGGCGAGGGGATAAATATTATCTATAAACACACAGATAGTTTATTACATGACATTCAGACTGAATACATCTACGAATCTATGAAAAAAACTGAAGTATTTTGATAACTCTGATTATCCAAGAGATGATATGAACTATTTTCCTGGGATAATAAAAATAATTAAAAAGTTTAAAGATGAGTTGAATAGAAATGTTCTAATAGAATTTGTGGCACTTAGACCAAAATGTTATTTATATAAAGTAATGGTAAAGGAATATCAAAGAAGGCCGAAAGAGGTAAAAAAATGTGTAGTGAAAAAGTATCTACATCTTGGCGATTACAAAGAAGTATTAGAAGATAAAAATATTTCTGGTCAAAAAGCAAAATGTGATCAGATAAAAAAAACATGAAATATACACCAAGACAGTAACGAAGAAAGCCCTATACTTTCAGGATGATAAAAGAGTTCTCTTAGAAAATGAAATAAGTTCATTAGCATATTGACACTATTTGCTGAAAGGATAACGTTTTTTTCTATTATAAGATACTAATTATTCACTGTAAAGTTCTCACCCTTTATCTTTAAAAACGTGTATCATTATTAACAAAGAGGCTTGTAAACGATAATTCACTAAAGTTGCTGGATTGGCTTGATATATCGTCCTGTAACCGACAATCTAATTCCCAACTTATTATACGAATTCGTTCTATGTGTTTTTTTTTAATACAGGTTCAATATGATATAAACCATGTTGCTTAAATCATATCGTTTCCAATGTCAACAAGATCCCCCCTCAAGTGGCTCAAATGGTATTTTTTAGAGGCTAGCTAAATTTCATCTATATATGTTATACACCTTTTTTTCGTAGTTTTACTTTTTCATGGCTTTCTTTTAATTTTTCATGACTTTCTTTTAATGTTTCATGGTTTTATTTTAAATTCTTATATTTTTTGTTGTTTATCTTATTTTTCTTCTTCAATTTTATAAGATTACCAGAATCAAGGTTTTCACTGGGATTCTCAACATTTACAAGCCTTGTGTTTCCTATATCCTAATTTTCTTGATTACATAATTGAAATCCAAACCATGGATCCCCCCCTAATTCCTGTAATGTTTGTATTTAAAACCCAGTATCTCGTTTCATACATTTATTTAAGTAAAATACTTGCAATCAAACTTTTTTTATACTCATTATTCACTTGATCAATTCAAGCCCTTTGAAATTCATCTAATGCAAATCCACTTTTAAATTCTGTCATATCCATTTTATCTTTAAATCCAAACGAAGTGGTATAGTTACAAGTCCTCTTTGATGCCGGTGGAATACCATGTAAATCATGAGCGAGAAATATGATTGAGCCATTCTTCTTTCTTGACATTGTAAACCAATCTTAAACTTTTTTTTCCGGATTTTTTACCTCGAGTATTTCCTTGATCATCAAACTATAAGATTTTGTTTAGATTCATCAAAATCATCGACGCCTGTTATAACATTTTCATCATCACTAAAAATGCTAATTTTTCACCTGTCTTTTCACTCTACTTGCAAATATTCTGAAGAAGTTCATATTTTTGTTCACTTAACATTTTTGCATATACATACAGTCGGTTGTAATATACGTAGTCAAACAGTAATTTAAAACCAATAATTTGCTTTGCCAGAACCACTCGCACAATATACGATATTTCGAAATGGTCATACTAGTACATTCCTATCGATATGTTTTGATTCTGATATAAACTGTGAGTAGTATATTATTTTGTATAGTGAAATATTTTAAGTCTACTGAAAACAATTCAAGTATAGAAGGGTGGTTTCATCTCAAATCGGGCAGGCTAAAAGGGTCTAATTTTTAATTTTCACGAAAAAGATATATGTTTTGGGGGCATTTCTCAAATGAAGGAGGGCGCAAACCGCATGTTCCCCAGATGTTTTGTTCTTGAGTTACGAAGCGTTGAAGCCGCAGAGGCAGAAACTAGTGTTTTTGCCTGCCGTCGCAGGTCGCGTGTTTGACACCCTCTGCTGGCGCTAGTGTCTTTTCTACAAAACTTTACTTTAAGTACAGACAAAGTAATGACCTGTCAAAGTTGACCAAAAAGCGACCGGAGTGACGGGTTTGACATTTTTTTTTTAGAAAACAATCAAGTTCCTGAAAATATTTGAATACGTCAGGGTATTTTTATAATGCCTATTAAATGAGGGGAAAAAGTTAAAAGGGTGTCAAACACCCTTTTAAAGGATTTGCCAAGAGAGATAGAATTGCCAAAGAATTTGCCAATCTCAAAGGATTTGCCAAGAGAGATGGAATCACCAAAAACTCAAAGATTGTAGAAGTGTCTGTTAAGGTCAGAGTTCAAATACATTTTCTTTTTCAGAATTGATAAAGTGCTTCAAGGAATGACATTTTAGCTGACTTTAATTGAGAATAATTACACAGACATGTTAATTAGCACTAGAGGAAATTATTACAGGGGCACTGACAACCCAAAGGTGGTATTATTTTATTGTCTAAAACGATGCAAGTTCTAGTCATAGACACGCAAAAAAAACCGCATCGCGATAAACAATTTTCCCACGAGCGCGCGCGCCTTTTTATTTTTGGCGTTTATATTTTCCGCCGCTCACCTCCTCGCTTCTTTTGATCGGTGACGTCAAAAATCTGGAAATTTAGAAGCTTTGTAGGTGACATTTCAATAACAATTAATAACGGCAATCGTAAAACATGTTTTTTAACGCAATTGCGAACGCACTACGGCCCCTCTTTTTGAAATACCAAAAATCAGAGTTCGGTGTGATGTTGCTTCCTAGATTTGTTCCCTCCCTAGGAAAACTTGGCGGAACTCGTCGGCGAGTCGTGGAAGAAACCGTTTTTTTTTTTTCCCGCGCCGGCGCCCTTCTATCCCGCAGGCTCACCTCCTCCTCGCTTGGGGTCGCCGTGGCAACGGCGCTTTGCTTCATAGCGTGGAGCGGAGGTCCGAAAGAAAGTCGAGTCGCAGGATACCGCAAAATTTGACTCACTGCACTGGCGCGGATCGCGCGGGAACTTCAAATTCGGCATTTGAAAATTGTTTTTTTTTAATTCACAAATACTGAATTTTCAAGTTTCGAATTTTGAGGGTAATGTCCCGGCATCGTTTTCAATCGTTTCGGATAATAAAAAAAAAATATGATTTTGATGTGTCAGTGCCCCTTTAAGTTCTATTTAACAGGCTATTGTGGATGATTCCAAAGATAACACCAAATAGAAAACTCGAGCCCTCTCAACCGGACAATTAAAGAGTAATGAGATCGTATTGTCGGCGGTGTTCGAAATTGCCGGACAAGAATTTGAGACGTCCGGCCCGGAGCTTAGGCGAAAGGCATCTCTTCTTCTTTTTATTGTCGTCGTACCGGCTCCCGAGATCCACTGAGTGAGCCAGAGCGAGAGTCTGCACGAGCAACTCGCGCTCGCTGTGCTCGGGTCAGTGGCGCGCCCATTGTTTTAATTCAGAGCACGAACGATTTCTTTTTGAGTGAGTCAGGTGTTAAGAGCTGCGACTCTACAGAATCCCCCCCCTAGTTGCGTGGAGCAGAAAGTCTTGTTGAGCTCCACGTAACGATTTTGTTTGGCGGGGGTGCATGACGGGAGGTGGTGGTGTTTGGTTGACTAGGTGGTGGAACGGGCATGATGACGGGGTCTGTCACAGTAGAGGCCAAGTATGCTGGCTTGACTCTGTCCAGCGTGACGACATCGTGGCGCCCGTTGATGTCGATGGTGCAGGTCTTGTCCGTTCGCGAAAGTACCTCAAATGGACCATCATACGGTGGCGTAAGAGGTGGTCGTACTGCGTCTCTTCTTACGAATACATGTTTGCATGTATTGAGGTCGTCACTAATAAATATGTGCCGGGAGTTTGAGTGCCTAGGTGAGACTGGACGCAGGGAATTGAAAAATGTTTTCATGTCCTGAAGGTATGATGGGATGTCCGTTGGTTCAGAGGGTAGGCAGGTTAGAAATTCTCCAGGCAATCGAAGTGTGGTACCATAAACGAGTTCAGCTGAGGTGCAGTCGATGTCGGCTTTGAAAGTGGCACGAATTCCAAGAAGGACAAGAGGAAGGTGATTAACCCAATGGGTTCGATCTTCTTTTGTCATTAGCGCTGCTTTGAGCTGTCGATGCAGCCTTTCAACCATGCCATTGGCAGCGGGATGATAGGCTGTTGTGTGAACGTGTTTGACACCCAATATCTTGGTGAGGGCTGTAAAGAAGGCGCATTGGAACTGTCGGCCGCGGTCAGTTGTGATGGTCGACGGACAGCCGAAACGCGCGATCCAGATGGAGATGAAGGCGTGAGCGACTGTTTCCGCTGTGATGTCGGTAAGCGGAACAGCCTCTGGCCATCGTGTGAATCTGTCCACACATGTGAGTATGTATCGACATCCGTTTGATGATGGTAGGGGGCCTACTATGTCAATGTGCACATGGTCGAATCTGGCGTCCGGTGGTCGAAATGCGTGCATTGGTGTTTTTGTGTGGCGAAACACTTTAGAGCGTTGGCATTTGTTGCATGTTTTCGTCCACAGACGGATGTCAGAGTTCATACGGGGCCAAACATACCGTGACGTAACAAGACGCTGCGTAGCACGGATACCCGGATGATTTAGGTCATGGATGGTGTGGAAGATGGCTTGCCGAAATTTTTCTGGAATGTAGGGTCGTGGTGTGGAGGTAGATACATCGCAGATGATCTCGCAGGTGGCCAGTGGTAATCTGACGGGCTGTAGTTGAAGGGATGTGGAGGATACCCGTAGATCTTGTAGCTCGGCATCTTCCTGTTGTGCCAAGGCCAATTCCGGAAAATTGACAACAGGAGATGAGGAGATAGCGTCAATGCGGGAAAGTGCATCTGCTGGCATGTTTTGCGCTCCAGCGACATGGCGGAGGTCGGTAGTGAACTCCGATATGTAGGCCAGGTGACGAATTTCTCTGGTGGAGTAGGAGTGGTGATTGCCGACGAATGCGTAGATCAGTGGCTTGTGGTCGGTGAGCACGTGGAAAGCTCGGCCTTCTAAGAAGTACCGGAAGTGGCGGATGGTCGCGTAGATTGCGAGTAGCTCACGTCCAAACGTGCTATACCGTGTTTCGGCTGGGTTGAGTTTTTGTGAAAAGAAACCCAGTGGGAGCCACTGATTTTCGCCGTATTGCTGAAGCACTGCTCCGACAGCGACATCGGACGCGTCGACCATGACACGCGTTGGAGCGTTTGGCATGGGGTGCACAAGGAGTGTGGCCTCGGCCAGGGCATTCTTGACCGTGGTGAAGGCAACCTCTGCATCTGGCGTCCATGGTATTGGCGTCGAAGATTTCTTGGGGCCGCGGAGCAAGTCGGTAAGGGGCTTGATGGTTTGTGCGCAGTGTGGAATGAAGCGCCTGTGAAAGTTGATGAGCCCTAGGAACTCCCGCAGCTTGCGTAGAGATTGCGGTTGCGGGTAGTCACGAATGACTTGCACCTTTGAATGAAGGGGTTCGATGCCCGCGGTTGTGATGCGGTGCCCCAGAAACTCTAAGGATGTCACGCCAAAAACGCACTTCGTCACATTAATGGTGAGACCGTAGTCGCGGAGTCGTTCGAAGAGCAAGCGCAAGTGTGTGTTGTGTTCTTCGTGTGACTTGCTCGCCACCAACAGGTCATCCACGTAAGCAACAACGAAAGGTAACCCAGATAGAACTTCGTGGATGAACCTCTGAAATGTCTGGGCGGAATTTCGCAATCCAAAAGGCATTCGGATGTACTCGAATAGGCCGAAGGGAGTAGTGATGGCCGTCTTCGGGATGTCCTCCGGCTGGATTGGAATGTGATGGTACGCCTTGACTAGATCGATCTTGCTGTAGATGGACGTTCCAGCAAGATGTTCAGTAAAGTCATGGATATGGGGTAGTGGGTACCGGTCAGGTTGGGTTTGTGAGTTGAGTGCCCGGTAATCCCCGCAGGGTCTCCAGTCGCCCGGATCTTTCTTGGGCACCATGTGTAGAGGGGTTGCCCAAGCGCTGTTGGATGGCCGGATGATGCCTAACTCGAGCATATGCTCGAATTCTTGGCGGGCTATCCTGAGGCGTTCGCCGGATAGGCGTCGAGGGCGAGCAAAGGTAGGCGGGCCGGAGGTGATGATGTGGTGTGTCACCCCATGTGGCGGTGGCTTTGCCATGTTGGAGGTCTTTGTAATTTCCGGGAATGCGCCGAGGATGTCTGCGAACCCTGAAGCTGGGAGGATGTTTCTGATGCCAAGTGACATCTGGTTTGTGGCTACGCCATTTACAACGAGACGAGTCTTGTTGTCAATGAGACATCGGTGGTGCACGCTGACGTCTAGGTCGAAGTGCGACAAGAAGTCTGAACCTAGGAGGGGGTACGTAACGTCGGCGATGGTGAAGATCCACCGAAAAATTCTGCGTAGCCCCAAGTCCAAGGTCACAGAGCGCATTCCGTAGGTAGGGATGTTTGAGCCATTTGCTGCAACTAGATGGCTGCCGGGTAATGGGTGTCGTTTTTGAGCTGGCGTTGGCGGAAGGATGGACATTTCCGCTCCGGTGTCAACTAGCAAGCGAATTCCAGAGATTTTCTCGGTAATGAAAAACAGACGGCTTGCTGTTGGGCCAGCGTCACTCGCCGCCTCTAGTGACTGGCCG
This sequence comes from Ixodes persulcatus, assembly GCA_013358835.2. Classification (NCBI taxonomy): domain Eukaryota; kingdom Metazoa; phylum Arthropoda; class Arachnida; order Ixodida; family Ixodidae; genus Ixodes; species Ixodes persulcatus. The sequence goes on from JABSTQ010001999.1 coordinate 349,698, forward strand.
GGGCGTTTCCCTGCCAATTGCATGGCTGTTGGCACTTCAAAGCTCGGTTGCCAAATTTCTGGTGGTACCAGCAGGAATCGCTAGCGCGTTGTTGCGAAGAATCGCGTCGTCGAGAAGAACTGCGGCGTCGAGACGGACTACGACGTGGCGGACGATGTGGGTGTCTACGCGTTGTGCTGAGTTCTGCGATGGCGGTTGTTAGAGCGTCGACGCGGGCCTCAAGGGCTCGGATGGAGCAGCACTGTTGGTCATTGTCCGCAACGCTTGACAAGGTTGGCGCAGCATATTCGGCAACGCGGTCCGCCATCTCGGCGAGGCGATCTAGGGGTAGGTCCGTAGCTGGTGCAAGGGTCATGCGGATCCCTTGAGGCAAGCGTTGAAGGAACAGTTCCCGTAGAATTGGGAGGTTCTGATCAGGAGCTTGCTCACCTAGAAGTTGGCGCATGCGGTGAAGCAACTGGGAAGGTCGCCGGTCGCCCAGTTCCTCGGTGGTCAGGAGCTGTTGTATCCGCGATGCCTCGGATGCTGTCTTCCTGGCGAGGATAATTTCCTTGATGTGGTCGTAGGCGTTCTCCGGAGGAGGAAGCGCCAGGACGTCATCCAGCTCATCGGCCACTTCGGGGGGTAGGGCAGAAACCACATGATAGTAGCGGGATTCCTGTGTGGTTATGCGGCGCAAGTGGAACTGGGCTTCCACTTGCGAAAACCAGGCCCGAGGATTCTTCGCCCAAAAAGCTGGAAGGCGGAGCTGGGTGGCGGAAAAGGTTCCATCGCCGCTGGAAGAGCTGCCTGTGTTCCGGTCCATGTTGGTCGGACGTCCGGGTCACCAATTTGTCGGCGGTGTTCGAAATTGCCGGACAAGAATTTGAGACGTCCGGCCCGGAGCTTAGGCGAAAGGCATCTCTTCTTCTTTTTATTGTCGTCGTACCGGCTCCCGAGATCCACTGAGTGAGCCAGAGCGAGAGTCTGCACGAGCAACTCGCGCTCGCTGTGCTCGGGTCAGTGGCGCGCCCATTGTTTTAATTCAGAGCACGAACGATTTCTTTTTGAGTGAGTCAGGTGTTAAGAGCTGCGACTCTACAGTATCATACGGATGGGAAAGTTTTAAAACCACTAGAGCAATAGGCTTCGATAATGGAGAACATAACATAGATTTCCCCGGAATATTATATAAACCAAAATATATTAATATTGTTTTCCAGCACATTTCTAGGATCAATTCTTCAACTGGAAGCATGTGTTTTGATAATTTAAACCTGGAAACTATAAATGTAGAAGTAAGCTCCCATAGATTCTTTCCAATTCATTGTGACTTCACACCAACCAATTCTGTCATTGACGATGCCAATAATGCATTTTTGGAAGCCGAATTTAAAACTGTAGACGTAGTACGTACCGTGACAGTTGTAACAAAACGAACATTTGTAAGTCTCTATCCAATATTCTGTTTCGATGTTACAAATATGCCTCCGAATGCATTCGAAAATGCTCACGCATCTCTCATTCAGGTATATGTTAAGGTTCGAAGTACTCCGGCTACGAGGTACAAAATGTCACTGTTGTACAAATTTGAAAGAAAAATTATTGTATACCCACTACACCTATCAGAAGGTCAACAAAAGAAGTTTAGTGCTTCAGTTCCAAAATACGAATTTATCCGAGAGCTAATCCTACAAATTATAGATTATTTCTTACTTCCACTTAAATTCAGAAATTAAACAAGGGTAAGCCTGTGGACATAAAGTTCAGTAAAACACAGTTAAGAAATCAAAAGACTCAAGAAGGTGTTTTTTTGTTGTTGTTTTTTTTGCCAATCTTTAAGTTCTTAGCAGCCTTAGCAGCCAGAGCCCTGCCACTTGTTGTAAAAGGGGCCTTAACAGCCGGAGCTGCGAAAGGTGTTGAGAAAATTGCTGGCCAGGGTGTTAGCATAATTGATATAAAAACTAATAAAGTCACCACTAAGTTCTGCAGATATTATTAAGATATTAAAACAGACACCAGGATTCAGTGGTGTACCTCCAAAAAATACGTTGTCTAAGCAAATAAACAAGTTCGGTGTGATAAATATTGCTAATTTTCCATGCTCTGGAACTCATTAGGTTCGTTATTTTAATGATCTAAAGTACATTGAATTCTTTGATAGGTTTGGTCTATCCCTGCCAAATATTCCGGGACATTCAAGTATCCGAGAACAAACAATTAAGATATGCTCTATAATTCATCAAGGATTCAAAGTATAAACTCCTTTTTATGTGGTCATTATTGTATTCACTTTATTCTAAATCGTCCAGGAGATAAAACACAATATTATATTATACAAGAGTTTTCATCAGATTAGGAACATAATGAAAAACAATTGATTTTGTCTTTTTTTATCTTACTAATATATGAAGAAAAAAAAAACTCGAGAAGAAAGTATACGTATTCAGAAGGTCCTATCATTATTACCAGGATTTTTGTGGGCCTTATAACTTTCACTAAGATTCTCTGTTCAGCAAATGAATTAACAGCATTTGTTTTCCTTCCCTTGGCTGGTTTGACGTTAAGACTTTTAGGTGTGGATGCAATTGAACAAACTCTAAATGTATATGAAAGAAAAGAATCATATTTAATATCTTACGAGTTTTGTAAAGAACTTCTGAACGTATACAAAACAAATTAAATTTCTGAACCTGAGGTTAAAAATAAATAAAATGATTTCATAAAGTCAACCAAATATCTTGTTATGACGAAATATATTTAAAAAAAAACACTGAATGGGTATAAATTTCATCCTAAATAAATGTAATGGACTTAAAAACATTTATTATGATCCGGAAAGATGATATTCTGGAATAAATGATCTTCAAAGAGAGTCCAACGAGCCTATTAAGAAGGTTAAAAAGTTTGCTGAGAAACATGATGTATATACAAAATTCAAACCAATTAGAAAAAGAATTAAAGACCTAGAGTAATCGTTCAAGGAACAGATGATCAATGGCAAGCTGATCTTGTTGAAGTCAAAGGTTATAAACGTATTTTAACTTGTATAGAGGTATTCTCTAAATATGCATGAGTTATACCATTAAAGAACAAAACAAGTGAACAAGTAACTGAAGCATTCCTTGGAATATTTAAGTCAAAGCGAATACCCAAAAAGATACTAACAGCTCAAAGACTAGAGTTTCATAATAGTGAAGTACTGAGATTGTTTCACAATAAAGAAATTAAACTTTTTAGTACTTATTCGGAACTTAAGGCATATGTTGTCGAAAGGTTCAACAGAACAATAAAATAAAAATTAGAAAAATTCAGAATCCGCTGGTTTTAAATAAAGTCGTTAACAACTATAATACATTCTATTATCGATCTCTTAAAATGACTCCGACCGAAGCCTCATTAAAAAAGAATGATGAGGTTGTCACAAAATATTTGTATGGTCCATCGAAACCGTAATAAAAAGCCGAAATTAAAAGTTGTTGATACTGCGAGATTACGGAAATATAAGGGGAATTTTGGAAAGAGGTACAAACAGAATTATACAACCGAAGTATTTGGAATAAAGGAAAGGTTAAGTGATATCGTGTTCCGTCTTACCCTCTAGTTGACATGAAGGGAGAAGTTATACTGGGAACGATTTATGAACAAGATGTGGTCTTATATTTTTGTTATAACCGTCGGAGGTCTTAGAAGTCCTGTTTTTGAAAAGGTCAAGGTCGGGGGAATGGGGGATGGTCGAGAACTCTCATTTTCTATACTACCGCGGTATGTAGGGGAATTTTCACGCAGCACGGTTCATGTTTATTACATTTCATACCGACATACTACTAGTGCAGCGGATGACGTTAAATTCTTTACAAAGGACATCCCTTTGAAACTATAGATCTTTGCAAAAAAAGAGCTCTCTGGCCGCCGTCATTTGGCGACTCGAGCGACTCCTATTAGCCTGAAATTTCTGCCACCCACCCGAGCTGTGGAAACACGGTCTGCGGTCTGCGCGACTCCCCACCTGCATGCATTGTGCATTCGAAGTTCGCCAACCTTTCCTGGAAGTTTTTTATTTATTTGATTGTTGAGGATGCCTAACCTTTTTGTGTTCTCTTGGACCATGCGGACCAGAGCATACCAGGGGTCGTAGCTTGCTCGGCGTTCACAGAAAACGAACGCTGGCGCATTCACACTGTCTGTTGAGCTGCGTTTGCGAAGCGGTTGAGGATGCGGTTTGCGGTCGACACCGTTCCCTGATGCTCCTCTAGATATTTCTTTCCCTCATTGAGCCAGACTCCCAGGATGATGGAAGGACGGAAGAGAAAAGGATTACAGTCACAAAGAGGTAATTAGAAGATTGGTGGAAATTATACACTGAAAATTGAATGATGCACAACTAACCAGCACAGCTGGGGACAGACGGGACAGGAAAACTGGGACTCCCTCCCGCGTGGCTCCGGCACAAAGTCTCAACCCTGTCTCCCAGTGGGTCCGGTGCTGGGTTAACGCCGACAAGGTTCGACCACAGGAAAATTGGCGACTTCTTCGCCGGGAGGAAGAGGATGTTTTTAGTATTTTTGCTCGATTCCCCAAAGGTTATCCTGGTGATGTCCCACACAGCCTGGTGATATTTAGGGGGGGGGGGGGGAGAGGTTTGGCTTAGAAGGGCAGGAGGAATCATATGTTTGTCTTTTTAGACTTAGGCTAGGAGGCGCAAGCTACGGCCCGTTATAATGGGCATAGCCATTATTATTCATCCATCCATCAAAGACGTGCGCTTAAATCGCTTCGTTCAAGATTTCCTCTGGAAAGGTCTATATCCGAGGCTTGTTTTTGCAGCCTCCAATGAACCGGGTGAAAGAAACAAGATGAAAAGCGATTTAGCACACACAACATCTTGGCACCATATCAAGCATCAAGAAGACCGTTGGTCTGCGTAGACGTCCTTCCTGACCCTCATCATCATGAACGTATGTTTACCCGGCCCGATATTTTATGAAGTTTTTCTCATACACATCACACGTCTGCGACGACTGACGACATGCTTGAACTCGTGATGGAATGACTGAGAATCCAGGCGGCAACCCTCTTCGAGGAGGGTACCCGCAAGATTGTGCCAGGTTACTATAAGGGCCTCAGTCCGCGCCGTGTGTGGATAAATACATTCAGTACGTATCTGAATTGATTATATATAAAAACATTTTTATCACTCTTGCTTTTCTTTACCCATATCATCAAAGGTTGAAAAAAAAAAGAAAAAAGAAAGACAGCTTTTATAGCGCAACTTTTACTTCGATGTTTGGAATTACTCCACGAAAGAATTTCGTCCGAGTATTCCAATGTGGACATATGACGAGGCGGAATTTCGAAGCTTTTCGAATTCTCCTGGAAAGCAAATTCAAAGACGCATTGCTTAAGAATATAATATTTAGTGACGTGTACTTAAAAGGCGGCCGTGCAATGATGTTGGGTTGGAATGTTTCTCACCTGACACAACCTTACTACTGGTACCAATGTGACCTAAAACTACTCGGGCGCAGCGCCAGTTACCAAACAAGCTTTCCTTCCCTGTCACGGTGTAATTGTAGGATAAAAGCGAACTTTTTATTTCAGTCTCTTCGCAAAACTCGATCACGTAGTAACAGGGATTGCACTGTCGGCATGGCTAGGATGGCCAAGGGGATAACCCATAGTAACGATATCGAAAAGCGGCTTACAGTTCGGACACGAGCACGAATTGTGAGCACTCGATTTGAGCTCGTGACAATCGATACCTTGACGGGCATTCGGATAGTGGCTCGTGTGCAGTCGCCGCAGGGACAGAACTGCCGAACCCAAAAAAATGTTTGGGGCTTAGCACATGCTCTGTGCTTTGCCAACCCCAGCGCGTAGCCGTGATTAACATTGGCGGTATTCGGGGTATTCACCGACGTAATTTCGTCCACCACAATCCGCCATTTTGTTGTTATGAGCTGTCTAGCGCGTGCCGAAGGCGAGCATTCCGTGACGCTCCCAAATGCGTGGTGCACAGATGCTAAAAAGTCTTATCACGCAGACATGTACCAACAAAATGGCGGACTAACGCAAGGTAAATACTAGTGATGGGCCGAACTTTTGCCGAATCGAAAGTTCGGTGCCGAATCTTGGGATTCGGCAAAACCGAACTTTTGCCGAACTTTTCTCAAGATTCGGCAAAGATTCGGCAAAAATACATTGTTACCAGACTTAACGTTGAAATTTAGTTTTTCCTGGCGAAAAAAGGTTTTATGTTTGTTTGTTTCTTGACTTAGATGCATCACGTAATGCGTGTTGACACAGTTATTGCTAAATAAGGTGATATTCTGCAAGATAATTGTATCGGTGTCGTTTTCGTGTATTTACTGGCCATTTTAATGACTCCTTGCAGAAGTGGCGTGAAAACGAGGTCGGGTAGAAGCGAGTGTCGCGCAGTGGCGCAGTCACGAATCACGCTACGAGAGTTTCGGTTTTGAGGCATTAACATCGCAAGCCCTCACGTGTGTGTACATTGTTAAAATGAAGGCAATAACGCTGCGTTCTTGCTTTCTCCGACAGTCAATTGTTTGTGCGCGCGCGAAAATGAATGCAACGGTTGCTGAGCCTTCATCAGAAGAGATAATAATATTATTGTAAATATGCATGTTTTTTTTTATTTGATTCACTTGACGTTTGCATGAAAGTGTGCGTCCCATATTCACAACGTCTCGGTTTGAACCTTTAAAATACCGGTTTCTGGTGTTAGGACACACACAGGAACGTTTAGGAAGATAGGGAGAGTTAGGCATGTCGGATGTGCAACGTCGAGCATTATAGTTCTGTGTTTAGTTTTATGCAGGTACATGAAAATCGCGAAATAACGCTAATTGAAAGAGCAATATTATTTTGTTTTGACACACACTACTTCTGAGCCGAAAACCGAATTGCTATAATTGCGAGGAGTGCTTTAAGTAATTATCGGCCAATGTTTCAACTACCTCGTTGCATCAGTGGAAATGTCAAAAGAAAATCACGTTATCCAGAATGTACCGCATCATTTGTCACTTGCGCAGTGGAGTGTGTAAATTACTGGTCGATCTTCTATTCTTGAGGCAGGGAATATTGAAGAGAACCACACACGCTCACAAGCGCACAGTTACCGCGTTGCCTACTCCATACCTCGCCGTAACCGCTGGTTGTACTACACTGCACGACGGTAACCGCACGACTGCACGGCGTCCATTTGCAATCCATGGCCCCGTTGGCCCCGTCGGCCCCGTCGCGTTCTAGCGCGTGCGCAGACATTTGCCGAATTTTTGCCGAATCTTTGCCGAACTTTCCTTCAAAAGTTCGGCATTTGCCGAACTTTGCCGAATCTGAAGTTCGGCAGATTCGGTCCATCACTAGTAAATACCCCTTTTTAAATCGGGAGCAGATCACGTGGCCGCATGTAGTGGCTGCAAGTTAAGGGGGTGAGCGCTGCTCTTTTTTTAATTTCTGTTTTTGTTTTGACAGCCGTTTGGTGGAAATAAAAACAAACGTTGGGTTCGTAGGTTATCAACGCCAATGATTAATTCTAAGCGGTATTTTCTAGCGGTAGAAAAATGGCTGCACCTCCCCTTAAGGAAATATAATAGCTACCTTTCCTGCGTTCTCCGAAGCATATCAAGAAGAACGCGTGCACTTTTGCTCTATCTACTTGCGTGCGATCGTAAAACTTGGACGCGTCCTACGCCCAATATGCGCCGACGCGAGGTGCGCTCACTCGCGCATTCAAAGTACTCGTTTATCTCTCGATTTCGCCCATTTTTCCTGGTCGAACCTGATGCCATTCTACGAAACCGCGCGCGCAACGCTGCTCGAATAAACCATAAAACGGCGGATCGAGAATGCCGTACCAAGTGCCAAATGCTCGATACACTGTCGCTGGCATACACTCTGTCGGGGTCACGTAACCTTATATAGAGTTCAATCCTCCTCAATTTTTGCTCACACGCACAAAAAGAAAACGATAACTGGCAGCGAACTTTTCGTTCTAGTCGAGAAACGAAAAAACGAAAAGAAAAAGAATCGCATCTTTTCACACACGATTTCGCTTTCCCCAAGAAAAACTGTAGCCAAACATTAGGTTCAATTTTCTTCCGAACAGTCGAAAAAAGTCCGGTCCGTTTACTTGTTCCGCAAACAACTCGAGCAAGTCAATCACTATATTCTACGCAGGGACGCAGCCGAGGCTATACGAGCTGATGCATGGGACCAATCAGAGAGCGTCAAAAGCGCACCATGATGGCGTTCGCCATGTTTCTGTGCGTGTTCTATTATCACTGAACCAATCATAAACAGAAAACGCCTATATAATGACTTGTGCTCTTGACGCTGCTTGAATAAATCCATTACCTCGTAGCATTTAAAGTCACTGTTTCTGGGAAATTAGCGCCATTGCCTTCCCACCTGTTAGCCGGACACAAACAAACACCAACATACAGACGACAAAACCTCTCAAGGTGATTGGCTTATCGCCGTCGGTTGCCATGGTGATCGCCATTTTGGACCCTTTCAATGCATCGAAGCTTCGAAAGGGTCGTTAAAACCAGTCGCACCAAGATCGCCATGGAGCATCATCGTACTGAAAGCGTTCCTCGGCCAATATGAGCGTCTTTGGCACAGTGCATGCAATAACCTTATCACTCATGCTTATTTCCACCAGATCTCTTACAATTATGTTGCTCTTCTTGCATGTTTCAAGTCAGTAAAACTATTTTTCAATGCCCCCAAGCACCGACGCCGCGTGTGATGCCGTACATCTTCGTACCGCCATCACACGCAAAGTAAGTGCTTGGAGGTATTGAAAAACAATTTTACTGTCTTGAAACACGCAAGAAGAGCACCATGACTGTAAGAGATCTGGGGATAAAAGCATGAGTGATAATTTAATTAAATGCACAGTGCCAAAGATGCTCATATTGGCCGAGGAACGCTTTCAGTACAATGATGCTCCGTAGCGATCTTCGTGCGACTGGTTTTAACGACCCTTTCGGAGCTTTGAAAGGTTCCAAAATGGCGATCACCATGGCAACCCACAGCGATTAGCCAATCACCTTGAGAGGTTTTGTCGTCTTTATGTTGGTATTAGTTTGTGTCCGGCTAGCAAGTGGGAAAGCAATCGCGCTACTTTAGTAGCATCGGCTGCGTCTGGACGCCGAAACAAAGTAAAGAAAATATGTTTACGGCAGACCTAAGTGTAAAGCTACAGTCGTGAGGCTGTGACACTATAAGTGCGAACTGTTTCTTTTTAATGCGAAAGCAGTCCCCCATGGAGCGAAGGCGGCGGCGTCTGTAACTGTCTGTAGCAGAAAAACGGCACCCACAAGCGGAATTCCCATTGGCTACATACGGCACGTCATGTCAGATGCTTCGTCACGGAAGCCGGCCGGCGCTCAAGGTCAAAGCGGAGGTGCCTCAGAAGTAAAACACAAAGAAAAGCGCAGCAGCGCAGATGCATCGTCACGGAAGCCGTGGAGCCGGAGGGGGCGCCGCGCCTGCGCAGTGGGGGAGCCTGATGTCACCGCCGGCGCACCGTTTGAAAAAGGAAGACGTGACGGGCTGCTAGTAGGAATGCGCTACATGTAGGAATGCTTGCGCATTCCTTCAAGTAAGCAGTCTTAAGTGTCTCTGCCAAATTACTTTTAAGGTCTAAAGATATTTCCAAGAGCGAAGAATCGGCTACTTGAGATAACAAGGCAGCAATTTTAAGCTTCTCATTTCGCGACCAGAACAAGCAGTCACGTGACCTGGGGTTGGTTGGCACAGCACTCATTACAGCGACGTGCCCCGGGGCTGGCGATGCAGTTGGAACGCGTTCGGTGCCGGTGCCGCAGATACCGACACACCCACCGCTACTACACCGATTGGTGCACGATCCCGAGCATCCGTCGACGCGTTGACTGCAGCCCGGGAGATAGCTTAGCGATGACACACTGCCCGTCTGCAATCCGCGGCAGTGCCGCCACCGAATGCGTCATCGTGGGGCACCGGAGCAACCGGAGACATCGCGATCAAACTAATCGAGTCTTTCAAAAAAACAAAAAAAGGGAAGACGTGCATAGCTTTTTTTTTTTTCCTTTTTTAATTACTAGTTATTTACGGGAGAAAATAATTTCTGTACCTACATAATCACAAGCAGCAAAGCAAAAAAGCGGAATCTCGTGTTCGCGCTGTTCGCCTCGTGATTCGTTCTTTGGCATTATTATCGGCGTCAGTCTCGTCGGCTGGGAAGAGTTAATAAGATGCTCGGCGCACTGCCACGCCATGATGACCTCTCAAAGACTGGGCGGGGGGCTATCCTATCCCCCTATCCACAAGATTCCGTACACACCATTGCTACAGGTGCACACACTACACTAGTGTTCACCTCAGAAAACCGTAGCAAAAAAAAAAAAAAAAGTCTTGCTTTTTGCGAGGCATTATTGATATACTTCTCTATCTGGTGATTTACGAAATATGTGGGTGAATTTTAGAAGAGCTTACGGTTATTTTATTAAGAAGACGTACACGTACCAGGCGCCGAAAGCATCGTTTTTTTGTTTTTTGTTCTTTCCCACCACCAAACCTGGCAAGAACTACTTCGTGCGGCGCATCAATAATGCGCAAAACTTCCCTCTTGCTTGGTGTGACGACTATAGTCATAACTCGGGCAGGCACAGCTTGCCCGGCCAAAACGCATTAACTCGTGGCCAGCATCGAAACGACGAGGAATTGTAACAACGAACTTCCTTTTTCCGTCACAGTGCTGTACGCTTTAAGAACACCAGAGTTTCTGCTGCTTACCGTAGACCAAATTGTTCCCTTGAAGTGGTACAAATCAGACCAATTCAATCCAGAGATTGATGCTGATATATTTTACGCCGTGCAAGAACCCCTAGGACAAGGCTGACGACGCTTGGCTTTCACCAGATACTCGCACAAGTGTGACTCTACTCAGTGTCGTGATCACGCAAGCGCACTCGAAAGGACCATACTTGTTTTCCCCTAAAGAACAAAAAAAAAGGACGTTTTGCGCCTTGTTCACCCTCCGAGCAATCAGTTCTTACAAGATCTGATTGTCGGAAATAGAAGCGATGCTTTTAGCGTTTGAAAGGCGTACGTCTTGATAAGATATCCTGTATCTAACCTAAAAAATACCGACACATATCTTAATTATCTGCATAAAGGTGGGGGGTATAGTAATGGTCCACGAGAAGCAGGGAGGCAAGCGAAAAAGGAACATAAGCCGGGCATACTCAGACCGAGCGTTGTTGAAACATTTCGCAATTGGCCCTGACTTTCATTTCAAAGATCGTTAATCTTGTGCCTCGCGTATTACCTCGCAAAAATTACTAAGTTTGTACACGCTTTTCGAGCGAACAAGCACGCGGAAGACTTGTTATTCGAAAAGAGGCATGTGAACTTTTCTCGGCTAACCGCGAGATGGTAAGAATTTTCTTTTTCGCGCGCAACTACGTGCGTGAAGCATACTTGGGTATACTTCTGGAATGTAATTTACCTAAAATTGCTACAATGCAGCTCCAAAAGTATTTTATTACAATTAGCATTACTATAGCGCACAAAAAGTAATTACTACAAGTATGCGTTACTTTCGGAAAGTGATGTATTTCGCGGTTTCATATACCTTGAGAGCTACCCGATTTGAACTATGCTAATTTTATAGTCATTTTTATTTTCCACTCTGCAATAAATTTTCTCATTCCTTGTCTGTCCGTTGAGGATTCAGTATACGTCGTTTTACATTCCTCATAGTATGTCCTTTTTTCAACTATAGTTTATTAAAGGTACGATATGGGAACTGAGTTTGCAGTTTGATAGGAGTCGCGGGTGTTTTAATATTTGCTACACCATCGGAATTTCTATTGTTCTTTAATCCCTACAGTTCAAAATAAAGGTTATCTCTAGTGATAGTAGGCGCGAAAACAATGTTACGATGTCTCAAACTCTTAATTGTTTCGTAAATGGCCGACATGAGTCGTGATAAGGTATTCAACGTAAAAATCACAATCACATCAGTTTGGTTCATCCTCTCCATTCTGACGATAAAAGGCAATCTCGCTTTTTGACTGTCAAAGCAACGGTGCCCCATCTGCGGGTTCAGTGGCAATGACAGTTGCTCAGATCTGCGTTCGTGGTCGGCAGCCTGGCGGTAATTGTCTCGTCGTCGGTTTCAAAGTTCCGAGAGTTGACAGAACAATGAGGCAGACGCTCAGCGTACTTTGGACTGCCTATAACACCACAAAAAGAAGGTCCAGTATAGCAAAACTACGAGAGAAAAAAGGTAATTGTAATTGTAATACACATTTCACAATATTTAAAAAGTAATTCACAACTACAATTCTTGTTATTCAAAATAATGAATTGCAATTCATTACAAACGTAATGAATCCCAATTCATTACAAATTAATACAGTACAATTTATTGCAAAAGTAATACATCACAATTTATTGCAAATGTAATAAATTAAAAATACAGTAATGCAATTACTGTCATCGAGTTGCGACTCGTGTATGGCTTGAAGTTGACGTAAAGTCGACACAAATAAGAATGCTACGAACACCGCGCCGAATTAACTGTGACGAGAGCACGGCTCAAGCATTATTAAAAAAGGGGGGGAGGGAGGGGGCGGTATAGATTACAAATTGTCCTCCAAAAGTGCTATTCTAAAAGAAGTTATGCAGAGTTATACAAAGTTTAACTTTAAACCGGGCAGATTTAATAGAAAAAAAGGAGGGGCGGGGGGGGGGGGGGGGGGGGGGAGTGAGGCGAGTTCCGCCGGACATTAGATGAGGGGATAATTGTCAAGGTGAATTACCTAATTAATTAAAATCTGTTCATCGACGTTTCTTTTTTTTTTTAAATATTGATTTTAGGGGTAATTCTTTCGTATGTTCGAATTCAAACTAAACACCCTGCATACAACAAAGCTTCTAAAAAATAATTTCTTCCTCTTCTTCACTTTCTTGGCGTAAATTAGAAAATATCCCCGGGGAAGGAAGCAAAACAGCCGAAATCAAATGAGCCAACCAATTCAGCGCGTCGTTTCCTTGTTTTTCGCTTTCATTTTCCGGATAAGTACGTCAACCACGCTCGTCTCTTCCCATATTCATTTGCATAAAGCACCGACATGCGTGGCCATGTTGATGTTGTCGTTTATTTTGTTTATTTTCTTTTCATTTCAGGAAACGGTATACGAGTCCGTGGATCCAATCCAGCCAATCAAGGAGCACCGAAACACGGTGTTCATCTTATTTATTTTGGAGGGGGGGGGGGGGGGCTTCCAAAATAAGTAAGATAAATAAAAGTGGTTTTGAGAAAAGGGGGTGCACTTTAAGTCTCAACATGGTCACTGGACCTGTTCGAGAATTACCATGCATGCGTTTATTGTTTTCGGTGAGCGAAAGCATGCGCTGCAGAACCCGGGAATTTCGGGCTTAATCGCCACCCACGCCGGTTTCAATCTGGAGGGGCATCGTTCCAGCGTGCGTTCGTGTATCACTACTGCGTGATGCACGCTAAAGACTCAGGGTTAGCAGTCGTGGTCCCTTTGTCTATATTTCCAAACCACAGCGTGAACTAGTGTCGCCATACCGAGGAAAACCAATCCCACACTGCCTAAACATCCGACATTTCATCTGCATTTACTTCGATTGGCGCAATAAAACTTATTTATAAAAAAAGAAAGTAATTTGTTTAGACTTTTGGGAGAGAAAGAAACTGACTAAGAAATGGGCTCTACTGTAAAATAAAAAAAACACAGTATGAAAGAAGAAATACAAGTTGTTATTTTGACATCCTTTCTTCGAGTGACCTAGCAAGTAATTGTCACATTATCCGTGTAACGAATGAGCCAACCCGCATGTTCGGCTCATTGTACAAAAGCTTGCTAAAATAAACTGTGTTTTTGTCTCTAGTTTTTGAATATGCAGGGGAATCTGGGACCCCAGAACTGATAAGATCTTAGATCTTTAGAGAAAGTGACCTTGGTGTGCAACAGGCAGATGTTTTAACACGACAGCGTGCCGGTGCGATACTCATCCAGTTCGAAACGAGCGGGGGTGGGAATTGAACCCAGAATACTTCTCTCGGTAATCTCTGGGCCAGGTCAATTTAAAGAATTTGCGGAAAGGTAATCGTTTTAGAGATATTTATCGATCAATTTTTTTTTTTTTTTTCACCCGATTAAAAGTTGCGCTCAAAAGAGCGTTGTAAGCCCTGCCCACAATGACGCTTGGAAGAGTGACGTTGTTGTTTCAATCGTGTCGTCATTATCTCGGCAGCAAACCCTTGGCGGGTGCGCCAGCGACAAAAGTGCCCACGTGACCCAAGCGACTACGTCACTCTTTCAAGCTTCATTGTGGGCAGGGATTGATGCGCTCTTTTTACGTGCAAAAATCGGCCGAAAAAATGCAAAAATTTGTCGATTAATATCTTAGAAAACATTACATTTCCGCAAATTCTTTAAATTGGTCTTGCTTCTAATAGTAATTGTCGTCAATACTGCAATTTCATAATGTCCCCTAGAACCTATGAGTAAAAACAACTACACGTTTACAAATCTCTGTAACGCGAAATTAGACTGCAGCCCTTGAGGAGGAGGGGAGGGTACGGAGGGGAGGGTATTCCCTTCCTCCCCTCATCCTCTGCTCCTCCTTCTCCCCTCCTTTCATCCTCCTCCTTCGTACCTTCCCCTCCTCCTCGGTATCCTCCTCCTCCGTACCCTCCCATCCTCCTCCTGCGTACCCTCCCATTCTCCTCCTCCTTCTCCATACGCCCCTGCTCCCACAGTTTCCCCGCTAAATCTAGCTGAAAAATTGACGCCACGTGACTGAATTAGAGTGGCGATTCGGGCTAGTTGGTTCATGCTTATGCCCGTGTCCCACTAGAGCGACAGACAGAAACAAAAGACAGCGACAAGCCTCAAACCCATGCAGCATGCTCGCGATGATACCTTTGGCAGGCGTTTAGTCGTTCGTAGCTCGTGAAGTAAGCACGAGCGATTGCAAGCCTGCCAAAGATACCCCGCGTGCATGGTGCTCGTGTTTGAGCATAGCCTCCTTTAATCTGCAAAGCCTCTCGAATCGCGAAAGGCTCTGGTTTGAGGCTTGTCGCTGTCGTTTGTTTCTGTCTGTCGCTCTAGTGGGACACGGGCATTATTGGACTGGACACAGCGCTGGCGAATTCGCGTGGTTCTTTCTGCGCGCTCTCGAGAGCTCTTTCCAGAGCGCGCGAAATCGGGTGGTTGAAAAAGATTGCTGTGGCCTGATCGGGTGGTTCATTCCGAGGGCGCCTCTCCCTCTCAGAGCGCTCCCTGGCACTCCGTCTGTAGCCGTCGGAGTGCGGAGCGACGCAGTCTGCAGACGTCACGTGGTACTTGGACGGTGATCACGTGGTTTATTGAGGATGGCCGGCAGTGGTCTGTGCTGGTGTGCGGGGTACGGCATGACGGCGATTGATATTGTGGTTCTACAAAGTGCTTGTGCATTCGACAGTGCGAGGACTACAACGGACAATCGTTTGCGACCGTAACAGGGAAAGTCGACGTGTGGAGTATTCCCAGTGCTTTCACGAGATCGTTCATCTCACGGCGGTGAATCCGCTAAGCCTAACCGGCGACGAAACAGCTCGCAGAGCTCGCCGCTGTTTTACCGGGTTTTGTGGTCGCTTCAAGAAATCTTGAGGTTTGGTAAAAGTGCGTTCAAAGGTTTGTGTTGTAAAATAAAGGGAGAGCCGAATATAATGCACGGTGATTTGTGTCACATTGCGATGCTTGCGCGATATTTCGCCGTGAGAAAAATGCGGTTTATTAACCGTTTTATATTTGCCTGCTCCGTCGTACGCATGACCGCTATTGCAGCGCGTTCACTGTCGAAAACGCAATAAGTTGGCAACTGTTTTCAAGCATTGGCTTTCGTTCCGTTCTGCAAAAATCAGTCCGCATACTGCTGTTTTCTTTTTACATGCCGATGCGTAAAACAATTTACGTCACAACTGTTATTTCATCACGTTGCGAGCGTAAATTTTGCTCAATCGTCCACCGTACGCTGTAAGATCGTTTGTTTTGAATGCATTACCAATGTCAAGAAATTTAATTCCGTGCCTGGTCTGAGAATGTCAAAGCGCTTTGAAGCCAGCAGTTGTGATCGGCTGAAAAGGATCCTGAGTAGCTCTGGCGGCGAGGAGGGGGCGCTCTGCTGAATCGAGGTCAGAGGAGAGAGGCGACCACCCGAATTCACCAAAAGACGTCTTCGTTTCTTGTGCGCTGTATCGAAGCCACGTGACCTCAATTTTCCCGCTAGATTTAGCGGAGAAGCTGAATTTGTTCATAGGTGACGTAACACCAAGTCATGTGACTTCATTTTTCCCGCTAAATTTAGCGGGGAAACTGAATTGGTGTTAAGCTCACGTGACGTCAACTTTCTCGCTAAATTGAGCGGAAAATTGAATAGCCGTTGAGGTCGAGTGGCGTCAATTTTCCCGGTAAATTTAGCGCGGTTACGCCGACGGCGATGCCGACGCCGACGCCGCAAAACACCCAAATGGGCGTCTAAGAACTGCGCTCTAAAAGTTAATAAAGAGATTTTAGGCAATCAGTCAACTTACCACAACGATCATCCTCTCCTCTATAATGTCCGACGAGCCCGATAAATGCATGGTGCACAGAAAAGTTCTTCTAGGTTGTATGAACAGACACACACCCCAATCTTTTTTTTTTTTATGCGAGCAAACGAGCAAGCCATTAGATAAATAAGAAATTGCTACAGAAACCACTATTGTTGGTTGTCTATGAATTTCGATAGCATTCGTTCAGGACAACCTTAAGGACGACGTCTAAGGCGACGTCGAGGACAAAGTCCTAGAGGACATAAAACACGACATCTAGAACGACCTCTAGGGCGATCTCAAGGATGGCGTCCAGGACAACGTCTAGAACGATCTCTAGAGCTATCTTAAAGACAACCTCGAGGATGACGTCCTAGAGGACGTCATGCTGAACGTCTATCAACGTTTGTCGTCGTACTCTAGTTAACAAGTAGAGGACGACATCTAGGACGATGTCAAAGACGACCTTTAGGACAGCCGCAAGGACGACGTCGAGGACGACTTCCTAAAGGACGACCTCTAGGACGACCTCTAGGACGACGTCGAAGACGGCATTAAGGTCGTCAGGTCCTTCGAAGAGGGTGCGAATGTGAAGGAGTGTAAGAATGTGAGCTGAAATGGACTAGTCAATTATCAATCAATCATTTAATCTTCCAAGTCAAATCCAGTACAGATAGACTTGAACGGTCCACAGACACAAAAGACCAACAAGTTGCCTGACGAGGTGCAAGCGGCCGGTAAGGGCGACAACGTCCAGCGGCAAACAAACAAAACACAAACTGCCCCCCCCCCCCCCCCAAACCAAAAAAAAAAATAACTTCATGCGCATATGTCTACGCATTAGAAGGCCAGAAAGTCTCAGAAATCCCCCGTGGGGGGGGGGGGGGGGGGGGGGGGGGGTAGCTAAACAGAATGATATCGCATGAAAAGGACGCTCGTGCGCACTGCGCGCTCCTGAGCGCGGCGGTGCAAATTGGTCTAAAGTCCTCTGGCGCTTCACAAGTAACGACAACCACAACCAATACAAATGACAAAGCACATTCCGCTGGAACGAAATGGCGTCATCCAGTTCAATCTGAAGTCCCTTGATACTTCTTATCAAGGAAGCTCTTATCTAAGGACTTCAGTTCAATCTTCTGCTGTGCGCAGCCATTCGCTTCCTAAAATCTGCACCATCACGCACTCCGCGCTTCAAAGGATGTCGCTACTCGTAGGAAGCTCCTATCTAGTAACCTCAAATTGGTCGGCGGTTAAAGACCCCGGGCTAGCGATTGTACTGCACTCGCTAATTGGCTCATGTATACAGTTGGTAGACAAGTCGCCCGTTGAGGCAGACTAAGTTCAAGGCTGTATAAACACACACACACACACACACACACACACACATTCGCTTGATCGGTCGGCGCTCCTGTGTTATTTGTGTCACGTCACTTCCGTGACAAAATTTTCGTGACATCGATCTCTCAACTTTGCACCCGCTTTTAAGCGAAAAAAAAAAAAAGACGTAAATCCAGGTAAAAAAAAAAATATTAAAGTGGCAATTTGGGTTAGTTTGTTCATGATCACGTGGGTAAGCACTAAAAAGCACAGGTGATTAAACTGATATTTTAATCACCCAGGTGATTAAAATATCAGTTTACACCCTGTATATTCAAAGCGAGTTTTGTGTGCTTGGGCAAATTTGATAGAGAAAGGTGAACTATTATAAATAAATATAACATCTATCGTCCCAAAGCATGTGTAGATTTACGTCAACCCCTTCTGGAGTGCTTTCTCTCTCGGGGGGTCATCGTTTCCCTCACTGTTGTCAACCTACTTTTTTTCTTTTTTTTTCCGGCAATTAAACTCGGCAGTGCTCACGGTGTGGGGCGTAACGCTGTGCAGAAACTCATCACAGCAGCCGCATTATTAACTCGATAAGCTTTTCCAATCTCGCTGATCAAGTAAGCTTGAACTATTCAAAATTTAAAAAAAAATTAATATATGAAGTAACTAATCAGGTGCCTAGCCAATTCCTTACTAGGGTAAGTGTCAAAAACTCTTCATAAATCTACAACAATAACCTCATCTGTTTTCTTTTTTATAGAATAAAAACGTATGACGTTTTTACAAGACCTTACCGGGAGTTATGTGATTTTGTTTCATATTGTCATGAGTAAAAACATAAACTTGATTAATGAAACTTGAAATGAACGTTCAATGCGGCGAACTTGTGCCAAGAAACATAAAGTAGCAAAGACATACTTTGACGGTGACAGAAGGACGACTGACTCAACCAACCATGCGAAGCTCCTTTTGTAAGCGCGTGGGCACAGCCGCCTGCATGCAGGCGGCTACGGCGTGGGTATCTAGAAGTTTCCGAGCTCGAACAAACAGCGAGATTCTCGAGTCATCTGGAGCATTCCAGTGATGCAAACAGAAAGAAAGATAAAAAGGGAAAGCGCTGGCGGGGATCAAACCCCCGGCCAGCGGTGTGGGAGTCGAGCACGCTGCTGACCCAGCTATTCGCACTTTTTTTTTCTTTATTGCATGAAGTCTGTACAGTGATCAATGATGCGTGGTTAAAATCATGTTCCCAATGGATTCTGGGTTACATGTTATACTCCTTTCATTTTTTGAAGGTCATCAAGCATCGGAAGCCACTCTGGCGTTTCTCCGCCAGACTGACACACATTTTTGAAGCGTGCAACACTCTCACGGAAGTAAAAACATACAGGTTTTGCATTCACGTCAGCATTTCTTACAGCCATGCGGGAAATCCAAATAGCATAAAGCCCCAGAAGAAAAAAGGTGTCGTAAGGGACGAGCTCGTGCTTCCCCCTCTTCAGAAAACGAATGCCGTGGCCAGTAATACACAACTCTTTTTTCAAGGTCCGCTGGAGCACGTCCCAAAAGAAGATGACGTCCCAGCAGTCGATAAAGACATGTTCAATAGTTTCGGGCTGTTTACAAAGCAGGCAGTTCACAGACCATGGGACAAAGATGCCTTTTGACTCCAGCCACACTTTCGCTAGAACTATGGAGTTTCAAAAAAGAAAGTCTTAGCTGCTGGTGGGACGCCCATCTTTTTTACTCGACAAAGGACATCTTGTCCTGGGCAATTGTTATACAACATTCGGTACAAAGGTGCCGGAAATGACATATCAAGAAGGTCCCGTGTGAGGCGTTTACTTGCGACACCAGACAGCTATTCAATAAAAAATCGTACCTTGAGAACATTAAAGGCGTCAACAACCTCCTTTGGGTACCCTAGGAGCCTCAGAGGAGGTTCTTCGTAAGACGACACAATATAGGTCGGTAGGTAAGATGCCAGCTTAGTTTGAATTATGGCCCGAATAAACGGATGTTTCTGATCCCTCAAAAAAACAAAACCTAGACACCAGTTGTCTAACAAACAAGTGCGAGAGGCCGATTCCGCCATGACCTACTCGTCTGAAGAGGTTATCACCTCGCAACGGCTTCCATGACGACTTCCATACAAATATCGCAAAAATTCTGTAAAACCTCTGAATATTAACCCTGGCAGAGTAAAGAACTTGCAGGACATACCATGTTTTTGCAATTAGGAAAATATTGCACACAGTTGCTTTTGCAAAAATTGACAAGTCGCGGTTTTCCCATTTCTTGGTCCGTCTTTTCAGGTCTTCAGTTACTTCAGACCACGATATAGGAAGCCTTCCTACACCGTGCTTCAGACCAATACGCATTACTAGCCCGATAATGACTTAAGGGCACTCCAAGATACTTGCAAGGTGCTTCAGTCCACGTAATGCCTTCAAATTGTGTCGGTTTTGTGGCCCACTCGCCATGCCAAGAACCATTACACTTTCCCCAGTTTATAGAGGCGCCTGTAGCTTCGCAGAATGATCGCGCAATGCAAAGTGCTTCGCTCACACTTCTCTCATCTCTACAAAATACCGCAATATCATCCGCGTATGTTAAGATCTTAACCTCGGCAGGGTGCATGCTGATCCCATGGCAATTTTTACTGGCAATAATTCTTAAGCAGAAGGGTTCGAGGTATAGGCCAAATAATAAGGGAGACATAGGACAGCCCTGCCGCACGGAAGACGCGACGGGGATACATCGTGTTGTAGCGTTGTTAATTATCAAGCGCGAATAGCATCCAGTACATGACATCTTCACTGCTTCTAGTATTACTTTCCCAACACCCACATGAGATAAAATGTCAAAAAGAAATTCATGACCTACACGATCGAATGCTTTTTCGAGATCTATTTGTATAATTGCAACTCGACTTTGTTTGTCTGCACAGAAATCTAAAACGCTACGTGCCACATGAACATTTGTCTGTATCGACCTCCCTTTAATTCCGCATGTTTGGTGTTCTCCTATCAATTCACTCACGACGCCCTGTAGACGACTTGAGATCACTTTGTCGAAAAGTTTATAATCGACATTACAAAAGGTAATTGGCGTGTAATCAGATACTTGCCTAAGCTTGGCATCATCATCAGATTTAGGTATAAGCACCGTAAACATCCTCAGAAAAGAAAGCGGCAAAGCTTTACTCTGATATTCCTCCTGAATAACCTCATACAGTAGAGGGCATATAACATCCTTATACTTTTCGTATAATTCCGAAGTTATTCCGTCTCGGCCGGGATTTTTACCCATCTATTGCAGAATCTAATTTCTGCATCGTTATTGGTTCTTCAAGTTTTTCTCTCACCTCGGTTGGTAATCGCGTCATTTCCTTCATAAACGTGTCACGGCACTCTGCGTTTCTAGATAACACTTTTTTGATGAAAAGATGACTATAGTATTCTGTGAAAGCTGCTTGACTTGATTCTTTATCAGTGCACACAGTACCATGTGTGCTCTATCTCTAATATTTCTCTTTTGAGTGCATGTTTCTTTTCAGACTCAGCTATTCGCACGCCGTAATATTTTTTTAGTTTTCGAGTTTTTGACATTCAAAGGATCAAAGGCGGATTTCGGGATTTGAGTGATCATCAAAGGTCGCGTATTTGGGAGCCTCGTTAGGTTCGGATACGTTCTGAAAAACAAAAAAAAAAAAACGATTTGCATGGTTTTTGACGGCTAAATGTTCATCAAAACGTAGTTTTGTTCTTATTTATTTTTGTAACTAATCTAGAACCTAGCTTCTTTGGCGTTAATTTACCTGGTTCAGATGATGATAACTTTTGTTATGTTCAATGTTATGGCGTAAATTATATATCAAATGAAAGCCTAAACAAATACCTACCTATTCAACAAGAACAATATTATTATATACTTAAATGAAGTTATCCTAGAAAAAAAGGGCTTTAGTAATGAGAACAATCTCAAAAAGTACGAGAGTCAACATAAATATTCTCAAAACAGTCATTTTTAATTATGTTGTTGTTGTCGTTTTTCTTTTTTGTTTATGAAAAGTCTTTGGTATGGTATAAAACAGGGGTGGCCAAGCTGCGGCTCCCGAGCCGCATGCGGCTCTTCGCATCTTAAAGTGCGGCTCGCGGCTCCTGGAATAAATAATGATTTGCTTGCAGTAGCAACACAATTGACATCCCATGACATTCCTCTTTTCCTTATTTCTTTTAAGTCATGGTCAAACCCAGCTACAATGAATCCAAATACGTTTTGTGCAAACAGCAAGGTACAATCTCATTTCTCGTAAAATTTGCTCGGCTTATGTACTTGAGTACCCTTGGTACTCGGGGCCCAGATTGCCAGACTTTATATTTACACAGAAAAATTATTCTCAATCGCACACGCAAGCAAAAATAAAAAAAAAAATAAAAAATCTGAGTCGCGACCAGAGATGAAGATTTATGCTGCTGCGCCTGGCGGCAGGACGCAGCACATGCATATGACACATTTCATTTGAGCGCGTTGTTCAAAATTCAGCTTCTAGCGAAAAATGTAAAAATTAAGCAGACGCTTCAGTACAACCCGGACAGTGATGAGAACTCTAAAGTCTGCCTTTGTTGTGACATCCAATCTCCAAACTTGCGTGAACTTACAAGACAGAAACATGATCAACATCCACCAGCCTGCGGCCAATGTCACGGCAAACGCTGGTCTATGAAAATCATCCAACGCTTTTGCACACACGCTGAGGAAAAGTCCTGTTCTTTAGCGCATGGCACTGAAAAAATAAGACGCCGCAACCGCCGCCTCCCCCCGCCCCAACACCGGACACAACAACCTGCAACAAACTCCCGCTAAACGTAAAAAAGGTATACTTTTGTTTGTTTTAACGTTTTCGGCAGTGACGTCACGGGCGTCAAAATAAATTACTGTATTATTTTGATGGTAGCCGTCAACTGCCCTGTATCGACCTTCGGAAAAGGCGTCCCGCCAAATCCACAGCCCACGTGCCCGCACCGCAGGTGATGGCAGCGGTGCGACGCAAGCGCAGAGCTGAGGAATCGACGTCACAAGCGCGCTTTGCCGGCACAGTTTCGGTTTCGAGTCGTGCACAAGAATGACGTTTCTCGTCCCGTAGAGCCCTCCAGCTCACTATGTATTTTTAATAAATATTTCGCATCTAAAATCGACTGCAGTGAGGTCGAGCGTAAATGGTCGAAACACATTTTCCCCCAAAATTGCAATTTTTTTACTTAATTTTATCGTCTAAGTTAATTAGCTAATTAATTCACCCATTTCACCTCTTTGCTACTGACCCCATGGCCTCCAACTTAGCCCCAGAGCTAAGAAACCTTTATTTATTTATTTGTCTTATGTCCAGAAACAGCCGAGGCCTTAGGACTGGCACACACTCACGCACAGTGGCGTACCAACTTGTTTTTGAGTGGGGGGCAAACCAGACCCCCCGCCCCTCCTCCCAGTGCCGGGGGGCGATGCCCTCGGTATCCCTTGGACGCCGCCGGCCACTGTTTGCCCTGCCCAGTGGCGGCTGTTTCAGGGGGGGGCAAAACACATGCCTTGTCCCCCCCGATTCTAAAAACCGAGGGGGCGAGCGCCCCCCTTGCCCCCCCCCCCAGTTGGTACGCCCATGCTCACGCACAACATACACTTCAAAAATGAAAAAAAGCACGTACACATGATGGCAGAACCACGCGTCGAGCGTTCGAGACTGAAGTCACCGAAAGTAAGCGGCTTGTCCCGGAAGTGTGCGCTTGGCAGCCTCTGGGACCCTTCCGAGTGCTGGTTCAAAAAGCGTTGAGGGCGCTGGATTTTCGCTTGTCACCTCAAGAGAGCCTGCTCGTTGCGTAGTAAGAGTGCATGCAGACCAGAGAAGTATCTTGGGAAGCCATTCAATGTAAACATTTTGAGATTCTAGTTGATTAAGCGCGCATATGTCCCAAGTTCAAATGCCTCATTTTCGGGATTTAATTCGGAGCATGATTATTAAAACCCACCCAAAGACACCGGAAAGTACGGACCAAAACATCGACTGAATGCACTAGGAAGCCCAGCAGACGCCCGACTTCCGGGAAAAGCATCAAACTTCCGGTGGCTTCACTTGCGCCCTGCTCGGAGAGTGGCTATGCGCCCAGTGGGCAGAACACACATGTTAGTAAATGTGAATGGTTAGTGCGCTTTTAAAATCCTACTCACTCCCGAAAACGTCAACCACCACGCTCAGTGCATTAAAATTGCTCTGAATTCGTAAGATTGGGGAAAATGAACGTATGTCTTGCACGAAAAACGTGTTGTGGTGTCGACAGTTTACTCGAGAGACATGTATAGAAAGCAGAAAAACAAGCCTAGGGCAACGTAATCTACTATGCACAGTTTTATACAAAAATACATAATCACAAAAACTGCGACGAGCCTCCAGTGATTGCAAGTTTAGTCGATCTAACATTAACTCGTAACCAAAAAAACGCAAGATACTTTTTTTTTAATCCTGGTTTTTCTAAATAAAACTTTCTGTATTGAGTAATCATTGTTAATTATCCTCTAAAACTTACAACAAGCAGTTGTATAAATGTTTCTCAAAATATGACAATTTTGTATTGAAGTCAGGTAACACTGTTTAAACAGTTGAATTTCTTCGAATTTTACCAAAAGGTCGAAGGTTCGCCTAACAACCAGGTCGACCTTTCACTAGTTGTGTGCAGTGTAGTCGAGGGCAACGCCAGGCGAAAAGAGGAAAAGTTACAGGTTAAGAAAGGTTTTCGAGGGAAAGGAGGGCAGGGGAAGAGGAAGCAGACAGAATGCTAAAGAGAAGAGGAGGAAACTTCCTCCTCTCTTCAGCATTCCGTCTGCTTCTTATTTATTTATTAATTTCAAAATACTGCGACCTCGATGAGGTCATCGCAGGAGTGGAAAGAAAACATACATATACATTCAAAAAGGCCAACGATTAAAGATGTACACACCCTACGAAACAAAACTTAGAAAAACGTGAAAAATGCAATATAAAAAGAGTACAAAAACAATCACATACACTTCAATAGCAGACTCCAGGCAGCATACCAGAACACCTACTGTATTTCTAATACAAACCTATCAAATCGAGATAGCGAACTGATCCATTCATGCTATTTCAGTTTTCTATCGTTCGAGGAAAAAAAGAAAATTTAAAACAGTTAAGGTGGGCTCTGTTCGGTACAAGATTTAAAGGATGGAAACTTCGAAGTGCGTGATTCAGTAGCAAAACCGACATATTTTTCCCGATTAAGTGCACAGTTATTATTCACTATTTTGTGTAGGAGCTTAAGCCGTTCTACAGCCCGTCTAGAATCAAGAGGCGTAAGTCCTATGTCAGTCATGGTAGATGTAGGAGAACAATTGCGGTCATATCTATTACAAATAAATCTATCTGCCTTTGAATGTATTGCGTCGATTTGCTTGATATCACCATTTAGATAAGGATCCCACACCACACAACCATACTCTAAGATGGGTCTAATCAAGGTCTTATACGCCGTTATTTTAACTTCCCTAGTTGAGGATTTTAAGGTTCTTTTGACGTAGCCTAGCCTTTGCAGAGCACGAGAACAAATAGAACTGATGTGCTTATCCCATTTGAGACTAGGCGTGAAAAAAATACCCAAATACTTGTATTCATGAACTTGACGCAGAATTGTATTACCAGTATCATACTTAAAAGCAGACGGTTCCTTCTTATTCGTAAATGACATAACGACAGATTTCTCAAAATTAATTTCCATCTGTCACTTTTTATTCCAATTAAAAAACTGTTCAAAAGAGTCATTTAGCAAGGCATGGTCATCTATAGATGACCATGCCTTGCTAAATGGTATACCGAATTGATTTCGTTGTACAAAACGCAATCATCTGCATAGAGGCGAATTTTAACTGAAAGATCATTTGCGACGTCGTTAATATAAAGTAAAAACAAAAGAGGTCATAAAACCGATCCCTGTGGGACGCCAGAACTAACTGAGACATTGCTAGAATGTACATCCCTGTATGAAACAAACTGTGATCTATTTTTTAGATAATCTTCGATCCAATTAACTAATGACGTAATATTTAAAATCGCTTGTAGTTTCTGAAAAAGCTTATGATGTGGCACTTTATCGAAAGCCTTAGAATAATCTACAAAGATGGCATCAAGTTGTCCTCTTTTATCTAAAGCTAAAGCTATGTCGTGAGTGATTTCAAGAAGTTGGGTTGAGGTGGAGTAGCCACGACGAAAACCATGCTGTTGCGGGCAAAGATTAAAATTAGTCTCGAGGTGCTCAGATATCTGTTTATGAACAATATGTTCCAAAAGTTTGCATGAAGACGATGTGAGCGAAATGGGTCTGTAGTTTGTAACCACCTGTTTGTTGCCTGACTTGAACAAGGGAATAATTTAAGCCGAGTTCCAAGACTGAGGTACTGTTGCAGTAGAAATAGATTTTTCGAAAATGACAGATAGGTATTTTGAAGTCCAAAGTGAATATCGGCGAAGAAAAGACTTTGGAATTCCATCAGGGCCAGGGCTTTTCTTACAGTCAAGTTTCATTAGTAGATTGAGGACACTAGAAACACTAATCTCTAAATCAGATAAAGCTGGGTATATACCTTCAAAGAAAAACTCAGAATCATTGCCGTTATCACGACTGAATACAGATTTAAAATAATCATTAAAACAGTTCGCTATCTTTGTCGGCTCACTTACAGATTCACCTTCAATAGTAAAACTCTGCGATATGTCCTCCCCAATCAGGATTTTTTTTTCTTACGAGAGAGGAGGGCAATGGGAGGCGAGGGGAGAAAGGGAGAGTACTAAGAGGCTTCTTTCTCTTCTCCCCAGTCTTCCTAGTGCTTGCCCTTTCTCCCCTTGCCTGGCGTTGCCTTCGCCTGTATTGCACGCAGTATAGGCAAAGTCAATGCAGTACAGGAAAAGGCAATGCCTAGATCGCACTGTTTTAACTGCCAAGTCGAGGTCACGTGGTTTATGGCCGGCGTTTACAGAACGAGCTGCGAGGAGCAGTCAAAAGTAGGGGTGTCGCGAACTTTTGTCGAAGCGGATTTTTAGGTCGAACTTTCGGGGTCGACTGGTTCGAACCGGTTCGACGAACCTTCAATCTTTTAATTAACCCAAGGAGCCAGCCTATAGCGCATGCGCATGGCAGTCGAACCTGAGTCGAACCTTTGTTGGACTTTTCACAAGAAGTCAGAAAAAGTCGAACCTGGTCGAACTCGAACTTCGACCAGTTTGCGACATCCCTAGTCAAAAGCGTTGATCGTCTCCGCCCACGTTTTTTTCTGCCTTGTGAAAAATTATTTTCACAAGGCAGAGCAGAGTACTGGAAGGATAGAGAAATGGTACGTAAATTTAGGGGAAAGATGAATGAAAACTTCGATTGAGTTTGGACAACAGGTTGCGCAAGTCGCCGCCTGATTTAAAAAGGAAACGTGCTTTTTCACCAAATTGCTCAAATTTGTTCGCAGCGTACGCGGTAACCACACCATTCAGACATGTAAACTAATCAGAAACGCGTTTCCACTACGACAAGAAACAATAATCAATAGTGGGGTTTCCTCCAATTATTGGTGGAATATCTTACTAATCTGGCAACGCAAAACCAAAAGTGCAATAGTCTTAGGATAGGTAGCGCAAGCTACCGCCCGCTACAAAGGGTATAGCTAGTAATATCTATTCATTCATGTAACGCTACTTGATGTTGCAAAAGTAAATTAAAATAAATTTCTAGTTTTCATTTGTTCAACAGCGCTAGTAAAAATGTTTCTAATAACCTGGTTAATAATGTAATAACATAAAAATGTAATAAGCATTTATGACAGAAGATGGCACCTGCTACCTCCCGACAAAACAAGGACGAAACAACTGTTTGTCCATTCATAAATATTTTTACCTATTTATGATCCGGAAAGCCGGAATGGCGGATTTGCTCGTCCGCTATCGAGAGCTCGTGAAAGCGAACCCTTCACTGGCCAGCGAACTCGAAACCGTTCTTCGGTGGATATCCTATTTCTCAGCAGGTTCGGAAACGCATTCAGATCGTCCATTTGATTTCTGATTAATACTGAACGGGTGCTTCCGCCGAGCGAATGATGCGGGTAAACAAATCACTTCCTGTCGTGAATGCGTCAAACCTGCCTCTTTTTTTGCGGACTATCATCGCAATCCGCGCGAATGTCTTCCTCTCGCAATGACTTTCAGTTGATTTGTCGTAGCCTGACAACACGCCTCTGTTACCGCATCGGGGCTTCCAAGGGAGGTGGTTTGAAGTTGATCTTGATCTAATACACAGGGCGCTTCGGGAAATCAGCTGTCGTCGCCGAGCTACTCTACTCCGCATCGAGCCTGCTGACACTCGCCAACGACCTCATCCTAAGACATGCCGCCAACGTCCCAGTACACCTGGTAAACCCCTCGATCTCGGTGTCGTAGCACTTTTCGGCCAACACTTCCTCCAACGCCCGCTTCGCAGGACCGCGCCGTGGAGAAACTCCAGTCATGCCTGGCAGTCGTGGAATACCTGGAGGTCTTCATGGAGCTCGCCGCCCTTCACCTCCGCGGCGACACCGCGCGCTGGGTTGCTGTGGGGCTCGTGCAGATCATCAAGTACTTCTCTTTTGTTTGAGCGAGTTGTCGTTCAGATCGAACAGTGCTGTCAACGTTAAGTGCTGCGTCGTCCTCTCCACAGTGTGCGTGCATGCGCGTGAACATAGCTTTGGCAGGCGTGCACGTGCTTGTCAACACGAGCAGAGCCAGATACCCCGCTGTGGCAAGAAGTGAAAGCTATGAACGCCTGTGCGCTCTCACGCCTTCAGCGTCAAAGTGCAGCTTTGATAGATGCTGAAGGTGTGAGCGCAGCTTTGATAGATGCTGAAGGTGTGAGCGCAGCTTTGATAGACGCCTGTTCTGCTGTGGGTTATTCCTAATAGACGCTTTCAAAATGCCACAGTAGAGAGGGCTTCTGGCTCGATTCTGGCCTGTGCCATTTATGGCGTTTGTATACACATAGCGCGTGCATTGCTCGCTTTCCAAAGCGACGAACATGCTGGGCTGTGAAGGTTGCATGGTAAGTTGTGATCGTAAAACTAGCGATGACACTACAGCATCTGACACAAGCCCCAGTTTACAGAAGCTTTTTTAAAGGAGGGCTGCTGTGAAATCGGTTTAAAGACGCTCAGATTTTGCTGCCGTTTGTGACTTGCCATACCAAGATAGACTGGATGGTTCTAAACAACGCGGCATTATTTCACTCGGCCGCTTTCCACTTTCGACTTTGGATTTCTCAGATGTGTTTCCGTTTGTCCAGGGCTGGCCTCAGGCTCGTGCTCTTGCTGCGTCACGGTCAGGGACTGCAGTGTTCGCCCGCGGTAGCGCCCCTTGACCGGAGAAGGCAGCTGCAGCCTGCTCGGGGTACTTCTGGCGGGCCCTCTACTCCAGCTGCCGAGCCGAGCTATTCACTCAGGCACAGCGGTCGCATCGTTAGGACCCTCGCCGGAGGTAAGGCACCTGAAACTGCCCGTCTGGCAACAGACTGAGCCGGCGGTTCCACAACAGCGCCGCCGGCATCGAGGAGGCAGTGGAAGCCTCCTGGCGCCCAGACGGAAGTTCTTGAACGGACTTCGCCAACACCGCTGCAAGGACCGGAACTGGCAGCCGAGCTGGCACACGTGCTGCGACCCGTGGCGCACCGTATCCTTTCGTTGCACCGCCACCATGCTGTTTCGAACGTGTCTCCGACTGGCGTGTTTATTGGGTCCTGGAATGTGGTCCCTCAATTTCAAACTGATGACATTGTGAACGAGCGGATGTGGATGCAGCAGACGCTTGTTCTGCTGCGGGTTACTCTGAAGCTCGACAGTCTACGGAAGCTTCGGCAGTCAGGAGTTGGGACGTCGCTGTGATGGCAACCCTCGCATTCGCTCACATTTGTTTTTTGCCAGAACGTCGGTGACGAACTAGCAGGGTCACAACATTTGACAGCATAACATGCCAGCCTCTGCGACATCACTTCTTGCTTACATTCATGCTTACATCCAATGCAGATGAGCTTCGACGGGCAGGTATCGAGGCTGAGGTACGCTGGATAGCCTCTGCCCATCGACGTTGGTAAAAGAGGTTCTCTGAGAAATCAAGCTAGGTAGCGGCGCAAAAATCAGACCGGTAGTTATTCCGTATATGCACAATCTATTTTCTGGTCTAAAGAAAATAGCAAACAGCAAATGTGAGTATAGTTTTCTCAGCACCACACAAACTTCACATCCTCTGCAAAAAACACTTCTTCAATCAACACAGTCAGCTGCACAAAGAAGCACAGATCCAACTTTGTCAACTGCATTGAAGGGGTGGTCTAGTAATTTCCGCTTTCCTGTGGAAAAGGGTACATTAAACAGACTGGACGGTGTTTAAATGACTGCCTGCATGAGCACAACAGCAACATTGCCAACGCCAACTCTGATCACTTCAGCGTTCACTGCAGGGATTGTGGCTGTTCTGCACGATTGAACAACTGTGCTGTGTTAGGCAAGAGTAAGAACCAGCTCAGCCGAGAAATTATGGAAGTGCAGAACATTGTATGATGCGATGCCCGGTGCGTTAGCACTCCGTCTTTAACCTTATCGGAAAAAGAACTTGATTATTTAGACAAAAGGTGCATTTGACAGTAGGCCAGTATATCCTCTGGTTTCTTTTTGTATTTCTGAGATTATTTTTGTTATTAATTTTTTAAAGATTTTGTAACTCCTGGACTATAACCAAGAGTGTATTCGACAGTAGGCCAGCATGTCACCTGGTCCACTATATATTTTTGTGATTATTTTTTGTAATTATTTTTGTAATTTTTGGAACTCTTGGACTCTGTAGTGTTATTATTATTATCTTTTTTTTTTTTCTTCGCCTTCTATTTTTCTTTTCCTGTTCTTCTCTCCTTTTCCTTGTCTTTTACCTTTCCTCCCTTTCCCTTGTGGTGCACATTAAAGGGGGGGTGCAATGGATTTCCAGACTTTGGTCAAAACTTTGTGGAAGTTGCCCTCTGTCACTTCTGAAGTAAAACACAGAAAATCGATTTCGCCAGCGTGTCCTAGTTGTTGTAAAAAAAAAAAAAAAAAGATAAAGATTGGCAATTCTGGCACCCCTCAACTCAATCCCAGTCTTCAGGGTCACACCTAGTCGCACTCCTAGTGACGTCATTCGGGGTGCCGTGTAGGTTCCCGTGTGCTCTCTCGGAGGACGCTTCCTCTCCCTCTCTCTGCTGACATTTGTAGTGGTCGCTATTTGTGAGTTGGTCCAGCTAGTGGCGCCCTCTTAGTGTGAAGTGGGGGGGCGTGTGTGTTCTTAAGAAGAAGTAAAGGGGAGTTCTTCACGAGCAGCCGTCGGTGTCGGATGTTTTTTACTGAGCTCAGCCTCACAGGGTTTGAGAGGTAGGCTCTGAATCCTACATGGTGTCGGAAGTGGTGGGATATGGCAAGCTCTGATAGCACAACCGATTCCACACCCTGGAGGGGCATCGCTTTACGCCAGCCTGACAGGTTTGACTTTTCGAACGCGGAACTATCGCAGTATGAAGACTACGCCTTTGCATCGGGTCTTTCCTCGGCGCCTGAAGATGTTCAGGTACGTCTGCTACTCTACTGCATGGGATTGGAGGCCCGACGCTTGCTGCAGTCCTTTTCGCTGTCCGCTGAGGCACCATACAACGTCGTGGTACGGTGTTTCACCGAGCACTTCGTCCACCCCGTGAACGAAGTATACGAATCGTCGCGTTTCCATCGGCGGGTCCAACAAGCGGAGGAAACCGTAGATGCGTTCTACGCGGAGCTGATGCGTCTAGTCAAGCGCTGTAACTATGGCACCCCGGAGGTCGAGGAATGTCTTGTCAGGGATCGTTGTGTCATCGGTCTTTGGGACTCTCAGCTGTCTGACTGTCTTGGACGTAACCCGAAGCTCACGCTCAAGGACGCGTGGGTACAAGTGCGCCAAGCCGAAGACGCCGACAAAGAAAAGGCAACCAAGGCAGGCACAGGTAAATCTGAAACTCCAGGAGGTCAAGGTGTCAATCTTGACGCGACCAAGCTTGCAGGTCGTCTCAAGCGGCGCGGCACTAAGCCTAACGCCACCAATGCTGCTCATGACCAGTCGTCTCGCGTCTCTACGGGCAGGCCTGGTTCTTGTTTATTCTGCGGACGTTCATCTCATCCTCGTGAGGACTGTCCTGCACGCAAGTCGAAGTGTAACTTTTGCCGTAAGCAAGGGCACTTCTCAGAGGTCTGTCCCTCCCGCATGAAAAAGCAAGTCAAAGTAGGCACTCTGCAGCTTTCTGTAGTCGACGCCGGAGAGAGGGCTAAGTACATTGATGTCACTGTGAACAACTATACAGCGTCCTTCAAAGTGGACTCGGGAGCCAAGGTGACGGCTGTTCCAGATAATTTCCCTCGGATTCCCCAGCGTTTGTCAAAGGTGGAAAACGCCATTCATGGACTGGGCAACCACCCGCTTAAAGTGCTGGGTTCTTTCTCATCGACGCTGTGGTGGAACGGCAGATCTTCCAAGCAGCAGGTGTATGTCATCTAGTCTCTCAGTACTCCTTTGCTGGGCTTCTCTGCCATACAGGACCTTCAGGTCATCAAGTTCCTCGATACTGCAGCCAAGCCTGCTGTCAACCCAGGCTTCACTGAGCTCTTCACAGGTCTGGGTATGCTACCCGACGAGTACACGATCCGGCTGGAATCCAAAGCCACTCCTTTCTCGTTGAGTGTACCTCGTCGTATACCCATTTTCTTACGTGAGGTCGTGAGGACGGAACTGGAGAAGCTAGAGCGACAGGGCGTCATTCGTCGGGTTGAAGGCCCCACCTCGTGGTGTGCCGGAATAGTCATCATTCCGAAGGCTTCTGGTGGTCACTGTCTCTGCGTTAACCTTACGAAGCTCAACAAGGTCGTCCTTCTAGAACGGCACATGCTCCCTACGGTGGACCAAGCTCTCGGGCTTCTGGGAGAAGCAACTGTGTACTCCAAGTTGGACGCAAATTCCGGATTTCATCAGGTGAAACTTGCCAAGGAAAGTCAGGAGTACACCACTTTCATTACTCCGTTTGGCCGCTTCTACTTGTGTCGTCTGCCTTTTGGACGGACGTCAGCACCAGAGTACTTTCAGAAGCAGATAGTGCGCATACTGGAAGGACAGGTCGGGTGCATCAACATGATTGACGACATTCTTGTCTTTGGACAGACGCACAAAGAACATGACGCGCGGCTCAACCAGGTGCTTTCCCGATTATCGAAGGCTGGCATCACTCTCAACAAAGACAAGTGCGTGTTCGGAGTGTCCGAAGTCAGCTTTCTTGGAGTCGTCGTATCAGCAGAAGGTGCGAAGCCGGTTCCTAGCAAGATTCAGGCTGTCCAGGCGATGGAAAGGCCTGAGGATGTTGCAGGGGTCCGAAGGCTACTTGGCGTGGTAAACCATGTTGCGCGTTTCGTGCCGCACATCTCCGAAGTCACTGCTCCTCTCCGAGCACTTTTGTCGAAGAGCAACGTATGGGCCTGGGGTCCTGAGCAGGCGGCTGCATTCCTACGGGTGAAGAACCTCTGAGTTCAGACTGCTGTCTCGCCAAGTACAACCCAGTGTACTCCACAACAGTTTCGGCACATGCCAGCTCCTTCGGCATCGGTGCCGTACTCCTTCAAGACCAACCTTCGGGAGAAAGGAGGGCGGTGGCCTTCGCATCTAGGGCCATGACCTTGACAGAGATGCGCTATAGCCAAACAGAGAAGGAGGCTGTGGCAACGATGTGGGCTGTACGACGTTTTGACGAGTTTGTACGTGGTTTGCAGCTCAGTGTGGAGACTGACCATATGCCCTGGTATCTCTCTTCGGCAAGATGGAGTTAGACATGTTGCCTCCTCGCATAGAACGCCTTCGTTTAAAGCTGGTGCAGTACCAATTCCGCATGCTGTATGTGCCGGGGAAACTACTAGCGACAGCAGACACACTCCAGAGCTCCCCAGAGAATGGGGTCTGAAGACAAGGGCAAGGACTCCCTTGACACATTTGCAATTGCAGCACTGGAAGACACGTCTGTTGACCTTCCACTCCTCCCCGAGGAAGTCCAAGCTGCGCAACAGTCTGACGGAGAGTGCTGTGCACTCCAATGGTATTGCGAGGTTGGATGGCCGACGAAGCACAGGCTGCCCGTCAATTTGTCCAGCTATTGGTCTGTCCGAGGCGAGCTGTCGCTGTACAAAGGAATTCTCCTCAAGGGCCCGAGGCTCCTCATACCGGCCGACTTACGACAGGCAATACTGAGGCTCATGCATGAAGGTCACCAAGGAGTTGTCAAGTGCAAGGCCAGAGCTCGTGCCTCTTTCTGGTGGCCAGGCATCAATGCACAGATCACTTCCCCGGTGAGCGGCTGTAAGCAGTGTGCCAAGACAAGAGTGCAGCCGGCAGAACCTTTCATCTCGTTCAGCTTTCCTACGAGGGTGATTCAATAAATAAGGTGAAGTTTTTTGTATAAGGACTTCTAATACAGATAGAAGGTTACTTTTTTGTTATTTTTATTTTTTTACTACTTTTCCACATTAATTTAATTTCTTATGCAGATTACAAAAAAAAACTGAGAATTTTACCGAGTAACAAAGATGGCCGACCAAGAAGCATGCTCCACGATTGAACAGCGGTCAGTTATCAAGTTTTTGGTTGCTGAAGGGTGCAAACCCGTTTAAATTCATAGGAGAATGTCAACTGTGTATGGTTCCACATGTTTCAGCCAAAAAAATGTCTACAAGTGGGCTAAAAGCGTTCACGAGAGGCACGAAGTTTGAAAGTGACGATGAAGTCAAAAGTGTTGTGAGCGACTGGCTGAGACATCAGTCTAAAGATTTTTACGCTGAGGGAATACGGAAGCTTGTGCACAGATGGGAAAAGTGTGTGACAGTGCTGGGAGACTACGTGGAAAAATAAAAAAAAAAAAAGTAAGCTTCTATCTGTATTAGAAGTCCTTATACAAAAAAATTCACCTTATTTATTGAATCACCCTCCTACTTGCCCATGGGACGTCGTCGGTGCCGACCAGTTTCATTGGAAGAAGCAGGACTTCATCGTCATTGTGGACTATCACTCAAGGTACCTGGAGGTCTTGACGTTAAGCAGCACCTCGAGTGGAGCTACGATTGCGGCAATGAAGTCAGCCTTCGCTCCGCATGGTATCCCGCCATCGGTAAGAACAGATAACGGCCCGCAGTTTGCATCGGGGGATTTTGCAAAGTTTGCAAAGGGTTACGGCTTCCAGCACCAAACAAGTAGCCCCAGATTCCTGCAATCTAACGGCGAAGCGGAGCGAGCTGTCCGCACCATCAAGGAACTCTTAACCAAAGCTGAGGATCCATACTTGGCACTGTTGAGCTACCGAGACACCCCCACTGTTTCTGGAGACAGCCCTGCGCAACTTCTGTTCGGGTGTTGGTTGAGGACACGGCTTCCTAGGGCTCAAGATGAAAGTCCTCCGCGGCCACCATCGCCCGCTCGCGTGGCAAGGAGGATTGAGTTTTATAAGCGGAAACAAGCTCGGGCCTTCAACCAGCGGTATGCTGCCTGCGAGCTGCCTCCTCTTCGTCCTGGAGAAAGAGCGTGGGTGCAGTCGGAACAGTGTCCGGCCACGGTGCTCAGCCCAGGACAGCGTCCCCGCAGCTATCTGGTGGAAGCTGACCACAGCGGAGCGGTCCTTCAGCGCAACCGCAGGGGACTGGTTGCTTTTGCATCCCCAAGGCCACCGGTTGAACAACCCGCAGCTGACGGTGTGCCTCCCAGCCCAATAGCGGCTCAGCAGAACATTAGTAGTGACCCAAGAGGGCCGCCTGTGTCGACAAGTCCCTATCGGACTCGCAGCGGACGAGCCGTTACCCGCCCCAGGCATTTAGACTTGTAACGGCGGACAGTTTGAAAACATTACAGTTGATGGGACTATTTTGAACAATAAGTGGGTGCGTTTCGCCACAAGAACTATTTGGCAAAAACACGGCCTCTAAGAAGGGGAGATGTAGTGGTCGCTATTTGTGAGTTGGTCCAGCTAGTGGCGCCCTCTTAGTGTGAAGAGGGGGCGTGCGTGTTCTTTAGAAGAAGTAAAGGGGAGTTCTTCACGAGCAGTTGTCGGTGTCGGATGTCTGAGAGGTAGGCTCTGAATCCTACAACATTAGCGGCGTTATGCTGCAGCTTAGAGCCGAGCGAGGTCACGTAAGCTTTTCACCGTAGTTCCTTCGGCTGCCACTTGCGGCTGCAGGTGGGGGAAAAAGCTTGACTTTTGCTTTGCGATTATGCAGTGAAATCGCAACATTTTTTAATGAAGGAGATGTTTTCTCTAAGGAATCCTCGGGACACGATAAACAACGTAAAAATAACGAGATGCAAATTCTTTTAGTCTTGAAATTGTTGCACCCCCTCTTTAAAGACCCCAGGCTAGCGGTTGTACTGCACTGGCTAAATTTCTCATCTACAGCTGAGACATCAGACGCCCACTGAGGCAGATTAACTTCTGACTGTATAAACATACACACAACAATTTGCTTTGCTTTCCCTCGTCTCACATTTCCTTTCTCTTGGTTACTGGGCTGGCATCCTTTTCCATGGGGTCGAAGAAGAGGAAGTTTGACCAAGTACAGATTATGAGTTGATAATTCAGCACTGTGCGAGTGTATTTCTTTCGAGCGTTTGGATTTTTGAGTGACTGTCGACCTGTGTGCCGGTTCGTAATTATGACTTGTTGCCACTTCGGGATGCACGAGCGGTATGGGACGCTGAACTCGCCAGTCGGATGCATTTCGGGCACCACACTGCCACGCGCTAGAGTTCAGTTGCTCTAGACTAGAAAGCTCGAGCGGTGAATTGCACGCATTCCACGTGCACATCTTGACGCACGGACAAATACAATGTTTCACAGCCCGTCATTCGCTTTAGAGCAATGTAAAGTGGCCGTTGGGAAGCTAAAAGTCTGGTGGCCTTCATTTGATGCTGCCTCCGACGGTGACCGCACACTTGCCCGCTAAAAAGCGGATCGGAACAACCCCTAGTAACTGGACGTCTTGCCCATCCGTACGAAAAGATGTGCACGTGCTCTGTGCAGTTGGGCCTACAGCCGAAAGACGCGGTGTTTGCTGCAGGCACGACAACAGAATTATCTGCTCACACGCCTCGAGCATGTTCGCTTCATACACATGTCTGCTGCAAACATATCTGCAGACAGTTTTTGTACAATTGTGGCAGGACCGTCCTACGAGGAAGAAGCACGCCTCGGACGGTGTCTTTAGACCGTCTTTTGTACTAGCAGCGAGACCGCGGCTTCAAAGTGCAGCGATGTGTAGCAGTCGAAAGGAGGTACTCGGATGGCATTTTCCCTGACCACTGCCGCAGTGTCGGCCCTGGGCATCTTTGGCCGTGCTTCTTGGGGCCCTTGGGCCCTGGCGGCAGCCTTGGACTTGGCGAGGTGAGCGGGACCGGCCTTGTTTGCTGCAACGCGGTGCCAAAGCAGAGGCCTCTGCAGCCTGCAGGTGCTGGCCAGGGCACGGCCGTCCCTGCAGCCCCGCGAGCGGGTCGAGCTGAGCCGCCGGTTCCTCCACCTTGCGCTCTACCTCGTGAGGTCGCCTTTCTACAAGCGCGTCACCGAGCGTCCGTTGTTGAGCCTGCTTCGGGGCGCCGGAGAGAGCGTTCCTTTCTTGGGCCTGGTCACTCGTGAGCCACACCACGTTTCCTTTCTAGACCTCTTTTCACCTCGAGACAAGAATGAAGTTCACGGGGTGGTGCATTGCCTTCTCACAAACTTCCGGTTAAAATGGGGGAAAAGTGGTCTCCCCCCCCGTAAAGACTGGTTCACACTTGAGTGTTTGAGTGTGACAGAGCACATTGTGATCGTTTAAAACGAGAACAATCTGGCACCATCCATAAGGCAGTTCTGGATGTGTTTAAACAGACTTAAGGTTTTGCAGTATTTCTGGTATCAAATCTATGAGAAATGACCACTTACAACATAGTCAACTGTATTTTAAGCCCGTAGTGAAAGAATGATGCATAAAAAATTGGGAAATAAAAGCGGACCAAGTGTGCCAGGCCTGCCCGATTGATAGCACCAGTGCGGTCTCTTCGTAAACTGCTACAAGAAATCACAAAGCGCTTCCATTTCCAGTTCTGGCATTAACGGGAGATTTGTTGGAAATTTTTAGACTCCAGTAACACAACCAACCACCGCCTATGCCGAATAGCACAGCAGAAGGACCAGTTTCGAAGGATAGGCCCCATAAATAGCATGTCCAGCCAAGCCCACCAGCTGTTGCAGGATAATACTGAATCCTGCAATCGCCATACAAGGGCAGAAGGTGACACTGCACTTTCTAGCCAATGATGACCAGGACTAAGAGATTTCCCCCTGGTACAAGTCGAGCGTGTATGGAGCAACTGGCCAAGTCAGCAGCATGTACATGCATAGATGTGTTGTGAACTGGGCCAGTTGGTATTGATTCTTAAAAAAAAAAAGTGGAGCGCACGAAAAATGGGGGACATAGACACGTACGACAGTCAAGCACTCCCTATCGCAAAACTTTTATCGTCTTTTTTTGTTCGCTCTGCTTTATAATGCACAAGTTGTTTTGGAAATAATCCTTTGAAAAAAGAGTTTTCTTCAAGTACCTCTTCTCCTTTTGCAGGGCCGTTGGCAGAGTACTTGCCAGAATGGCAGGATACGTACTGCCACAACTGGAGCTCTTAACCATTCCGATCAAGATCCACAACCTGCATTTTCTTGCCGACTTTGAGGTGCAAAGTTCAGTGGGTCGTTGTCCACCCAGTGAAGCTCAAGGTTGCCGTTTACCTTCCACTTTTAAATATCCAGGTGAAGGCCATCATACCGTTTACACTGGGCATGAAAATGTTTTGTTACAAAAAATAAAATAATAAAAAGCACGTTCAATTTTGGCACTGGATGCCATAAATCTAGCCTGTGTGTATGTACCATTTTTCACAAATACTAACATAGCTCTTTTGTTTCCTATGGAGCAGATGCAGTCAGGCAATGCAATTAGAAAACACCGGTAAACTGTGGCCATTAATATTTTCGTAATGCTTTGTGTACAACGTTCAGTGTCGCAGTCGAGTTGCGCAAGGGGTAAACTACACTATTGAACAAATTTCGAGGCAATTTTATATGTGAATATTGCAGTTTTCACCAAAAATGTTTTAGGGCAGCTTACTGCCTTCCACTTCCTAACCAAATTGCTCTATCAACAAAGAAGCCATGCCCTGCACCTCTTCATACGCAGCTCGCTTTATTAACTGTGCTGGAATTTAGTACTTTCAGCATAATCTCTAAAGACGATCAGGCTTAAGGAAACATTTTACTAAAGTGACAATTGCATACCTTCTCATATGTAGTGTATATGCGATTCCTAAAACCAGATAAAAGGAAAGGGTTAATCTGGCATCATTCTGGAATTGCAAAGATGTCATCAGTCACGGTCATTTTGGAGCAGCAAAAAATTTTTGGAGCATGAGCACATTTTATATTCATTCATGTCACTACAAATGTTATGTTAAAAGTAATGTGTCGGCCTGTCCAACTAATAGGCGATGTCTACATTGTCTTCTCATTTACGTGTAACCCTTTGTTAACGTCAATTGCACAATAGGAGCAATTCCCTCAATCGCAGAACTAGTGTTTTGTTCCGTGGTGAAACACCGGACACGGTAACAATAAGATGACCGATGAAGGACAGCACAAACTGCTGTGAATGGTTATTTTAGATAATGAATCCCGCTGGAATAATATTAGAATACGATAATTTCTAGCTCCTAAGTTAATGATTTTTTCAAGTTCTAGGGGTTGTTCTAAACTGCAATTTATAATTCACATAAAGCACTTGTCATTTGATTATGAACGTCAATTACATTTTATATGTAGAACTTCATAACAAAAATGTGCATATGAATAACCAATGTGCCTTCTTAAAAATAATCCCACCAAACTCGTTAATCTTCTTCCCAAGTTTCCATCCATTGCTTCTGTCAATTTAGTTCTAATTTATAAGACCCATATAAGAGTGATAACTAGGTAAACAAAGATGTTTGTATAAAAAGAAACCT
This sequence comes from Ixodes persulcatus, assembly GCA_013358835.2. Classification (NCBI taxonomy): domain Eukaryota; kingdom Metazoa; phylum Arthropoda; class Arachnida; order Ixodida; family Ixodidae; genus Ixodes; species Ixodes persulcatus. The sequence continues at coordinate 389,801 of JABSTQ010001999.1, forward strand.
ACAAAAGAGTTCATATAAATATTCCTGCAATACCGAAGCATCCTTGCTAAATTTCGAGTTGGAAAAGGGTATATCATACAAGCCGAAGTTGTATTCAGAAATTGTGTCGCGTCTCGCTCCGAAGAACGGGGGTGGAGGCATAATTCAGCCTTTTGTAGCAGGTGTGGGTGCAGCAAAGATGCCCCTTTGGAGCAGCTTTAAAGCAGTAAAAGTTCTGCTTTGGAGCAGCTCGGGAGCCATAAAAGTCGAGCTTCGTAGCAGTATGAGTAAATCTTGGAGCTGGTCAGGTAGGTATAACTTGAGGCGCAGAGGTGTTTTTGTTTTTTAAATACAAAAAAATCACAAGGGAAAAGCATATCCATGTGACGTTCCAGGACCATTTCCGAACATACCTTTTCCTTAAATATAATCCAGCCCGTAGCATAAAAAGCGAACAGCGCAATTGCAATTTATCTGAATGGCAGCTACTGAAAACTGTCCCTGCAGTGAGGTTCCATAAGCTGAAAATCATTTCAAGATGCGATAGTATGGTACAATAAAGCCCAATATTGCTGTCTAGTTTTTATTATTAGGAAATACAAATGTTTCAAATACCTGTTTAGCAAACATAAATGTATTCCAATACTTAGGTTTTAACAGAGTACAAATCTACTTGATCTGATGAAAGTACAAATGCAAAATACTGAAAATTTCATGATATATAACAAGCAGGACTGTATAGAATAAAAAATTGTTTGAGTTTGATAAAAGGAAAAGTGAGACAAAACTAGCAAGTACGACCATAGAACAGCAGGTTTTCCTAAAGTCAATTTATTTAATGCATTCTAGCACAACGGATTAGAGCTTGCGTCGCTCAGCAGGACATTCCCACACTTCTCACTGTCCTCCCGTCAGCTTGCTGTTTATGTGCCAGCGCCAGCCTTGGGCAGTAACTAGTTACTAGTAATGCATTACCGGTAACTAGTTACTTTTTTCAGTAACTAACTCGTTACTGCTTAGTGAAAAGAAGTTGTAACTGTAATAGAGTTACTAATTTTCGAAAGTAACTGTAAAAGGTAACATCGTTAGAATTACTTCTCAGATTTATGCGCAAAAATATTGCAAACACGACCACCAAATCGTCTCGCAACTCGTGAGAGAGTCTCAAGTCCTGGTACGGGAAGGGCACAGCAAAAGCTGCTGCAGATAACGTCTAGAGCAGGAGGGGGGGAGGGAAATAAAAATATAGAAAAACTAAATTTTGGGTGACCCTGCTTCGCCAAGCTTTTCCCGCCAACTGGGAGGATGGGGACGGTTGTGTCCGTACCAGCAGTGTATGGTACGTCGTCCACAGCGCACGCAGGTGTAACAAAGCGCGGCATCTCTGAAGCGTTTTTCGTTTCTTCGTCCGGCAAGTGCGAAAAGCACTTGCTCCCTCCTCCTTGTTATGCCGTAAGCCCGCAGGCTTACAGCACAACAGATTTGCCAAACCTCATCTTCTTGCCCGCCAACTCCCAGATGCACTCTTGCAGGGTCTCGACTTCAGGCCCTTTTTCTCTCCCTTCTTTTTTTGTAACCCAATTACCGGCCTTGCCTCCCGTCACCCACTTCTTGTCCCTTCTCAGGTTCCGTCACTTGAGAAAGAGTATTTCGCTCGAAACGTCTGTGTCGTTCTGCTTGTGTGCTTTTTTTTTCTTTTTTTTTTTAAATTGAAATTTAACGCTGCCCTTAGTTGAGACTAGGGGCACTTGGCATCAGTTGATTTAGAGATATTCATGTTGTGGGCTTTCCGGGTGGTCTCTTCTATTTCGGGTGGTGAGACGGAGCAGCACAAGCGTGTTCGATCTGGTTAAGAAGTAGCGGAGAAAAGATCGCAACAGTCATTTAGAGTTTCACACGCAGTGGTCGTTTGCACCTCGGTCAGTGCTCCTTTGCACCGCTGCCGTGTTCAGCGGGTTTGACGGAGGAATGTTGCCGCAGCATTGCTCTCCATGATTTCAAGAGAAGCTTTGCGTTTCATGAAAGATTGTGCGCTCGCAACAAAAAACAATTCGACCGATGTAATACGCAGCCCCAAAAGCAAGAGAGCACTGCTAGCACTAGAGTCTAGCTAGCACCCCTTCCAGCACCGCCCCTCTTTTGCCCAGTCAGATGGCTGCAGACCGGCAAAACTGGCTTCACCCAGTCGCATGGGAGTGTGTGGGAGACCGCCACTTGTTCGAAACGGACGACTTGAACCATTAAGGTACTTCTTGTTGGGCTAGTCGGTGACGACTGTTTGGACTATTGTACCGCAGCGAAGGCTAGAAGCGCGAGCTCATAGCGTTGGCAGCTGCCCTTGGTGCACGAGAGCTTGTGCCGCCGAGGTGTGCCATAGAGCAAGGAGCTTGCGCTTGTAGCTTTCCTGCAATACAACACAAGGTGAAACAGAGTATAGACGAACACAAGAGAGAAGACAAACACGGGCGCTTGAACAAACTTTGGTTGTTGCCAGTGTTGCTGGCGCCCGACAGCTCTTTACGGACACAGTCTTTCTTGTTAGACGGAAATAGGCATGTGGCACCCGTTTTCATCAAACGAGAATAACCTGCTTCGATGTTGCCACTAGTTTTGGCACAACATTTGCACTTGAAGCAGGATGGCGCAGCGAAAGCGGATTGGCGCACAATGGCGCAGCACTTCCACCCCTGGGAGAAGTGCTTTCCTGTTAGCACACGCGTGCACTGCAGCGAAGCAAGACACCCCAAAATCGCGATGCCTGCTCCATGGTTTTCGCTTCTCTGCAGCACACCAGTGCACTGTGAAAAGTGCACTCAACAAAACTAACCCTTCAGAACAGACCACGAACATGAGAATTACGAAAGTAATCCCTGGAGAAGGGAAACAAGAGAGAAAAAGGACAAACACAAATCTCCAACACAATTGGAGATTTGTGTTTGTCCTTTGTCCTCCTGCTCCAGGGATTGTTTCAGCCATCCTTTCCAGCTCGCTTGCACCTTTGCATTAATCACATATCATAAGTATTGCTAAACTTTCGAGTACCGTCGGTCTTTGATACGAAATGCAATAGAAAAGTATGTTACTCGAGGCAATAATCGAGAGTTCTGAAAACTCACAGAAGTATATCGCTAACGATCCAGCCCGGTAGCAAGGCCAAAGTTATATGTTCAGTATTATTAAAGTGAAACAAGTTTTGGTGCAATGTTAAAACAAATTCCTCACATTTTGGTAAAATGTAGCAGGGTAAACATTTTGGCACAACAATCACATCAACAGGATTGGCATATTTGCATCCCCATCCATTTCCTAAGCACTTCACAGGAGTTAATACCTACAGAACCAGACTGATACTCAAAAAGTTAGTAAAAACCAGTAGTCATGTCCTGCAAAGTGCAAATGTTGTCCAGCTTCACTTGGAGCATCTCAGCATTATATTTTCCCCAAACTGAAATGCAGGCAGCAAACATTTAGTGCAAGCCACTGCCTCGCTCCACGATGCAAAGTAGAACTGCGAGTCTGCAAAACTGTCGACGATCAAAGCTCAAAATAAGCTCCCCGACAGTTTGACGGCCTCTCAAAAACGTACAGCAAAATACAGCGAATCATTTATGTTCTCTGCAATATCAAACTTGCAAAAGGCAGAAACTGCAAGTTCCACCTGTTCACGTTCACCTCAACTGCTTTAGAAACCGAGTGGTATGAAGTCCCTCATACTACTGGACGGGCACTTGTGATGGAAACCCTTTCAAAAACCATGTGCTTACACCAGTGCTGAACAGTGTTGCACACCACTTATAAAACAAGCTACAGCAACTCCCATTTACATGATCCTACCAATCTGGAATAGAGAGCTTGAGGTAGTGTACCAGAGGCCACTCTCGCCCGGTGCAGCCTTCATTCTGCACAGCAGTGTACAACAGCAGACTATTGGCTCCTAATGCAATTTAATAGAGATAAAAGACCAATCATTGTTTTGTGCTGGCCATGCAGGGTTTCTTGGCACCCCCCCCCCCCCCCTCCCAAAGTGAGGATCAAGCTTTTACTAATGGCATTGGATAGCACCTGCGGTGGTTGAAACTCGCAAGCCACACAACTGCCACTACCACGAAGTACACACCTCCAAGGCAGTGTCAATCCATGAAAAAGTGCCAGTTGTGCATTCAACATTTCTAACGTCAATCGATGGCAGCGACACGTTTCGGCATTTTGCGCATATAGTGCATGCAGTTGGCCACTTCAGGGTCCATATTCCGAGATGAGCTTTCCCACAACAAAGGTGAGCATTTGTGGGTCTTTGTTGCAGCCAAGTCCCACAACATAAACAGATGTTGGTGCCGGTCCACAACTGTCGTTCAAGTCAGTTCCACCTCGCTGCTACTTGGCCAAGTCTCGCCACACCCACAGCTATGGACTGTCGGGTCCAATCACAAGCCAGTTTGAAACCATGCGGCATATTGCTCCAACACACGCATCTGTACAGAGATGTGTGGTGTCCGATTACCCGGTGTAACTTAGGCTCTACTTCATTCTAGGACTATAGACTAGGTATGATAGCCAATGAACAACCGGCCCTGGCTTGCGCCAGCACCGGAGAAAGCAGGCTACGAAGGTGGCTACACTGAACACTTTATTATTGCTGTCCCTCCCGGGCGTTCCTGGCGCGCGTCTGCGGCACTGCAACGTGGGACAGCGTCCCTCCCTCGGCGAGACCTCAACGGGACTGGCTGCGGCTGTTGCCCCGGCGGCCTCGGCTGGTGCTGCGCCGGTCGCCGTTCTCACCGCTGTCTCTCCTGGAACGGTGCTGACGTTTGGAAGTGGGTCAACCTACCACGCCGACTGTGCGTCGTCGGAGGGAGGGGAGGGAGGGAGGGGGGGGGGGGGGGTGGGGGGGGGGGGGGCTAGCGACAGAACAGACGCCGTGTTGATGCTATGTGCGGTCCTTTTCGCAAGCATGCAACAGTTGCAAAGACGCGCTATGTGTAGAGATTAACAGAATTCTCAACCTTTTTAAGAAACAAGTTCGGGTCTAACAATGAACGGTGTGCAGAGCCTTTTTTCCGGGGCCCAGAATCCAGACGTCATACCCGTTTCATTCTCTGCAATTACGACGGCAAACGTAGCAAACCGTTGGCAAGTCGGGACTAAAAGTCATTAATTCGCAGATGGAAGCACCATCATTTGAGGCTTAACCATTTACATTGGCCGCAATTAAATTGGAACATTCTCCAAAGAGTAGAGGCTGAACTCCATGGAGCAAATGTGCAATAAACAGACAATCTTTGCTCAAGCCACTTATTCCCAGCGCAACCACCACTATTTTGACGGCACAGAGAGCAACGCCGCCAGGCGATCATCGCACTTTTCACTGCATGGAGTTCAGTCTTTATGGATCACACCAGTTCGCACGTACATCACATCACAAAATCAACGAAAGAAACGGTGACAATGCCGAGCCGACTTGAACGCAACTTAACACGGGTGCAGCGCCACATCAGCTCAATACCACAATTATGGCGTAAAGTAAATGCTGCGTCGGCAAGGTCAGCACTGTTTCCAACGTTCGCTAATAGCACTGAGGGAGTACTGTGGTGTGTGTGACCAAGAACGAATGACTGGAAAGAAGGACTGCTCTTAGTTGTGGCGGGGGGGGGGGGGGGGGGGGGGGTCTTGACATGCATTAACAGGACGTACCCTGCTGTCCCTGGGGGAGGGACTGCGGCTCCAGCTGCGCCTGCGGCTGGAAGACCTGCAAGAGAGGATGAGCACCAAAGGCCCCTGAGGGTCCAGCCAGCGGGGGGAGGGACTCGCACTCACACACTGCCTACCTGGACCGGGAGCGAGAGTGCCTGCTGCGCCGGTATGAGCGCTGCGGAGTGCGGCTGCGACTGCGGCTGCGGCTACGGCTGCGGCTGCGCCTGCAGTTGGAACGGCATTAAACATTCAAGCGTTTGCCGTTCCACTTCAAGATTAAAATCGTCAACATAGGTTTATAAAGCCCGCTTTGCTTCAGACGGAGACACTTTCCCAGGAATTTTGGTGTCGCTGGCGAGTTCTTCCCTAGCTTTCCCTACATCCTGGCACTGCAACACGAATTGCTCGAATTGCATCCGGCTTGAAACGGAACACACGAGGCAGTGACGATGACAACTAAACATTGGTTCAAGTGTGAAATGGATCTTTTTTAGGGATAAACCTTTTCAGAAAGATACGTTAGTATTCTCAACGACACTTAAAAAGATATAAAAACATGCTAATAGTGCGTAACTGTGGCTAAATAGTGCAAGAAAACTAAAATTTACTGATGGTGATGGCAAATCGTAGAAATCAGTTTGCTGCATGTGTCTGAGCTCGGTGAAAACAAAGCACCTTGATAATGAAGAAAACCTGGGAGACCAATGAAAACACGCACACACAAGGCACTTTGTTTTGTCTCTAGCCTCGAGGTTTTGTTCGTCACTATTATCCTTCGCCAGCTTGTTTGTCGTCAAACATTTAGTTTTTCATCATAGTCACACTTTGCCAGCTTGTTTATGCTTTAAAGGGTAACTGCAAAGAAAAAAAAGTGTTTTTTTAAACAGCCTAATTGGAACAAGCATGTCAAAAAACAATTTTCCTGCGAAAAAAAAAAAAAAAAATTTTACAGCAATATTTATTGCATGAGGCCGATTTTAGTTTGCGGCTATTTCGTCCATTTTAAATCGCGCGCCACGAAATTGGGGTTCCGTGACGTCAACCCCAATCGGCTGCTATACTTCTCATTGGCTAAGAGTTTGATTGACAGCTTAGATCTTGGTTGTTAAACCTTTGTTATATGTTGCAATTTCCTTTTGAGCGGCATATTTTTACGTTTAAAGAATAACCATGTGATAAAAGTTACTATTCTTTACAAAAGGTTTACAAAACGGGCACTTCCGTTTGGATTCACACCATAGCAAACAAAAGCTTCGCCATTCTTTCATGGCCGCCGAAGTCTCTGCTCCCGCCTGTCTCGCCTACCTCGACTAGTCGTTTCGCCGAAATGATCAGTGTTTCGTGCTGACCCAGGTGCTTGAGCGAGACTTCTTGAAGTGAACTATTGTGTGTTTAGCAGCTGTCGCAGGTGTTAGTGATAGGAAGCGACGCGGGGTTTTGGCTTTCATAGCGCGGTTCTTTCGTTTTCCTCTTTGCTTGCTTAGCGTGCTTTTTTTTTTTTTTTTGCTTGCTTGCTTGCGCGTGCAAATGCTGACTTATCGGAGATGTCAGATGAGTGATCCCGACAGCGAGCCTTCCAGCAGCCATGTCGCCCCGAAAGGAATGCTATATGGCTGGAGGCAATCGGCTGTTCGCGTAGCGACAAACGTGTCCAGTTACGTTCTAGTCATATCGCTCCGGAGGTTGTCGAGATTCGCACTGGGTGCATCGAACGTCCGCGACTAGACACACAAAATAATAATAAAAAAACAAAAGCACTGTGCTCACTACATAAAAAATGGCCTCAGTTCATGCATCTGTGGGCAGGTACGAAATCTTGCCCAAATTTATTCACACCGCACGATGAGCGCAACACGTCGCTGTGCAAACGCAGTCCAACAACACGAAGCATAAAAACGGCAGGTTTAGGACAATTCGGAGTTCATTGTTCAATTAGAACGACGTAATTTTGTTGAAAACGCCCGGCAACTTTTTACTCACGGTATGCGTCGGGAATCTTCCACATTTTCAAACGGAACGAAGGAAGATTTACTTTCAAAAACGCTCCCTGCATCCTCCCGGACCAGTTTGACTGGATCAACTGACGACGACGAGAATGAACCCGTTAAACATCAACCCCACAAAACCAATTTACGCTCCGTGTTAGCGTGGGTGTCTACTTCCAAGCACCGGACCACACACACCACAAACGTTTCAGTTCTTTGTCGCATCGCCGTGTTCCCCCAAACAGAACGAGATCGCCGAAGTCAACGCAGCGCTGTCGTGAACCTTGGCTTGTGGTTGCGCACTCGTGGACCCTGTGACTTCCTTCGCTTTCAAAGCACACACGACGATTACGAATGATACTTTCCGTCTTCCGCGAACATCACAGGGGCACTTCTCCGGTCACGTCTTCGCTATGAGCTCGCAAACCGCGCAGATACCGGCGCCATGTTTAACGCGCATTGTTGCCAGATCTTACCGGAAGTCGAGACGCTGCGTCGTTGAACTCCGCAACGCAAAAAGAGAGGGGCGGGGCGTACTTCTCCTCCGCGGGGGTCGAAAGGGCGGGAGTTTCAAATGTGGAGAGGTTGTGACTCCGACTAAATTACGTCCAGTTGCGTAAATATTGCTAAAAAAAATTATTTTTTTTCGCGGAACATTTGTTTTGTGACATGCTTGTCCCAAATAGGCTGTTTGAAAAAAACAGTTTTTTTTCTTTGCAATCATCCTTTAACATTTAGTTTATAAACGAAAAAATAGGCTGTTTGAAAAAAAAAAATTAATATGGGACAATGGCTGCCGCCTCGGCGGTGCTGGCTACTTTTTCGCTTTCCATAACGTCGTCCCACACCAATCCAGTTTTCTCACGGCTAACACGCGCGGCGGAAGGTGGCGCCCTGCCGGTCAGATGGCCCCTGTGCTTTGCTTCTCCACGAAAATGCAGAAATGTGCGGCCCCGAGGCCTTTTGCTTAGCACCTCCTCATCACCCGGGCAGCGGCAGACTCACCCTCCGCGATGACGCAACCCCCCCCCCCCCCCCCCCCCCAAGACTTCTTTCTGTTCGTATACGCACGGTCATGCAAAAGAGCGACCTTCCTTACCTCGACGGGTAGTAGGGGCGTTCCCTGCTGTCGCCCTCGGGGCAGTCCCTGGCCCAGTGACCAGTGCGGCGGCAGCGATAGCACTCGTCAAAGCTCTGCAAAGAAGCGATGCCGCAAGCGGCCTCAACCATCTTGGGGGTCATGCAGCCGAACTAGTCCCGGCTCCCTGACCGCATTCACCACAAACACTAGCAGGTTCAGAGCTATGGGGGTCTTACAATCGACCCTACGCCTCGCGCGAGCATCCTATGTTTGCCAGTGCTCTCACTTTGTGCAAGCACTGAACGTGGACAAACGGTAAAGAAGCAACGAAGGGCAGAGGTGACTGAAAAGCTCCCGACGGTTCAATACTGTCAACGCCCTCTTCAGAAGAGAGAACTTCATAATTAGCAGAACAGCTCAGAAAGAAACATCAGCCTTACAAGACGTAAACTGACAGATTATCTGTCGCCTCTTAAAGAATGTGAGGGCAACCCAGTCAAACCGCTTCGTACACCCATACCGACCTCCGACCTCCCTCGGACACATAGCACTTTGTAGCTCAAGTGCTTTACGAACACCCTCTGAACGAAAACCGATGAAAGTAAATACTAGGCTGCTCATAAAATGCCCTTTATTGCGGAACTAGGCAATGTGCACCAGGGCGAGATTCGCTCAAGCAGGTAATAAATACCCAACAACCCTAGGCTCGAAAGAGGAGTCTCTCCATTCACATTGAACAAGATAACGATGCCTGGAATGCGTTCTTGGTTGGTGCGTTTACTGCACCTTTTTCTCCATAAGGGTTTCTTTCTATTAAGTCGCAACCGTGCGACGCCACGACACCGACGGGCCAGAGTAGATGGGAATCGCGGATGCCTCTTCTGCTTCAGCTCGCTTTGCAGCCAACCGAAACCCAATCGCCGCAAGTTGGAACGCTGCAACTACGGTGCCTACGTTTGCTCTTCCTCTTTGCCGGCACTTAGACGAAATGCCACGACTGCAACAGCCCGTACCATTACACGACAGCTCGTGTGACACGGGTCATTTGATAGTCTCGGCCGAGCTAATGTCAACTTCAATTACTCGTATGCGTTTCTCACGCAGCACTCGTCTTTAATGTGCCCGAAACTTGATCAAGTCTGCAGGCCTCGTATCGGGTAAACGCCGAGCTCTCTACAAAAACAAGCTGGTTAAATTGTTCATTACATTTCGGTTTCCTCGCCAATAGGAGACTAAGCACACGAGCCGGAGTAGTGTTCCACACACCGTAGGAAGGTGCGTCGGGCGGAAACTTATTCAAGGCACTGTGGCAACGGTACCCACACCGGAGAAGTGCGTTCTGGTTAGTATGCGAGTGCGCTGCGGCGAACCGTGGTCATTGCTTCTCCGCAGTACAACCGTGTGTGGCGAGAAGTGCACTTAACCCTTTAGTATAGACCACAAACGAGTATTGCAAAACTTCCGAGTAGTGCCAGTCTTTGATACGAAATAATAGTAGATTATTTGAGGCGATAATCGATTCCTGAAAACTCTCATAAGCATATCGTTAACGATCTGGCCGGGTAATGAGCTATTATACGTTCAGCAGTATTAAAAGAAAACTCCGCTTCATTTTTGTTCCAAAAAAAAAAAAAAAAATGCAGTCCTCTTCAGCATTACCTAGGAAGACCAGGCATTCAATATTTCAACCTAGCTGTCTAAATGTTTCTGAAACGGTCTGGCAAACTCTGCAACGTGCCAGGTTGCCGAGATCGGCTGACTCGAGCGGGTGAATTGAGGCGCAACCAACAGCACAGTCGAGGCTACAATGTTGGCATAGCCAACATAACTAAACTTTGTCACCATTGCCCCTTTTTGTTTGTTTTTACTTCTCTGGGCAAGCGTAACGGGCGACGTCAGCAACGTTTTCTCGGGTGCTCAGCGGTGTCCACGTGATTGGCGTCTTGGGAGCCGTCTGGCCATTCTGCCGTTACCGCCGTCTCCCGCGTCACAGTCTCTATGTTTGTGAATATTCTTTTGGAGTTTAGTTTACACTATGTGTGCAGACTGATGCCGCAGTTGTGTCGAATGTCGTAGACACCAAAACATGGTGAAGAGTGCATTACAGACAACACTTGTGCCTGGCACAAGCCCGCCCCAACCGTGGCCCACCCCAATCCCCGCCTGTCATTGCGTAATGGATCACGTGGCATCTCGTACCACGCGATAGCCATGTTTCTGGCGGCCCGAGGCCAACGCTGCCGGACGGAACCGAGTTTCCGTTTCGATTTCTCCTCATGTTTGAAGTGAGCTTTAACAATATATATCCCATTTTTCGTGTAGCAAATGACGTAAAGCTGTTTATTAGGGTTTTTGAATGGGAAATCTTCATTATCCTGAAATTTACGGAATTGAGCGGAGCTGCCCTTTAAAATGAAATTAAGTGTTGGCACAATGTTGGCGCAAATTCCTCACATTTTGGTAAACTGAAGCGGGACGTAACACGGCAAGCACTTTGGCGCAAATGTCACACCACTAGAAGAAGATGGTCCCACTTACGCTCACTTTGGCTGCGGGGGGCCGGAAGGAAGGGCCCCGGGCCCACTCCACCACCACGCTCTGGCCGCGTATCTCGCGGCCATTCTCATACTTGACGGCGTCCTGGGAGAACGGAGCGGTGGCATCAGCCGGGCTCCGCCCCACGGGTGCCCGGGGCATCCCCCGCCGCTGCCCGTCGGCCGTGGCAACCCACTCACGACAGAAGAGGCGCTCAGAGTCTCGGCCGAGGCGACTCGGCTCTCACAGGCCTCTCGTGGTTCAAAAGCACTGTCGAGGCTATGGCCGTCCGAGTCTTTTATTACGTTCCCGCAGCCAGTGTCGCAACCGGGGTCGGGTGTAACGAAAACAGTGCGTAACATGTAACTAGAGCTCCCTTATTCATTACTCTATTGACAGCTTCATGTATACAGTGCGTCTGCTGTACACACTATGTCATTTGAAGGGTGCAAGAAGCAACACTGCCCCTAGAGGTTTTTTTTTTTTTTTTTTTACACAAGTTTTGATATAATTTAAATGACATTTACATTGCTTACCTGCCTTTAACATTTGACTCCAAGTATGTACCTGGTTTTGACTATGCCTAATTAGTTTTATTAATATTGAAAGTTTAATTTGCAAAGATTATGGGAACGATTAAGACAAATTGAAATACTGAAATCGGGGGGAAAATATATCTCATCAAACTAAGAGGTCTGTGGAATCCAATAAGTTAAATGAAATCTCTATACTCTCTTTCACCTCAAGAACCGTAGTAAAAAAAAGTATGGCTTCTCGCGGAGCATTACTAATTTCCCTCGCTGAGAATTGAGATATAGGTAGGTGCATTTCGGATTAGATATATGTTACCTTATCAAGACGCGCGTTTCAAACGCCGAAAGCCTCGCTCCTGCCTCTGACAACCAAATTCAGAACTACTTCGTGCAGCGTATGAACACTGAGCAAAATTTTTCTTTTTACTTGAGGTGAAAACAGATATAGGATGATATAGAAGTGTTTCATTAAATTTTTATTTTATAGTTTTTGGATTTTTTAATGCAGAATGTACAAAAGGAATCTTTAAAAAAAAAAAAAAAAACACAATGCCATATTTCAGATTTTTGAGTCAATACTTCAAGATACAAGAGACTTGGTTCACGAAATTACTTCAGGACAAGGACAAGTGCCCATCAACAAACCTTTCCAAAAACGTGTTTCTTTTTAGTATTTTTTTGCCTCAAAGAGCAGCGTCTCCCCTTAACCGAAATTAACCTCTGCAATGTGGAAAGTCCGTCGAAGTGAGTCGTACTACGATCTCTCGTAACGTAAGAAACGCACAACAGGCTCCTTCCACAAAGCCCTCCACTCTTTGCACTTGTGCACAGCAAAAGCTGGAGAGGGGGCAAGTGGAGAGATCACCAGAGCTTAGTTGGAAGGGGTTTGTCCCACGTTCCTTAACCTCCTACATACCGAGCAGAGCTTTGTTGGAAGGGGTTTGTCTCACGTTCCTTAACCAGCTACATACTATGCTTGGATAGACAAGCTTGTCCAAATAAGCTTACCCATCAAGTAGTTCCACATGCTAGTGAAAAAAACAATGCAAAAAACCAGAGAGCCTGTCTTCACAGACTGCAAGGAAACGACGGCCTCAACTAAGTCGCTTCCTGCCGAGACTCCGAGACGTCAGCTTCGGGCGGAGGGGAAGCCCCCTGGGGGCCGCGTCTCCAGTGCCAACGGCTGCCCCGTGGAAGAAGGGGTGCACGAGCCACGGGCAGCCCGAGCAAGGGATGCCCGTGCGAGACTCGGTGGCAGCCAAGTGCCGGACAACGTACGCAGCCTGTCGTTGCCAGTCGCTGACAGGGGGTCGGACAGAACAGGCAGGCTCCGGCACACTAGCAACGGTTTGCAACGCATCTCGCAAAGCGGTCTCGCAACGGGGGGGTCTCTCTCTTTGCCGGCGTCTCTCGGCACGGGAGTCCCGTCGCCGCAGCCTCCGCTTCACGGGCAAAAGGAAACGGGGCTTCGGTAGTGTCTCCCGGGAGGGTGCCACACAGCGGTAGTCTGGCCACTGTGGAAGGAGCCCACCGCTTGAGCCACAGAAACACCCGCCAAGGCCCCGGCCCGTCCCCTCCTGGCACCCCAATCCACATCGTACGCCCAAGCCTACAGTGTACGACGCAAGTCCCCCAACTGGCTCTCTGGAACCGCACCAACGGCAGACGTTTCACGGACAAGTCACTTGGCTGACGCTTTGAAGGCTCGTTCGGCCAGAAACTGAGAAATGTGCGTTTAAAATGTGAAATCGCGGCTATCAAAGACCAATTACGCGTGATGAGTGAAGCAAGGTGCTTTGCACACTGCCAATTCAGCGTGCACCATCTTTTAAGCGACCAATGTGTCCGTCAACTCGTCCAGGAAACGTCGGCTCCAAGATTAAAGCTGCAAGTCCTTCCCCAGATGCAGTTAATTCATTACCAGTTGCACAAGTCAAATCCTGAGGGATAAAATAACATCTATGAACAAGCTCTGAAGTTTTATTATATCCTATCATTACACAAGTATGGGAATCTATCAACCATCACCACCAAAGATGCATCTCTAGGCTACTGAGTGTCAACATGATTGTCTATAGAAGCATTTCTTAACATAGGCCTCAGCAAGCCTGCCCAGGTTTTCCAAAGCAAACAACGAAAAGACTGGAGGTAACGAGACAGTGCTCAGAGACAATAGATGGGGGGAAACTCTTTTACCTCTGCATCACGATGGTCTTCGTAGTCCACGAAAGCATAGGCCATTCCTGTGCCTGAAAAATGCAGACAATAGAGCGTTTTGGAAAATGAAATGGAGGAGAATTGCAAAAAAATGTTTTTACATCCATCTGACATTCTGCTGTGTCAATGTAGCAAAACCTAACTTTTTTTCAGCATTTTTTTTTTTTGTGATTATAGGCAGTCAATTTGAAATGCATTCACTGGAAATGGACTTTTACTACAGCAACACACAGAATGTGGTGGGAATGAGCCTTCACTACATCGGTCTCTTATAGTCAAAGCTTGTCTTGCTTGGACAGACCGGAGTACTCAGGACTTGTGCCAATAACCACATACCGGGAGTCCCAAATAGCGGCCAGGATCTTTATAAATCGACCACAAAATTCGGTTTCTTAACCTATCGCACTACGATTTTGTGCAGCGTGGCCCACAGATGGTGCTTTTTTTTGTAAAATTTGCAAAGAGCAAACTTTTTTGAGGAAAAAGTAAAAAAAGAAAAAGGCTCAACTCCTAATGTTTGAAGACCGGTGGCTTCGCTGCATTTCCATAGGAGTTGAGCCTTTTTCTTTCTTTACTTTTTCCTCGAGTAAGTTCGCTCTTTGCAAATTTTACAAAAGAAATGCACCATTTGTGGGCAATGCACCATTTGTGGGCAAAATCGTAGCGCAATAGGTGAAGAAACCGAATTTTGCAGTTGATTTATTTAAAGAGCCTGGCCGCTATTTGGGACACCCGGCAAAATGCCTCGTTTGCCGGAAGGCAAGTTTGCACTTGGTTATACCTCATTTATAAATTCATACTGGTGATTGTTTCTATGGAGAGGGGGGGGGGGGGGGGGGGGCATTCCCCAATGGCCATAGCCTGGTGCAAGGCTACTCGGCAAGGGCTGGCGGCGCTCTTCTACAGTTCTGCAACATGCATTTCACACCATCAAGACCGCCAGTCCTGGCAGCCTTCAAGTGGGAGCTCGTTCTCAGCATGCCCAGTACTCAAATATGGTGTCCAGTCAAAAACCCCTGAAGTATGGGCAACCAAATGCTAATAATGCAAAATTCCTGGTCAATCCTATTACCGAGTGTGATAATCACTGGTGCCAAATTCGAGCATGGTGTTCACAGTGCATGCTTAGAACAAGACTCCACTACAATCATGGTTTGGAAGTGCATTGTTAGCTCGCGCTCAGCAACAAATGAGACAAATATGGCCGCCAGCGAATTCTACCCATGTTCTTGTGCTTTCGGGATTTCAAAAACAAAGTACAAGGTAGAAAAAGAACAAAAATCGTAAGCACGCAGAAAATTAAATTTAAAGCGCCTCCTTTCACGGGTCCGTGCTTCGTATTTAGACATCACTACGGCTAAGAGATCCGCTACGTGTGTTCCTCTCGTTTGACCACACGGTTAAGCTCACTCTCTGAAAATGCTTAGCACGACTACAGCTCAAATACACGTCCCCGAGACGTTCTGAAACCCCACTCCTGAGCACGCCACTCAACCTAAACCATTATTCGTTGAAACGGTAACCGCGCTTTCATATTAATTGAGAACAGCATGAAAATGCGATACGGTCCTCTTCCTCGAGAGAGTAGGAAACTCGAGCAACTTTTAAACCACCTGCAGCCAACAACTGCGCGCCGAATGCTGATGTCAAGGCAGCGGGGGCCGAACATCGAACACCCCCAACAAACAACGCATTAGGCCTAGCAACGTTCTCCCTCCAGCCGCGTCACCGGGAGCCGAGACTCTGCGAAGAACGGCGTCGATACCATGCTTACCATATTTCACGTCGCAGCGCAGTAATCTGCCGTATCGTTCAAACACTTGCTCCACGTCTCTTTCTCTGCACTCAAGAGGGAGACGGCCTATGAACAGTTGCCCACGCCCCGACATTCTTATTATTTTCTGCAGCGACTGCCTCGTTCGCCACGCGACGATTACAATGATTACAATACAAGCAATACAAGCGCAGGCTAAAAACAAAAAAAACAAAAATGACAGTCTGTAGCGATGGCAGCGGCACCAGCGGCACCAAGTGGCACCAACGGACTGCCAACGGTGGGAGGGTGGGGGATCTCTGGGTCCACGAACGCGCAGGCAGGAGTGAGCTGTTCGTGAGATGCCGGTGGCACAAATGCAGCTTTTTCCGCCGGTCGGATTACAACGGACTGCGGAGGACCCTATGAGAATTGAAAGCCAATCCTACGCCGAGTAAAAGTCAAGTAGCATGCCTTTGCAGCGCTGGATTGGTTGCACTGACTCACTGTGATCTATCTTAGATGAAATAGCTATGGTAGGAAAACTAAGCTTACAGAAGAGAAATATATGATCCCCCCAAAACTGTCGTTCAGTCATCTTAAAGAAACTACAGCGCCAAAACGGTAGACTTCTGCAACATTTATAATAAAAAAAATCAAATATTTGATAACAAAACTAAAAAAAATATACAATATTTAAATTGCTTGCGTTTATTTTTAGTTTGATTAATTATCCAAGTTGTGTGTACACCCATTGTGCATGTTTTTTGGGTGTTCACAGTCATAGAGTTATTATAATGTACGCTAGAGGCAACTAGAGGTTCAAGTGGCGCTAGTGTGCTGACGCAAATGAAGCAGACAGCAACCAGTCGAAAATTGACTATTTCCGTGGGATAAAGTGAGTGCATTTTCTCCCTGCGCTCAATCATAAGAGAAAATATCCCAAATAATTCGTACGTACTAGGTAGCTTGGAACATTTCTCAGTCAGGCCGACGAAATAATTGGTCAATTACAGCGTTTTTCTTTCAAATTCATCGCATTAAAAACGGTGCGAAAACGGCTTCGTACGTGTATTTATGTGCACTGCCGGAGCTGTTAGCGCGAACATAGAGTTATTGAAGCAGACAGCAACCAGTCGAAAATTGACTTCCGGTAATGCATTTCTATGGGAAAAAGTGAGTGCATTTTCTCCCTGCGCTCGATCATAAGAGCAAATATCCCGAAGAATTCGTACGTACTAGGTAGCTTGGAACATTTCTCAGTCAGGCCGATGAAAGAATTGGTCAGTTACGGCGTTTTTCTTTCGAATTCATCGCATTAAAAAAGGTGCTAAAACGGCTTCGTAAGTGTATATTTATGTGCACTGTCGGACACTATTAGCGCGAACGCGGCGTCGGCGATTTCCTGCATGGGGGATATACATGCCAAACGAACGAAGAACATCTGGAAAATCAAGAGCGGCAACAAGAACTACGCAGTAACACTGAATCAGTAACTCGCAGTGCATGTACGGTCAAAATTAATTGAAGGCCACGTAATCTATTCCGATTTTAAATAAGTAAGTACCGTTTTATTCTTTCTGCCCTGAGCGAAGCTATTTGTTAAAACAGAAGTTCGGGCGAGTTGGTAGTTCATGACGCACGAGGACACAGCGCACCCGTATCAAACACTAGGACAACGTTCACAGTCACACCAAAAGAAAGAAAGGGACACTTACACAGCGCTGACTTCAACTCTTTGTATATTCCCGCCTTTTGCTCTTCTTTCACGTCTAATGCAGAACCTAGGCCTCATCTTTTTCTTCCTTTGCTGAAGGTTCACTGTAAAAATTCTAAGCTAGAAATTGAAAAATTAAAAAATTACTGTAGATCAATGATGCAAAGCTAAGTAATCCAGCTCTTTTTGTGACAGCGCTATAGATGGATTGCTAATACACCTGCCGTTTTGCCTGGCAATGTTCTCCGCTTCTATTATTTCCCTTGTGAGCTGGTCTCGGCTCCTTGCCAACACCACACACTTGTCAAGTTCCGCTGTGCACCCACAGTCCCGAATGTGTATGCCAACATGTCCGCTCCGAACAAGCTCTACAGCCTGTGCAAGAGGGTAAACACTCCTTCAAGAACACCGACGTCCTGCACAACGAATCACAGAAATAAGTTCGTTCGATGTACTGAAAATGTGGTCTACTCCTTCCCCCTGTCCTGTGGAAGAACATAGGACAGACGGGAAGGTGTTTAAACGACCGCCTTAGAGAGCACAACTTGGCCACCATCAACAAGAACTCTGGACATGTTGGCATACACATTCGGGACTGGTGCACAACGGAACTTGACAAGTGTACATGTGGTGTTGGCAAGGAGCCGAGACCAGCTCACAAGGGAAATAATAGAAGCGGAGAACATTGCCAGGCAAAACGGCAGGTGTAAATTAGCAATCCATCTATAGCGCTGTCACAAAAAGAGCTGGATTATACTTAGCTTTGCATCATTGATCTACAGTAATTTTTTAATTTTTCAATTTCTAGCTTAGAATTTTTACAGTTAACCTTCAGCAAAGGAAGAAAAAGATGAGGCCTTGGTTATGCATTAGACGCGAAAGAAGAGAAAAAGGCGGGAATATACAAAGAGTTAAAGTCAGCGCTGTGTAAGTGTCCCTTTCTTTCTTTCGGTGTGACTGTGAACGCCCTAGCAAAAATTCCGATAGAGATTTGTATCGGACCAATAGAGATTTCTATAGGTCCGATAGGAATTTCTATTGGTCCCATAGGAATCTGTATCGGTCCCATAGGAATCTGTATCGGTCCCATAGGAATGTTCTATTGGTCCCATAGGAGTGTGTATCGGTCCCATAGGAGTGTGTATCGGTCCCATAGGAGTGTGTATCGGTCCCATAGGAGTATGTATCGGTCCCATAGGAGTGTGTATCGGTCCCATAGGAGTGTGTATCGGTCCCATAGGAGTGTGTATCGGTCCCATAGGAGTGTGTATCGGTCCCATAGGAGTGTGTACCGGTCCCATAGGATTGCCTATCGGGCCTATAGGAATTTCTATCGGTCCAATGGGCATTCCAATTGGTCCCATAGGAACTTAGACTGGTCCCATAGGGACTTTATCGGACCATTAGGAATCTTTATCAGTCAAACGAAAAGTTTTGTCGGCCAAATAGGAATGCCTCCTTGACTAGTGGAAACCTCGAATCATTCAATAGGAATGTCTAAACCAATTGTGCATGTCTATTTGAGCAATAGGAATCAATTAGACATATGTCTGTCAGAATAGTTTGTGTCAGAAATACACCGGCCCATTTGATGCATGTGTTATGTAACCTGGGCTGTGTGATGCAAATATCTATTCCACGTCCCACGGATGTGTCCACACTAGAACAACATGTATAAAAGTACATTAGTCAAGTTAATTATGCGACAATGTTGCGCTTTTTTTCTCTCAATATTTTCGAATGGCAAAAAATGGTTTAAGCCCAGGTTACATAACACACCATCGTTGTACATCAATGGGTTATAAAAATTCATATAGTTTTGTAGCTCTAAATTAATGCTAGAATAAGAGGCTCGCATACAGTCACAATTTAGAGGATAATTGCAGATTGAAATGCTTGCTTTTCTGAATGAATTTAAGGGCAATATTCTAAATAAAACTTGGGAGCCTGGTGCGTTAAAATAATTTACTAATAAAATACTGTAAGGAGAGTGTAAATAAAAGTAATCTGCACGAAAAATGAAGAAAATATCTTGATGGGTTGAAACAAGAAATCTACTTCCTACTCCATTTCACCCGAAACAAATGGAAAGTCGGTACTAGTCATGATTTACATATTTGTTTCCTGTGCTTATAGCAATAGTTGTATTCACCCTCTTTTATTCCTAAGTTTGTAAAAACATTTTTACGGCACCCCTCTATCGCGATTCGGTCAGTTTCGGTTTCGATTTTGTAAGGAGCTCGTATTGTTGAAAAACAGCACGGCTGGGACGAGTACAAAAAGACGAAGAGAACACAGGACAAGCGTTGTCCTGTGTTCTCTTCGTCTTTTTGTCCACGTCCCGGTCGCGCTGTCTCTCAACATGAATTCTCACCAACTTGCCCAGTTATCTATCCATATCGAGCTCGTACTAGTTACAGAACCCCATCGCTAGCGACAGCCGACTTTTTTTTTTTTCCCCGACATTGTTTTGTCGTGTGTCGGGTGCGTTTCTGTCGCGGGATGCTTTTAGACATGGAAATGTGCTAATTTATTCAAGTTTATTTATCTGTGAAGTTTCCTCTTACGTTGATTATGTTCGAGAAGAGCGTGGAAGACCCAGGACGCGACAGTCCAGCGAGCAACTCAACACAGTTGGTAAGCATGCTTCTTTTGGTCTTTGTTTGCATTGTAGACTCGTGGAAGTTATGAACATTAGGGAGTTATAGAAAAACGTCCGCAACCTCAAAGCTACTGCGAATGCGCAGACCCAAAAGGAGCATTGGGGCTTGGGCTTTGGGGCCCGTTATTTCTCGGAAATAGCGTGGGTACCGCAAATGGCGGCGCCCACGACATCTCCGTTGATCGCGTCTTCGACGCCCGCCGCCCGCTCGGGACTGCGTGAGTCGCACTTAGCGACCGCGACCGCGGTTGGTATAGTCAAAGCGTATTGAAAATGCCACATTCCGCTGGATTCAGAGCTCAAAGCTATCAAAGCGCGTGTACTTACGATCGCGGCAGAAATGTAAACATGCCGGGGTAGTGGTTCGTCGTGGCCTCGGAAGTACAACAGAGCAGCTTGGCAGTGACAGAGGCATACGGCATTGAGTATAAAACAACTATAAAAATGTTATTCCAGACGAAAAGCTTGTTTAATTTTAAAGATATAACATTCTAACTTCATAATAAAAGCTATCGCAACATCTTGGTGGCGCTAGAAGTGCGAGATGCTTGCGTTTTGAGTCCCCGGCAGAGAAACGCTTTTGCCGTCCGTATCGCGAGATAAAGTAGCGCCCGTTATTCTAAAACTCCCTATTTTCTCGGCACACTTTTGCTTGTTAAGCTAATTTTTTTTAACTAGTTCTCTGCTTGCTTTACCTGTTCTTATGTTTGGAACTGTGCTTGGAAAGTGTAGCTTATGTCAACAGAGCACACTTATTGAATTCCTTAATGCTACCTTCAATCCGTTCCTTTAGAAAATGTTTTACTGGTCTAGCAGTGGACTGATGTGGCCCCACTATAAATTGATTACATTGATCATACTTAATTTCATTTAAGAAGTTACACTTCCATAGTATTCGGTTCATGCAGAGCCACTATGCCTTTGCAGTCAAAATGATTCAAAAGGATAGCCATCTTTTGAAACACGTGACAGCATGCGACTAGTTTTGAAGTTCTGGAAGTGGACTGGATGGTACTGTTAAGGCAAACAGGGCAAACTTCGATCCCCTGACCTTCCCGAATCGATCTGGGTTTACATACCTATGTATATGTTGTCCTAACTAAATGAACCGTTGTTAGGAATCCCACAAACATAAAGCTGATATCAATTTGACATTATTTAATTTCAAGGTTCTTCAGAAGGTTGACGCTTGATAAGTTTTGAAGGCAGTTAGGCTCATGATGAAGACAGAAAACGATGGAAATCCAGCCTCTTAATTTTATTTTCTTCGGTCTGAAATTTTCAGCATGCTCCAGTCATCTACCTCATCGCTTTAGCCTTAATCACTTTCTGTGGTGACATCATCCTCCACCTTTGCCATGCCGCCGATTAACTCTTTTTGTTTGTTCTGCTGCTCATTTCAGGATTTCAAGCAAGAAGTGTGCCATTATGCTCTGGCACATTCAAGACTCAGTTTGTGACAGTGTTCAGCATCCAGATGCCTTCATAACAGGAGCAAGTGCACCCCAAGACCCTTTTTTGCATAATAAAATGTATAAAGGGACCACCATACCCTGTGTGCTCATGCAGATGGCCTATATGGCAATACACCAATAGGCCAATACACCAATAGGCCGATACACCAATAGGCCCATACACCAATAGGCCGATACACCTATAGGCCCATACACCTATAGGCCCATACACCAATAGGCCCATACACCTATAGGCCCATACACCTATAGGCCGATACACCTATATGCCCATACACCTATATGCCCATAGGTGTCAATAAACCGATAGGCTATGGGAATTCTCTATGGGAATTTTTGCTAGGGCGTCGTCCTAGTGTTTGATACGGGTGCGCTGTGTCCTCGTGCGAAGCTGTTTGTTCCACGTTCAAAATATCACCCGCGCGCTCGATATCTTTGAGAACAAGTGCGCGATAAAAGCCCGGCAGAGAAAACAATACAAAGAGACACTTTTCATAGCCCACATACTTTATTCTTTATTTGAATGTTATTATCCGCTCATGCACGACGGGGTCATTTTCATATAGTGACAGGACTGGCATATTAGCAACATATAAGCGTCACCGGAATGTTGGCGAGCCTTGAACACACTATATTCCTTTCGATTGTAATTTTGCTTTGAATCGTCGCTTGTTTTTACACACCTGCTGCGGAACACACGTTTGGGACTGAAATGTAGCGAAGTTAAACATCGTTCACTGATGAAGAAAAATGCGCTAACTAAAGCAATTACACTTTTACATTGTTAATCAAGATACATACTATTCGGTACGACCCAAATAACCAACGTGTTCCGTGTTATTTTTCCGGCGAAGAGACAAAATGCACGCGCGTTTTCCCATAGGAATGCACAGGAGCACCGCAAAAGTAGACTGGTTGCTGTCTGCTGCAGTAACACAACTACCTTGCATGTACGATCAAAATAAATTGAAGACCACGTAATCTATTCCGATTGTAAATAAGTAAGTACCCCTAATATTTTTTCTGCTCTGAGCGAAGATGTTTGTTCTGCGTTCAAAATATCCCCCGCACGCTCGAAATCTTTGAGAACAAGTGCCCGATAAAAGCTGCCCGGCGGAGACACCTTTCTTAGCCCACGTACTTTATTCTTTACGAGTTTCAAGCTGAAATCCACTACTATTTCCTGGGGTGGTGTGGCAACACTGCACGCCGTTCGCGTGGTTCGCGTACGGTCAAGGATCGGGGAGCGTACGGTGTTCCTTTTCTTGCTGGAAACTTCGGCCCTTCAACCGTTGTTCAACCGCGTCGGCCGCTGTAACAATTATGTTGGTTAGTTCGTCGCTCGCCAGACCGTGCCGTGTCTGAACCACAGTCTGAACCGTGCAGGAAGCTTCCTTCGCTTCGCCCTCGTCGACATGAGCGGGGGTGTGCGGTGCGTGCGCAGCATCAGCAGCATCTTCCGGCCGGGCCATTTCAAACACAAGGTGGCCGTGGTGACTGGGGGAGCGACAGGAATCGGAAAGGCCGTGGCGGAGGAGCTCCTTCATCTGGGTATTCGGACGTTCCTTCCCACCTCACCCCGAACATAAAGTTGGGGCCGAAATGCGCTCCGCATAAACGTGCGCGCAACATCAGCGGTTCCGCTTCGCGTAGATTTGGACCAAACCGAATGCTACAAACGCGAGGCCGAAGCCACGGGAGGCGCCAGTGCAGCGCTCGCGCACTGGAATCAATTGCTAAGAGCTCGTGCTTTGTACCCTTGCCCGTGCTCTGTACTTGGGGACAACTTGGCAATAAAGCCAAAGCTGCTACGGATATCCCTGCGCTCGCTCACAACTGTGCTCGCGCGGTCTTAACTTTTTTTAGGTGCGAAGCTCCTTAGGGGCTAGCCATGTCCGTCCGCCGTCCGCCGTAGGCCGGCGTGGGTGCTCGTGCTTCTGCTCGTGAGATCACGAGCACGTGAGCACATGCTCACGTGCTCGTGTAGGGTAAAAAAAAAAAAAATTGGAAAAAAAAAGATGAAAACAATTATGAAAGAAGAAAAAAAAAAAAAGAGTAGGGGGTTCTGAGATGCCATCCCATCTGCCTGCTTAAAAAAAGAAAAAGAAGAAAACCACACATTCTCCTACTGACATGAATGAAAAGGCTCGGCATGCTGCGGCTCGGCGTCTACGCAGACAAGCACCACCAGAGCTTCGCCCCAAGCAACATCATTCACCACGTGGAGATGCGGTCAATTGTTTTGAAAATGCCAGAAAAAGATGTCTCCACCGTATTGTGGACAAAGGGAATCACCACATACCTCATAGAACCATGGATAAACAAGAGCACGTTTCCCCTAAATTCAGTCTGGGTCTCCAGGCAAATAGGAAAGTCTACAACAATAATTCCTATGTGAAGGAGACTGCAGTCACCAGTGGCGTAAACACCCCCCCCCCCCCCCCCTTGCCTTACGCCTAGCCAAAGCGGATGCTACGAGCTGTCGGAGCTGGTCCAAGGCTGTTTGAGCGTTACGTGACCTTGGGTGTAGTGACGTGCAGAGAGCGCATCACGTGCCACATTCACAGAGCTGGAATGGCTCATAGCGTCCGCTGCGGTAGGACGCTATGGAATGGCTCATAGCATCCGCTGCGGTAGGAAATGGAGTAAACATTTCATAAAACTTGTGTGGGGGCAGCAAAGACGAGGACGAAGGGAGGACAGGACACAAGAGGTGCAACTTCCAACCGATTTTTATTCAAACTTGTTCCGGTATCTGTAATCAACCCTCGTCACAAAACAGCACAAAACAACCGTCGCAGAGCATGCGCAGGGTAAAGCATTACTTCGCTCTCAGGAAAGGAATGCTCCTTTTCACATAGCTATATCGAAAACAAAGCCTCGCACATATCACCCAAGTAACCAATCAGTTGGGCGATACGTTTGTCGCTATGCGTTCAGTAGCGCTATCTCAGGAGATCGCTTTCCCGAGGGCGAGATAATGCTGTACCCTGTGCATGCTCTGTGACGGTTGTTTTGTGACAAAGGGTTGATTTCAAATAGCGGAACAAGTTTCAATAAAAATCAGAAGTTTTGCCTTGTTTGTGTCCTGTCCTCCCTTCGTCCTCGCCTTTGCTGCCCACACAGAAGTTTTATGAAATGACCAACCAACCAACTAGCCACAGGGAAATCCGCACCACACCTGAGCAACTCGGACAGTTGCCCATGACACTTGGACATAGCTCTTGTGTTCAGTGCTTATTCAGACATACATGTTGTTTTCAGTATTTGCGCTCTGCTCCAAAGACATTCCAGGAGCTGTGGTTTAAGTAATTGATTTCCAAGTTCTTCCCTGAAATTTGCCGTGATGCTTGTTCCAACTACTGATAGCTTGCATGCGACGTCATTTGGCACTGTACCAGCCGTCCTTTATCCGTACCATGCTCACGTGCCCGTACCTTCTGCAGCATACATTTGGCACTATCGAATCTTCCTCTCGGCAAGCCGAGAAGAATAAATGGCGGCGGTTAACGAATTTAATGATGCCAAATGTGTGCTGCCGAAGATACGGGCACGGGAGCATGGTACATAGCAATGACGGCTGATGTGACGTCAATGCAAGCCATATATATGATCATTGGACTGGATAATGTAGAAAAGCCTCCAGTTACGGTATATTTTACTTGTACCGGGTGAAACAAGGAGACGGCAGGCTCTTTAAATCGACCGGAAAATTCGGTTTCTTAACCTATAGCGCTACGACTTTGTGCAGCGTTGACCACAGATGGTGCATTTTTTTTGTAAAATTTGCAAAGAACGAACTTACCTGAGGAAAAAGTAAAAAAAGAAAAAGGCTTAGCTCCTATGGAAACGCAGCGACGCCACAGGTCTTCAAACAACACGGCGCAGTTTCGCACGGGAGACAAGAGATGGCGCAAGCGGTCGCGACGCCAACTGCCGCCAACGAACAAGCAGACGACGCCGAGAGCCGGCCCTTTAGCAGACAAGGAACTGCAGTTGCTTGTTGTTACGGCGCCTGTTTTTGTTTCTGCGACTGTCGCCGCCTGCGGAACGCGCGCCGCTTTTGAGTCGAAAAGATTGTCTGCTAAAGACGCTGGCTCTCGGCGCCGTATGCTCGTTCGTTGGCGGCAGTTGGCATCGTGACCGCTTGCGCCATCTTTTGTCTCCCGTGCGAAACGGTGCCGTGTTGTTTGAAGACCTGTGGCGTCGCTGCGTTTCCATAGGAGCTAAGCCTTTTTCTTTTTTTACTTTTTCCTCAGGTAAGTTCGTTCTTTGCAAATTTTACAAAAAAAATGCACCATCTGTGGTCAACGCTGCACAAAGTCGTAGCGCTATAGGTTAAGAAACCGAATTTTCCGGTCGATTTAAAGAGCCTGCCGTCTCCTTGTTTCACCCTGTACTTTACTGCACGTTGGCTCACCTCTGGCTACATGCTGTATTATCACATTAAATCATAGCTGCTCCACATCAGTATCTGCACCTTGTCGGTCACATATGCTTTTCTGCAGATGGTTGTAATTTCAAGTCATACATATGCAGGCACATACTTAAGACACAAGCAATGTTCCAACCCAGGTTGCAGCGTCACAATAGCCTCCAGGAACGAAGAGAACCTGAGGGGTGCGGCCAATGAGCTTCAGAGCCGATTGACGGACCAGGAGGGATGCCCTCGCATCTTGTACACACCCTGTAACATCCGCAGTGAGGAACAGGTGGGTGAGCAATGGTTACCCTCTCAGACTGGCGAGGCTCTATTCAAAGCAAGACTTGTACGAGCATCACCGGGGTTGCGTTCACGGCTGGGCTAGTTGTAGACCATTGTAAATAAGTTGACAATACTCTGTTTCATACTGAATATAAAACACTGTTAAAGCTACTGGCACGAGCGCATGGCTTCAATCTACAGTTGTGATTGCGCGACAATGTGTGCAAATGATCTGCAAGATTAAAACTCAAGCTCGCACCAGCAGCTTTGACAGCATAGTACACTACGTATGAGACAGGGTATAGGCTACATCCGAGCCTTTGCTTTTTAATCTGCAGAGGAAAGAAAGTCATGGTTCATGCCTCACAAACTGGGGAGCTGAAAGAAGGGAAAGCTGAAATCTCTGCTTTGTGCGTGTTATTTTTATTACAACTTGGCATCTATACTGCAGTTTTCATGAAAAGAGGAATAATGTGAAGAACTGTAATGAGAAGAACTTTCCTGGAGACAAAATAAAAAATGGTTTCATATCAGCGTCTTCAGAAAAATGAAGCTCTTCACAAACTTTCTCCAACAAATCACAATCTGAGTAGTCTACAATTATCAACAAAAATAGTTAGAATCCTCATAGAAGCAAGTTGCGAGACTGATTTGACATGTCAACGAAGAATTGGGAAAAAGAACAGTGAACATAAACGTCTCCAACTGAATAAGACCACTATCCTTTGCATCATCTACTTAGCTAAGGATCAAGATTGCAACAAATGCCACAGTTATGTTCAGCTCTCCTTCGCTGGTGCAACGGTCCCATTCATTATTCTGCAAACGCCTGCATGTGGGTGCAAGGGATCGTCCAGGGAAGCCAGCACCATTAGGAATAATTATGAAAACCATTTCAACCCCGAAATTGGGATGAGGAGTTGATGTCAAATTATGCCGCACCAGAATACCCTCCACCCCCAATTAACGCAGATTGAATACAAGACATGGTCAACACAGTCCCGCGTTTATTTCCGCTGGGTTTGCCAGGTGAAGAACCTAATCAGCAGGACTCTGGAGAGCCATGGCCGCCTCGACTTCCTGGTCAACAACGGGGGTGGCCAGTTTTTATCGAAGGCAGACGGCATCTCGTTAAAGGGATGGAACGCCGTGGTCGAGACCAACCTCACTGGAACCTTTCTTGCTTGCAAAGAAGGTGGGTGCAAGCGGTCTGCCCTGTCGAGAGCACCCCAAAAAAAGCCGGAGAGACTCCTTTACGAGAGCTCTCCGTTGTACGTGTTTCTCGACAAAATAGTGGCTGCAGTGCCCTTCTAGAAATGTCTGCCATGCTCCATCTCAGTACCTGAACTGTGGTAGTGATGTAAAGGCCATGAGCCCATTTCTTTTGTGTGGTACACACCTTTGTTTGCCCAAGCACTCCTCGTGTGACCTTAAACCTGTAGCCTTTGCCGCACTACACGTTAACCGTTTGAGGTAGGGTGACCATAAAGATGTGCTTGACATAAACATAAACGCGCACATTTTTCCGAAGTACTTCCTTGAGAGCACAAGTGCTTTTCTTTCCCATTTTTTAACAATGAGGAAGC
Organism: Ixodes persulcatus; assembly: GCA_013358835.2. Taxonomy (NCBI): domain Eukaryota; kingdom Metazoa; phylum Arthropoda; class Arachnida; order Ixodida; family Ixodidae; genus Ixodes; species Ixodes persulcatus. Next base: position 417,717 of record JABSTQ010001999.1, read on the forward strand.
AATGTTGCCATCCAAAGCACGGCACATTTAGTAATATAGAAGAGGCACACACATTTATGCGAACAAATTGTATTAGCAGGTGCAACTACAGTACGTTTCATAGTAGGTTTATTTTTATAACATTCTGCAACGAGTAAATTTCTTTCGATTTTCTTCTATTCCCTTAGTAGTGATTTCGCAACTACTATGCATGTTCCCACGAAAACGGGACACTAGGCTTCGTTAGACCAAAAGGACGGGACGGCAGAAAAGAACCTCTAAAATGGGACCGTCCCGGCCAAAACGGGACGTCTGGTCACCCTACTTCTAGGACTGTGCGCCGAGCTCTGGTTGGAACAATTAGTGGGTACAGCTAAAGCTAGCTGCCTTTGTTTTCCCTGCACTCGTCGAACGCGTTAAAATTCTGAACGCAGGGGTCCGGTGTTTGGCTCTCTCATTCGAATGCGTTCGACGAGTGCGGTGGAGCTCTGGGTCTACCCACTAATCATTCGAATCAAAGCTCGGCGTTCCCGCACTCTTTCGTCCCCTCCTCTCCTTCACTTTCTCGGTACATAGAAAATCTAGGCTATGTATGGCTTTGTTTAGTGGTCTATATAAGCTATGACCACGAGCCTCACCTCTGCCACTTCTGCCACTGGAGAAAAAGCTTCTTAGGAGCCTATGGCTTCAGCCTTCCGAGGAATGCAGATAAATGGCACATATATTTGAGGGGATCGAGGAGTCCAATACGGCTAGCAGGTTCGTCCGCTTCTCGCACAAAAGGTTACGGCGACGTCCCACTGCCGAGCTCCGACTGGAGTGTTCCTCCGGACAGGTGCCAGCGGGCTGTGCCACTGCTGCAGTGGGCAAACGAAAGCCCTGGCGTCTGCCAGTTGTAGAAATGGCAGCCGCGTATTTTCTGCAATAATCGGAAATCCACCGGTTCTTTGAAAACGAGGTGTGCCTTCGAGAAAGGGAAGAGGGAATTCCTCGAAGGCTACGTCATTTTCGTCGTCTGATGATCACCTGAGGCACTACAATAAATGGAGAGGTCGTGGCCAAGATGTTTTTTTACCCGCTAAAGAGAATTCCTTCTACTGAGACACCACTTAGTCACATATGTGATCACTTCTTCGCACCTTGTTCTGCGCCATCTCTGCCGTGCATGGAGAGCGATGTCATGGTCGACTGGCTCGCCGTACAAGGTTCTTGGCAATCCTGTCCAAACAGGACAGTTCAAGAATGCGTGAAGCGAGACTTCTCTTCCATATAAAGTGTAACAATCCGCTTCTGTCCGTTTTGTTTTTTGTTTTTTGCCAGGGGAAAACTTTTGTCGAAGTCCGCTTAACCGAGGCCGAGAGCATGCTCATCACGTGGGTCTGGACAGCCATTCACTCGCTCTGTTGGCTGTCAGTCAATCGCTCAAGGCGATTTGACTGACAGCCAACACAGCGGAAATGGGAAAGGGAAGCGAGGGTGCGGCAGGAGGCAAGCCACGACGTTTGCCTGGTGGTGTCCAAACAGAAACCGAGCTGCCGGATGTCAAGTTCCACTTCACATGGCGGAGAAGTGTCGCCTCATGCGTTCTTAAGTGCCCTGTTTGGACACCCCTTTAGAGGTTCGCTACGAGTGTTGCGCGTGGCTTCCTTGACCCGTGGTGTCATGCACATCACCGTGCTCTTTACATGTTCTCCACTTACTTGATGAGCACCTTTAGTGTTAAGGCTTGTTAGACAGGAAAACAGCTGGCTAGGTGTGGCTAGCTTCAAAAAATGATGCGGCACATTCGATTAAGAATTTTCGTCACAGCTCCCCGAGAGATGGTCGATCGCATAGATAACGGGGTTGCAAGACACCGTATCATTCTTTGTCGTGTTCAGTTCTGTGACTTTGCAAAAGCAAGTAGACTAGTCGAGGTTGTGCCGCTATCTAGTTGCCTGCCGATTCTTCTGGCGCATGTTGCAACCAGCTTACAGCCAGTGGATGGAAGAGCATGGGGGATCGATTGTCAACATCATCATGGAGAATGTGCGTGGCTATCCCATGGCAGCGTGAGTGGTCGTCCCTTTTTTTTGGCAACGCGAGACGAAGCTGAAGCAACAGTCCCCTCGCAGACATTCGGGAGCTGCGCGAGCCGGTGTGGAGAACCTGACGCGTTCCCTGGCCGTTGAGTGGGCAGAAAGTGGAGTTCGGGTCAATGCGGTTGCTCCGGTGAGTGCTGTCCACGTCGGCACTTTGGGGATTCCACCAATGTACTTTCTTTGTTTCTGCAGGGCACCATCTACTCAACTACGGCGGCCAAAAACTATGCAGTCAATATTTTTGATCTTGTGCGGACGCGCCTCGCTGCCAAAAGGACGGGCACACCGCAAGAGGTCTGTTTTCGGTTTGCACGAATGTTCGGTCTCGAGCTAATAGTACTATTTTAAAACCCAGATAGTGTAGGATGGAATTGAGTAGCCAAATGAAAAAAGGTGGTAAAACTGAGCAAGCAAAGTATTTTTGCCTTTGTTTGAAAGGTAGCGCGTTCGCTTTGGCAATCTGCCCCTGGGGCAAGTGTGGTGGCCCCTCAGTACTTCAAAATAATTGAACATTGATGTTGGGCAGAAAGAGAATACCGAAAGTTTTTTAAGCAGATGGTGTTTGCACTGAACCCTGCCTCTGTGGTCGTCTAATAACATGACTGGAGGCATTAAATCACGCGCTCAGGTGTCTTCTGCCGTCTGCTTCCTGCTGTCGCCGGGTGCGTCCTACGTGTCTGGCACAACGCTCTTTGTGGATGCAGCCGGCAGACTGCACCCCGGACTCATGTTCGAAGTTCCAGGTAAGCCCTAGAAACCATGAGAACATGTACCACACGTTGCAGGGCAGCCAGTGCAGGTGGCAATGACTGCTGTCAAGTAGCTTGCCTGCATGGCTCGACAATAATCTTAAGGCCCATTCACACGATGCATTTTTCTCGCGCATCTAGTGTCGCGAAATGTAGTTTCGCGAAATGGTTGCGCTGTCTGAACGAGCCCGAAAAGGATCTAAAAAAAGTTGCGCGCACACCTCGCTTCTGGAGCGAGCTTTTGCTGAAACTTTGCCGAGTCCTGTCAATCACTCTGAGGGCGCCGCCAATGGCCGCTGAGAAACGCTCTCACGTGGCCTTTGAGGGGGGAGCGAGCTGTTTGAGAAGACCACTTCACTGCCGGTGTTGTAGCCGAGCCAAAACCGAAAAAACCGAAACCACGAACGATGGATACTGCCGGCGCTTTCGCAAGCACGTCAAGCACCACTGAAGGAAAAGTGAGTAGCAAATCGGGAAAAAATCCAGCGATGGACGAAGACAATTAGCGGGAGTTGGCGAGATTAGAATAGTGCTCATAGCGTTGTTGTCGCGACAATACCGCTGGATAAGAGACCATAGAGTAAACTGAAACCAAGTTTGCTTTGTTTACAAGCGAACGTGAAACCATATGCGCTCTCTGAAACAGTTGGCACAGTAAAATCGGGGCAGACATGGGCGCCGAGAAGTAACCAGATTGGGCACGTAGCGTTTCTATGAATACCATGTGCATTGATAGGAGCTTTGGCAATGAATTGGCTGCGTACGGGCTCGGCGCCGGCACATGTCCTGCACGTACAGGTTGCCGCCTCAATCGGCTTTGCGCACATGCGAGATCGCTCCAAGTAGTGCAGTATGTGAGAAAAAAAAAATTAAAGTGAATTGAATGAATGAATGAATTTGGGGTTTTTTGGCGCAGCAGCAACTCGGGCCATAGTGCGCCAATGAATTGACTGCATAAAATGCGCAAAGCAGGTCCCCAGATAAATAGCGATCTGATTCGGAGCGCCACATTATGGTCAACACCGAAACTATTTTCGCGAGTCTAAACGTCATCGTTGTTGCACGTGAAGCGGTACGTGTGAACGAGCACATTTCGCGAAACTTGAGTGTCGCGAAACTGTTGCGCGCCTAAAAGATGCATCGTGTGAACAGACCTTTAGTGCACGGATCATGGCTACGTTTGGTTTTAGGGGTGAAGCTCCTTAGGGGCTAGCCATGTCCGTCCGCCGTCCGCCGTAGGCCCGGCGTCGGGTGCTCGTGCTCCTGCTCGTGAGATCACGTGCTCACGAGCACGTGAGCACATGCTCACGTGCTCGTGTAGGGCAAAAAAGAAATTGGAAAAAAAAAGATGAAAAAAATTATGAAAAAAGAAAAAGAAGAAAAAAAAAGAGTAGGGGGTTCTGAGATGCCATCCCATCTGTCTGCTTAAAAAAAGAAAAAGAAAACCACACATTCTCCTACTGACATGAATGAAAAGGCTCGGCATGCTGCGGCTCGGCGTCTACGCTGACAAGCACCACCAGAGCTTCGCCCCAAGCAACATCATTCACCACGTGGAGATGCGGTCAATTTTTGGTGCGTCAACCTTCTGTATTTCACCAGTTTAAAGGCAGATGTATCGCTGCATTGTCATTTTGGTGCTTCGTCAAGCTGCACTTGCTGCAGCTTTTTTCCCAATCTCGTAGAAAAACAAAAAAAAATTGATCCATTGTTTGAACAGAGCTAATAGTGAAGTGTCATGAAAACGGGCTTGCTTGCTTGGTGACTTAACGAAGACAATACTGCTTGTGGTACCTGTTGTGGCAACGCTGAATGCAATCAGAATGTACCTCGCGCGAGGAAAGCATGCCGTGCATGCACACTACTGCGCAAACTGTACTCTGCCCCACAAGTTGTCTTCCATTGAAGTTGGTAGAAATCACACATCGAGGAAACTGACAGAAAAAAAGTGCCGGCAGACACAAACTTTGTGCCTCTGTCTTTTTTCTGTTACTTCCTTCAATGTGATGTTTTCAGTGCTAACAAATGTACGAGCGTGAGCCTGTGGCTTTCGAAAGCACCTTTCCCGTGGGATTGTCTGTACACACGACGCATTCTTCAGAACATCGACATATTCACACCTAAATGCTTTTGTTAGCACAAAGGGCAACTTGTGAGATGGCCTTATCTGATCTGCATAGTAGAGAGACAAAAAGTCGGAAGTCATATGGGAGGTACTTTTTGCTCTAGCAACGAGTGTCCTGATACCTTGCTATGCATTACATTCTTGTGTACAGAGCACAACCGGTGGCCAGAACATGACAGCTGCATCGACAATGAAGCCAAAGAGCTGCCCTAGAAGACTTTCTCCTAGCTCTACACATGAGGCTCAGCCTGATGAAAAACAAGAATACCAGTTGGATGGATGGGTGCTGATGGCTGTACCCTTTATAACAAGCTGTAGCTTGCGCCACCAAGCCTAGGAAAAAAAAAAAAAAAAAAAAAAAGATTTCTTTTTTTACTTGTTTGGGCAAAACTGTTTCCCCTCTGCATTTTTGTAACTATCAGCGGCAGTGTGGTAGCCCATCTAGACCTCTAGAGTGCAGCAGATGACGTTCCTTGGCTGCTTGCCAACGTCTTCAGACGGGTCGCCCAACTTGTTCCTGTGACAAGTTGGTGGACTGCTCACATAAATGAGCCTGTATACCTAACAATAGTTAGGCTGCATGCTAATGAACAATGAATTCCTTCAAGCAACGATTGGCAGCAACCAATTACTTTCCTTTTACAACCTCAAATATAATGTGCTGCATTAAACAAAAAAAACATTCTTGCCATTAAAAAAACACCGACACCTTCCAATTTTTAAAATAATTTTGTTTTTGTTTTGCCAGGCAATTTAATATGGTGTCAAGAGATTGCCCAATAAATATTTTGCTGCAGAGTCACCTATATTTTTAATAAAGCCAAAAATGAAAGAGGTTTACAATTCTTTGTAATGCCAAATTAGAGTGCAGCTCTTGAGGAGGAGAGGGTATGCTTTCTCTTGCTCCCCTCCCATGTAGCAAGAAATTTAGTGGAAATTTCCCCACTAAATTTAGCAAAAAGCTGAATTGGTGTAGAGGTCACGTGACGTCTATTTCCCCGCTAAATTTAGCATGGATAGTTTTCAGCTACATTTAGCAGGTAAAAAGTTTCCACTAAATTTAGTGGGAAAATGTCCCCGCTAAATTTAGTGGATGAATTTCCCTGTTAAATTCAGCAGAAAAACTTTCCCGGGTTGAGTGGCATCACATGTGACGTCACGAGGGTAAAATTGTTTTGCTAAATTTGGTGGGAAATTTTTCCGCTCACTTTAGCGGGGAAATTTAGCGAAAAAAGTTTCCCGCCAAATTTAGCGAGTAAAATTTTACCCTCGTGACGTCATTACGGGAAACGTCCCATAATGCAACGCATGGTTACGCCGCCGACGGCGGCGATGCCGCTTAACTCGGAAACGGGTGCCTAAGAGCTGCGCTCTAAAATCTTTACTGCTTGAAACCGAACACACGGAAGTCGCGTGGCTACACCCGACCACATTTTTTTTCTCTGCTTCTCTGGCATGTGAAGCAGACGACGACGAATCTGTGTGCACCGTTTGTCGTGCGATTGTTTTGCACTTATATCTGTTCTGCTCTATGTTCTGCGCTTGAACATCGATTGGCCGGCACCACGACTGACAGTTCCGAAGCAGCGGCCCCATGTCTGTCGCAACGTTGGTCCGTCGTGCGCCGCCATCGCGTTGTCCAGCCCGCGGTACGTCACCATAATGAGAGTGACGTGTACATTACTTCCTGTGACCTGTGCGATAATTATTTTCAATCAACATATTTGCAGCTTCTTGAAAGCCATAAATAATGGGGTTTCTATTTTTTTTTATTTTTTTAATATTGAATGCGTGCCTTAAATGACCCACGACTTTGAATATATTTGGTACACATACATAGTTTGAATGCTACATGACCACGGAGGGAGAGTGAGGACGACTGAAACCAGCTAATTCTCGACCGGCTCTTTTCGGGTAAAAAGAGAACTACTTTTGTGCCACAAATTGTGTTCTGGGTATTTGGGCTTTTATAGGTCATGTTCATATATAAACCTTGGCAAGCATAGATACCCTGTCAGTGTCCCTTTAAATTGCCCTTACAAGTGTGTTCATTTCGCCACAGTACTGCTGCTTGGGAAATGATAAAGTGGCTTTTAAATGCTAAAAGCAATATCATGCACATAGACATAAGGTCAAAGCCACATTTTTGTGACAAAATTTTTCATAATGTATGCGGTATTCTTAATAGACATAAAAAGAAAATAATCCAGGAAAGCAAAGATTAAAATGACCGATCTCCACGTGGTGAATGATGTCGATTGGGGCGAAGCTCGGGTGGTGCTGATGATACTGATTTTGGTCATAGGTATTGCTGCTTGCTGTCGGCGTTGATGCTTTGCGGCCGCTTCCCGAGCTCTCAACTCCGGGTCCGCTTGGCGTTTTTGACGCTGTGCAGCAGCTTCTCGCACCCTGGTCTCCGGAGCAGCTTGCTGTCTACGTAGACGCTGAGGCGCTGCATGCCGAGCTTTTCGGTCCTTTTCATTCATGGCAGTAGGAGAATGTGTGGTTTTCTTCTTTTTCTTTTTTTAAGCAGACAGATGGGATGGCATCTCAGAACCCCCTACTCTTTTTTTTCCTTCTTTTTCTTTTTTCATCTTTTTTTTTTTTCCAATTTCTTTTTTCCCCTACACGAGCACGTGAGCATGTGCTCACGTGCTCGTGAGCACGTGATCTCACGAGCAGAAGCACGAGCACCCGACGCCGCCTACGGCGGACGGCGGACGGACATGGCTAGCCCCTAAGGAGCTTCGCCCCTAAAAATTGAAATAAGAATTAAAAACAACACCACCACCACTCTGCTTGAATTGTATATTTGGCCCCCACCGTGGCTTGGAGTGCTGGAACATCATACTAAAGTGTGCCCTACAGGAAGTCCCCGATACCTTCCATAGGAATAGAGCAGCTGCTCTGTTTACAGTGCATTTCAGGAACACTTGAAACACACTGCCACTCCATGCCAGGAATGCCAGCACCTACAGAGGGGCTGTATGCTTCAGTAAGTGCAAACAAAATTTCTACAACTTAAAACTGAATGCAATAGGTCTTTTATGAAGCGCACAAAACATGCTAGTTACCCTTCTGAAAACATCAGTGTGTCCCGCACACCACAAAAATGCAAAGCCACGGAGCCCAAAGGTGTGCGTGGCAAAATGCGAGGCCCGCAGGCTGTGGCAACATCTGATGCTGACCCTGGTGCAATCTGCTATAGTCTGTTGCAACTCAAGAAGGTAGGGCGAGGGTAAGAAGGGCCAAGGAGGAGGAAGCAGACGGAACACTAAAGAGAGAAGGAAGTTTCCCCCTCTTTTCCAGTGTTCCGTCTGCTTCCCCCTCCCCGGCCCGTCTTACCCTCGCCCTACCTTCTTGAGTTGCAACGGACTAGAGACACAAGTAAGTATATAAACCGAGAAAAGTGACAGTGAACAAGTTCCTGAGGAGAGCATACAACGACCATGTTTTTGAGCAGCTGGAGAACGTAGTACCTCGTTACTTGGAACTCAACAAAGAGGTTACGAGAGAACTCCCGTAATTAAAATAGCAGCCGTAATTAAAATGTATGTAGCAACCCGAGGGATAATAGGTGGGTAGTGTGGGCCAATTTACAGTGACAAAACGACGCAAAGTGCAATTTTTCGAACAGTAAGCGAAACACGGTACTACTACGGTGGGCTGCCTTCTAGGGCAGGTAAACTCTCGGGATATCGCGGTAGTCGCATACACAAGGGATGTTCTCATTACTCAAGTTCAAGTCGTCGGGTTACCAACACGGCCACTTTTCAGTTTGCACTCTATTTCACGACTCTGAGTTTGCGGAGGATATAGGTTGCAAAGAAAGGTAGTTTTAAGAATGCCGTGGGAGCTTGCACCCAGGAGTTCTGCAAAGCTAGCCACAGCTTACGAAACGCGCTGGAGTCGGTGGCAGAGTGCCCCTCAGAGGTCGAGGTGTTCGTTGATGCACTCGATGAGCTCGGCCTTCTTGGCTGGACACCGGAGGCCCTTGCGCTTGCAGTACTCCTTCAGCACGTTCACTGTCAGGCTGAAAAGCTGCGAGAGATCACGGCAGTTGGCAGGCGCCCTTCCATCAAGCGCTCCTGATTGGCTTGTGCCATAGAACGACCTGGAATCGCAAGGCAACGGTGCGCATACCTTGCGACGTCTGGCCTCTTCTTCCACGTCCACTGCCCCGGTACGGCTGTCGGGCCGAGCCTTCTTCGCAGTCGCCTCCCCGGGACCGGCCTGAATGGGATGTGCAATTGGGTTGCCCTCGCGACAGATTATACTTCAACGCATTCGCCCCACGACCAAACATTTACGAGAACTTTCCTGCACCCAGTCGCCTTGCTTGGAGGTCACGGGTGCTCGTAAGTTTGGAAGTGTCTTTAATGTCAACACATGATGTTATGGTCTAGAGCGGTGGACTCCAAACTTTTTGGCTAAGGGGCTGGTTTAGCGACTTGTCCCAGTCTCGACAACCGGAAGAGGAGGAGTAATTAAAAACAAAGAAAAACTAAATCAATAAGCATACATAAGCGTTTAAACAATGAAATGAATGTTCACAAGTAAGTAATAAAACCTCTAAGGTGGATGACTACATATACTTCAATTTTAAATTTAATCTTTAGCCAATTATGACATTACGCAACTCTTGTGACCAAGAAAACTCGCCAGGCATAAATCAAAGTGCACTGAAACTTCAACCCATTTGTGCAGTAAGAAAAGACTAATGAGAATAAAACTGACATTGTGACACAGGACACTAAGCAGGATATATGTAAGAACGCAACTGGAAATTGTTTTATAGTTACACAGACATGAAGCAGGAGACTAAGAATGGTAATGCTGGTGATTACAATGTTCAACTAAAGGGGCAATGCAACGAATTTTGTATGTTGTGAAAATACTGCTTAGAACAGATCCTTGACATTAATGACCTGTAAAACACCCGTTCGTTTTTCACCACACGCAATCCAAGTCGCAGAAAAAATTAAAGAAAAACGAGCAGCGTTCACCCCCTCAACTCGCAGCCAGAACAAGCGGCCACGTGATCTGGAGCAGATTATATGCACCCAACGTTGATCATAGCGACGCGCTGGGGTTGGCAAAGCACATGACACGCACCGAGTTCCAGACATTGTTATGGTTCGGCTATTGTCGTCATTGCAGCGATTGAACACGGGCCACTACCCGAATGCTTCTCGAGCTATCGATTGTCACGGAAACGAATCGAGCGCTGACGCAAAGCTCGGGTCCAATCTACGAGCAGCATTCAAATATCATCACTGGGCGTTACTGCGGCCGCCCAGCTACGTCATCGAGTTTTGCGAAGGAGAGATTGAACAAAAACGCTCACTTTTGTCTCTGAAATTACACCGCAACAAAGGAGTTTCTTGGCCAGTGGCGTTGCACGCGGGTATTCTTGAGTCCCACTTGTGCCAGTAAGCCCGTGTAAAGTGAAAAACATTCCAAATGAATATCGTTGCACCGCCCCTTTAATAAGAGAGAGGACCCTCGTTACGGTGCAGTTTTCCTTGTTCTTTCTGGTATCTACGTTTGCACATTTAAAGTGCGTTGCGGTGCCATTTCGTTACGCGCACTTCTTTATGCACTGCTCGCAGCGGGCCTGCCAGAAGTGGGCCGGGGTTTGGAGACCCTTGGTCTAGAGAGACACTGAATTGGTTGCGCGTCTGACAAAAAAGAAACAATCAAATCATTTCCATTAGACCTTCGGGATCACGAATGGCAAAATAATTTCTCCACTCGATGCGCGGAGTACCCACTAAAGTGCCTTTAAATGGGCGTCGAAGCCCCTCCCAGTGAGAGACTTGGGGCCTAGTAGCGAAGCGATCTTGGTCGGCAGAAGGTTCCCGACAAAACGCAAAGAATACAACATTGTGACAATGGAGGATTAAGCCGCAATTATTGTACAAGATGAAAGTGCCCTTTAAGAAACAGAAGTTGCGCACAAATGTTTTCTTTTTTTTTTTTTTATCTCGTCGGGTTTGGGACTGCTCGACTGATCAATAGGTCGGCGGCTAAGTGAACATCCTGCCCGACAAACCGTTCCTAAAACAGACCCGATGATGTGGCGTTCAGAGAGATTCGGGGCCACGTACGCTTCGCTTCCTCGCTGCCGTGGTCGGGGCACATCCATCCGGAAAGGCAGCCTTGGTGAAGGCCTCCAGATCCTTCTCCGCCTTTTGCTTCATCTTGTCGTGGTTCGGCCCTGGGAAGATGCACCCGGATTAGCTGTAACGGCTCCACGAATCTAAGGTGGTCTGCCAAGGTAGTGGTAAGCACGTCGCAAACGAGACAGGTAAGCCCTTCTACATCTTTAACCCGCTTGTCATGAGCAATCCGCGATCATGCTGTGGTCTTGTGGTTTTCCACCGTGTCACCCTTTTGGCTGGTCCCAGTTGAGAAGGCGGTGAGGTGGGACAACGCTCAAAGCGCCCTTGCGGCTCAAATGCGGGTGCTGTAGCTGCAAACGGCGTTGGCAGACTCACGGGTGTAGTCGACGGAAGTCTCCACAGCGTCCCGATCCAGAGCCAGGGCCTCGAGGCAGCGCCAGAACCTCTGGAGCTCTGCAAGGCATGGCACAAGGATGTTCACCTCCGAGGCAATGCGTCTGCAGCCGACTCCCATTAACGCATCTGCTATTGATGCGGGCTGACCGAACAATAATCATTGACACTGAAGTGGACAACACTCTAATACGGTGGTTCTTGAATGGCACTCTGCGGACCTTTTGGGGTCCCCGAACACCTTCTTTAGGATCCCCAAAGGCTTCGATTGTCTGTCAAGTTGAGCAATAGTAAAACTTTACTTTTACTGATTCTGGCCAGTGCATGCGTACTGGCCAGTGCAAGTGCCAGTGCTTCGACGTCAATTTCATGTTTCTTTTCTAAGAAGATGTGAAGAAAGAAGTGTATGAAGATCACGTCGTGCCTGTGCCTGCGTGAGAATTGGCGTCAATTTCGTGTTTCTGTTCTAAGAAGATTTCAGTTGCAAGTCAGCGCTTGTCCAGTGTATCTCTCGTATCATGTCGTTTGACACCCGAGACTGTGGTGCAGAAAAGAAAATCTTTTAGTCGAAGAAACAGACACAGAAGAAAACCTTTGACTAAAAGTTTTTCCTTTTCTGCACTACAGTCGACATGATTAGCTGCCACCAGCTCGCCTGCACACTCACAGTCTTTTCAGTATCCCTCTTGTTTGTCTTCGTCCCAGTGGCGCTGTTTTTCCCTATGAACTCCTACCAACTCACCCACATGTCTGTTCTAATAGATTTTGGCTTTCTTGCAGAGCTAAGTAGATGGGTAAATCATACACGCTGAGTGAGTAGAATTGATTATTCTCCATTTCAGAGCCCAAGAGTTGGTTTGCACGCATTTAGTTTTCTTCACTTACCCGTCTGTCATTCTACTTGTTCATTACCGCTCCTCCCCCCCGGTGTTAGGGGTACCCCATCACTTCTACTGATCCACAAGAGATCTCCGAAACATCCGGGAGTGGGAACCACTGCTCTAATAGAAAGTGCAACTGGCTTTGTATTCAATGTCCGAGGCAGAAAAACATTGTGAGCCATTTCACTCTGTGAAGGCGGATGACCGGCGAAGCTGCTTAGCACACGACAGACATGACACAGAATTTTGTGGAGTTTCCTCCGAGGAGCCGGAGGAAACTAGACATGCACGACGGGACCGCCACTCGGCGGAAGGAAAGGAAACTAGGCACGCAAGCGCTTGAAACGACGACAAAGAGAGGGCGGTGCGAACCCTCTCAGAGTTTTTGTTTACGCACACGAATAATCCACGCAACTGTAACCATAAACAGCTTCGCTGTAAAATTGAGCAACGATCACACAACGTGATGCATTTAGACAGCAGCAGCTGTGCTGCTTATTCAATGATGCAACGATGACAATCGATTGATATTGCGCCAATTGTGCTTCATACGGTTATTTGATATTGAAATGAGATTGCGTAGATTTAGCGTCGATACGTTGTTGATGAATACATGAATTTAAGGTTGTGATGTGTTTTCTCGCCAAATTTAGAGGGGAAACTGAAGTGGTGCATAGGTCACGTGACATATATTTTTCCCCTCAATTTGGCGGGGAACCTGAATTTATCTGTAGGTCCCGTGACATTTAATTTTCCCGCCAAATTTAGTGGGGAAATTGTTCATTTTCGTTTACACTCACGCCCCAACGAAACCGGGGGAAGGGCCACGACTAAAACCCAGAACAAGGACATAAACGGGACGACGTGTGTGATCATTTTTATGTCCACAATGTCGGGTTTCCATTCCTTACGTTCAACCTGCACCAGCATGTTTGCACCCTTACATTTCGTTTGTAAATTAACTGAAGCGGAGGACACTCTAACGCGACGATTAGACCGGCAGTCTGAGAACCCCGGGGTCTCCGAATTCGATGCAAGCAGTCCCGCATGTCCGACTGACCGGGATTCTCGAAGTTGTCCGGGTGGTAGGGGAAGCGCAGTTGCTGCACCAGCTTGCTGGCCAGGGACACCAGGGAGCGTGGTGCCGAGCCGGAGCGGCAGTCCAGCCCCTGCAGGCGGCGTCTGTCGTCGCTGAACGGGAGCTGGACCACGTGGAAGCCCGGCGGCATCTGCTGCAGGCCGTGGGAGTCCCTCTCCTCCTCCTGCACCCGTTTCCCCCTCGGTACTGGGAAATGCTGGTCGACCCGCCGGACGCTACGTTCGTCTCTCGTAATCTGAGGTCTGTGGGAGAGGCTCAGTTTCCGGCGAGGGTCTTTCCTGCTTCGATAATGCTTCGGCGTCTCGCAAGCACGCCTGAAGACAACGAGCAATTGCTGGGGGCAAACCTTTCCCAGGAGATACCGTGTTACAAAAGACCACACTGGCAGATATAGACTGGTGGGCATCCACTGGTTAGTATGTACCAGTGGGTATTTATTGGCATATTAGGAACTTTCTAAGGGACACTAAAGACGACACATTTTCATACCTGCCAAGTTTGGAAAAACCAAATCCGGGGAAGGTGTTCTAAGCCAAGAAAAATATAGCATAGATTAAAAAAAAATAGAAAAAAAATATTGACAATGAATTTACATGAAGACAACTTCATTACATTTGTACTACACTGCTCATGCTAGTGAGATACAGCTGGGCTTTGCGATCATTACTGCCGTCTGTTGCGACGGCAAAAACGTATTGTTTAAGTGCAAGGAAGGGGAGATTTTTCTACTGTATGAAATGGACAAAACTCTGGAGTCTCTCGGGTAATACGGGAGAATTGGCAGGCATGCATTTCCTCTAGAAGCGGTATTTTTTTGCCGGTAGGTGGTTCACCGACCGTTCATCCCATCCAGGAAAGGGGGGAAGGATTACAATAGGACTAGAGCTGGGTTGGCATTGTCTGGTATGCCTCCACTTCTTTTCAATGGCGATAAAATTTGACCTTCAGAGTCCACAGTGTGGATAAACAGTTACTTATTCAATCTGAGCAATGGTTGCAATAATTTATTCGCGAATATGCACGGCCACGTGCGAAACAACTCGGCAGCACCTGGAGCAGAAGCTCGTACCGCAGACTCGGACACCGCGAGACCCTCTCGCATACCGGCTGCCACGAGGGTTTTCTTCGAAGCAGAGCCCCTTTTCGGTATGTCCACGACGTAATCACTAAACGTAATCACTAATGGATCCATGCAGTGCCCCCTCGCTTGCGTCCGCACTGCAGTGCCACCTCGCTTTGCGGCGTCTTGCAACGTATGCGATGCCAAAACGGACACGCCTGCCACTTTGCGGCGACTCTCGTCGAGCTTGAGCGTGTTTATCGCTCGGGGTGAATCTGGAATCCAATAACGACAATGTCTTGTGCAGGACTTGTCTTCTAGATGCCTTCCAGAGGTTGTGCAGTGGCTCACCTGTGCAAGTAGGTAGACCAGCTTGGGTGCCTGGGCTCCTCGAGAGACCCAGTAGCAGACCGGTGCCACTCCGTGGCGCAGGCAGCTCTGCAGTAGCGCCGCAAAGAGGCGCGTGCTGCCCCGGATGGTGCCCTCGTCCGGGTACACGAAGTGGGACGGCCGCACATGGTGCTGGGCCCTCAGCCGCTCCAGGGGCTTGAAGCCCAGCAGCTGCAGCCCTGGAACGGCAGGCACCACGCGCGGTTTGCCTCGACACTAATGTTGGCGGAAACGCGTTACGAGTAATGGCGTTACCGGTAATGCATTCCTTTATTCGGTAACATAGTAGCACATTTGTAACATTCTCGAAAGACTAACAGATAACATACCATTAAATCCCCTAAGGATGCCCTCCCTCGAAATATTTGTAACATAAAAAATGAAAGACGTTTACAAATTTCTGTATTGCGAAATTAACGCGCAGCTCCTGAGGAGGAGGAGGAAGGTGATGGAGGGGAGAGTATGCCCCTCCTCCTCCTCCTCCTCTTCCATCCCCTCCTCTCCCCCTCTCCTCCAATTGTTTCCCTGCTAAATTTAGCGGGGAAAATGACATCACAATACTTGGTGTCACGTCAGCTATGAACAAGTTCAGTTTCTCCGCAGGGAACTAAATTGATGTTGAGGTCACGGGACTTCAATTTTCTCGCTAAATCTAGTGGAGAAACTGAATTTGTCCACTACAGCGAAACACGGGTCCTTTGTTGCAAAGCCGAACGTGCGCAAATATGCGCCTGCTCCTCAACTCCGTTGAGATAGACCGTCGCCGACGACATGAGCCAGCGCAACCAATCTGGCATGGAGTAGCGCGGAGAACATAGCACGTAATCGGGCGCGGTTTTTTGTAGCATCGTGTGCGGTCCATCTTGCGCGTCAAAAAGCGCGGGCTCTCTTTTCCTTTTTTTTTTTTTATTTTTCTTTGTCGCCGACGGTCGGCTGCCAGGTGCCAAAGTCAATGCGTAAAACCTTTTTTTATTTTTTTTTTTTAGTGCTTGATTTTCTGGGGACGTGACATTTAGTTACGCTGCTCTCCGGAGCATGCTTTTGGACATGCGTTTTAAGCGCAGATGGCAGCAGACCATCCGTGAGTACTCTAGACAATAAAAGGAAGTTTAATTTTAACCGTTTTTTTGTCCCTTTTTTAATTCGATCATTCGGATAATTTGCCAAAGTTCAAGGTCCCGTCGAGGTCGAATTAACGAAAGTTTACTGTATATTTTCTGAATACCGTGCCTTTGATCTTTCCGGCATGCTGCTAGTGCTATCTCTAAATTCGGACTAGCTATTGAGAAAATGGCAGATGAAAGTGATGCCCAAAACCAAGCATTCAAATTTTCCCACGCTTTCCAGTGATGTGACATTGCTGGCAGGCACGAGCCGGCACGATCCGGAAAACGGAGCATCTCGCACATTTTGTTTAGTGCTGTTGAGCAAGTGCTGAAGCGAGCCTCTGTGGCATTCATTTCACACCATCAAACGTCTCGTTATCACTTGGGAACAGGTTCTACCACCCAAATAGTGAACCCGTGCCTCCCACTGACATCACTTTCTTGGCATCGCCAAAAGAGACTCTTCGTCTGAAAAAACAAAAAACTGCGAGGACCAAAATTTAAAACTGAATAACTACCGTAAAATACCGAGCAAGCACCCACTCAGAATTCGAAGATAATCACGAAAAAATAGGGGATGGGCGCATGTAAGGTCATTTATTTTACATATATATATATATACTGAACATATTTTTTCAGATGTTACAAATTTTGGGGTGGGCGCTTAGTGCGGAACGGGCGGATGCACGGTATTCTACGGCAAAATGTTAGCATCACATAATATTTGAGTTACTAGTTCAGTCGCACGTAGTGGTGTGTCGAACAAATGTAAAGGAGAATGTACGGCCAGGAATAGAGCGCTTGGACAGCGTGCCCGACCTCACCTGGGGGTGCCATGGCCTTCATCTGCTTCAGTTCGGAGAGGTCAAAGAGGGCCTTCTTGCCCCCGTACTCCTGGCACTTGGCAATGTCCCCGGGCATCAGGACTTCCCCGTTGTCCTGCACGAAGGATGCCGCAGTTGGCGCGAGGCCTCAAGTGCAACGGCAAAGAAAGTCCCGCCTAGACGCTGTAGGCACGGCCACGGAAGACCTCTAACGAAGCGACTCGTGAACGGCATTACTTTCTAGAGCAGCCAGAAAAAGGCGTCCATTTCCTCTTTCCATTTGAGAAAGAGGGAAGCCCTCTCTGCTGCAGGTAGCAACTCGGAATAAGACACCACTGCCATAGCACTGAATTTTCTACGTCGCCTACAAGAGATGAGCGCTACGCCAACATTTGGCAGGGACTCGCATTCTCGTTGATGGAACTTGAGTCCCAGCCGAACACCGATGGTGCACTCGTACCCAATCTGCGCTCCGTGCTCGCCTCTTATAGGTGATGAAGAAAATTCGGCACTATATGGCCTCGCTATCTAGAAGAAGTTGCAGAAACCCATTCGTTTTGGGAGAGGAGAAAAGAGTGCAAGGGCAATGGAGAGGACACTGGGAAAAGGATTTCTGCCTGGCAGAAGACGATTCTTTAGGTAGCAGAGACCAGCGATAATTTCCAACAGGTAATTGTTTGTATGAGAACGGGAGCCAAGCCTCTTTGGAAACCAAGAGTAACAAAATCTTCGCACCTGCGTCGCCGTGACGAGTAGCATATTAATGGCGAGCGAAGCGAGGCCCTCTTACAATTTACCGATGCAAGCGCCAGTGGAAGTTCATATACAGGTGTTGTTTCCACAACTCTAGAAAGTAATTGAGCGTCGAACGAACGCCGCTCAGCAGAATGCAGCGGGGAAGGATGCTCTGCGAGACTGTGGCGCCTGGAACGCGTCTGGCTAGTGCATTTACCGCGCCCAAAAAACTGGCTCCTCGATTTCTGTTTGACAACGTCATAGAAGTCTCACGCTCTCTCCGGTCGCGATCGTGGCAGTGTCACACCAACGATGGCGGATGTTGGAGACGCCCGTTTCCCTGCAGGTCACTCTCCAGCTTGGCAGCCCACAAAAGCTTTAACAGCGACACTCGTGTTTGCTCATGCTTGTTGACGGAACTTGTATGGCCAACCACTAGGATGACGACATCCGACGGCGCAACGGCTTTTGCGACGTCATTTGCTGCCACTTCGAGGCAACTTTGGATGAATGGGACGCTAAAGACGCCAGTCGGTCCAGGCAGAGTAGCGAGACAGGGCGCAACCCACCTGGGCGTAGGTCAGCCTGCGGCTCAGCAGCTCCTCGTTGGTGTCCCTGGCGAGGCGGACGGGGAAGGGTTTGCCCGTGGGGCGCACCAGGTTGTACAGGGACAGGGACAGCTGCAGCCCGGGGCCCAGGCAGAAGGGCAGCGACGCCAGGCGCCGCTTCTTGTGGTCCTTCAGGCGCACCCTGGGGGCCGGCAAGAGTAGCTCCGCTCAGATCGAAGTGGAGTGCAATGAATGGGGATACTAAAAACAATGCATCCCCTTTGACCAGCATTCCATAAAGGTTTGCAGCGACATGATAGTTGTCGTCCGCACGGCGCTGGTCACATTGCGGGTCTGCCAAGGTTCACGAAATACTATATAGAGTTTGCTTGTCTAACTTCTTTCTTTGTTTCTGCGCAACAATACATTTTTGTGGGGACAAATAAGCTAGCTTGTAACAAACTCCAGTTACTGTAGAAGACACATCTGGAGAACCCATTCAAGTTTCAAGTTGCCGGCCAGTTGTGCTAATCCACTTATTAGCGGCGAGATGTTTTGGTGGCGCCCTCCTGTGGTTCCCCCTTGTGACGTCATTACCTTGCAAACAACAAGTTCGATGGTGTTTGTTATTAGCATGGTGGAAGCTTGAAATCATTGCGCTCTCAAAGGAACACTGCCAACACCGTCAAAATTAAAGTTCTTTCATTCCTCTTATTTCCGTCGATGATAAATCCCCTTTCCGACGTCATAGTCAGCGTTCGGCCAATCGTGGAAGGCCGACCACAGCGACGCTTTCGGTCGCGCACGGGGCTAATACTGAAAAACTAGAGACACAACAAAGACGCTTTGAAAAACGTTAGAGTTTGTCATGCAGTGAGACCCGATTATGGTGGTTGTGCTCGTTCTGGGACAAAATGTGACTACCTACAACAAAAGAGTAACTACAGTTTGTTCCACCATAAGTACGAGCCAAGCTGAAGCCATTTTGCAAGCACGTTGCCTCGAACGGCGTTTGCACTGCAGAAGCACACACGTCCAGTACGCCACGCACAAAGCTTGGCGGTTGCTCTCGTAGCTTACACTCCATTCGCACTCGGGGGGACACGATTGAGGCGGCTTGCTCCGAACATGGGTTGCAGTCTTTCGAGCTTTCACTGTGCACGGTCACCGCACTGAAGCTGACCAAGAACCGTCGCATACCTCTGCAACAATTCCTCCAGCTTGTCCGAGGCCTCGGGGAATTCGTCGCCATAGATTTCGTCCTTGCTCACCAGATCCTGTAACGTGCGAAGTAAAACAGGCTGGCTGTTTTGTCCGACACAACACGGAATGGTGCATGTCGGGCACAGCTCAAGAACTCTCCATCGACCGGGTAGTTTCTGCACCCGTTGATTGCGCTCGAAATAACGGCCCATGACACAAAATTAACTATAAACCCGTCTTTGAGGGCTTCTCGAGCCTAAAATGAGTATTATTGAGACTAAATCGCGGTACTTCTTCAAAAACGAATGTTTTCAGACATTGCTCTCAAAGTGCCCTCCGACGTCGTGCTATTCAATTTGTATCGCTAGTCTACCATTAGTTTTACTATCCGTATTTCTATTAGCAACATCAGTACCATTCACATCGCACACGCACTAACCCTGGAGCGTGGGGATGGACGGGTGGACGCAGACCAGCATGCCCGAGTCCGTTCTGTCCGTCCCCACTCTTGACGGTTACAGTACTGTGCCTGGGACACGTCTCCGACTGGTGCATTTACCGTGTCTAAAAAAGTGCTCCCTCAATTTCCGCCCGATGATGTCTCAGAGCTCTCACGTAGTCGACCCTGGCAGTGTAGCAGCAGCAGTGGTGAATGTGGCAGACGCTGCCGCAGGTCCCTCTCCAGCTTGACAGTCCGCAGAAACTTCGGCAGCCTTAAGTTTGGACGCCGCGGCTACACTCACGTTAGATCTACTTTTTGCCGGGACTTCCACGCCCAACTACCGAGATTGCGACATACGGCAGCATGACACGCCGGCACCTGCGACGCCATTTGCTAGCGCTTGGGGGACCACTTTCGATGTACACGCTAGACGCACCAGTCGGAGGTGCGCACCATAGTTACAGCGCCCGAGCCCAAGCAGCTCGCCCCGGATATACGTGCCACTGCGGAGACAACCCCCGTGATGGTGAGTGCAACAAGAAAAAAATGAGAGACGGGCAACGAGGGTGGGGGTGGTCCCCTGCCCAGCCCACCTGGTAGAGCAGCCTTGGGCGGAAGGCCCCTCCCCCGGGTGGCCGCAGGTGGACAAGGTCCACCTCCACCCCGGACTGGTGCAGGTCCTTGGCCTTGGTGCGCGCCCGCTGGTCCAGTTGGGCCGAGCCCGCGTGCGGGTCATCCTGGTTGGTCAGCACCAGCAGCCGCCGCTGGCCCACGGGGCTGTGCCCCCGCAAGACGATTAACCCCCGCCTAGTCTCCGCGCACCGAGCGGCCTTTCGTTCCTTTTAATGTGAAACATTCTTTGGCTAGGTCTTCGGCATTTTGTGAAGACCAAAACCGAAGCCTGGATAAAAGCGTGGCCGCGAGGCTCGACACTGGTTGGTTGACGGATGGGAGAGGAGGCGTGAAGTGCTCGACGCTGATTGGTTGACAGGGGAGGTCACGTGACCAGGGGAGGAGGGAGGAGAGGTGGAAGAGGAGGAGTAAGTTAGAAGGTTCTGGAAGATCACCAGGCTTATCATTTCAAGTGTAGACGTGCCACGGGTTAAATTATGTGATGAAGAGTGTCGTGAACTTAAGCGCCTCGCCGAATAGGGTAGACGTTCTGCTAAATGATAATATAAACATTTGTGATGTTAGAATATTTCACTTTTGCAACACAATGGCTTAGCAATTTGCCATAAATTGTTTTTGCCTAAACTGCGACATCTCGAGATGTTCGAGTCCCGCAAGATGCTCCACTCTGGCTAAGAGCTGTGAAAGTCGCCGGGCATGGAACTTCTAAAAGACATTTTAAAAAAACTTCCCAGATCAGCGGGGTAAAGACAGAGGAAGAATGCTTCAAATCCTGAGCGCTGGCATCGGTGGTCCCGAATAAAGGAATGAGAGAGAGAGCGACAGAAAAGCATAGAAAGAAAGCAGACGAAAGGTTAGGCATGTTTGTTTTGCCCGCGTGGGTGGATGAAATCGCTCCGAAATTGAAATGTGTCTCACGAGGTAAATATTGCGATGGTAATATTGCTTTTTTGAGGAAGGAACACAGTGGGACATACTGTACGTGGCCCATCCTGGCAGTTTTCAAGACTTTTTTCTGGGAAGTGCCCTTTCAAAGTAACTAAGTTACAGTTACCTGAACGGATATGTAGTAAAGCCAAAAATAAATAAATGTGTTCTGCATGCATTTAGAAAGTTAAGAAAAAGTAACTTAGTTAGGCTTCAATTGCTTCGAAAATATCTGAGGCGTGCTGTGAGTGCACACTGGGAGTTTATTTTCCAACGTAAACAAGATGTCAATTCGGCCCTCTGCTCGCTGTAGTGTTTGCGGGAGTGACAACATGCAGCAACGTTGATGTTCAGACAAATTCAATGCCAGTTTTTGCATTTGTCAGAATGATTTTGATAAGTAAAAGTAACTCAACAAAATTGCAAGTTAATCCCAAGATTGGAGTTACAGTTAGCGAGGTTTCATCGTAACTCAAAAAGTGGCCGACTAATTTCAGTAGCTCAAATCACTTTCCATCAGTGGTCGCCCCCAGAAAGCTTAAATGGCGCTGGGACAGAATCGCCATGCCGCCGGCACTCACCACTGGGAGAACATGAGGGCGCAAGTCCAGAGGGCATCTGCGAGGCAAACGCTGCCGTGCCCGTACTGCTCTCGAGACTTCTTGTCTGAAAGCAGAACAACCGTCCCTAACAATTCCTGCTTCCATTTGGACACGGTCGCTGCAACGGTAGCACACATTTATCGCAACCGACGATAGGCTAGAAAATAAAGGACGTTTCACTGCCAAAGATGCCGCGTTTGGCGTCGACTGGCGGGCGTCGGCGATGCTTCGGCTGCACGAGTGCAACCTAAACAGCCCGTGGGCCGTGAACTGCAGCGAGTTCGGCGGCATTCGGACGAGCACAGGCCACACGCAAAGTCGCTTGAGTTGACACCTCTACAACACCAAGGAGTCTACAAGCTCCCCAAGAGACTTTCAAAGAGCTGCCCTAAATTTTCTGTAGCAAAGCGCTATTTTGTCGCTGCAGATTCGCCGGCCTGGAGGTTGTGGAACTACCTTTGATGAGCGACTCCAGGTTGAGCACCGTTGTGGCTCCCGGGCACTCCAGGGCTTGTATGACGTACACGTTCTTGAACCCACTGGGGTTGCTGTCTTTCTCCTGGGAGTGGCAGACCTGGCAGTTAGTTCACTCGCAAGTTCAGGCCCCAACGGGAACTCCGGCATGTGTGCGAGCGTACGGTCCACTGCCCAGGGAGGTCTCCACATTCAAAACACTGCCACAGTTCTGGGCAATAAACTATCGGTCGGTTGTGGCATGATCGGCGCTACACAATCGCACTGTAGGAAAGTCATGCTATCCAATGTGCAACTTATGTGCGTGTAATGAGTAACTGTTAATATTCGGCATAAAATTAAACATTTATCGCCAAATGTTAACGTGACTTTAGAAGTGTTTTTTTTTTTTTTGCACCACCTCAATTTTCTGCCTCAAGCATTACATACAGTTTCCAGTAATCACCAAAAGACACCGATTAAAACAATCCAGCATTTACATTATTTCTGATATCTTGAAGGTTAAAGCTACCTCAGGTATGTGATCAAAAAGGCTCAATCATAATCAAATTAGCATATCTTATATTCAAGTTGTTGCATTTTGCTTAATAAGTGCACCATTGTTTGCTTCTTTCTGCCAAATTTTCACAGAATTTACTTGCCCGAGCCATGCACATACAGCAGATACCGATTGACGGCAATTTCTCGCTAGTGAAATAAACGCTCATTAATTCCTGTTGGAAAAACAGTGGCTCATATCGACAGGAAGGCATTAAAAATGAGCTTACAGTCACAAAGACGAGCATTTCTTACCGTTCCGAAGAGCACCACCCCCACTTTATCCTTGGGGCTGCTGGTGATCTTGTTCAACATGGTGCTCTTGGCAGCCTGAGGTAAAAGCACCACATCAACTGTTCATTAAAAGTGGGTGAAGCTATCACTACAGTCAAACCTCGATGTAACAAACTTTTATGCAACGAAACCCTCGATGTAACGAAGTACATAACTTTTTTTAACCGCAAGTGTATGCACGCCATGTATTTTTGACCTCTATGTAACGAAGTCCCGTTTGCCGAAATTTCTATGTAACGAAGTTTTCCGGATAATTCGGTACAAACTTTTGGGTCTCAAAGGTGATTTTTGGAAGCACATGCGCTGAGCGGGCCCCGATAAAGCGCAAAGGGTGAAATGGGCCGAACCTGGAGAGTGGAGTGCACAGAACGGCCACTAGAGGACACTAGAGCCGCCGCCATTTCTTCCGTCGGCTTCGTTCGCGCTGCGTAGTTCGTTTCGAGGCCTAACTGAAAGCGTGCATTTCTCGTTGTCCTGGGCGATGGAGCCTTGAAGGCGATGAAGCCACCCCTAACAACGTCGACCTCGACGACTTTCTATACGCCGACTCTGCTGTCATGCGACGGAGGAGCTGACCGACGAGGCGATAGCTAGCAATGTTCGTGGGAACTCGCAAGACGGGGACGACATCAAGCCTGATGAGAAAGACGCCTGCGATGTGCCCAGTAACCGTGAAGTGGTGGACGCGATCGATGTCTTGAGGCGGTTCGCAAGCACACACCAAAACGAAAACGCGATGCAGGCCATCTGGCTATGCGAACATCATGTGATGCCAATAATAATGCCAAGAGTGTTTTAGAAAAAGGTGACGGACTAGTTTCAACCGAAATAAAGACGTCCTCGGTGAGTTTTGTGCACCCGAGAAACATTTGTGGAAACTTTATTTAACGTTAGCCCCGAATTTCTATGTAGCGATATTTCTATGTAACGAAGTAAATTCCGAATTTTACCGACTTCGTTACAGCGAGGTTTGACTGTATACACTGGAGAGAGGTGCAGTCTTAGCAGACATTGATTCGACAACTCCAGTAACTACGAAGGTTGCCTAAAAGATAGTTTTGCCACCATTCAGCTCACTCTATATTTTGACAACAATATTACCATATCGAGTTTGATTAAGACAAATAGGTCCCGCGTGTCCCGTCATCCGAACGTGCTGAAGCGGGCTTTATACTCTTATTAATTAAAACTCCGGGAAGCCACTAATTTTGTTTGAATTATTGGAAGTTTAAATTACTAGACATTCATCTAAATATGATGCAAGATACAATTACGTTTTGTTATATAGATGGCTACACAAACAAAATTTGATGATTTACGCTGCATGGGCCTAGTAATGCTTCCTCCTCAAGTTTCGGTTGTTTATCCCTGGTCCGTGGACCAGGAATAAACAATCTAAATCCCATGGAGTCTCAATCAGGATTGGTCGATCGGGGGGTTCTGCGATGGCTGGAGGGTCGCTCGTTTGCGGTGGCCTCAGTGACGCTCAGGCTCAATGGTCAGGTAAATATGTATATATTTACAAATAGCGAACAACTTTTTACAAGATAAAACAAGGAAACGTCGGGCTGCTGCCTACTGTCGCTCGCAATAGCCTAGGTCAACGATGATGCTCTCGGCGCCAAGCACGACAAACTTACGTGGCCCTCGGAACGCGGGAAACAAATGTAGCAATCCGCAGACCCATCTCAACTCATGATCGACTAGTCCTGATCGAGACTCCGAGGGGGGCTTCCACGGATCGGGGATAAACAAGCGAAACCCAAGGGTGAAACATTACTGGCCTACTAATCATAAGCAGGTGTGCCACACATGAAACATTGGTCAAATGTATGAGATAAGTTTATTCACCCCTCAAAAAATGTTGTCTATCATGAACTGTTTGACAGCACATGACACCTCAAAACAAAATGAAGTTTGTTCATCCAGCAAAAAAGTTTTCTATTGCAGACTACCAGCCCCGCTGAGCGTGTCTCTTACCGAGCCCCTGCGCACTGCGGAGAAGCCACAGCCACAAAAACGAGCACTGTGAGTGATGCTTCCCTGTGGTGCACCGGTGCTCGGTAAGAAGTGCGCTCAACGGGTCCGTGAAAACAAAAAGTAGGAATTGCACGAAAACGCCGTTTGAATTAAGCAGCATGGTAAATACATTGAAAACATAGCGGGACAACCAAAAATTTGAAATTTGTTTGAATTAACCAGAAGTATGAATTATAAGAGTTTGAATTATAGCGTGCCTACTCACTCTACGCTGGACTAGTCAAAGCTAATGGGATCTTGGGTTCAGTCATGAACCAGATGGACACATGCGGTAGTACGCACATGATAGCAACATACCGCATGGTTTCCAACTGCCTCATGACTGGACCTTGTAGACAGTAGCTCTGGTTTCAGTTCATCGTGGGATGAGGCAAGATGAAACGAAAGTGCTTCGTAACTGCTGGGGTGTGTCTAGACATACAAGGTTCATTTTCTATAACCTGCCAAAGACTCACCTTCAGGCATTGGGTGAATGCATCCTCTTCATCTGTCGCAATAAACATGCTTTTGGTGGCGTCGATCATGAAGATGACGCCATCTACTGCCTGTTTGTAGTCCTGTTGAAGCAGAACACCAAGATTAAAACTTGAAGTGAGCACAATATAATTCATGAAACAACTATTTTACAACACGACAGCTAATAAGATGCAACATTCGACGAGTGCGTTGATAAACTATTCAACTACGGAAAGGCAAACACATCCGAGACAAAATGAACCACTTATTCTTTCACCTACTCAAGAAAGGTTGTGCTGAAGTTAAAGGAATATGCCCATCTGTTCCGTCTCATTTCCTATCATTTAGCTAGTTGGCAGATATTTTCGCCTTGCAGAAAGCTCGCATCCCGAGCTCTCTCACCCTGTGGAAACAGCTTAGTTCGACAGCCTCATAACACTGACCACTGCGGGCTTCTAAGTCCTTGTTCAAAAAGAAGCTGAAGCACTTTTCAAGAAATCTGAGTTAGGAGCAGACTTCTATAGCTTATTGTCTCGTGAATTCAGTTATCACACTTAACTTGGGCAGAAGTGAACGTAAACTGCATTTATTTTGAAACATGCGGGCAGCGATTGCCGCAGGGGCATGCGGCAAGCCTCTCTGCCAACCGTTATGTCTAGCGTTGCGATGTCATCGTTAGCATCCCCGAGATGGCTTCGTGGCAACATTACTAGATTAGCTCGGTTGTGGAACATTCGTGAAGGAAGA
The DNA here is from genome assembly GCA_013358835.2 of Ixodes persulcatus. Taxonomy (NCBI): domain Eukaryota; kingdom Metazoa; phylum Arthropoda; class Arachnida; order Ixodida; family Ixodidae; genus Ixodes; species Ixodes persulcatus. The sequence goes on from JABSTQ010001999.1 coordinate 444,167, forward strand.
TACCCCCGCCCCACACTTTCAGTCTGCCCCTTCAGTTGTATGAAGCGCCATCTAGATTTGTTTCAAAGCTGTGTATTCCATGCAGTACGGTGAAAGGCAATCTAGGGTCGGTGACAGGTCAAGAACGAAGTGGAAGCTCCTCCCACTTCTTTCCACTTTAGTAGGACGAACGCTGGAGAGGAGGTTTTCCCACTTCTTTCCACTTTAGTAGGACGAACGCTGGAGAGGAGGTCGCCTCCTCTCCACCGTTCGTCCTACTAAAGTGGAAAGAAGTGGGAGGAGCTTCCACTTCGTTCTTGACCTGTCACCGACTATACGCACTTCCGGACGCTGGTGGAGGCTAAATTGCCGCGTTCTATTCTTTATTTTGTGTTCTATGGCGAATAGAATTTCTCGGGGTTTTTAAGAATGCATTGTGCTATTTTTGGGAACCAAAACAAAGAAATGAAAGCTGTTTTTGTGAGTCCGTGCGCGACAGAACAAACGCAACTGGAATGTTTGTTTCATTTTATATTGATCTTTTTACGGCACCATCCCCTTAGCCGTGTCAATCTACAAAGGTCTTAAACGTCGAAAATATTTGACCACACAGGATACCCGAACTGCATGGGTCCCGCCCACGACATGAAATTCAACGAGTCTCATCAATCGAACAACATATATTGTACGTACCCCACAGTGCCGCGTTATCCAAACAGGATTTGAGAAATGTCTCAAATAACACAGCATATCCAATATACAGTGTCGACGATAGTCACTTCACGACGATCGGACGGAATCCGGCGTGTTTTGGGGCACGTTTTGAAGAGAGCTGCTTTTTCGCACAGTATCAAAGCAAACGAATGAACGTGTCTATTCTGTCCCCACACCCCGGACCAACCCTATCAGCTATTTTTCGCGAAGACCCGGAACACAAGCTGGGGAGGCTTTTTGGAGATTATCTCAACGGAAATAATCCTCCAAGAACGTCGAAGTGCCCGCGTCGGGGGCTGCTTGACATTCACTCTCTTCGTTCGTTTCCTGCGAAGGTCGAGCAGGCTACGATTAACGAAAAAATAGTCAGAGTGCAGGCGAGCTGGTGTAAGTTGAACATGATTGTACCTGAGATTGGGGCAGAAAGAGAACACAACAGAAGGTAGAAAAAGAGGAGGCAACGCCTCTCTACGAGCCCTGGTATTCCCCGATTCTCACAGTGGACGATAACATACAAAGGGTAAGCATCCGAAGCAGGCAAATAAAGTAAAAACTTCCAAGAAAAGCTGGCGAACTCCGAATGCACAATGCAGCTGGGGAGTCACGTTGACCGGGTTTCCACAGCTCAGGCAGGTGGCAGAAATTTCTGGCTGATAGGGGTCGCTCGGTTCACAAAATGGCGGCGGCCAGAGAGCACTTTTTGCAAAGGTCTATAGACGCTGTGCTTCAAAAGATACGCATTCCATAGAATACACTGCACACTGCAGTTACCATAGCAGCCATCTTTGAAACAGTGGCGCATCGTACGGCCCACTTGGCGCGCCGCAACGGGTGGGGCTACGTCAAATTTTTAATTGGCAATTACGGTGCTCCTAATAATGAGATGGAAGGAAAACTTAAGATACCGTTTTTGAGGTGCTTAAAACTTTCACTTCTTTCGAATTCAAGGACCCCATCAGCTTCCCTTTAATGATCAAGCCTCGACGTTCCATGCAGCGCGCTATGTCATCGAGTAGTGAGCCCTTCTTGCCTCGGTGGACCCCTCCTCATCGCTGTTCTCCTCGTCGTCGCGTGCCCACTGGAGGTCCATGGCAGCCCGAGCACGAAGTCCGCCGGTCTCTGTTCAGGTGCAGTTAAGACAGGACGTTTACGCTGCAGTGGACGCAGGCGTGGGAACGTACCAGATCGGTTCCCAAATTCAATATAAAGAAGCGATTAAGGCTTGTGGGCTGGTGTTTCTGGTTTAGCCGCTGCTTCACTCCCAAGTCCTCACTGAATTCTCTGTTACCCGCGCGCAGGTCGGCCATGTTGGTAATGATGATGATGGTGATGCCTGCCGCTGTGACAATCGAGTCGATCGAGTCACCGAACTCACTGGACTCACTGGACTGGGGTGAAGAATAAAGTAAACAGATAGGAAACGAATAAGACGGTAAATTTGGAAATTTGATGGGACTTCAATTCATGCCTCCAACTTCAAGTCCTTGCTCCAAGGCTTTAAGGGGCTTTAACGAGTCCCACCAAGCCTACACTTCAAAGCATAAAAATATAGCCATAGCAACTTGTAATTATTATAGATATATATGTTTTCTTAAATAAAGAACGTTGCAAGTAGAGTTAATAATTTCACTGACTTGCTCTGCAGCTTGCAGGCTGCTTGCGGGCTGGCAACTTTCGCGCCAAAGAAATGTTTACGTTCCGGCCAGTTAGGTGTTTTTATTAGCTCGTTGTTGTGGTAGATGCCTTTAAAAAAAGAAGGAAGGATTCGAAACAAACCATGTTTCCAACGATCATCCGCCTTGTAAACAGTGAGCGCGGCGTTCGGTGATTGCGCTTTACTCTAGCACAGTGACCTGCCTCCATGTTGGACGACGGGCGCCGCCGACCGAATCGCTGGCTCGCAAGAAGCCTAAGTTGATAATTCTCTCGGATCCTGCCGTTCCTTCGAGCGTTGCCTTAATGCGTCTGCACAAATGGATGTTTTCTCTAGTTTCCGCGAGTTTCTCGCGCTTTTTGTCTTTTTGGGTGTTCTTCGAGAGTCTGCCGAGTCCGAAGGTAGGTCGCAACTCTGCACTCTCGGCGGAACATTAGGAAAGGTTGCCGATCAAAACGAACAACTGCTCCATTTCACTTCGAGTGCGAGCGTAGCAGGAGCTACAAGAGCAGGCTTCGGGATTTCAGCGCCCCTCCTGCAGTGCGAGCATCGTGCGGAGCAACAAGCTCGTGCTTGTAGCTTCGACTTTGCTCGCACGAAAGGCGAAACAAACTAAGGGCGCTTTGAACGCATAACTTCGCCAGTGCAGTGATAACGGTTCTATCGTCGTTGAATTTCAGGGAATCAGCAAGTCATAACCGTCCCATCCGGCAGGGTGACCCGCCGAGTTGGCGAGGATTTGAACCTGACGTGCAAGATTGCATCCGACAAAACGTTAGTTCTTTTTAAATAATCACTCCCAGTCGGTCTTTTTCGTCGGCTGGAGAGGAGACACGAAAACATTAAAATCCTTTGGTGGGTAAATTTGCTTTCTACCGCATTATTATCGAGAAAGCACCACAAAACTTCGAAAATGCCCTTACAGTGAATTAACTGGTGCCCTGTCTCCCTAACCAGGTTCTCGATGATGTGGATGATGCCCCAAGACCCGGAGCTGCAGGTGCACCGCATCAAGAAGGAGGACCGCCCCAACGAGCAGTCCGTCACAATCTACCACCTGGAAGAGGCCGACACCGGAGTGTACACGTGCGTCGCCCAACACCGTGACACTGTCTTCAAGAAGAGGGTCTTCGTCTCCGTGTCAGTGCAGCGTGAGTGTTCACACCATTTTCCTACCCCCTTCGAGTTCTCCAGTTGCACTTTCACAGGTCCAAGAGCAATGGCTGATTTAGAGGGGAGTCCAGATGTCCTAACCCCCCCCATCCTTGAATTCCACATGTGTCACATTTTAAGGTGGGGAAAAAAGGGGGCGGGGGAGTTTCTCAAACATCTGATACTGTGACCCCCCCCCTCCCCCTGGAAACACCTCCATTCGCTCCTGTTCAAGAACGTAACAGTATGGATTAAAAACGACACTGCGGTGTAGTCAGATCATTAGAAATTGATTGGCCAAGATCGGGAAGTACACTGCTCGATACGGCTAGCATTAGCGTGAGATAAGCTGAACGAAGCCATCTCTACTTCTATATCTTTCCACAAACATGGGGGTCATCACACATATTTGTCACCAGTTTTCCCTCTGGTAGATGCTTGCTTTGAGAAAAAAAAGTGATTTATCAAAAAAAAACAAAAAAAAACAAACAATATATTGAGGTTACAACGACGAAATAAAAAGCGAAAAAGACTTTTGCGAAAAGATATAGTAGAAAAGTCCCGGTTATTCTACAATGATTGAATGGTTCAGGATGCAAGCGAGTCAAAAGGACAGTTTTCCGTACTTGACTCGTTTACCAGATTATTTTGGCATGTAAACAGTCTGGGCTGGATACAGAAATGCTAGGATAAATGTGACATAAACGCAGCTTGTGCATGTTCAAGCAGTGGGCTCACCTTGCCAACCCTTTCTCCCAGCGGTGTCCCCTGGCCGGAAGCTGCCCTGCTTCGAGCACTCGTTTGTGTGCGGCAACGGCCTGTGCATCCCTCGACGGTACACGTGTGATGGCCGCATGGACTGCCCCGACGGGAGTGATGAGGCGCCGGGCACCTGTGGTGAGCACCGTCCGCCAGTGCGGCTGGCAGCACGCCTTGGTGACGCTCTCGCCGTGGATGTCCAGAGACTCCCAAAAGAGGTTTCTTTTAAACTGCCCAGCTCTAATGCATATCACAAAATGCGTTTTATCCTAGAAAAAAAAAAAAAAAGTGAAAGCCGTTTACAACTCCCTGTAACGCCGAATTGGAGCGCAGCTCTTGAGGAGGAGGAGGGGAGGGTATACCCCTCCTCCTCCTCCTCCCCTCATTCTTCAATCTCCTGGGGGGGGGGGGTCGTGATCTGTGCCCTCGGGGGGGAGGGGGAGGGGGGTCACGTGACCCCTCAGGTCACGTGACCCCCTCCCCCTCCTCCCCCAAGTCACGTGACCCCCTCCCCCTCCTCCCCCAGGTCACGTGACCCCCCTCCCCCCGGGGTCACGGTCACGTGACCCCGGGGGGGGGGGGGGGGGGGGGGGGGCTCGCGCGGTGCATTATGGGATATTTCCCATAATGCACCGCGCGGTTACGCCGACGCCGACGCCGACGCCGCTCAAGCCGGAAACGGGCGCCTAAGAGCTGCGCTCTAAAATTTAGCAGCATGATTTACATCACGAGACGTGATTTAGGGGACTGGATTCAACCTACGAGCCATCCTCCTCTCCCTTTCTTCTCCCAGCTTGCAGAGGGCAAAGGCGCGGAGGAAGAGGCACGTGGTGTACGTACCAGAGGTGGCAGTAATGAAAATGCTGTAATGTAATTACGGTAATTTAATTACATTTAGCAATAATGAGGAATGTAGTTAATTACTGTTTATGTAGGTAATTTAGTAATTAAATGAATTACTCTGGGCAGTAATTTTAATTACAATCCTTAATTGCATTTTGGCCTAAGGCATAGTTTGTGTGCCTTCAAAAATAAAAATAAATCTTTTAAAAGATGCAGCCCCAAGTAGATTGCATGGGGTGAACGAAAGTGAGAAAAAAGGCATTAGGTGACTGATCCTCATGGAGAGACACATCTTGAAGACGACACAAATTTTAAGTTGTTGGAAGTGTACAGTAGCCAGAGCACGAGCACTCACGGGGTATCATTCTACCATTAAAAAAAGATAAACGGAACAGGAAGTTAATACGACAGGAAAAAGGGTGCAGAGACCGAATCTGCCCCCAAAACCATTCTGAAGCTATTTTATGAGGGGGCTCCTGGCATGAGTTTTGTCATTGCTCCTGGAGCACAAGTTAGGAACTATCCAAGAATTCAGGGTGCAGATATTGATACAATGGAAGCAAGAGGATATCGTTGGCTATTTAAAGGAGCCGTTGAATCGAAGAAGCTTTAGTAGAGCTCGACACTGGGACAGGGGCGTGTTGTACTTCCGGATACTACAAGCAATCTCCGCACTCACTACGCTCGTTCAAGAGATGATTAGGTAAGTGCAGGATGAGAGTTCACAAAAGTTTCTACTATGAAAAAAGTAATCTGAAAGCAATGTCATTACTTTTCTAAGGTAATTTGTAGCTGAAATTAATTTTTTTTTTGCCTTAATAATTTTAGTGTAATTAATTTAAAATAGTGTTCATGAAAGTAATTAGTAATTTAATTAAAAATAAAAGCAATTCGGCCAGCTTTGCTCCGTGTTCCTTCCAGCCGATGGGAGGCTCACGAAATGACTCTCATTTTGAAGTTACCGTACAGCACTGTTCTCGAAACATTTTCGAATAAGCGCATGTGAGCAAATGAAATTGCGGTGAACGTGAAATGCATTTTGCCGCTTAAATGTTGTATTAATGAGCTCCTTTTTTTTTTTTTTTTTTTTCAAGGAAAGTACATTTTTGGATGTGCATGTCCTATCTGGGCAGTTGAAAAAATGTTTTGTGAGAGTGCAGTGCTTCAATATGAGAATACTGGAGTTAGTGATAATCTCGAGGTTTTATTTTGTGGTTGAGATGTTTTGCGGAAGTATGCCAGGCACTTCTAAACCAAGTTGCAATCAAATGAACTGAAGAGGCTGTTGCTAATGATAAGTTATGAAAAACGAGTATGGGACAGATAGAACGGCAACCAGCAGCGAGGTTTAATTTTAGGGAAGTGCATGGAATACACAATTTCGGGGACAGAAATCCTTGCAAGGAACAGTTCTAGGTACGGGCAAGAACTTCCTCGAATCACTCGCCTGGACGGGAACAATGGATGCTGTTTTTGCGACTTCATTACACTTGGCGTCAGCCATTTTGCGCTATATCAGTGAGGCTACTGTAGCTTCCCCGTTGCCGCGACGCATCTTCGCGCAAGAGTGAGCGCAAAAGAGGTGCAAGGCGAAGCCATGCGCCCTCGCAAGAGCGCAAATTTGCACTGCCGCAAGAGTCGTTCCGTTTGTCCCGTACGCCAATTCCTTCTTCGTCGCTTTACTTTGGGTCCGGATGGACAATTCCTCACCCCATGAATCGTCAGCGTTGGCAATACCTCGGAGCTCGCGGCACACCAACCACGAGACCAAGCTTCCGTCACGCGTGTCGGTATCCATCGTCGAGCGTGGCGGAATGTCCCCGGATGATGTGAAGGTGGGCCACCAAGCTGAGCCCTTGTCTGCCCAGGGACGGACCCGTGCGAGGACAAGGTGCTGTGCGAGGACGGCCGCTGCCTTCCCAGGGCAACGTGCTGCGACCCGGCCACCCAGCTCGGATGCAGGCTCACCTACATGCTGCCCTGTTGCAGGAAGTATCTGGCCAGCGTGGGTGAGTGCGGCCCGGGCAATGGGAGATGCGGACTGCGGGCACCCGTTGTCGTCGCCACTCGTTGTGATCCAGTACGCCTGGCCTCCGTTCCTCTTATGGCAGTGGCAGAAAAGTCGTTGGATGGCCAGTGAGAAATAAATCATTTTTTTTCACGAAATTCTGGAGTGGTGTGAAGATGCCGCCCAGTTAGCCGTTCACTGCAGTCTCGTATCTCCCGAGGAAGACGGACAAAGTGGAACTGAACCCGGAGGACTGGCACGGAGGAGCCCGACCCGAGAGACTCTGGACGTCGCTCGGGTTGTGTCTCTTTGAAGCGAGGCGTTTGCGGCGGTCGCCAAAATGATGTTTGTTAGGTTCTATCAATTTGATTGGCAAACATGCACCTGAGGTGGCTCATTACTTTGTGACGGACCGAGCTCTGTGTCACCATCGTTGCGTGTGATTGAGGAAGAGAAAACATGAGAAGTGCTGAACCCACATATTGTATAAAAAAAGTTTGAGTCACGAGTATTTTTTTCGCGTTCGTCGAGCTCAGGCTTGCGTAGCTGCCTCGTCGGAGGCCCCTTAGTCCCTAAATTTCGTCGAGGCGCGAGTGAAGCGCCAACACTTTCACCAGCGGGCACCGGGGCGGACGAGTCACATGCCTGGACCCCTCCGTGCAGCTAACGCGTCGGTGGGGATCGTGCTGGTCCCACATCAGCACTTCGGACCGGGCGTGGAGTACCTGCAGTCTTCGGTGTACACGGTGGTGAGCTGCGCCGTGGTCTTCATCCTGGTGGCCACCGTCATGGTGGCTGCCATCTGCCGCATCCACATGCGCCGCTCCGTCATGGCCACCGCCTTCCGCCCCCCTCGCTGCCTGCCCTGGTGCCGGCAGCTGCACCCGCCCGCCACCACCGTGAGTGGCTTCACCTCGACACGGTTTCGCCGCTTTTTAAATGCGTAGCATTTATGGGGCCAGCCTTGGGGATTTTGTATCCGTGGCATGTAGCCTCGATGATGTCGGTGTCACGTGAAACTGTTACGTCATCCCAAAGGACTCCTCTAAATGCGAAGTAATGAATTGGCTGCATGTTTGTTCATTCTACCAAGTGCTTTTAAATGCAGTAGCTTTATAGGGTGGGGGGTGCTCTTGGTTTGGGTGGTGCCAGGTCAGAATGATCCTTAATCTTTCATTGCCTGGGGTGGGTGGTGCTCCTTGTCTGGGTGGTGTCTAGGGCAGAGTTTTTTGTATGGAAACAGAGAACACCACACCATTGTCTCTTTGTGACATTGCTCATGCTTCCCTTCAGCACCACCCGGATACAAAGCCTTTGCGCTGAATTTTTTCGGTCACCAAGAAGGGGATGTGCTTTCTTCTGCTTTTTCTGCTCGCTCTTTTTATGCCACCCGTTGCTGCTCCTCTTTTTCTTCCCTTTCCATCCCTCTCCTCTCCACGTGCTTTCTCTCACCACCTGCTTCTGCTCCTCCTGTTCCTGCATGCTGGGTCCGTAGCTCAGTGAGCAGCACACTCACCTTCCACGCCGGTGACCGGGATTCAATCTCTGACATTGGTTGCCGTTTTTAGTGCGCAGGTCTTAGGCGCCCGTTTCCGGCTTGAGCGGCGTCGCTGTAACCGCAACGCATCGGCGTGACGCGTCGGCGTCGCCGTTGGCGTAACTGCGCTGTGCATTATGGGAAGCGTCCCATAATGCACCGCGCGGGAGGGAGGAGGGGGGAGGAGGGGAGGGAGCACGGGAGGAGTAGAGGAGGAGGGAGGAGGAGAGGGTACGGATGAGGAAGAGGGGCATACCGTCCACTCCGTACCCTCCCCTCCTCCCCTTCAAGAGCTGCACTCTAGTTTGGCGTTACAGGGAGTTGTAAACGTCTTTATTTATTTATTTTTTTTTTTCCAGATCTTTTGCGTTTATGGATTGACCTTATGGATTTTCTGCTTGCGCGGCTCTTGAGATTCGTTGGCCCTATAATGCTGCCACTTTAATAGGTTTTCTGTGACTACATGACTTCACGTGACAGTGTGATAGGACCTGACGTCACGTCACCTTACTGCATGGTGTCGTGACACTATGACGTGACCTTGTCATGTAAAATCATGTAACATGTTGACATTACATCACACCATGCCATCATGTGACACCGTGACAGCACGTGACATCCTGACTTCATGTTACATTGGAGTGTCACATGATACTCTAAGGGCTTTATAAATACACGAAACCCTCACACTGTGCCCTTCAATGGCCTTCTTACTGTGCCCACTAAAGGAGAAGCGGTGGGTAGGAGGCCTTATAAACGCTACACATTTAAAACACCTTTAGAAAAAGCCAGAGACAGTCAATTGTTTTTGTTTTTGTTTGCATCATTAAAGTGGCACCAGGGCGTCGAACTGGGGACAAGTTTCGGCGTAATCATGTGTCTGGCATAAGAACAACCCGGAATATTGGAACCAACTTTTTGAAGCAATTAGAAAATTAAGGAAAAATGTCCAGAGATGAGGGAGGACATTGCAGAAAGCGCAGGTGTGAGCGTGAACGGTGCACTGCTTGTACAACGGGGTGTTAATACACCCGCAGGGTTCATCTGGACACACTCAGTGATGGAAATGCTGTGCCATTTGCACCTAATTGTGCCATGAACGAAAGTCTGCCGCATCTTGCGCCAAAATGCCATTTTTTCTAAGAATTGCCCCACACCTGCGCCGAGATGGGTTTAAAGCGAAAACATTAATATCTTAATATCGATCAGCCCTAATATACAAAGAAGTAGAAGGAAAGAATAATTGTATGAATATGTGTTTCCCAGCTTCTCTACTCACTGTATAGTTTGTTTCGTCCTGGGTCAGAGCACAGTTGAAGGCTCGAAGACATACAACCACAAACACATACTAAAAGTGCAAGTCACGGGACATTCACTGCACTCAGTTGGTTTAACCGATGAAAGAACACGTACAAGGAGATGACGAATGCCATGATGTTGCGCTTTCAGGCTGCGAATCAACCGCTCTGGCCGGTCATTGCACTGGCTGGTTTATCGTAGAGATCGTCCGAATTTCCAGACAATGTCAGCGATGTCAGAAACTAAAAGTCTCGAGAAAACATTGCAAAATAGTAGGATTGGCGATTGCGGCTACCACAATAAAAAAAAGAACCAGGGTCTTGTACTGCTGATCAGATCACTTGATTGTCATGTCTGCCACATGTCTTCGTTCGTGGCTGCAGAGTACCATGGCACTTGCGTCGCTTGTGTTAACCTTCACCGCCTCTCACCAGCACGCACGCATAGGGCTTTACCGTTTTGCATCGGAGTGCTAGGAGCAGCGGCTAACCTGGGGGAGTGCCTGGCCTAGTGCAATAGGCACGCAGATTATGCTCAGGATTATCACAGGTCGACCTTCTTTGTCCTAACATTAATTTGATCTCTAATTAAAAAAAAAAAAGGTGACCAGAGAGAGAAGAAAACACGGGTCTATATATTTGAATAAATAGGGTAGGCACGGTAGTCCCTGTGCAGCTGTCAATCGAAAGAGCAGCAAACTTATACCCCTGTCAGACGGGCTAGTTTAGTGTCACTACAAGCGAGTGCACTTCAACCCGTCGAAACACACTCCAAGTGTGTTGGTGCTACACGGGAAAACTTAGTGTCACTCCAAAATGATGGCAATAACGATGGGTAAGTAATGGGCACGCAAAATATTACAGTGCATACGCATTTTTTTATAATTAACTTTGTCGTCTTATTAGAAACAAGTTACCATACATTGTTGCGCTAAGTCACGAGCTTTAATCCAAATTTAAATTCAATTTGATCATTACGATCAGCCATTACAAGCTAGTGATACACGTCCGCACGCCGGTACGACGCTCATCTATACCCTGTTTCACCTTATGATGTACTGCAGGAAAGGCTACAAGCGCGAGCTCCTTGCTCTAGGGCACATCTCGGCGGCACAGGCTCTCGTGCGTTAAGAGTAGCTCCCAACACTAAGAGCTCGCGCTTCTAGCCTTGTCTGCGGTACAACATAAGGTGAAACGGAGTATAGATCGAAACAAGCAGAAGAAGGATTGAACCCAGGATTCCTGGGTTCTGCAGCCCGAGCTTTCGCTCCGCGTGCTCCGTGCTGGTGTGCGCGAGCCCACTCGGCCACTCGCCAACACGAAACATCATGGAGTGTGTGGAGGACGAGCTGGAGGGCGATATCCGCGATGTTGGACAGTGGAAGCGCGTGGTTGGGGCACTTTCCTCCGTGAAAGCCCAACGCCTTTCATATGAGAGGCAGCTGGACCTGGATGCCGACACACAGGCAAGAATTTCAAGTGACATCGATCAGCAGCTGCAGGCCAATGCCTTCACCATAGCCGCACTTATGACCGACAACCTACCCGTGATCAGCCGAGAACGGTGGACCTTCCAGAGGAACGAACGGTGGTTCGAAGACACCTTGCCCCATTTGGGCGAGTTCCATTTCGAGCAAGCCTCTCGCGTCTCTCCTGCCACCTTCAGATTCCTGGTGGAGTCTTGCAGGTGCCTCCTGGCCGTCGCTGGCTGTCGCGCAGGGGCCAAGGCTGGAAACTAGATTAGTCGCTTGTTTTTCTACAATGCACTACTTTCCTGCCAACAGAAAACAAAAGCACATCTAATATTACTCCTATCAAAATAATACTAATTGTACGCAGCGTTAATTTCTTCTATTATTTTTACTCCTTGAACGCTGCTATCGAGATTACACACTCGGTCTACTGGAGCGAGCGTAGTGTGCTCCCCGAACTCACTTCATTGGAAGTGTGTTCGAATTCGGGCAGGGCTGCGGATTGAGCTCAGGATCACTGGGTTCTCCAGCGCGAGCTTTCTCTCCACGTACTCCGATCTGGTGGGCGCTAGCCCACTCGGCCACCGATACCCCTTAATAAAGACACGTTAAAAAAATTAGACGTTTACAATTGTCTGTAATGCCGAATCGGAGCGCAGCTTTTGAGGAGGAGGGAGGAAGGGTACGAAGGAGAGGGTATGCCAGCTGCTCCTCCTCCGTACCCTCCCATCCTCCTCTCCTGTTCCCATCCCACTAAGCGTAAAACTTTCGCTAAATTTCCCGCTAAATTTAGCCGGGAAATTTTCTTGCTGAATTGACGTGTGACATCACATGACACGTCATCTGAAATTTTAAGTGTGACGTCACACGGGTAAAATTTTTTCTCTAAATTTAGCGGAAAAATCTTCCGCCTAACGTTGCAAAAACTTTTACCGCAAAATTTAGCGGGAAAATTTTACCCTCGTGACGTCACACGTGACGAAACACGTGACGTCACGTTGACGTAAATTTGGGAAACAGCCCTTAATTAATGCAACGCGCGGTTACGCCAACGCCGCTCAGCTCAGAAACGGGTGCCTAGGAGCTGTGCTCTAAAACAACGTTACATTAATGAACAATTTTTATGCCAATTGGATGATTCTGATCGATCATCGCAAGCCAAGATAAAGAACGAAGCATATCCAACTTTGGCGTTCCCCTTCATACCACGGAAGTCTACGAGGAGGCCCTGACACTGCCTAATCAAATCATAATTATTGTGTTGTCTCGAATAGTTACATGCTGAAACAAAAGTAGGCTCTATCATTTTCTGCTAACCAAGATAGCCATGAATTACTGACTTTGTCGTCGTCTTTTATTAATTCACCGCTGCGCTAATCTTGATTCAGATCAGCCTAAACTCCAAGTTCACCCCACTATTTTTTTGCAATGCCACTCTTCTACATGTCGTCTCTTTCACGAATTTCTATTTATTTATAAAATAAAACTTACGCCACGCTTTAGGTTTCCGTGTTGTTATGTTTTACTGTTGAAACACTCCTATTGATGCCACGCACTCGATCGAGCGAAGTGAGTTCGTCAAACTCACTCCAAGCCAAGTGTGTTCCTCAGGAAGGAGCCGTGTGGCACACTACAGAAATGACACTAAGGGCGAAGTGCACTCGCTTGTAGTGACACTAAACTAGCCCGTCTGACAGGGGTATTAGACGTAACCCTGGTTTTCACACCGTTAAAGTGCAGTGTCACCTTTAAAACACAAGTGTAGGCTTTTATAATAGTTTTGGGTGGTGGTTTTTGCAGTTTATGATATTAGAGTCTCGAGCTTGGACAGGGCGTCCACCACATCCACAAACGCCGTTGCGACACTGCCAGGAATGCAACCACCTACAGCGTGACATTTTAACGACGTCGTAGAGCGAAAATCGAGGGACCACTTTTTTTTTGGACGACGCGGTAAACACGCCGGCTTTTCCGCGCAGGTGGGCTTTCCAGGCGGCCAACCCCCCCTCCCGCAGCTGCCCTGCCCGCACCTGTCCGGGAGCGGCCCCGACCTGCGCACGGTGACGTGCGCCCACGGCAGCTACGTGGTGGCCTCGTACAGCACGGGAGCCCCGGGGGAGGCCAAGGTGCACTTCTTCCCGCACCTGCCGCCCCGGCCGCCCAAGTACTCGCCCCTGGCCGAGGGGCCGCCACCCCCCTACCGCAGCACCGACGACCTCTCGGCCAAGCCGGGCCGACGCCGGCCGGCCGAGGAACCCCTGTCGTTTGGGGAGACTTCGCCCGTGTCGGCCCGGCGAGAGGACGACGAGGCGGAGTGCTTGCTCCCGTCCTACGCGGAAGTGAGCTCGCCGCCACCAGCCGCCGAAGGAGCGCGGAGGGCGTCGACGTAGCGAGACGAATCTACGTGCCGCTGCCACACATTCTCGTTCGATGCTGCGGAGCGAAAGGATGCGAAGCTCTCCGGGACGACGAAGCGTCGTTCGGCCGAAATCCGGATTTCGTCGGCGATTGTAGTCGTGTAGGAAGATGACCTGGCACGCCTCTTCCGCGAGTTTCTTGGGCACTAGATGCTACAAGGGGGAGGAAGGTGGAGATAGTTCGTAATTCCTCGGGCGATCTTGCGGGGATGCTTGGCTATTACCAGACAAACGGGTCGTCGATGCAGTTCCGTTAGTTTTGGTATCGTTAGTTCGATCGAACATTTGCTTTACCATTTTTGCTTTTCCGCGTCTGTTCCGTAGATTTCATTATTGGTGTCTGTTCCGTAGATTTCATTATTGGGCGAGAAAACTTCCTCGCAGTTTGCTTCCTGATAGAATTCAGAATCCTACGAGGAAATGTAAGCAATGGGACTTTCTTATTTTATGTGTCATCATTTTCCTACATTGCCATATTATGTATGATAACAAATTTTAGTTCTCGCTTAGCATCCTTTTATTGCACCATGTGGACGAGTGCAAATGAATGACAGTCTTTTTATGTATATTGTGTTGAGACTTGGGCTTCGTTATTGCCCGTTTTATGGAAATGCAGTTACCTGGGGGCTTCCAACAGCTAGGAACTTGTTACACTCCTAATGCAGCAGACCGTACAGACTTGTCATACTGGCATCCTTCCTTCGAAGTGCACGTGTCCTCCATATACACAAGCTTAGCAGAAATGGAGACAAAGTCTCTTTGACTTTTTTTCTGGCACAGAAAGAACACCTGTTCCAGTCTTACCCTGTCACCTGTTTGCACTGGTGATTAAGAAGCTAACCTTGCCCATCGTAGCTCTTTGATCGTTGGGATGCTGGTTGTTTGCATTGCCACGACGCCTGTCCTTGTCCATATCAAAGTGAGCCTTTGTCGGCAGAACATATCAGCTAGCTCACCGTTGAATGGTTTTGTGCGTCTAGAATGTAAAGGATCTAATTGCCGCCATATACACCAGCATTCTTGTTGGTTTTGCCTTGTTTCACTGCGGCTTCTTTAAGCAAGTCGGGTTGCTTGCATTTTCTACTGGATGCGGATAGGCAACATTTATGTTGCCTTTTCTTTTCTGACAGGGCAGTAACTACATTGCCGGGTAACTTCTGCTTTCTAAAAGTGTTTGGGCTGAGTTCTCACATGTCATAGATGGATATCAGTGTAGATTTCCAGAAAAAAACATGTTTTGGCATTACTTTGCAAGGCTGGTCCGGTGGATGCAATATCTGTTCTATTGCTAGAGTGAAGGTTCCTTCGCTTTCAGTCATTGCAGTTTCGAGGTCGGCCTCTTTCGTTCCAACAGTGACAAGTTTTTAAGGGGAAGGAGCTCTCAGAACCAGTAGTTGTTAGCAGAGGAAGGTTGCAAAAAGGACGGCCAGTTATTTATTGGACGTATTTGCTCACGCTTTCTGACAGCCGCCAAACAGAAATCTACCGCAGCAATACTCTTCTTGGAGAGATGTCTGCATTGTTCTTAGCTTAGAAACAATAGTCCCAACCTAAACCCCACGTGCCAATCGCTGCCGAGCGCCATTTTCTGCTCAGCCCGTCCGTACGCCTACGAGTACTTTCCAGTATTTCCTACTTGGCCGGCCCGACGTCAGCATTAGGCCGGCACGTACGAAAACAATGTTTTCTCGACTCGTTTCACTCTGCCAGTCTCAAGAATACCTGCTCCGGTTGTGCTTGAAAATGCACTTTCAAAGTGAACAAAGAAAGGTTGTAAAAGCCGAGGCGAAGTTCCGTTGCACATTGTCGCGCCACTCCGAGCGTCGACACGAGGCTATTTTTTGTGCCGTGGAAAGATAGGACCACAACCGAGGCGTGTCGTATGCCGCGACCCCACGGAGTGTCCGACGTGCACGTGGCGCACCTCTCGTGCGGACATATCCGCTCCCGTGCAAGTGTGTTCTCCCCCGCCTGAAGGTTTTGCATATCAGGGAGCGCCCGTTCGACGCATTGTCCCTGGCAACAGCTCAGAGTAAATTCCTGCCATCCGACTTGCTCGCGGTGTCCCGCACTTCCGTGCAAACGGTTCGAGGTTTGTAGCGATAGCTGAATGCAGGAGTTACCGACAGTTTCGGACCAACATCTTCTAATTGTCTCGCCCTAATGCGCGAGGCTTTTGCAGGAGGCTTACCTGAGCCGCTCACGCACACTCGACGCCAGAGCACTACTGACGGTGGGCGGCTCCCGCCGTAAGCGGGACAGCCAAATGACGTTCCTGTCGTTTGAAATTCATCAGTGACTATAGAAGAGTGCAGCAATGTGAAGGGAAAGTTTCCTTGTTGCCTAGAACTGCGGGACATCGGGAACATGTCGGCACTATTATGCAACTGTATAAGCACCCCGCGAGAGGCACCGTCTTATTGCCAATATGTATTTTTTTGCTAGCCTCGTTGTCCCCTGTCGGTTCGGACGGAAGCTCGCCGACCCGAGTGCGGTTGTGCATTGCTCGGCCCTCCCATAGTGCCAAAGTAGCAGCATTTCAAATGTGGGGGTCTTGGCTAGGAAGTTGTTTGCAATAACGGGTCAAGCGTGCAAGTGAAGTACTCTGCCGTTAACGTTGTTAGCTATCCACCTGATTGTTTCGAAAGTGCATGCGGCATCATGTTGCTTGCTTTGTTTGGCAGCATTCCTCAGTGGATGTCGCGGGGTAGCAGTATTGGTCATTCGTGCGGGGTACCTGGTAAATTACAAAATTGAGAGGGTTTCAACTGGAACTGAAAGCATGCTGCTTCTGTGCTTTTTTGTAAATGCCAGATTGCCTCTACAAAATGTGCCACATGTATTGCTTCAATCATCAACCTTAACAGTGCTATTTCTGGTTACTTCTAATCCTTGATTAGTCAAACTAAATTGTGGAGCTCCACAGTCTTGTTAACAACTCCTCTTTCCGCTCTGCCCGTACTGACTATTTTCGTGTTTGTAGAAAGTTTAAAGCCAGGCTACATTAACTGGCACGTGATGCCACATGATTTGGTTAAGTTTGTCACTTGTTACTTTACACCATTTAATTGACATTGTTGCTGTTAGCTTCTTTTTTTTTTTTTCTCAGTTTGAAAAGGAAGGGGACGTTTGCTAGCAAAGCAAATTAACAAATGAATTACGACCGGCAGAGTCAACCTTAAAATTAAGCTCTCGTTCTACTAGAGCTTAAAAGATCAGCTCAATGATTTGTTTGAACAGGCACTTGAAATGGGTTGTAGTGCTAAACACCTGAATTGACTTTTGCAGAACATAACATTGTGGTTTAAGTGACATTCATAACTATCGTATGTATTTTAATCAAAGATAAGGGCATAGAAGAGTATTTAAGCTCCACGGACCGAGACCTTTTTTCATACCACAGCTAATGTTTTCAATTTCTGAAAGCATGAGCAACGAGGGCAGCTTGAATGCTGCTTCAAGTTTCCTCAAAAGGCTCAAGCAGTTTGTGTAAGAGATCTAGAGTTGCATCCACCCAAGATTATTTGTTTCTTCAATCTGTGCACTTTAGAAAAGTCAGTATTGCAGGTTGCTTCAGTTAAACTGTTCTGCATTGCAACATCTGGGATGCTCATGTCATTGCTTCGTTTTCACATGCAACCTCTATTAGTTTCTAGTGGCATACCTGCTGCTGCCACATTAGCTTTTTGTCTGGAAAATGTTGAATAGCACCTTTTAAATTCTGGAAGAAATGGCAGAATGATAGCACTGTTACTAGTCTATAAGTTGTTGTATTGCATAAGGCTGTTATTGTCAAGTGTCATTTAGTGCATGAGGTGACTTGGATGCTATCCTGTGTCCCTGGGGAATGCTGATAAAATATGTGACTTTTTGTCAGGCTGCATAGCACACCAGTCTTTTACTACTTCATATACGCACCTTTACGCAGTTAAATGAACAAAGTGGCAGCACTCCGTGACTTTTGGTAAAGCTGCATAGTAAGTAGATATAAGAGCTTTTTGTTTCAGAATTTTAATCACAAATGTCATTCCATGCAACTTTCACTCCGATTTTAATTGCTTCCTTGTTGACAGCAAGATAACAGTATGACAATACTAAAAGCAAACATTTTGAGCACTCAAGAGTTTTTTTTTTAGTACTCCTAGTTAGTTGAATACTTGTACTAGGAATGTCACTAGGTACTTTGGTACGGAGAGTTGCTAGAACCTTTTGGCACACAGCATCACAAGACCCCCCCCCCCCCTCCCCCTCCCCCTCCCCATTTCTTTGTCACTAAATATATTGGGTGCTCTGATGCCACGAACAAAACAACCCCATTGCCTTTAGCTGATGTTGCATCAGAGAGGCATAATTATATGTACAAGTTTGATAACTAGGTTTGACACTGGTAGAATGTTTCTGAGATGGCACAGAAAGTCTGGGCCAACATATAAACCTTCATTTAGGACGCTGCGTACCTGCTTGCGACAGCGTGCCACACAAAGAGCGCCTGTGCTCACTAGCATTTCTGGAGGCTGGCATTGCCTGGTGAATCAAAGTATACAAATATGTCCCCCAAACGAAGCCATTGGGTCTGACAACGCGTTAATACGGTGATTGATAGCCGTCGAGAGCTTGGTTTGACTACAGTCCTCGCAAGCCACTGGATTCTGTAGAGCAAGTATGCTGTGAACGAGGGACGAATTTCACCCGGCTGCTTTCGCTCTGCGTGCTGCATCAAAACAGTGGCTCTTGACGCCACATGAAGTTTGTTCATTGTTCACCGCGTATTTGCTCTGTTGTGTTGAACTCCAAAGAAAAGAAGCCGCCCACTTGACTAGGAGCTCGTCGAAAAGAAAAAAAAAAGTCGTGTACTGCTCATTTCTTTGAGTGAAAGAACCTTTGTTGATTTCTGCAAGTGGAGGAATGAGAGGGGCTAGCACAAAATAAGTGCATCTTCTTCCGCTTTTGAGTCTTTGTTCTTCGAGCTTTCTGTTCACTCGACACAGTGTGCGTCTTTTGTCAACACATAGCCCTGCGTCGAAGTTTTTAGGGAAAAAAAAAGCCCCGAGCCTGTAATCCTGTTGAATAGTGTATATGAACTTGTTTTAGATGCCGGTTCTGTGTCAAATAGTTGGTGTGTTAAAAATGTGAGTATGTCACTTGTTGAGAAATCACTCGTTTTTAAATGCTGATTAGTATAACTTTCCTTAGGACTACCTAGCTTCATTTCTTTTTAATTATCCGCGCTTACCCAAACGTAACAGCTCGAGGCATCTTTCCCAAGACTATGCATATGCAGTGGCTGATGGCACGTTTACTGTGTCTGTAGACCAACTTCATTGTTCCAATCGGTAAGAAATCGTTGCACTTCTCGACTTCGATAACTGGACGAACGAAGTAATAAGAGTAGCTGTTAGGGACGTGTGTCTGCATTTGCTATCTCTGCCAATAAAATAACAAAAAATTGTTTTTTTTTTTGTTTTTTTTTTTTTTTGGGGGGGGGGGGGGGGGTTGAAGGGATTGGGATATGTCCATGACTTGGAGTGGGGATCAAAATGCATGTGTTATTAATATAGGGTCGGCTGGATGTTTGAAGAAGGGGGGGGGGGGGGGGTTCGGGCTGAAGCCTCCCCCCTGGCTGCGCCACTGGTGTCTGCAACCCCGACAGGGAACTGCCATTGGATGAACGGAACGACGCGCAGTTTCTCACACACGTATCTTTAGACGGTAACTTA
Organism: Ixodes persulcatus; assembly: GCA_013358835.2. Classification (NCBI taxonomy): domain Eukaryota; kingdom Metazoa; phylum Arthropoda; class Arachnida; order Ixodida; family Ixodidae; genus Ixodes; species Ixodes persulcatus. The sequence goes on from JABSTQ010001999.1 coordinate 463,717, forward strand.
GCGAGCTCAAATACGTCAACGACGGCTCACAAAATGAGTAAAGCGAAGTAGGCTTAGCGTTCATGATGCGGGAACGGTCGGCAAGTCGCACATTTGCCAGGGACCTTAGCACGTGCGGCCGGGACACTAGTGTGTGCGAAGGTCTTGCACTGAGTCCAGCTGACGGTCGTTTGTAACTCTGAAGTTGGTCTGCATCTGCGAGTGGTTCCGTCCTGAGTGTAGCTCTGTTGCTTCTGTTCCTCGTTAAAGCCGCCAAGGCCCACTGGCCTTCAAGTCCATCCATTTGATGCTCTCATTGACGCTGTTACTGTTGCCTGGTCGTTCAATCGACTAGCGGCTGCCAGAGCCCCCTGTATGGCCACCCGTTCGCGGGACGGACAGCGGTCCCGAGGAACGGTTTTGTTGATGTACCGAGAATGCGACCAATAAAACGAGGTCAGCGCTCGGGGTGCGCCCATTTCTGCTTCTCTGCATCCCTTGAGATCAGTCGGAGTCTTGAAGGTGCAAAAAAAAGTTTTTGACTGGATCTGGGAGACCGGGAATCATTATCGCGCTTTCCATATAAAAGCGGTGTGCGCGTGCGGATACCTGGTGCATTTAGGATCCGCGAAGCATGTTGATCCCAGTCTCAAAGGCGTTTACAGGTGAATTAATTTGACCCTCGATGTTGCTACAGTACCCCGAAGGTGTTACAGCCATGCCCTTAATTGGGGGCTTGTGAACACCCTAAAACTGGAGTGATAGCGATCCTCTCAGCAGATATGTTTCTACGAGCAACAAGTTGACAAGTAACGCGCACAGTTGTCACATGCAAGGGTACAACACAAAGACGCAGTGACAGACGCACGAAACCGGAATCGCGACCTTGTTTACATAATGTCATGATTTGGTCGCTAAACTCGTTATGGCATGGGGGGGGGGGGGGGGGGGGGGGGGGGGGGGGAGGGGAGGAGGAGAAGAGGAGGAGGGGGGGAGGAGTCGAAAGATAGCCGCGAAGTTTTCTTTTCTCACAAACCCGCAGGTCCGTTTATTTTCCTGGCGTTTTTCATCAAAGGGGCTAAAAATCACTCCCTAGGCGCCGAACAAGAGCAGCACGAGAGAGCGCGCGGAGACGGTTCATACGTGTGACGTCATGACAAAGATTATCAGCTGATACCAACATATATCTCTAAAAAGCACGGCGGAGCTAGGCCGTGGCTAGGTAAGAACCAGCCGAGTAGCGTTGTCCACTCTCGGGCGGATTTTGCTTTCGGGCAGTTGTCCCCCCATCGGCGAGATAAAGTCGATCATTTCACTGCTTTTTTTTTTTTTTTTTTCTAATTAATGGCTATTGGCCACTTAGGCTAGCAAAAGCGTTGGTGTGGTCGGCTTTCCAAGATTAGCCGGGCTGCGATTATCGAGTACAAAAACTCTAAAAGGACCCCACCGAACGCGCCTGCACACTACGAGCCTTTCTTGAAAGTCTGTCATGGCCACTCGTGAGTTTATGGAACACGAACCATTAGAACCATTATTTCCTAAAATTGCACACTGTGCTGTTCCTCGTCGCTCAGTTGGAACACCTCTAAGTAGGGGCGTCGAGAACCCCCCCCCCCCCCCCCCCAGTGATATCGAAAGAGGGGGCGGGGCATAAAGGTGAAAGAGGGGGGGGGGGGGGGGCGCGATCGCACCAGCCCCAGACCATATATCCTCTTACCATAGTGCCCATACATTTCAGAAAGGTATACTAAAAAATTCGGGAGAAGGGATATCCCCTTCTTCACTACCATACCTAAAGTAGAGCACTGCACAGGCCGGAATTTCTAGGCCCGACCCGGCCCGGTAGAGGCCCGGCCCGAGCCCGACAGAATTTTTAATTTCTAGGCCCGGCCCGACACGGCCAGGGCCCGGCCCGAGCCCGACAGAATTTTTAATTTTTAGGCCCGGCCCGGTAGAGGCACGGCCCGGGCCCGGCCCGAGCCCGATAAAATTGTAAAATATATGAGCCCGGCCCGAGCTAAAAAACTGGGACCGATATTTTTTTTTTTTTTTTTTTACACCATAAATACGACGACTTAGATAATGTATTTTCGAGAATATGGGAGAAATATGCACATCATTTGCGACAGTCTTTGAACTCATGGCACACCGAGAATTCTTGAGGCAAAAGAAGGGAATTTCCTTCCTACATGTTTTTGTGAAGAAACAAATTGTCCATTGACTATTTTTTCAGGCAGGTCCGCCTTGCTTGCATGACGTAGCCCACCGCGCTAAGGTTCCGTTCGCTGCTAGCACTCGGGGATCCACAGGATGCGTTATATAGATAGAAGGGACAGTTTCCGGAATTCCTTCTCATGTACTTTTCAGAAGTCGCAAGGCTCAAACACTCCTGAGCACGAGTAGTCCTTGCCGTGCTGATACTCCTCCAATTCGTCGGTGGCTACCTTGTCATCCTCCGCGTCATACCAGTCTTGAAACAAACCCAGGAATCTCCTTTTCAAAGGCAAAAAAAAAAAAAAAAAAACACACACACACACAAGAACATGGCCACCTTTTTTTGGAAGCGCGATCTCGAACGTCATCGTTAGTCTCATCTTCATCTTGAGTCATTGCTTCAGTGACACGGGCCAGTAGCTCTCTGACGTGCGCATAGACTTCAAGGCGCTCGTCCTTGGGCAACATGAGGAGTTGGCGAAACTGAGGCCAGATAAATGTGGCGGTCTTGTGGAGGAGAGAAATTTTTAGCTTCGTGTCCAGGAAATGACGAGCACAGAACTTGATCTTCTCGATTTCCACTGCTCTATACTGCAGACACCAGGAGCATGTCCAAGATGGTTCTTCAACGCGGAAGCGTAAAGCACAACCAGAGGATGTGTTGGACGTTTTCCCTTCTCGAGCGCGCGGCTAGCATCTTTGAAGGGCTGCAGGAACTCGATTAACTCGTTGAGTGTTTTATTGTTCACGCTTTCGATCACTGGATTGTTCCTTGACTCCAGTAGAGCTTCCATCTCCTCGAACTGAGAGCACACGGACTTTAGCGTGGATACCTTTCGCGCACGCGGTTGCCACTTTCGCCTTTACGTCCGCGGGCACGGGAGGTTAAGGGCATTGAGGTGATAAAAAACAAGAAATATTTGCGCCGTTCGATGAAACCTTGCACTCGTGACGACTGAGATGAGACGTGCCGGTCTTTGAACGAAGGTCACTGAGCATGTCCTTTGGGCACCGACGTAGTGGAGTCCACGGCTGTGAGAAATGTTTCCCATACGGAGCTCTTAAAGTTTGTCTTCTCAACAAGTTTGTAAAGCGTAGGTGATGCCAAGCTCGCCGATTGTCGATATTGGCGCACCACCTTCCATTGCTGCCACCGGGAAAGAAGATGGCAGTATAGAAAATAAATGATAATACAAGAAACGTTTATCTGGAAAGATGGACTCGTCAAGCGTCTATTTCTTATTGGAGGGTTGGTAGCACGGGAAGGACATAGGCCAACTCTATTGGTCATTTCGAACCCGGAAAGATTCTAGAAGAAAAGAAGAGACAATCACAACCTTCCTAATGCATCTTCAAAAAACGGCGTAAAAAAAAAAAATTATCTAGGGTACGTTAGCTCGTTTTTGGTGGCATAGTAAGGCCCCCGCAGAAAGTACGAGGGGCGTTCATAAAGTTCGTATCATTTTCACAAAGGAATAGAGATGGAGCAATCAAACAAGAGTAGGAGTTGAGACTTTCTCTACATGTTCGCCACCAAACGTTACCCACTTTTGCCAGCGATAGACCACATCCCGGAGGCCATTGTTCTAGAACTCTTCGTTTCGAGTGTTCAGGAATCGCTCCACTTCAGCAATCACTTGGTCGTCATCCTTGAAATGCTTTTCTCTTGTTTGGACACACTGGAAGCGTCAGCGCCATTTAACCACAGTTCCATAAACTTGGACGTTGTCCCAGAACAACGCTCCCAGATTGGAATGAATATCCTTGGCATTGCTTCCCATTAAATAAAAAACAAAAAAAAGAAAACAACAAAAAAACGGATCACTGCATGGGCTTGGCACCGACGGGTGGTGCCATTTTGGTTTCGATTCCCTAGCGGCGTTCCGCGCTACTATAGCACGCGATGTGTACACTGTGCGGAAACTAGAGGGGCGAGCGCTCATGTTAATGCCTGTTTTGTTCCGCTTTTTTAAAGTTTTTGTGCCGATAATACGAACTTTATGAACGCCCCTCGTAAAAAACCGAGGTACACCCCCTTTTTTTTTTTAGTTTGAAAAGCATAGGAAAAATACAATCAGGTTGTACCCTGCGACCGGAGTGCCCTCGTTTCTTGTCCGCACTCTCCCACTATGCTGGTGGAGTCCATGCGTTTTCTTTTATCCGCTTGAAGGCTTTCTAACTGCAAGACGCCTTTTTGTTATTGTGAGCGGCGCTGTAGTGACTTTGCACTTCGCCTTTTTTGTTTTTAATGAACCTAAAAGATAAATGAGCAAACTTTTGTTATCAACAATTTAGAATTTACGGCACACGAGTGCCCAGGCACGGCCCGGGCCGGCCCAGGCCGGCGCGGCCCGAAAGCGTTTTTGTTCAAGCCCGAGCCCGGCCCGGGCCCGAGAAAACACGTGCTACCCGGCCCGAGCCCGGCCCGCGGGCCGGGCCGGGCTCGGGCTTTTGGGCTGGCTCGGGCCCGTGCAGTGCTCTAACCTAAAGTGACCAGACGTCTCGATTTACGCGGGACAGGTCCCGCTTTTCCGGCCGTGGCCCCACTGTCCCACCAGCATGCTTGTGGGACAGTGTTTTGTCCCGCTTTGCCTTCCCCGAACCGCGAATAGAGAAAGACGCGGTTAAACGAAAGGACGCATAAGGAGAGGGTGCTGACGCAGAAGGTTAATTGCCGTGAGACATGTAAGCAGTACAATGAACATAGAATCTACAATAATAAATACGTTAATACGAAAGAAATATTCCAAGTTTTCATGCTGTTTGGCATGTCCATGCCAAACAGTATGCAAACTTCAAGGGAAAGAAATGAGCACGGTGTATGGGAAATAATAAAAAGGAGTTATTTGTTACCTAAATCTAAAGTTGTCAAATCTCATCGACACTCGTTACGTGAATTGGTGCGCTGCTACGCGTTAACCCCCCCCCCCCCCCCCTTCCCCGGGCCAGCGTTCACACAGGTGGGGGCGGGAGTGGGGGAGGGTTTGCGGCGGCACATTACGAAATTGTTAATTCAAATGACCGGCCCGTACACGCCGCTTCGCGGCCATAGTCTCATGCAGCTTTAATACAGAAAAGAGCTCACCTGAGCTGTCGATAAAACGATTTGTCGATGAAACGACCTGTCGATGACTCGTCGTTGGATGAACTGATCGCCACCGCCGTTGCCCATAAACAAATCATTGGAATGCGATGTTGTCGGCGTCAGTGTGAGTCCCCGTGCTCTTTTTCGCGTTGGAATTGTTGATTCTACGTCTTCCTGGCAATGTATGATTGCATTAGTTGCCTCGGCGCAATTAACGAGGATCGTTACACCGTGAAACTTTGTATGAATAATCTGATACGCGGCGAACCATTCCGCGTGGACGTCGCAGAATGGACGCTAAAGCATGATTCACGGGATGAGATTCAGCTCGCTATTTTCAGTCGCGACGTCGCTCGGGCTACAAAAGAAGCGTGGACGGTAGTAGAAGCGGTCGAAGTCGATACTGAAAATCGCAAGCAGAATCGAACTTTGTGAATCAGTCATAACAAGTAGGCGGTGGCCACCTTTAACAATGATAAACATACCCTTGTATCCACTGTTTACATCTAGCCTATTTACACCAAACATCCTTCAAATTTAAAAGTTTTGACGCCAGCACTTGAAATTGCAATTACCGCGTCAACGTGGTCTACGGGCCGTTGTCGTTTGAACGTGCAGATGACAGTTTGAAAAGCAGACACATTTTAAAGAGCAAACGACAGTTTGAACGATAACACGGCTGTTTGAACGTGAAGACGCACTGAACGTGGTCTGAGGGAGGTCTGGACAACTTGACTGTTTTCCGGCGTTTATGTTAACAAAACAAATAAATCTGACAGCCACAAGCCTCCGTGAATTCAACCCAAAGTATAGAGTGTCTCAAGTCAAAAGGCTCCATCTAAAATGGACCGTAAAAATCGACGCCTGCACGTAGCAACCTAAACTTTTCGTCAAAGGTGTATTTCACAGGTCGGTTTTTTATTTTAAAATTACAAAGCGTAGTTCTCTTTCTGTAAAAAGTAGGGCCAAGAAACTTGCCAGGGTCAACGGCGGGCGGCGACTCAGACGACCAAGTCGAGTAGCGGGTCGGGTTTGGCGCTCGTATTGATAGATGGCGCTCCCTCCTTATCCAGACCAGAGCCGTATATTAGGAGAGTTTGGACAATAGGCGGAGCAAAGGCCGCCGCCAGCGCCGAATATTCCCCCCACGCTTAGAGCGTAAACTAAATTTGTGACACAGCGTCGACCAATCAGGAGACCTCTACTTCATCTCACAAATGTCGACAGTGAAGACAAAGGCGCAGGCGCGTGAGCCTAGCTCAGCGAAACGCTATTGTTTGTACGAGACCTCGTGCATAGGAGGCACTTTCCAAAGCCACGCGCTCGTGCCCATGCCATTGTCTGCACTGCTAGAACAGCGTCCTGAGACTGGCTGAAAGAAAGCAGTGCAAAGGGTGGGGTGCGCGAGCGTCTTGAGACGCGGAGTTCCGCTCGGCACGGCTCAAACTATACTTCGTTTCACTTTACCTGCGAGCGAAGTCAAAGCTAGAAGCGCGAGACCAGCGCTTTTTGCATTTCTCCCCAGCTCGCGCGCTCGAGCAAAGCCTGAACGCATGGAGCTTCCGTGCTCGCGCTTCCAGTTTTGCTTTCGCTCGCACATAAGGTGAAACGAAGTATAGTTGGTATAGTCGTGGCACACATTTAGAGCACGCGACCACCGCTAGGGGCTGTTTCGCGGTCTGTGGTTGGCCCGAGATGCTCGCCTATTCAAACCAATGTATGGCCAAACTCTCTCAATAAACGGCTCTGATCCAGACTAGAGTTCCTCTATAAACCTTTCCAAATGAGAGTGTGTGGCCGGTGCCATTTTGAGTGTTCGTGCGTACGGCGCGTGCTTTGCTCGCTTTCCGAAGCGGGGAACACGCACGTGCTGAGCTGTGAAGATCGCACGTGGGGCTGTGATTTTGTAAACATTGGAAAGGTCTATAAGCTCCCTACGGGAGCCAGAGTTGCGCGTGTATCTCCGTAGCGCCGTCTTTCCTGCACGGCATGTTGATCCCGCTCGTCACGTGACTGAATTCGGCGAATAGCGGCGCCGCGCGTTCGAGGCACGTGGCGCGCTCAAAAGCAGGGGAACATACGCCGGGGCGCGTGCAACGTTTACTTTCCTGCACGGCACTTGATCCGGCTCCTCACGTGATCGGATCTTGGCGAATAGCGGGGCGGCGGCACGTGGAAAACAGACGCGCAACTCTGGCTCCCGTAGGGAGCCTATACGGGAACTCTAATCCAGACTGCTCGCGACCACCATGGTTTATTCAAAATGAACATAATCTTTTTGTAATGTACCTTTGGTTAAAAAAGAAACGCGGACAATAAAAACAAAAAGTAAAGGAAAAAAAAAAAAACGGGTTTCTATAACGACGGCGCTTTTGCTGCCAACGGATTTCGTCTGCGTGCCGTCTGCTTTCTTTCGCTGGTCGTCTGCACCTGCGGACGCTGCTCTCGACGCCATCTATCAATACGCGCGCCAGACGCACCCCGCAACTCGACTCGGTCGTCTGCGTCGTCGTTTGCCGTTGACCCTGGCAAGTCTTTTTGCTTGTGCAAGCTTCGTCTATGAGAAGTTCTGTAACTGAGCTGATCTAATAACGTTGGTTCGTGTAGTCTCCCAAAACACGACCGACGACGCACGCAGTTCGACAGGACATCGCAGCAGCACGTCCTCTTGTATGGTAGCCGCAGTTTTACCCTGAAAACTCCGAGGTAGAGATCTCACGTCAACACACATAAAGTTCCCAGACAACACTTGGACATCCCCAGGATGTCCTCAGGACAACCTTTTGAGGACATTATGATGTCCTGAGGATGTCCTCAAATGATCCTGGAAACATCCTAAAAACGTCCTATTGTCCGGCCTCAGGACATCCTCAGAACGTCCTCAGGAGGGCAGCCAAGGTTTTTTCTAGTACATTTTTAGGACAATGCACTGCAGGTGCAGCTGTTCACTGAGCTGTTAGGATGCTTTCATTTTTATTTCTCAAAAATAACAGCGCAAGTAGTTTGTTTTTTCTGGCCTGTGGTGACGTGTGTTTGTGTGGATTCCCTACTTGCGCTGTTATTTTTTGTGACATGAATAACCAACTCGCCCAAGGCGCCCTTTTGTCCATTTTTATTGTTTCTGGGTTTTCTCCAAGTGGATTTTGAACCTGAACATGACTGCAAGAGCTGCCTGCAGAAAGAAATTAATTGTTGTGTACTATTTTAAAGTGAAATTCACACACTAATTCTAGATTACTAGTCAGTGAGAGGCTAAGAACATAGGGCAAGGGAAAGGGGGAAGAAAGCTGACGGAATGCTGAAGAGGAGAGAAGAAAACCTCTCCCCTCTAGCATCCCGTCTGCTTTCTTCTCTGCGTCTCTCCTCGCCCTATGTTCTTAGCCTGTAACTATGAGCATGATCATGTCATTCATTAATACAAACAAAGGTAACTGTTCAAGAAATACTTTATTGGAGAGCAAATGTTATACATGACTTTTTTCCATGTCTGCACCAGACATGCAGTCTGGCTTCGCATTTTGACCAGCACTAGTCCGAATAGTCAGCAGGATCTAGAAAAAAATTCAATTCCATAATCATTAATAATAAAAACAGGTAATGTGAGAAACTTACCATCATGTCGAACATCTCCGGCTTTTGACTGCAGCTTTTTCAGTTTCTCTCCAGCGTGGTGCAGCCACACTTTGATGATGGTTTCCACGTCAGCTTTGTTTGCACACTCAACATTTGCTTTCACTGCCCCTGAAATATTGATTTGTGAGGACAGTCACAGCAGAAAACTAAGATGGTCTAGAAAAAAATCACAATTAATGTCAATAAAAATAGATGTTCCAGAAACTTATGTCCCTTAGCGCTAACGCGCAACTATACAGGGTGTCACAAAAAAAATTTACAGGGTTTTTTCACCGCAAAAATAAACTAGGCATTGCCGAACGCTCATTCTCCGCCCAAAGGTAGCGCTAGAGGTCACAACCAGATGCTAGGGAGGCTCACTACCAGATGCCAAAGTTTCAGCCCAATCCGATACCTTATTCAAAAGTTATAAATGATTTTCTGAACATTTCATTGGGAAAATCGAGCCCATTTTTGCCCGTTTTCGGTTTCTGGTGCCATAGAGCCCCATGTATTCGAAAACTCCGTCGGCCGCCATTTTCCCATTGAAATTTCCAGAAAATCACTTATAACTTTTGAGTTATCGGATCGGACTGAAACGTTGGCATCCGGGGCCCTATGTTGCACGTTTTGGACTCCCACGGCGACTATGGAGAAGGAAGTGACGTCAACAACGCAGCAAATGTGAATTTGATGTTGATTGATGAGAGATCAGTCATCATCCAATCTGCATTCGCTGCGTTGTTGACGTCACTTCCTTCTCCGTAGTCGCCATGGGAGTCCAAAACGTGCAACATAGGGCCCCTGGTTGTGCATGACCTCTAGCGCTACCTATGGGCGGAGAATGAGCGTTCAGCGATGCCTAGTTAATTTTTGCTGTAAAAAAGAAAACAAAAAAAACCTGTAATTTTTTTTTTTTGTGACACCCTGTATATGGCTATCTGACCCACACAGCAAAAGTTTCACCTATTTAGAAAGAACTATGTTCACAAAATAGTACCATTCTCCCACTCCCGAGTCAGGTTAGTTTGTCGGTTTTCATGTAAAATCAGTCTTACTTAATTTTATCGTCAGGGCAAGCCATCTGCATTTGACGTTAGCTCTGAACCCGACAAGGCCCTTGTGCAATATTTTACTGAGGAGAAAAACACACCGCTGAGGATGGTTGTGGCGGTTGCGGTTCGTGCGAGGAAGATGCCCTTGCTACCGAGTCTACTTTCGCACAGTCGATAAGCTCGAAGCATTCGTTCTCGCCGAAATTGCCGTTCACTGCTTTCCGCCATTTCAAAGAAGTACTACATATAAAAAAACACTAACCTTTGTCACTGTCTTGCATTGCTGCCATCATCAATTTGGATGGAACAGCGCGGATATACAGATCGCAGTGGCAATCGCAGCGCTGACTAACAACCAACGTTACTAACAACCAACGTTACTAAAACACTCAGTTGGGAAACTGCCATAGAGACTGCCTTCAAAAAGTGTCTCCGATCTGTCCTCCAGCACCGAGCTAATGACGAACACAACGCCACCATTTTTCCCGCAGCGGCCATTCGAGGAACCGCACGTCACTCCTTTTTTGGCTTTAATCGGCCATTTTGGGGCCAGAACAGATACTGTGGAAGAGGTTACACGAGCGTCACCCCCGTCTCCCCGGCGGACGCGCCTCGTCTTGCTACCGAAGTTAAAATGCACCTAGGTCGGGACGCGCTACCTGAAAGCAGCGCTGAGGCATGGTTGTATGAAAACAATATTAATTGTGCCACAAAACCTTGCAAACTAAAGATTTTAAAAACATCACGCGCCCCTAATTTTGTACTGAACTCCAATAAAAGTTACTACAAAAAGAGTGTTTTCCGTTTGTTTTTTCGCAAAAAAAGGCTTTCTAAAAGCTCAAGGTGACCACAGTACAGAAAAATGACAAAGAGTGGCGCTGTTGTCGCATTTAGCTCGGTCTCGGTGGACGCCAGCGGTCCAGGTTTCGACGGCAAGTTTCCCAACTGAGTGTTCTAGTAACGTTGCTAACAACTCAGTGATATATTTCTTCTTCCTCAAATCGTCATCTTCTTTTTTAAACACCAGAAATTAAATAGCCAATAAACATTAATAAGTAAATAATAAATAAATGACGACTAAAAATAAATAAAACTAAAAAAGTTAAAAATTAAATTAAAAAATATTTTTTTTAGAAAATGAATTATAATTAAATAATTAAACTTAAAACTTTTCTAAATTTTCTTAATTTGTTTAGTTTTATTTATTTTTAGTTGTCATTTATTTATTTATTATTTATTAATGTTTATTGGCTATTTGGTTTCTGGAGTTTAAAAAATTTAAATGTTCTCATTAACGGCGAAGGAGAAGAAGGTGACGATTTGAGGAAGAAGAAATATAGAACTGAGTTGTTAGTCAGCGCTGCGAGTCTGTTTCCTTCTTGTGTGCCTGTGAGTGTGACTGTATCCACGCTGTTCCATCCAAGCATGGATTACCAACTAGCCCAAGCATCCACATTATCAAGCCACCATCAACCTCGAGGCTATTTCTGTTTCTGTCCTGGCTAGGCTTAGCTTAGCTTGCTTGGGTCTCTCGGATGGGTGGATAATTGCAACAACGGTACGGCTTGCAGTAGGCAGTATCTTGCGCCACCTAGATTGAATGTTGCCAATGGAACTGAATTCCGAAATACTGCGCAAATACAAAAATAAAAAAATGTAGTGCGTCCTTGTTTTATCAAAGAATTGTTTTGTAAAAAAATATAGTTAAAAGATGTCCTAAACTTACACAACTACATGTAATAATTTGTATGTGAAATTTAGTTTAGCAGTAAACACGAACTGTGTATACTACGGCCATTTCATTCATTTTTTTTTAAACGCAATCAAATTGAGAACGTATATATTACCTCTTACTTTGTATCCTTCGTCCTCAATAAGTCCTCGGAAGGATGTTTCTAGGATGATCCAGCGACTGACGTTCTCAGGATGTCCTGAGGACGTCTTTAAAACCGTGAGGACGTTTGTACTTTTTGAGGACGTCCCGAGGATGTCGGGTGTTGTCTGGGTTTAACTTTTATCTTGCTACCGACGCGCGTGTGTAGCAAGTCGCTTCTCCGCAGTGCAAAGTAGTACGGGGAGAAGCGCACTTAACAGAGCTTCCTAACCCGCCCAAGGATAGCTCGAACAAATTGAGGGATATTGCGAAACCCGAGTGCTGTCAGGTTTCTAAACGAAGGTGGAATCGAATAGTGCATTTGCCGAATTTATAACGGCAAATCTTAAACTTGCACTGTAAAATCCAGCAGTGTACCCGGGGGCAGAGTTACTAAATTCGGTATTGGAGAGGTAATAAGTTTTAACGCAGTGTTTGTGGACAGTTTTCCCATTTCGATTAAACGTATCAGTATACAGAAGGGGGATAGCCTAGGAAAAGTTTTGCGAGGCAATCACGTCACCGACAACTTGACCATACCTTACACTTAGTTCTGCTCGTCACTACAACCAGATAAAAAGTAAACGTGTTCGCTGTGGGCGAACACGTTTGTCAATTTCTATATTTCTTTCTCAGCGAAAAAAAAAAAAAAAAGAGTGTGATATCTTGCGCTGTACACACGAGGGCGCCACCGCGGTGGTAAATAAACAGACGACGAAGACGATGCCTGACTGGGCCAGTCAGTGCGGTCTACGTCCTCGATTTGGAATGTTGTCCCTCACCTTGACTCGGGCGATGTGCCTGGCGTGGATTATCACAACTGGCGACGAGCGATAAAGAACGGTCGCGCACGTCTTACCTGTTTGTCCTGCATCAACTTCAGCAGCCATGCCTGTCATCGGGAAGGTGGAACCGTTCGACTCGGCTACGTCGGATTGGACTGAGTATCGCGAACGGGTAGAATTATACTTCGCCGTGAACGACATCGCTGCAACGAAGAGGACTGCCGTGTTTCTGACGTGCTGCGGGTCAGAAACTTACTCGCTGCTGCGGAGCCTGCTCGCCCCTACGAAGCCTGCCGAAGCAACATTGGCTGCGATTTTCGAAGCTTTGAACAAGCACTACTCGCCGAGGGTATCGGAGGTGGTGGCCAGCTTCAAGTTTTTTTCTCGGCATTGGCGGGACGAAGAGCCTGTCAACGATTACATCGCATCGCTGAAGAAGCTTGCCGAAGACTGCAAGTTCGCAACGTTTCGGGAGCGCATGCTACGGGACCAAATCGTGAGCGGAATCAACGACGTCGCGATGCAGACTCGCCTGCTGGAAACGGCCGAGTTGGACTTTGAGACCGCGAGGAACACCGTAATCGCCATGGAGTCTGCCAAGAAAGATTCCCGTGCATTACGTGCTCAGCTGGCTCAAGCGACACCTGTGCAGGCCGGAGAGTCTGTGAATGTTGTCAAGACTAAGCCCACCAAACAGCAGGCAAGGGGTTCTTGCTTCCGCTGTGGGCGTAATCATCTAGCACACCAATGTCGTCACGTGGGCAGCGTCTGTTTCAAGTGTGAGCAGAGAGGGCATTTGGCTCGGGTATGCACGGAAAAGGCGAGACCCAGGAGTGGATCGAGACCTGTCCACAACGTGGATGACGAGCTGGCAGCGCCGGAATCCAAACCAGGAACGCAGGAGGCGTACGACCTTTGGGCGCTTCAAGCGGCCGGGCCAGAGCCAATGCGAGTCGAAGTTGCCGTCAACGGAGTGACATTGAACATGGAGTTGGATACCGGTGCCAGCGTGTCAACCATTAGCGAGAGGAAGTTTACGGAGCGATTTCCTTCGGCGACGCTGGAGCCATCGGACGTCCAGTTAAGAAGTTTTTTTGGCGACATGAAGCCTGTGGTGGGCAAGCTTGAGGCAACCGTGAAGCTGGGCGAAAACGAGCGCGTTCTGCCCTTGTTCGTCGTAAAGGGTCCGTGTCCTACGCTTTTCAGAAGAAGCTGGATGAGGGAATTCAAGCTAGGAATCGTCAAGCCAGAAGTCGTCAACGCTGTGACGTCCGTGGAGGAAGCGGTGAGCCAGTTCCATGAAGTATTTTCGGAAGGACTGGGTACCTTTGATGGCGTGTCCGCCCAGATTACCGTACAGGAGGGTGCTAAACCAAGATTTTTCAAGCCGCGAGTCGTCACGTTCGCGTTACGAGATAGAGTTACTGAGGATTTGCAGAGGATGGAGCGCGAGGGCGTCATTCGACCAGTGAAGACGTCCGAATGGGCTGCGCCCATCGCTCCCGTAGTGAAGCGGGATGGCCGTGTTCGCCTGTGTGGCGACTTCAAGATAACAGTCAACCCTTTGACGGTGCTCGAGTCGTACCCGATCCCTCGCATCGAAGAGCTGTTCGCAAGGCTAACGGGGGGAGTCAAGTTTACGAAGCTCGATCTGAAAGATGCATACCAGCAGGTCAAGTTGCACGAAGACTCGCAGAAGTTTGTTACCATTAACACCCCGAAGGGTATGTATCAATTTACCAGACTTACGTTTGGCGTGTCGTCAGCTCCAGCTTTGTTTCAACGCGCGATGGAGAACCTCCTACACGACCTTGATCATGTCACAGTATACTTTGACGATATACTCGTGACCGGCACCAACGACAGCAACCATTGGGCAAATGTGTGCCAGGTCCTGGAGCGACTGAAGAAAGCTGGACTGCGGCTGAAGCTGTCCAAATGCGAGTTCATGGTGGCCAAGGTGGAGTATCTGGGGAACATCATCAGCTCAGCTGGTCTTCAGCCAAATCCAACCAAAACAGAAGCCGTGCTGGCGGCACCAGTGCCTCGGAATGTGAAGGAACTGCAAAGCTACTTGGGCTTGATCAACTTTTATAGAAGGTTCATGCCAAATCTGTCGGATGTGTTGTATCCTTTGAACCGCTTGCTGGGGGCAGGAGCCCGCTGGTGTTGGACATCTGAAGAACAGCAAGCATTCTAGAGAAGTAAAAAAGCTGCTGCATCCGCTGGAGTCTTAGCACATTTCGACCCTGCAAGGCCGACAGTGCTCATCACGGATGCCTCTCCGTGTGGACTAGGAGCCGTCTTGGTACAGCGAGAAGCGTCGGGGGAGAAGCACCCCATTGCTTTTGCATCTCGAAGCCTTACAGCTGCGGAAAAAAAAAAACTACAGCCAGTTGGACAAAGAAGCGTTAGGCCTCGTGTTCGGAGTAACGAAATTCAGGCAATACCTGTGGGGCCGACCATTTGAAGCCATCACAGATCACAAGCCGCTACTGGGCCTGCTCGCGTCGGACAAGCCTGTTCCAGAGTCATGCTCTCCAAGGGTGCTGCGATGGGCCGTGCTGTTGTCTGGGTACCGCTATAAACTGAGCTACCGGCCTGGTAGCATATATCGCACATGCGGACGGACTGAGCCGCCTGCCACTGACAACAACAGATTTTCCCGTGGACTGCCCTCCTGAAGTCTTCATCCTGGCAGGGTTGTACCCACGTGTGCTGTCGTCAACAGCTGTCGCTGAGGCCACCGCCCGAGACCCAGTGGTTTCACGAGTGAGAGAGGCCTTGTGGACTGGCCGCCGGTCGGATGTGGGACCAGAGGAAAAACCGTACGAGACGCGGTTCCCAGAGGTGAGTGTACAAGGCAACTGTATGCTCTGGGGCAACCGTGTGTTGGTTCCTGCATCTCTCCAACGCGACGTCCTGAGGCTTCTTCACGAAAGCCATCCAGGGATATAAAAAGATGAAGGCTGTAGCGCGGAGCCATGTGTGGTGGCCTAAGATAGACGATGATATTGTTGCGGCTGTGCAAGAGTGTCCCACCTGTCAGGAGCAGCAGCGAGCATCACGGCCAATACCCGTCATGCCATGGCCGTTCCCAGACAGACCCTGGTCGAGACTTCATGTCGACTACGCAGGGCCTTACCGCAACACTTATTTTTTTATTGCAGTGGATGCATTTTCCAAGTGGATTGAGGTGTTTCCGGTTTCAACTCCGTCTGCGGAGGCCACCATCACGTGTCTGCGAGCCATGTTTGCAAACCAGGGGTTTCCGGACATTGTGGTATCAGACAATGATCCAGCGTTTGCGAGCGACATGTATGCAACATTTTTGAAGAAGAATGGAGTAAGACGAATACTGGTACCACCGTACCACCCAGCGTCTAATGGCGCTGCAGAGCGGGCAGTTCAGACTGTAAAAAGGAAGTTGCAGAAGGCTGGACCGGGGGACCTTCGTACACAAATTGCGCGCATGTTGATCACTTACAGATCGACGCCACATGAGGTCACGGGTTGCAGCCCCGCCGAGTTACTGCTGGGACGAAAAATGAAGACTGCGACGGACCTGCTTCGACCTGACCTGAGGACCACGGTGCAGCAGAAGCAGCTTCAGCAGAAAATCAGATGTGACAAAGGAACGAAACCTCGGATTCAAGCACAGCATGGTGATCAAGTATTCGCCCGGAACTTTCGTCCAGGCCCTGCATGGATGCCGGCTGTGGTCACAGCCCAGGGAACATTTTCATCGGACCTTCAGCTGGCTGACAGGCGACAGTGGACGCGCCACCATGATCATCTCCGGCCGGCGAACCGTTTGCCGCAAGTTGACCACAGTAGACATGCTGGAACAGCTGCAGACATTGAGAAGGACCCTGAATTCCAGGCACTGTTCCTGACATGTCCAAAACGGCAGAGCATGTTCTGGCACCTGATCTCTCCTGTCAGATGCCTGAACTCACCTGCCCAGAGGTTCCAGCTGAGGAACAACAGCAGCCAAGGGCTGCAGAAAGCACAGCGTCTCCTCGTCAAACGACTATCACCACACCTCGCCGTCGGGGCGCCAGGGTGCGTCGGCCTGTGCAGCGCTACTCTCCGTAATCACTTTAGTGATTTTTTTCACTAACCTTTTTTATATCTCTTAGTTTCCACTAACTTTCATTATTAGGGGTGGGAGGGGTGTGATATCTTGCGCTGTACACACGAGGGCGCCACCGCGGTGGTAAATAAACAGACGACGAAGACGATTGCCTGACTGGGCCAGTCAGTGCGGTCTACGTCCTCGATTTGGAATGTTGTCCCTCACCTTGACTCGGGCGATGTGCCTGGCGTGGATTATCACAAAAAGACACACAACTTTGATCATGCTGACAAAGACCAGGGACCACAGAACGTGTCGCACATTTCACCATATGGTATGACGTCACACCGATCTCGCCGGCACGTTTTTCCAAGCGCCACTGTATAGTTTTTTCCGAAAGTGCAATTCGTAACTTTCACGACCTATAGGGGGCGCGTTGGCGCCCCCTATAGGCTGTCATCTGGATGATCGTCGTAGAACAGCACTACAAGGCGCGGTCTGTGACGCGTAAGTAATTCTAGTTTTGCTTTATACGAGCAGTATTAGAGCCTAACTTTACTTTTTTACCCCAGAAACATGTAGGCAAGCACCTTTATTGTGAAGCCGATCATCCAGGAGCTAGGAAGCGCGATTCTCGCACCGCGGTACCACCATCGCTGAAAGTTGCGAATGGTCCCAGAGCAGCTGTGCTACGCACCGACCCAGGTTCGATCAGCGCTGGGTCGTCTCATGTTTTAGTTTATTTATTTTTTATGTCGTGTAACGTTTTCAGCGTGTCGCTCATTCGTGTAAATTTTCTCATAAAAAAACAACCTATAACCAGTCTTGTACGCGTTACGAAAAAAAAGTAACCGATTACAGTTATTTTATTGAAAAATGTTACTGACTACAGTAATTAATTACTGCATCACAAAAGTAATTTGAAAAAATTACCAGAAAGTGATTGATTACTTTTCACGTTAGTTTTTCTAACTTCGTATTACGAAAAAAAAAAAAAATGCGTGGCGTGCTAGAGGGCCTTGAAAGGTGCTGTCCTAAATAAATATAAGTTTTGTTTTTCTTTAAGTTTTGTTTCGAATTGATTTATTTTTAAAAAGCCGCGAAAGACAGAATAATATGCGGTCTGTGCAGATGAGTTATATGACCAGGGAGATATACACGGGGCTGTTCCTCACATTAATTCAAATAATTAACTAAAATTCGTTATCTTTTAATTAGTGTACATAAACATGGTTCCGATCAAAAACTTGCTAAAAGCGTCATAAAAAAAAGCAAAAAAAAAAAAAAAACGAAATCAGTTAGTGGTTAGCGCAGGGGTGCGCTAGCTAAGTTCTCCCCTCGTGCAGCATTATGCTGGCGGACCGAGAACGCGATGAAAGGATTATCATTCGCGTTTCCGGAGCGTCAGCTTTGCGCCTGTTGCATGATTGATTTAATATACCTCAAAGCGCCCTTTCGGGCATTGTATCAGGGTGGAGCACACGTTTTAGAGCGCAGCTCTTAGGCGCCCGTTTCCGGCTTGAGCGGCGTCGGCGTAATTGCGCGGTGCATGATGGGCAAATTTGCCCGCTAAATTTAGCGGAAAAGTCCCCCCCCCTAAATTTAGCGAAAAAATTTCCCCACTAAATTTATCAGAAAATTTTCCCCGCTAAATCTAGCGGAAAATTTTCCCCGCTAAACAATAAATGTGTGGAGAAGCGCTTGCTTCAGATTTGACTGAAACTGGTTGATCTAGCGATTTAGAGGACGCTCAGCAAGTTTCTGATTGGTACCATAAGTTTATTTTCACTAATTAAAAAGCATTTAACGATTTTTATTTAATTACCTGACTTAATGTGAGGGATGGCCCCCTATATTATGTTTTTCGATGTCATATAATATAACCCACGTGCACAGACCGCGGTATTCTACCTTTCACGGCTTAAAAGAATTGTTTGAATAAAAATTAAACTTTTTCTATATGAAAGCTCGAACGTTTCATGCAACTTCGAAAAAAAGCAAATGAATCGTGCTCGTGATCTCGTGTTTTCCTTTTCGCAATACCGGCTGTCTGTGCAAGAGTGAAAAACCACATGGGGGCACCATAGGGACCGATGGACATACGCGATCTCACATCAAGCACCATGAACTGGAAGCCAATAGGCGGCGCTATTTATTAGGAACATTTAAGGCCCGTTCACACTCTTGCGACCGAGTTAGACCGGACCGGTTTTTAAGCCTCTTGCGATCTCTTAGGACCAGCTCCGCTGCAGCGGAGCTGGTCGGAGCTGGTCCTAAGAGATCGCAAGAGGCTTAAAAACCGGTCTGGTCTCTCTCGGTCGAACTCGGTCGCAAGAGTGTGAACGGGCCTTTAAAATGATAGTGGGTGCCTGGTCTGCCTCCTCTATTAGGAAATTTCAGTTTTTCAGTGTTAACAGAGCTTTCCGGAAAATCCCAGGAGACCCTGCTGCGAGAGGAACTCTGAGGCTTCGTATGTCCTGGAAGCGCCACGATTCATATTTTGTTTTCTGGTCACTGGTTGCTCAGAACGCACACACAATGTAAAGCGAACACAAAAAGAGGTCATTACATACTCTGTTTCGTTTCTTTCTGCCTCCTCTAGCTTTGATAACGTGAACTTCGTCTTCGATTCGTGGATAATTTTACGCGTTGTATACGTCGGAACGTCACAGCGTGTCAAGCAGACGTTGGGGACACCACAGGCCAGATTCACGAAACGATCTTACGCAAAAAATATGCGTAAGACAAAACTTAAGAACAAATTCGTATTCACGAAACGAAATTTTCGTAAGTTTTGCGCAGGTTACGACGAAATCCTACGACAGCTCCGAAGCTGTCTTACGCACTTCTTACGATCAAATCAGCATGGCCGACAGCGTCGCGGCTGGTCGCGGTCGCGACGACCAACGGACGTTTATTTTTCTACGTGCGCTTCTCACGCGTCCCGACTTCAAGCAGCAAGAAAAAAGTAAAATTACTTGAAACAGACCACGACGAACAAGAACGCTGGATCCACAAACACCCGGGAAAAGCTGACCAAGTGAGCTCGGCAGATAGGCCTAGCAGGCACTCTCGGCGCAGCGGTGCTCTGACGGTTTTTGGCCAAGACCGTCTGCCCACGACCGGCTGGCGTGCTGAATGGAATATGCCCGCGCGACCCTTGTGAACCCTTCCCGTATCGCTGACCTCAATTTTAGATTAAGAGGTCAATCTCTTCCTCTTGTCATCTCCTAGTTTTCCGAGGCAGCGGTGACGAACGCTGTCGTCGAAAAGGGACTCTCATCGATTCTATCTCTTTGTTTTGTGTGATATAGAGCTCAAATAAACGACGTATGGATTACCTTCGCCACACGGTATGTGCACTTTGTTATTAGTATTCCATTTCGCGGTCCAGCAGCGCGAATCCAGCACTTCGATCAAACGCGCGCGTTCGCTCCGAGTGTGAACAGGTATTACGTGGCTCTTGCTGACACTCTCGTAGTTCAAACGTATCTTTTTTAACGTCGGCTCGCTCCTGCATCTCCGAGGCCGCGAAAAAACGCCGCGGCAATTTGTTTCCATCTACGTCGCTTTGCAAACGACTGACACGGGCCGTCTTTTACCAACGATGACAGCTGTGTTGACTTCGTAGCGATCGAGTTCGTCGCAGTCAACGGAGGCGGTTACGCATCCCGGCCTCGGCATTCGCTCACACAAAGTCAATAAATGCTTAACATTCTGATATGGCAATTATACCCGTGAAGGGCATATCCGGCAGAAATCTCAGCTGCCTACTCTACGTTCATTCGCCGAGTGTGGTGGTGTTTTGTACACTGCAGGGGCCGAGACACGCTGTATACACTGGGGTGCTCAGCTCCGCTCAGTCTGCTTTATTTTTGCCAGGGCCGGGTAGAGCCTCGCAGAGAGAACGACGCAGGCAAATACGCACAACGCTATAACCGCGCACGAAATGGCGATGAAGGTCTTGCTTTCTGCCCTGGGGTCCAACCTGCAAACGGCACGACACATGACTTTTATTTACTCCGTTTATTTTTATCTTCAGAACATCCTACAGCGCCGAAGTATTGCAGAAGGGGGAGTGGTTATCAAATAAATAAATAAAAGGCACGCATCATTATCACACACCAACAAAACACACACACAAAAAGAAAATAAAACTTTCGGTTCCGCTATGCAGAGGAGTCAGATCCTCATGTTTGATCATACATGGGAGGTGCATTGAATCCAGGGGACTCGTACCAAGTCTGGTTTAGTATTATGTACATAGCAGGAAGCGTCGGTGTCCATGCAGTGAAAGCTTCGAAGCAACGGAGACGGACACCTGAGTCTGACGGCGGGCGTGAACGAAGGCGTGCGTGAAATCGTGTGGATGGTTGCTCCCATCTGGCACTCTCACGGCCGCTGTGCCAATGGCACCTGGAAGACAAGGCCCCCCAAACGTCATCACAAGTGGATCCACGCAGCGTCGCCTATAGCTCGCGTGTTGCAGCGTTTCACACCGACGCACGCGTCTGACGCTTTGCGGGGATCCACTAACGATGACGTCATGCGCAGGCCTGGTTTTTTTTTAACCTGCACCACTCAGTAGCGATACACGACCGCACGCCGGTACGATGCTTATTCCAGACCGAAACGGGCAGGGGTGGGGATTGATCCCAGGATCTCTGGGTTCTGCAGCACGAGCTTTCGAGCCACGTACTGGCACCCTAAACTTGACACCTGGCGAAAAAAAAAATCGGCGAGAAATCCGGCGGCCGTGATTGGCCAACGCCGCACTGGCGCCGGCCAATTATAGCAGCCGAATTTCTCGTTGACGTTTTCGCTAAGTGTCCGGATTAGAGCCCCTGGAGTGCGCTAGCCCACTCGGCCACCGATTTCCCATATTGTGTTCGACCATTAAAGAGACGTTGAAAGGAAACATGCTCGCTAAAGTTTTTATTTGTACATTACTTATGAGAGCCCAACTACCCAAAACACAATTTGCGGCTCGAAATTCGTTTTCTTTCCGCCCGAAAACCGCCGATCGAGAACTGGCCGGTTTCAGACGCACTCACACTCTTCTCCATGGTCACGTGCCGTTTTTTATGGTGAAGACCATCGAGGTTGGTTTAGACACAACCACCAAAGATAATAAAAATCTTGGGTTATCTAAGGCCCGCACTCAATATTAAAAATGAAAAAAAAAATGATATCCATTTTTTGTGATTTCCAAAAAACTGCAAATACGTTGTTTGAAAAACAAAGTTGCACAGCCACGTGACTTCCGGCACTTCCCAGTCCATTTTCGGTTTCGGCTTCGTGCAGTTGCGTTTTGTAACTTTATTAAGAATATACGTGACGCGGTAGCACATTATTGATTGGGTAGTCTTCTGACACCATAATTAATCGTCTGGAAAACAAATTAAAATAATTTCTTTTGGAGGTGTCATTGTCTTTTTAAGCGAGATATTTATTTAAAAAATACTTATAACTTTGGCCTTTTTTTTTTTTAAGAACGTTTTCGCGGTCGTTTTTATACCACACTAGAAGAGAAGTTATCTTGTTCTTAACGAACCGACTTCATAGCTATCAGGCCGGAAACATTTTCGTCTCTATCTCCACCTCTGTCCCCGTCTCCTCAACAATTGAAAGCAGTACTATTTGACTGTATTTGTTCGCGAGAGCTCCTTTTTCTAATCAGGTTAGTTTATCTGATGACAATGCTAAGGATATATAGACACAATCAATCGAGGTATTGGCATATTTTGTTTCAAAACGGAAGTTGACTGAAATACTTCTGGTCAGCCGCACAGCTGCCACGTGCGCGAACACTTAGTTTCGGGGACACTCTGTCTACATGACCAATCCAGTGCGTAAGCTCATCTAAAGTGTTGCATAAAAGCGCTCGGAAACACATATCCTCGCATTTTTTTTTTTTTTGTAACGGCCGGTATCACTATCTCCCACTATACATAGCTTACATCGACGTCACACCAGCTGCTAGTGCGGTAACCTTGCTGCCGAGCGCGTACCCTAGTAGCACGCACTTCGCGCCTCTGAGTTTGTTTTCTTCTGCCAGAAGAAGTAATAAACTCCTGGTGCAAATTATAAACAAGGTTTCCCCCCCCCCCCCCCCCCCCCCCCCGCCCCCACCCCTCTAAAAAAAATGAACAAATAAAATGTTTCAAGGTTTTTTTTTTTTTTTTTTTTTTTTTTTTTACTGCAAAATTAAATTGGGCATCGCCGAATGTTCACTTTCCAGCCAAATGTAGCACTAGGTTTCCGAACCGAATTCATAACTGACCGCCATCTTATCCAAAGTCATAAGTGATTTTATGAAAGTTTCAATGCGAAAACGTGGCCGAAGGAGCTATGGCGCCATCACGTAGGTAGGCCCCGTGGGCGCTATTCACCGAAACCGGGCGAAAAACTGGTCCTTTTCCAATTGATATTTTCAGAAGAAACCTTTTGAAGGAGATAGCTGTTAGTTCTGAACCGTTGGCATTTGATTCATATACGCTAGCGCTACATGTGGTCGGAGAATATGCGTGCAATGGGCAGCACATTTTTGCCCGTTTTCGGTTTCTGGTGCCATAGAGCCCCATGTGTTCGAAAACTCCGTCGGCGGCCATTGACCCATTGAAATTTTCAGAAAATCAGTTATAACTTTTGATTAAGTGATCGAATCGGGCTGAAACTTTGGCATCTGGTTGTGACCTCTAGCGCTACCTTTAGGCGGAGAATGAGCGTTCGGCGATGCCTAGTTTATTTTTGCGGTAAATAAGACCGTGTAAATTTTCTTTTGTGACACCCTGTATATGTATATATATATATATATATATATGCACAAGGAGTGATAAACAAGTTGTGGGACTGATATGGTAGCGTAAAAACAATGAGACGTTTTCAATTCTCAGTAATGCTGATTTAAAGCGCTTAAGAAGGAGGAGGAGAGTGATTCCTCCCCTCCTCCTTCTTAAGAAGGAGGAGGGGAGGGTTTGTCCCTGCTCCCCCTCCGTACCCTCCCCTCCTCCTCTCCTGCTCCCCTCCCATTTAGCGAGACGTCACGTGTGACGTCACAAGGGTAAAAGTTTTCCGCTAAATTTGGCGAAAAACTTTTACCCTTGTGACATCGCGCGTGACGTCTCGTGTGACGTCATTATGGGAAACGTTCCATAATGCAACGCGGGGTTAAGCCCGAAACACACGTACGACGAAACCGTCCGATCCGACGTCTGATCAGGCAATACGACGGTCGGAGACGAGGGTTTTCGACGCTCTCCGGTGCTACGAAAACCCTCGCCTCCGAATTAATGTCGAAAGTTGGGCTAGTTGGTATTCGTTGATCATAATGTAAAAACAGCGCAAACAAACACGGACGAAGGAGAAGAAACACGCAGACGGGACAAGCGCTGACTCGCAACTGAAACTTTATTACTTGAAAAAGGGAAAAGAAAATAAGATAAAAACACACACACCAGGAAGTCCCCAAATCGGCACTCTCACTCAGACAAGTACGTGTTAGCCCCTTCCCCTATCAGCACCATCACATCACCGCGTGAGATGCTGTGAGGGGGTTGTTTATAAGATCCCCCTCTCGTGTAATAAGTGTTACGTCGGGCAGACAGGACGATGTGTAAACGATCGGCTTAGAGAGCATAACTACTCCCTTAGTGCCACGGTTGGAGGGCACCTCTCGTTACACTGCAACGTATGCAAGTGTAAACCGTCCTTCCCTGACACTGCAGTATTAGGACGAAACAAAGACAGATTGGCGAGAGAAGTGCTCGAGGCCTTTCACATTGTCACTCTGGGGGATCGGTGTGTGAGTGAGGCCTCAATAACGCTTTCACAAAAAGAATTTGAATTCATGCGCGAAAGGGTGAAAGTTGGCCACGCGGTGATGTGATGGTGCTGATAGGGGAAGGGGCTACACTCTAAAAAAAAGCCCGTGAGTCTGGTTTCCCGCGTAACACACGCAGAGCCAATCACTGCAACGTACGGAGGCAGCTCAGCGAATGACAATGCCGAAACAAATGTTTAGACCAAAAAACGCAGTCTGAGTTGTGACATTAAGCAATGCAAGCGTGACGTTTTGCATTGCTTAATGTCACAACTCAGACTACGTTTTTTGGTCTAAACATATGTTCCTGCATTGTCATTCGCTGAGCTGCCTTCGTAAGTTGCGGTGATTGGCTCTCCGAGTGTTGTGCGTGAAAGTAGACGCACAAACTTTTTTTAGAGTGTAACACGTGCTTGTCTGAGTGAGAGTGCCGATTTGGGGTCTTCCTGGTGTGTGTGTTTTTATCTTATTTTCTTTTTCCTTTTTCAAGTAATAAAGTTTCAGTTGCGAGTCAGCGCTTGTCCCGTCTGCGTGTTTCTTCTCCTTCGTCCGTGTTTGTTTGCGCTGTTTTTACATTAAGAACCTCGCCTCCGAAGGTCATTCCGGCAGTTCGGATCGGACGGTTTCGTCGTTCCGACGGCGACGCCACTCAACCCGGAAACGGGCGCCTCAGAGCTGCGCTCTAAAAGAGAGGGCAGCACAGCGGTGCGCGCGCACCAGTCGAAGGAACGAGATCAACCCGCACCGGGATTGCTCTGAAACCTGGACAGTGCACAGCGCTTCTCGGTCGTGCAGCACCAAGTCGGTGCGACATCGGGGACAAACTACGCCGTGGCGGTGCACCGCGCTGAGCTCCACCATGCGTCATCTCGCATTTTGTTCGTTTTTTCTTGCGTAGGTCCGCGCGCGGTGGCCGTCTGCTGTCAATCTCTCCCGTTTTTTTACTCGCGGATTTGGCGGTCCCCCACGAATGAACATCATGGACGTGCTTGTCGATGGGGCCATCATTGTTGGTTCGAGAAAGAGATCCACTACATAATGGCCGTACCTCGGTGTCATTGAAACACCTCGCAACGTTTTCCACGAAGTTCATACCTTTCGGGCGCTCCTTGCCACCGCAGCAATCGCCGGTAATCGCGGCAATGGTAAGAAGCTCGTCGTCTCGCTCTCACAAGAGCAGAGGAATTCATCAAGGGCAGCTGCGAGGCGTGTTCGTTTTCGCAAGGTCTCCACCTCGATAGACTGCGCGTCTGCTATTCCCGCCATCTCCTCGATTCCCGCTCATGGCCGCAATGCCTGATGGGACCGCACCCCGGCGCACCGTCGATTTTCTTGGTGCGCGTTGGGGTAACGAAAAGCTGCACCGGGAGGGTGCGCTTCGTTGATCGAGGACGTCCGTTGCGCACCGGTGCACTTGATCGAAGACGATGGGGCGAACCTCGCTGCCCCGGTGCGCACTGGTGCGGATGATCGAGGACGCTATTAGTGTCTCGTTATACCAAAGGGCGCCGCTCTGTAAACATTTGGAGCTGCGCTACACGAGTTTGTTTGACGACATGCACGAGCATAATGGCGATCTCTTCATAGAATGCAAACAAAAGCGAGAGCGAACATCAGTTTTAGTCAAACTCGGCAAATCTAAAACAGACACATCTGAAATGATTTAGAAGCCTTATGTGAAAAAACAGTCAGGTGTGCGAAGTGTTTTGAGTGGCACTCACCCCTCAAGAATGACAGAACGTCACTGAAGTCCAGGAGGGGACCGGAGAAGGTTGCCCTACCGCTCTTCGTCTTCCAGCGATGTTCTACCGTTCCTGAAGAGCGAGTGCCACTTAAAACACTTTGCGAAATTCAATGCTTTTTGACATAAACCTGCTGAACCATTTTTCCAAGGTTTATATTTGCCGAGTCTGACGCAGAATTGATGCTCGCGGTCACTCTGGTTTGCAGTCTATGGTAAAATCACCATGGTGCCCACGCACGTTGTCACAAAAACTCCTTTAGCGCAGCTCCAAATGTTCACAGAGCGACGCCATTTGGTAGAACGATACACGGAGTTCCCTTCCTTCGACTGCTGCATGACATCACTGCGCTGCCCTCTCTTTTGACGCTACAAAATCAGTCCCGGAACGTTTTGATCACACCTCATATATGTTGTTCAATCTGAATCTAAATGAAATATCCGTTTGACCAACATTGCATGTTGCATACTCCGCAATGCAAGAGGTAAATAACACCTGATGTGTCTCAATCGAAGTCTCCGTCTATGTTAAAAGGTTCTAAGGCGTAAATTCATTAAAATTCCCGGGAGACACCGTTTGCAGTGGTAGACATTTTAAAGATAGCTTTTTATTTGGAAAAGAAGAAATCAGCCCTACCTGGAAAAAATGCCACATAAAAACAGCGCAAAAAACAAACAAAAAACAAAACTAATCAGTATTTGTTTTTTAAATAACAGTTATAAATTTTATGGTTTCGAGTGTCACAGTTGGTGATGTACTTAGCATAAAAATGTGATTTGAGAGCATTGATTTTTTTTTATACGAGTAAGGGTTAAAAAAAAGCGGATACCAGTTCGGAGACTTATTATTAAAAGTTAGTACGAGGTTCGCCCGACACTCCTCTGTCTGAGGGCTCCGCTCGCTTAGCAAGATGGCCCCGATCAAGGGCCTGTGCCTTATTGATCGCACCGTCTACGATCTTTTCCGGACAATTCTGTTATTTCAGGACTTGCCGTAATTCATCGGTGTTTGTTTTAAAATCGTCGTTGTTTGAATATATACGTTTAAACCTATGAGCCTGGCTGTAAGGTATGCTATTTTTGCAGGGCCGTGTGTGGCAGCTGTCGTAGTGCAAATATTTCTGACGATCCGTCGGTTTTCGGTACAGTCGAGTGGGCCAATTCGGAGTCCTTTATTAGCACTCTTGTGTCTAGAGAGATAGTCTCAGATTTTGAATAACTATATGTGTAAAATAAATGGAGGGGTGCGCTAAATTAAAAGCTCTAATGAACTCGAGAAGCTCCTCTTCTGAATGCGACCAGATAAGAAATATATCGTCAATATACCTTTTATAGAAGAGTGGTTTGAGTGAACGGGATGACAAAAAGTTCGATTCTAAATTTCCCGTAAAAATATTAGCGTAGTTAGGTACCGTCTTCGTTCCCATTGCAGTGCCGATAGTTTGAAGAAAGAAACTTCCGTCGAATTCAAGGCTATTTAACCGCTCATTCACACTGGAAGCGGATCCGCGTTCGCAAAGCGGTTGCGAACGCGGTTGTATAAAGATCCAGTGCAATTGCACGCGCACTCGATGACATCAAGTGCGCGTGCAATTGTACCGGATCTTTATACAACCGCGTTCGCAACAACACCACCTAGACAGAAGGCCTCCTTACCGTCATCACAGTCAGATGGATCGAGGCGTGAGATTGGGCACGAGTGCTGTGTCAGTGTTCGCCTGGGGCTCGCGTCCAATCAGCGCGTCGAAGGTCGGGCTCGGGCCCAAAAGCCGAGTTAGCGCCAGCCGACTCTGATGACGTTTCATAGAGGGAGAGGAGAACATGCGAAGGCATTCTGTCTAGGTGGTGTTGGTTCGCAACCGCTTTGCGAACGCGGATCCGTTTCCAGTGTGAATGAGCAGTAGCTCAAGCACCAGACGCGAGAAGGCAGCCACAAGATGGTTATCTGGTAAATCATCACTCCTGCAAGCGTCGTTCGCATTCACAAGGGCCTCTACGCCATCGTTGTGAGGGATGTTTGTATGTAATTTTATACATTTCTTTATGAAAGTGATTTGTGTCCTGGATGTACGATGGAAAGCTGGGTGGGATGTTCCTAATCAAGTTATCAATGTAGCTAGATATTGGTTCGGTGAGGGTTCCTGAGCAAACAATAATGAAACGGCCTGGGTTTCCTTCTTTCTGAATTTTCGGTAACATGTAAAATCGACCTGGCATGGCGTTTTCAGCAATTATTGCCTTTGCCATATTTTCGTTTTTTTCCCTGTTCTTCTATAGCTGGCCCAGCTGGTACCGTAAACGTCGGCATGTTGCCCAGCTGGATCATTTTTGAGATGAGACCAGAATTGTGCATCATTAAGTTGTCTATTGCCTTCCAAAGTAATCGCTGGTGTTAACAACGACTATGGCGCCCCCCTTGTCGGCAGGTTTTATCACGATGTCGTCTCTTTCGGTATAAGGGTCCTGAGTGCCCTCCGTTCTAGAGTGGAAAGTTTGTAGTGATTGGGCTGCTACTTTCTAAAAACCGCTACGATGTATTCCCGAACAGCATTTATACAAATGTCTAAATGCTTGTCTCTGCCAGTTTTGGGAGCCCAACCAGTCGATACGGATGGAAGAGTAGACGCACCTTCGCGGGGCCTGTCGAAAAATAACTCCCGAAGTCGAAGGTTGCGAAAATTCGTCATATCGGCCTGTTGTGAGACAGAAGTTGAGTCCCCGTGAGAGGAGCGACGACTCGAGGGTGGACAATTCTATGTTTGATCAGTTAACTACGTTAGGGGATTCAGGAATATAATTCTGCGTTTCTCGTTCACGCACTCTTGTCGGTGGATCCCGAGTGGGTATGTTCTACGTTTGATGACTTAACTGCGTTGTAAAATTCGGCGGTGCCGCTCTGCACGTTTCGTTCGTACACTCTCATCGGAGGAGATCCAACATTGTACCTAGCCAGCTTGTTTTCCTTTGCCTCACTGAGCATCCTCCGTTTCCTATGTTCAAAGAGTTTTAAAACCACGGTCTTATGCTGTGCCAAATCGCGATCACGAAGTAAGTTACGTTCGGCTTGTATGGCCGTGGTAGAAGTCGTTTCGCAATGTCCAACAATTATCCTCACCAACTTGAGTGGGAACCATATTTCACCTTTCCAGTTCGCTCGGAGAGAGCGCTGTCATGCTAGGTTTTAGGGCGATTTGTAAGCCCTTAGGGGCGATGCGTGCATCAAGGTAAATTTTAAGGTAAGTGGCATGCAACTCGTGGAGTACTGTATTGTCAGCTAAGTTTCTAAGTTGTAAAAAAAGCTCAAGATGACAATTTGTCGCGATCTGCATGAGTCTCACTCAAAACAGGGGGAGCCCGTGATGTGTTCCGCGGTGCTCGTCAATTCCACTGGGTGCGGACGACGTCGCTGATCGTATTGCGCAGGTTGTATCTGGGTGGAAGGGTGGGCTTGGGGATGTGATTCACGCGCTCTGTGGGGCGAGTCTCCCGGTCGGGACTCGTGGGGATGTCTGCCGACGGCGGAGGAGTAGTTTCTGCCGAAGAGCCGCAGGCGAATCCGTGGCCCGGCTGGACGGAGCACTCGGAGATGATCGCCGAGGGCGGGAGCGTCGGGAACTCTGTGAGACCGCAGTCGAATCCAGGGTTCGGCTTCTCCGCCGGGACGGGGCAATGAAGGTGCAACGTTGTGAGGGCACAGTCGTCCGAAGGAGCGGCATCTTGTAGGCGGCTTGTCGCTGTGTCCAAGCCGGGGTCGTTCGTGGGCTCTCGAGAGGAGGCATGGTCCCGCCACGCGTGGGTGCCACGGCGGCGACATCGCTAGAGTAGTCGGTGCACGTCCCACACCCCCCTTTTTTCAAAGTGAGGGGGCAAAAAGAAATACCAGAAATCGCAATTTTTTCCAGACGTTTCTTTGTGTTTGGGGAAAAAGGGGGGGGGGGGGGGCAGAGAAATAGGCATGGTGTCTGATAACGCCTTCAATGGCCCATTTTGTAAAATGTTGTGAAGAAAATGCTAACGCCTTCATTGTTCAGGTTTAAAAAAAATGGAAAAAGAAGTGCAATAATCTCACTGTAACACTGCCAAGGTAAAAAAAAAAAAAAATCAGCAGTCAAAAACATGGCCATACGTAAAAAAAAAGAAAGAAAGAGAGTGCCCACCCTAGAAAAGGCACAAAAGACTCAATTACTCAATTTCTAAATTAGAGCTAGAAAAAAGGAAATAAACTGTTTCTATCTACCTGCGCCACCTGACGGTATAACAAGTTTATGACTGGCGAGAAAAAAAAAAAAAAAGCGCGGGGGGCCTCGTCCCGTCTGTCTTTTCTTCGTTTTTCTTTTTTTAAGTTTAGGTGAGCCTCGCCGAGCTCCGTTTCACTTTGTGTTTGACGGCATCGGACTCTACGAGCCATTCCAGCCACTAAAGCGCAGTTAATGCATCTCGTGACTTCGTTTCCCGCGCGTCACTGCCGCGCCCCTCCCAAAACGCACGTGACACTCACATGGCATCACATGGCATCGGATGGTTATCTAAGCTGAAACGGGGCTTACATTCAATCACGAAGCAGCATGTGCCTCTCGGGTCTTCCCTTCTATCCTACTCTGGTTTCCGAAACGGGGAGATCGTTTTGTCCCACCGCCGGCGCCTGGGACACGCAACGACGCGACACGTTTGGAGAAGAGAAAAAGGGCTTTTGCCGACCTTGATCTGCGTTCTTTGTTTTTACTTTGACGGCATCCCTTGTATGGAACTTCGTGTGGACAACATTTTGGAGGAAATAGACACCGATGGTCAAAGCCTGCAAGTTCAAGGTCATGGCGCGGTTGTGGAAGCACGTAAAAGATTGTTATTGTCGGCTCCTTTGCTGCATCTTTCTCCTTTTTCCAAGACGGGAACGCGTTCGTTTCCCTGCAGCTAGTGGTTTCTGATTAGCCTAGGCCCTAGGGACTTCTTATTGGCCGCCCCCGTGGCGAAGACGTTGCTTTTGGCTGTTTAAGTATGAAGCACCGTACTCGGGACTCATCTAGAGGATAATGACGACGGCGGCGGTGTTCCCCCCAGAGAGCGTCGGCCCCTGAGGGCTTGCACGTGCAACAGAGGTGAACGACAGGCTCCAACGGCAGTCCGCCCACGTTGAAGACAGGAGCTCCCGCCTGTCTGGCGCGTGGCGAGCGACACAATGGGAAGGAGGCTAAGAGGACAAGGCGCGAGGCATTGGCAAGAGACTCTCGCAAAAGAATAGGGCGACGACGGATGTGCGCATTGGTAGTGACCGCGACGTCGGGAGACGGCCCGTATACATGGTCAGGACTTCACCCTGGGCTCGACCCCCGGGGAATTGGGCAAAGACTCGCGAAAGGAACGGTCGGCGACCGACGTGCGCGGTGGTGGCGACCGCGACGGCCCGGTGACATGGTGCGAACTTCACCCCCAGCCCGCCCCTCGGGGCATTGTGAGATGACTCTCACAAAAGGAACAGGCGACGACGTAGGCGTGCTGATAGGGACCACGACGTCGGGACACGGCCCGGTGGCATGGTCTGTTTCACCCCGAACCCGACCCTCGACGGCGACGTCCTCATGATGCGGTATATAGACAAGCTCCATGGGACTATCGGCAGCAGTGCAGCGATGGAGGCGCACCTTCCCAAGGATTCCTCGATAATTCCGTCCCGATCCAGAAACCCCCAAGTGGAATGTGAGTGCAATAAACCCTTTCTGCCAAAAGCTACGCATTGTTGTGCAAGGTTCACCGGGAGACAGAAGGCCGGAGAATCGGAAGAGAACCCCACAAACTTCGAAGGTACGCGGCCTGAATTTTAAGTTCTTGTGCAGTGCCCCATTGTACAAATACATCGCGAGCTCTGGAGATGGGTCAAAAAGACTAAGTTTACTGCTTCACATCAACTATGTATACGTCTTAATTTTTGCGCACAAGAAAAAACAACAAAAAGCAAGATTTGGCGCAACAAGTAGAAAAAGCGCAATCCGGGGGGGGGGGTTGCCCCTTCGCTCGAGAACTCGTTGGTACGCCACTTTTGCATCAGATGCAAGCGTCGTTACACCGTACCTGGAGGGCCCATGCACGACTGCCACTGGCACGTCCCCCACGCCGCCCTCCCGGCGGCACTCGTCAAGCGTGGCTTCGCTGCGTTCCATCGGGAAGACGTCTGGAGTCCCTTCGGCCGGGGAAAGGACAGGCCACGCCGAACCGACTGCTCAACACATTCGGGAGACGTGTCGCTGTCGCTAGGGTGATTGAAAGCGGATTCAATCCAGATATAAAACCAGGACGGAAGTAGATGGCGCAGTAATCGAATCTGATCAAGATTTCTGCCAAGAATCGCGCGCCTTCTGCCACGTCGCCGTATACTGATAGCGGTGAGCCGTATACTCAGTCGCATGCTGCTGCTGACCACTGCATTGTACTCTATCTCACTTTCTGTAACGGACTCATGCTACGAGAATCAACTGAGGCTTTCATGGGAAGCATAGCACGCGGATAATGAATATGATAATTGAGCAGTTCGACTGGGGGACGACCTGATATAGCGCGCTTTACTTCTAAAAAGGTTTGGTGTCTTTATGGAATCTTGCGGTGTCTTGGCTAATAGCATAAATGTGCATCCACTGACTAATACGGCTTCCAAAATGTGGCTCGCAGATTCCTGACCTGCTGTTCAAATCACCAGCCAAGGATATTCGTTTTTTTTAGGCTTGGAGACGTACTTCGTGTTTTGGTGTACAAAAGAGATACATTTACCTGTAAGGTTATGTGGCCGGGCTCTTACTGGCGCAGTGCAGTGACGTTGAATCGAATTGGCCCCTTTCACACGTCCTTCATCAGTGGAGGTACGTAGTAGTTCTTCTAAACACAAGTATTCGTACAAAGCCATTTGTAATTTTTATCGTCTTTTACTTTAATATTCTGCGAAGGAAAACAAGTCGGGTTTTGTGAATGTTTAAACAGCAAGAGGTCAATTGGTTCGACGCCGTGGAGGGGTACTCATCCAGCGCGGTCTGAGATTGTTAACCTGACTTCTTTAACATGCTCATAACTACTGTGATTACACGACCAATCACCTGTACCAGTGCCAGTACAATGACTGCCCATGTCGGAACAAGCAGGGTCGCGGCTCAGGTAGATTATTGGCTTAGTAGGTGTATGACGTTTGCATCCGATTCGATCCCAGCGCCCCCACACTTGTCCTGAAGCCGTAGATTATTTGCCTCGAAGTGCTGAAA
This sequence comes from Ixodes persulcatus, assembly GCA_013358835.2. Taxonomy (NCBI): domain Eukaryota; kingdom Metazoa; phylum Arthropoda; class Arachnida; order Ixodida; family Ixodidae; genus Ixodes; species Ixodes persulcatus. Next base: position 497,202 of record JABSTQ010001999.1, read on the forward strand.
TTGAAGCGGGCTAGGCGGAAACGTGCGGTCATTGATTGGCGAGAGTTCATCACTCGATTCATGATAAGTCAAAGCCTTAAATGCCCTAATGCGATGAGCCTAATGTATTGATATGTTCCTTATGTTCATTCGCCAAAGTCTACACGTTTATGAGAAGGGTATACACTTGGGCTAGTTGGTGATTCATAGTTCAGTGGGTAAAAGCGCTAAAAATATAAGGAACAAGTGAAAGAAGTCAACACCCCAGAGCGCTACTTGCAACTGAGGTTTACTCATGAAAACACACATATATACGCAATGCCAAATCAAGACGTGTGATGAAAAAAATGCGACATCATCAAATCAATGCTTATCTATCTGCTATTTACTTTTCGCGATATTTTAAAAACGCCACTTCAGAGTCAAACAGGGCTATCGAGGGAGCGCTGACAAACGTGCCTTCAACGCACTCCAATATCAAGAACGCTTCTGATATCTTAATTGTCGTTTTGTTTCGGTTTCTGGCTAAGATAATCGTGTTGTCAAACTTAGGGACACACCCACATCTGTTACAGTGTACTGCCAGATTTCCCGAGGGAGACAATCTTGATGACAGTGCATGTTCCCTGAGCCTGTCATTTATACAACGACCCGATCGGCCTATGTATGCTCTGCCACATGATAAATGAATCTTGCAAACCACGCCTTCGCTGCACTCCACAAACCTGGTCTTATGTTTCTTCTGACAAGCTCTGACGCGTAGCACAACTCGTCCTACTTTTCCACATAGTCTGCCCAATTTTTGAGGAGATGAGAGTAGTACAGGAGCCCCATGTTTTTGCCCCAATTTGCTTTATTCTGTGGCTCACCTTGTGCACATAAGGTACCACAATTGGTCTACGCCTTGGCTTCTCTTTTGCACCACCACACTCTCCCCGAAGTTTTTTTAGCAGGCCTTTTGCCACCCCCACAAGAAACGTAGGTGGTAATCCTGCTTCTCCAGTTTTTATACCTGCAACCTAAAGCTATCCCCTATCCCATGTGGGCAGGACTTCGTTAAGGAAGCCGGTAGGCACGTAAAAGCAATGCCCCTCTTATTTACTTTTTAGTGATTAGAATAAAAGGGTAACACCCCTTTGTTAGCCCTAGGGCAATAAAACCAACAGACATGTAAATGCTGAAGTAAAATCTTAAGATTTAAAAACTGCAGGTTACCATCTCTGAAACTTTCACTGGTGAAACTGAGCCCGGACGCACTGTCCTTAAACTCTTCTAACATCCTTAAAATGAAGCTTTCTCTTTTAGGACCTTAATTCGCAACGAAATAACATCAGGTAATCGTCTACGTACCTGAAAACACGAATGACTACTTCATCCAACCGGCTTTCAATATCCCTGTCACACTTTGCTAAAAAAACAAGTCGCTCAGCACGGGCGCCACGCTCGTCCCAATACACACACTTCTCCTTGTGTACGAGCTTTACTCTTCAAAAACTACGTAGGTGGTGCTCAGATAGAAACGTAACAATTCTAAAAAAAAAAAAAAAAAAAAAAAAAAACTCATGCAGGTTGCACTTATATTGAAACTTTAAAACTCCAAATGTTTTAATAGCTTCTCTAACAGCTTCAAAAAGTCCTTCATGCGGTATAGAATAAAAAAAAGGTCTTCGAAGTAGAAGGAAACCACGTCACAAGTACCGGGATTTGAATCTTTCAGATATTCCACCACATTCTCCCAATTACTGACCCTAAAAGACAATTACCTGGTGTTATTTCGTTCGAAGGAAGTTTTACAAAGAAAAGGCTCCATTTCAAGAATGTTAAAGGTGTTTAAGGACAGTGCTTCCGGGCTCAGTTTCACCAGTGAATGTCCCAGAGATGGTACCTTACATACATAAAGGAAAGAACATAAAAAAAGAAGGACGGACAAGACGTTTCCCATGCGGGCAGGATTTAGTCTTGTTCGTCTTTGTCTTTTATCTCTTTCCCTTTAATTATATTACCCTTACCAGTACGCTTTCCATTCCAAGGTACCTTACAGTTTTTAGATCTTAAGGTTTTACTTCGGCATTCACACATCTGTTGGCTTTATTGCTCTAGGGCTAGGAAAGGGGTGTTACCGTTTAATTCTAATCCCACAAAAGTAATTAAGAGGAGCATTGCCTCTACGTGTCTGACGGCTTCTTTAACGAAGTCCTGCCCACATAGGATAGGGGGTAGCTTTAGGTTCCAGGTAGAGAAACCGGAGAAGGGAGGCTTCCCAGCTACGCTACTTGTGGGGGTGGCAGAAAGCCTGCTAAGGAAACTTTGGGGAGGGTGTGGTGGTGTAAGAGAAAAGCCGAGGCGTAAACCGAATGCGATACCTTATGTTCATATTGTGAGCCAAAGAATAAAAAAAAAGTGGGGCAAAAAACATGGGGTTCCTGTATTACTCTCAGCTCCTAAAAAAATAAAAAGGGCAGACAATGTGGAAAAGTAGGACGAGGGATGCTACGCGTCAGAGCATGTCAGAAGAAACAAGACCTAGGCCAGATTCCCGAAACTTTCTTAGAATAAAAAAGTTTGTAAATTTATCTTACGACAAAGTTACGAATTTTTTACTATTCGCGAAGCAAAATGTTCATACGTTTTGCGAAAGTTACGGATTTCGTCGTAATTAAGTTACGCAAAACGAACATTTTACTTCGGGAATACTCAAAAGTTCGTAATTTTGTCGTAAGATAAATTTACGAACTTTTTGTCCTAAGAAATTTACGGGAATCTGGCCCCAGGTTTGTGGAGTGTAGCGAAGGTGTGGTATACAAGATTCATTTATCATGTGGCAGAGTATACATAGGCCAATCGGGTCGTTGTATAAATTACAGGCTCAGGGAACATGCACTGTCAGTAAGATCGTCACCCTCGGGAAATCTGGCAGTACACTGTAACAGATGTGGGTGTGTCCCAAGGTTTGACAACGCCATTCTCTTAGCCAGAAACTGAAACAAAACGACAAGGGAGATATTCGATGCGTTCTTCATATCGGAATGCGTTCAAGCAACGTGTGTCAGCGCTCCATTGATAGCCCTGTTTGGTTCTGAGTTGGTGTTTTTAAAATCCTTGGAAACGTAAATAGTAGATAGACATTCATACATAGGTTGCACTGACGTTATTTGGTCCTCCTTTCTGGTGGCCGAACTTCCTCGAGCGTAGCTTTTACTGCGCATATTCTACGAGCAGTACACGAGCGTCGCGAGCGAGCGGAAACGAGTGAGCACAGCTTCATTACAATTCGTTTCACTTTATCTGCGAGCGAAGCAAAGCTAGAAGCGCGAGACCAGCGCTTTTTGCGTTTCTGCCCAGCTCGCGCGCTCGAGCAAAGCCTGAAGGCACGGAGCTTTTGTGCTCGCGCTTCCAGCTCTGCCTTCGCTCGCACATAAGGTGAAACGAAGTATAACAGCAGGTTTTGGCCACCAGAAAGGAGGAAGGATATGACGTCACGTGCAACCCATGTATTAGCGGCGAGAAGTTTTGGTGGCGCCCTCCTGTGGTTCCCCGTTGTGACGTCATTACCTTGCAAAAAACAAGTTCGATGGTGTTTGTTATTAGCATGGTGGAAGCTTGAAATCATTGCGCTCTCGAAGGAACACTGCCAACACCGTCAAAAGTAAAGTTCTTTCATTCCTCTTATTTCCGTCGATGATAATCCCCTTTCCGACGTCATAGTCAGCGTTCGGCCAATCGTGGAAGGCCGACCACAGCGACGCTTTCGGTCGCGCACGGGGCTAATAGGTTTGATGATGTCGCATTTCTGTCATAGCATGTCTTGATTTCGCGGTGTGTATATATGTGTTTTTCCATGAGTAAACTTCAGTTGCAAGTAGCGCACTGTACCGTTGATCTCTTTCACTTGTCCGTTGTTTTTTAGCGCTTTTACCCTCTGAATGTCTATAAGAGCTCTGACGGTACACATGGGTGCGGAAAATTAAACAAATATGAAGCTCACCTTAGTAAAGGCATCAAAACAACTTCAACTTCTTCTTCCTTTATTTGTGATCAAACAAATTCCATAATTAGTTAGAACAAGGTGCCCCACGTGCGATTTCATTGATAGCATAAAGGCTCGCTCAGACAGACCCGTTTTCTAACGTTACTTTATGAAAAGTCATCGGAAAATTTGTGCTTCGTATTAAGCGCGGCTACCAATTCAAGAAGATAGCCTGGCAAGAGACATTCGAGACATGAATGTTTCGGTGACTTCGACGTAACGTAAGAAAACGGTGCTGTGGGAAAAGCCGAACCGAGCTCAACTCCTTACGTTACGTTACGAAGAGCCTTGTGTCCTTGGTTGCCACGGTAATTCACCGTCCTAGCTCGTCGTCACCGAAGCATTCGTGTCTCGAATGTCGCGCCCCAGGCTATCTCCTTGAATTGGTAGCCACGCTTAATAAAAAGCACAGATTTCCCGGTGACTATTCATAACGTAACGCAAGAAAACGGGTCTGTGTGAACCAGAGCCGTGTATTGGGTGGTGTGAACGAGCCTTAAGCTCCGCCGTGCGGATTATGCACAGTGGGTGTTCCTGCCACAATGCGAAGAAGCATCGAACAGCCATACCATCACATCCAGCCTCCTATGCCGAACCAAGCAAGGATCACACCTCCCCCTCCAGCCTCTGTCGCACATAAGACCTTTTCTTTTACGGCGCCGCCATCTTGACAATTGCGGCGCCGACGACGCCGTCTAGCGGCTTAGAAAAAGAAATACAGGCTAGTTCTGGCAGCACAGCTATCTCGGTAGGCAACGGTGTGGGTATGGGGGGAACTTGGCTAGACTTGGCTATGGTGGGCTGCAATAACTTGGTTGGAGCTTGTCCGGTTGAATCCAGCTGGCTACTCACAGGCCATCACCTTGCCTCCCCGAGAGAACGACGACGAAGACGGTGGGGTGTTTTGATTGAGTTGCCACAACGAAAGAATATATTAGCCATTTAATGTAGTCTATGCAGGTAAGCTCTCGGCGTTTGATAGCTCCGTCTTGAGTGATGGCATGTAGACTTTTTTTTTATAAATTTCACATACCATGGGGCTTGCAGTGATAAGCTAATTGGACCACCTGCACCGGGAATTAAAATCGGTCCTCTTGTCGTAGACGAATTGGTCGTGAGCTTAAGCGTGACGTTGAGTCTGATACGAATCTCTCGCGATTCAAGCTCGCAATCGACTGACTTCCTAAATAAGGATTCTTGGGGAAAATGCGAAGCTCGATAACATTGCAGCCACACTCGCGCTGCAGCTTCTTGTGCTCATGGCACGCTTTCTGCTATTGCTCTTATGGTTTTTAAAATTATTTATCCATCCGACGACCACGCAGTGGTAGCCAGACAACCGTAGATTTTCGGAAATTGCAGCACGGTAAAAAGGAGCACTCGGAACTACCTCATGCACGACGTCCGTTTTTAAGCCTTTTCGCCCATACCCTTGGCGGTTGCATACCCTGTGTCAGCGGCCAATTCAAAAATGCACCAAGGTCGAGGGTACGTCAGTTACTGGCTGGTTTGAGGTTATGCGAAAAAGGTCTATACTTCAGCGCGACCTTTCGCTGCCCGTGCAGCTCGGAACATATGGTGCGACATTTCTAGCTTCAGAACCCAGGGTTTTACCACTCCGGTCGGGGTTTTAACCCTGCCGGGTTTCTGGTACTCTCCTGGGCCTGCTTGCTAGTGAATGCGGGTGTCTCTCCCAGCAGTTAAAAAAGCCGCCGGAGGGATTTTGAGATCACGTGACCGGCTCCGTGGGGACAAGAGACTCACTCTCTGTGGCAATACAGTAAATCAATAAATCAATCAATTTGAATTTTATTCAATATAAATAAAAGGCAGGGGCACGCTTGTGCCTCACAGACTGAAGGCCGTTTAAAGCTAGTCCATGGTAGTCCGCGGTAGGTTTGCGAAAACGCTGGGAACCGATTCCGCCAACTACCCGTCCTATCTATTTGTTGCATGAGCCTTTCTTCCTGCTTGTAGACTACAGTGTTCTAGAGGTTGTAGTGGCAAGAACGGCGCCCCCTTACAATGGGCCGGGTGAAGACGGTCAACGTAGATGGCCGCGAGGGGAGAACGTGGCGCTGGAGTTCCGGGCCCGAGGAGAATTGGTGGCACATGTGCGATGAGCGAAGAAGGTGGCGAGGTTGGAGGGCGGTACGCTTCTCCCGAACCTAGCACCGTAGCACTTTTCTTTGTGGTGTAGTGCTGGGGAGTCTTCACCGTTTTGTTGCCGAATCGGTCAGGAACGCAAGTAAAAGGTCGGACACACACTGCTTCGCGCCGGGATGCGAGTCGGGCTACCCGGACAACAAGGGCCGCCGGAGCACCAGCGATCGTAAGCCGTCGCCGTTTCGTGCGCCAAAGGAGGAGTCGCGCAGACTATATAGTGGAAGCAAAATCTTGAACGAGAAGATAAAGGCCTCGCCGAGACATCAGCGGTGTGCGAGAGACATTTTAAACCGCGCCTTATCCTTCGGAAATATGTGCACATCGTCAATGGCGAAGATGTTAGAATTCCACGGAGTAGGCTAGTGCTCGCGGAATCGTTCTGCGTCGCAAAAAAGCTCCAGTCGAACCACAGTAGTACGCGCCAAACAGCGCCGACGACGGGGCTGACGGGGACGCGCTTCTAGGGCGCAGAATAGAGTTCCTGTATAGGGTCCCTACGGGAGCCAGAGTTGCGCGTTTGATTCCACGTGCCGCGTGCCGCCCTCGCCGCTATTCGCCGAGATCCGATCACGTGAGGAGCCGTATCAAGTGTCGTGCAGCAAAGTAGACGTTGCACGCGCCCCAACGTACGTTCCCCGGCTTTTGAGCGCGCGAACGCGCGGCGCTGCTATTCGCCGAATTCAGTCACGTGAGGAGCTGAATCCACATGCCATGCATGAACGCGCAACTCTGGCTCCCGTAGGGAGCCTATTAGCGGCGAGATGTTTTGGTGGCGCCCTCCTGTGATTCCCCCTTGTGACGTCATTACCTTGAAAACAACAAGTTCGATGGTGTTTGTAAATAGCGCGGTGGAAGCTTGAAATCATTGCGCTCTCAAAGGAACACTGCCAACACCGTCAAAATTAAAGTTCTTTCATTCCTCTTATTTCCGTCGATGATAAATCCCCTTTCCGACGTCATAGTCAGCGTTCGGCCAATTGCGGAAGGCCGACCACAGCGACGCTTTCGGTCGCGCACGGGGCTAATACAGGAACTCTAGCGCAGAACAGCAGTGCCACGGTGTCGTCTACGCGCAAAATCTTCACGAGGCGGCCGCCGCTCTTGCCACTACAACTCTCTAGAACACTGTACTTACGTTGCTCGCGCTGCAGAACCCAGTGATCCTGGGTTCAATCCCCACCCCTGCCCGTTTCGATCTGGATGAGCATCGTACCGGCGTGCGGTCGTGTATCACTACTGCGTGGTGCACGTTAAAGACCCCAGGCTAGCGGTTGTACTGCACTGGCTAAATTGCTCATCTACAGCGAGTGACTCGTCGCAAATTTAAAAATGGCTGACCAAGGACTCGCTGTGTAAATATCCACACAACCCCAATTATTATTACACTGTACGTAACAGGCACATGGCTTCCGTAAGTCAGCTCTTGGTTCATTTATTCAAGTTCGATTTTGCGCGGGGGATCGGTGTCCGAGGGATTCTACTTCAGGCTTTCGAGCAGAACGGTCGCCTGAATCATGAGCTTCCAAGGAGCAGCGTCATCGGCCCTCGTGTGTATTACTCAATCACTGGCCGTGGTTCTCAGATTACGTCGACTGAGGATTACAAGGGCCCTAATCTGGACACTTGGCGAAAAAGTCGGCGAGAAATCTGGCGGCTGTGATTGGCCAACTCCGCACTTGACCTTGGCGCCGGCCAATCAGAGCCTCCAAGAATTTTCTTATTTATTTATTTTATTTATTTCAGAATAATATCAGTCTTTCGTGGGACTATAATAGGATTGGGCATATACACTTTCTGAGAAAATACAAAAAATGGTAGACAAGTGCGACGAGGCTGAATTGGTCGTATAAATATATCTTTTATGTCCAGCTCCGTTGAGGCGTAGTGACATTTCTTTTTACTTTTCTTATATCTTTCTTCTTCTTTCTTTCTTTCCTTTGCTAACGTTCACGCGACTCTGTCACATGCTGCCGCCTCAAAAAGGCGTTGACCCAACGTAAACAATAAGCAAAAAAAAAAAGGCGTTATGAAGACATTTTAAGTACACAAAAAACCCACTACTCCCACGCGATAATTGCAAGTCCTGTACACGTATCAAACATTGTTCTATTAAAAAGGTTTACGAAAGTGAAAATTCCGCAACAGGTTCTAGATACGGTTTCAGTCTTTCTACGTGCACGACGACCCGCCCTGAACCATCTCCTTGCGCTACTTTTGAAACATATAGAGTTTTTAACTGGTTCTCGCTGTTCCACCCTCCTAACCCTGCTGCTAAACAAAAAGTATTTCTCGTGGCCCAATGGTGTATTTCTGTGTCCCGAATTGCACGGTCAACATCGGGGAAAACTTCTGGCGTGTCTTTCTGCCCAGCGACGAACCCCTAAGCACCACGTAAAAAAGCAACACATCAAGAACGAATCTTGTTGTCACCAAGTACCCATCTACGGTGTGTGCGTAAGGTCGTCTATTTTCTTAGTGAAGCATTTAGCAAATTAATGATTTAATGGTAATCAAATGAATACACAAGAACATGCTCATACCCTGCGATTTTTGTGCCACGGCATTACCTCGTAGAGAGTCATCAGCATTCAGGCGTTCGACCAGCGCTGTAATTGTTCGTTTTCGAGTGATTCTCAAAATTCACGCACAGAATTAACGTTCAACACGAGTCACCGAGATTCTAGGAGCACCTTACGCGCATGGGGCATAGCAGGGCATAGGGCATAGCAGGCTCCGTGATAGTTTCCAAGCAATTTACGCGTTCGTATTTCTTCGACGGCTTTTCCAGATGGACTTCACCAGAAAGAAGGGAAGAGAGCACACGTGCACAGCTTTGATCAGCGCTCAAGCGTGCGCTCCAATACCTTTAACTGCATGCAAAGCTGCAGAAAGTTGCCCTCGAATACAGCAGAGACCACTCGCGTAGTTAGGCCTCCCGGCACACGGGGCCCTTAGATCGTTCGTAGCTTCCCTCCCCCCTCCTCCCCCTCACCCCATTCACTTCCCGAGATCGCAACTAGTAAAAGTGCCCCCCCCCCCCCCCCCCCCCGCATCCCTTCATTTCCAGCTTCCGGCCAGCTTCCGGCGAGATTTCCCTACACACCCCCTAGGAAGGGTGCACCCCCCCCCCCCCCCCCCCTTGTTTTAGAGCGCAGGTCTAAAGCGCCGTTTACACTCTTGCGACCGAGCAAAACCGAGAGAGACCAGACCAGTTTTTAAGCCTTTTGCGACTTCTTAGGACCGGATGCGCTGCAGCGGAGCTAAGAGATCGCAAAAGGCTTAAAAACCGGTCTGGTTTCTCTCGGTCTTACTCGGTCGCGAGGGTGTGAACGGGCCTTTAGGCGCCCGTTTACAGCTAGAGCGGCGTCGGCGTCGGCTTAACTGAGCGGTGCACTTTGGGAAACGTCTCATAATGCACCGCGCCGAAACGTCGCGTGACGTTTTGGCGCGAGTGACGTCACATCACGTTTCGGTGGAAGTCACGTGCCGAAACGTCGCGTGACGACGCGTGTGAAGGAAGGAGGAGGGGAGGAGGAGAGGCTACGGATGAGGAGGAAGGGCATACCCTCCCCTCAGTACCCTTCCCTCCTTCTCCTCAAGAGCTGCGCTCTAAATCGGCGTTACAGGAAGCTGTAAACGTATTTCATTTTTCTGAAGGCACCCCCTTTATTCGCAACGACCCCCCCCCCCCTTCCTTACCTTCCACCCCCCTCCTCTTACACCCCCGCCCTAAAATTAGACACCCCCCTAATTTTAATTCCTAGGGAAACCCCTGGTCCACAATGTTCTAAAGCCCCTCGATGTGTCTGCGTTTGTCTTCCAAGCAGCATCAAATGCTGCTCGAGTACACGAGGCCCGTGTCTCGAGCGGCCCTTGGAAGCAAATGGCGGCACAGCACTGAAATGAGCGGCTCTTGGAAGCGAATGGCGGCGGAGCACCCGCTCGTGGTGCGGGTCTCGCGCATTTCCTCAACACTGGTTGGCGGTACTTGTGAAAAGCGCCTTTATCGAGGGACTTAAAGGGATTATCCGGTCAAATTTCGTATTCATGAAAACATTTAGACCTCATTGTCAATGGCTGTAGGAGCATCTTCCACGACAAATCTGAATTTTGTGTGCTTCCCTGGAGGAGTAATTGTATTTTAACCCAAGCGTGCATAAACGGCGTTTTCCTCTTCCACCTTCAGGGAAGCGGAGTTTATGAGGTAACATAAGGCAAAGAACGCGCCGAACTGAAGTGCACTTCGAATTTTGTCCTCCGCGTGAACGGTACGACGTGGTTCACCCTCGCTGCTGCGCTAGATTTTTTTTTTTTTTTTAGAATGAAAGGGTATTTTCGTTGTGCGGTTGTCACGCTCCACACTTCTCCGCGACATTACAGTGGCGAGTAATATGGAATGCTGCGGTGCGTCGGGAGCACTGTGTTCCCACGGAGGGATGAGGCATAGGATATGACAATTGCAAGACTGGTGTGACGTCACGTCAGGCATGGGAGTGCAGCCGTTGATACTTGCGAAATTCCGCATGGAGTTTCGTTCAATTATCCGTCGTTGATTACACTAAATTGGGGTGTCGTTTAATGGAATAAAAATGGCCTATGTTAATCATTAGGCTCAGACCAGGTAACCATCACGAAATCTTAAGAACTTCCGGTTTTCACCGGACAATCCCTTTAAGACAGCGAGCTCGTATCCCGTCCGGCCGTGCTTAGCAAAGGAACAGTATAGCAAAGGGGCCTATAGGATGTATTCACTAGGCGCCATATTTGAGGGCGATGTGTAGAGCGCATGCTCGGAACGAGCTCACATTACTACGCTGCTAAGACCGGCAATCTCGACGGTGCGGAATGCACGTTGCAGAAGAACTGCGGAAGCTCGCCGTCAGCACGCGCTCAGCAGCCGCGCACACAGATATGGCCGCCAGTGAATACTCCCTATAGACCTTTACAAAAACGAGCTTGTGGCCGGTGCCATTTTGAGCGTTCGTGCGTAGGGCGCGTGCTTTGCTCGCTTTCCGAAGCGACGAACACGCACGTGCTGGGCTGTGAAGATCGCACGCTGGACTGTGATTTTGTAAACATTGGAAAGGTCTATATGGTCCACGGCGAGTCAGTTCACGATCCTTCACGCGTGGCAAGTGCGACCCAAGACCGCGGGCTGATTCGCCGGTTGCAAAGGGACTTATGTTAAAGCGCGCCAGGCAAGAATAAAAAGGCGCACTTTTTACGGTCTTCACAATGCGGGTAGTTTCTCTCTGCTACCGCAACTTGGTGGGGTCGCTGCGACCTCACCCCTACTAGAGCGCTTTAACTCGTTCTAGCAAGACACCCTAATCTCACCGTGTTGGCTTCTTGGCTCCGGGGTTGTATTGGATAAATATTTTGACTATTTAGACCTGCAGGCCTCGAGGTCGCCTGCCTGCAAGGACTTACGCAGAACACTTCTACTTCGTCTTCTCAAAAAACAAATTTAAATCAACGAGCGTCTACTTATCGTAAGCCAAAAGTATTTCAATCAACGCAGTACAATTGTTTCATATGAGCACATTGGCACACAGTTTCAATCACGGTGGTCCAAGCAGTTGTTCAGGTTGGTTCAGGCGGTACCCGGAGAGGTGTCGTTGTCGCGCCCTCACGCGGTAGAAAAACTCCAATTGCTTCTAAAGGCCCATTCACACTCTTGCGACCGAGTAAGACCGAGAGAGACCAGACTGGTTTTTTAACCTCTTGCGATCTCTTAGGACCAGCTCCGCTGCAGCGGATCCGGTCCTAAGAAGTCGCAAAAGGCTTAAAAACCAGTCTGGTCTCTCTCGGTCTTACTCGGTCGCAAGAGTGTGAACGGCGCTTAAGTCAAAAGCAAAGGCCGAAAGGAATGCCGCTGTCTAGCACGGCCATGGTTGAGAGTAGAGCTACTAAATGAGCTACGCTTAAGGTATCGGCACACCGATCCCCGGTCTGCTAGTGGGAGCCGTAATCTTGGTGATTACTGCGGAGCAGGCGCAACTCTCGGTCGCCACAATTCAGAAATTCGACATCTTTAGCCTTACATGTGGAGTTAGGAAGTTCAGGTGGTGTCGTTTTGCTCTGTCGCGAACTGTTTTAACATTTCTGAATGACAAAAAAGCGTTTCCCACGATTTCAGATAAAAGCTTCAGATAACTGGCCACCACGATTTTAAGCTCCAAGATAGCTAAGTGTCGTCACTCTAAAGCGTAGCTTATTTAGTTGCTCTAGTTAGAGGTTCCTTTACGCTGACCGTATGAATGGGGTGTAACATGGCGGGATTAGAAGAAAGGGTAACGTGCCCTGAACAAAGTCGTCCGCCGTCTTCGGACAACGTCATTAGTTTGTCTCAGGATATCTCTGCATTGAAAACAGCTGCAGACGATCCTGAAAACAGATTTTATAGAAATAACCTTTTCCGGAGCGAAAGCGTCAGTCTCTCCATATCCTGGATGCCGGGGCAGGCGAGCATTGAGAAAAATGAGAAAGCACACGAAGCGGCAAGGGAGAGTTCAAATATCCCCGCAACAAGGACACGGCAATCGACTCAGTAAAGCATAAACACACCAGTGTTTCAGCTAGGTTTTTTTTGTTGTTGTTGCAAATTACTGACAATGATTCCTAGGCATCACTCTAAAAATTTTAAGCTTGGGAACTGCGTTTTCGCAGTGAAATGATACTATTTTCAAAAGATCTGATTTGAAACACCGGCCCGAATCCACGACGTAGATGGCGAAATGGCGCACTCCTTGCCTTTTTGGATGACTTCAAATCTCTCCTTCCCTTTCAACGGACGCGCGCGTATCCAGTCAAGAGGTGCTGAACGTTGACACGTGTCCCTCTCCTCGATCACGGCAATCACGAGCGCCCGCGTCTGCCAACCGGCCAACCGGAAACAAGTTGTCCGAGCCTCCACGCGACCTTTGTTCCGCGTGCAGACGACGCTTCACTCCCTAGTTCCATTTTCTTTTTCTCTCAGAGTTCTCGAACGCTTAATAAGAGGAAAATGAAGTGTTGCAGACTTTGGTGAGCGACGCGAAGGATAGCCCAAACTTCTTGATTTCTCGACTAATGCTCCCTCTACGTCTGAGAGGCTATCCGACATCGAAAGAAACAAGTCGTCCGAGCCTTCGCCGTCTTTTCCATCGTCCTAATCCCTTTCAACGTCCTCATCAGAACTGCCGAGCGCCGCAATGTCGAAAACACGAAGAAACAAACACTGGAGACTTTGTTTCTTCCTCGTCACTAACACTTTCGGGCTCTGAGTTTTTACGTTTCGAAGTCAGCGGCGTAGTGCGTTTATACAATTGTCGTGAGAAACATATTTGTCGAACGGACAGCTCAGAACGCGCGTGTTTGTTGCTTTGCAAGGCGAGCAGAGCAAGCGTCATATACACGGACGCTGAAAAGGTCTACACGCAGGAAGATAGGCTCATCATTCATGCAACAAACAGATAGGACGGGTAGTTGGCCGCAATCGGTTCCCAGCGTTTTCGCAAATTTACCACGGACTCATGGACTAGTCCGGCAGGTAAGCAGACCTATTTTATTATTTCAAAGCGTTTTTCTACGTGTTGCTCAGCATTCCTGAGATCCTCGGACGCGTTTCTCGTTTGCAAAAACGCTCCTGCAGAAACATTTCCAAAAAAAGTGGCATCGCAGATTATGTAGGTACCTTTCCGCGGACAAGTGCGTTCTGCGAAGAGCCGGGTAATTACTGCTTTGGCTAAATTTCTGAACCACGGCGGAAAGATCAGACTCCCCTTATGATAGAGTCATGCGGCGACGTCTAAACATCTATACAACAAATTACATCTTCTAGCCTTGTTTTCACTATTTACTATCATTGTTTTCAATGCTATGTTAATAACCTCGACTAAAATCTAGTTTTTCTTTATTCCTCACGTCCCGGTGAATGGAAACATTATTTGCCACCGGTCCTCGAAAAGAAGCATGATCTCTACACGTAAACGTTGTTTAGGCAGTCGGTCAGCGCTCCCGTATCTCCGACAAAGAGAACGTTTAGACAATATTTCTGCAGCCATCTCACACGGCACTATTGTCGGGTGCAGCGGTCGCGAATTCCACGTAGAAGGCAGGCAAAAGCGGAACAGCACTTTCCGGCAGTTGCAGTTTGCGAAGCTGACCGCCAAAGCAGATGAGATAACCCCGTGATGAGGACATGCTAGGAATACGTATATCCAGAATGCGTGTCACAGGAGTTGCGGTTGTTCAAAATTCACTCAGATGTACCGATGGGAAGGGGTTGTGTAAGGATACTGCCTTCGATGCAGATGATGCAAGCTAACTCTAAGCAACAAAGAATCGAAACAAAATTTCGTACACGTGGAACGAACAAAAAAACGATGCCTTTTATTACAATCGTGTTGCTTGTGTAAGGGTCTAGCCCTTGATGCCGCTCTGGATCTTGTAGAAGGTTCCCTGGAAGCCAATCTCCCGCGGCGCCCCCGCGACGCCGCCCCTCACTTCCACCCCGGAGGCGTAGAGGACCCTCCGGACGGCGTTCCAGTCCCAGTTCCCGTTGGCCAGTCCTCCCGCAAGCGCCCCCAGCTGGTGCGGCACTCCGAAGGACGTCCCGCTGTTGTCCAGGATGACGGCCACCCTGAACGTGACCCCGAACCTGACCAGCTTTCCGCCGACCTTCATGCCGAAGAAGTTGCCCCTGTCGTCGACCGCGAGCGAGATGCCCAGTCGGTGCAAAGCCACCACTAGCTCGCCGTACTGGAAGTTGCGGACTTGCGTCGGAAGAACGCCCAAGTCCCTCGGAATGAGGAACTTCTGGCCGCGGATGACGACTTCCACGTTGCTCGGGCCAGCGCTTGTGCCTCGCGGGAACGTGTACGTCTTGCCCCGGAACACGATGGAAACGATGTTGCCGTCTGATGACCTGTTGACAAGGATACCGTGTTCCGCGAGGGCTTTAACGAGGAATGCGATCGCCCCTGTGCCGCCCTTCCTGACGGTGGTCACTAGGCTATCGAACTCGTCCGGAATCTTAAACCACTGGCCGTTGAACTGGATCCTCATGGTGGACTCTCCAGGGACGTTCATAGGACCCGGCTGAGGAAAGGGCCCTCCTTCACCCTTCACGTTGAACTCGCGTCCATTGAAAACCAGGACAATCTTCCCGCCGTCGCGTTTCACTTGTACTCCTAGCTCTATGAGATTCTGAACGATTTGCTCGACTACGTGGCTGTGCTCGGGTTTGCTCATGAAATCGACGAGGTTCGGCAGGTCGTTGGGTATTCGATAGCGGTCGTTGTTGATGGTCACCACCAGTCGGATGGTGACCGGGAGTTCGAAGATCTCGAACCCTTTCTGGACGGAAGAAAGCACCCCGTCCGGCCCGGCCAGTAACTTGTAACCAGCCAGCTGAATTTGAAGCAGGAAGGCCTTTATTGGAATCTTGTGGTTCACCAGAATTTCAGCCAGCTTGGCGTTATCTCTGGGAAGCACAAAGGTCTGGTCAGCTACCACCAGAGTGGTTGTCTTCTGCTGTGGAACGGGATACCGTTTTCCGTTGAATTCTATGGCGACAACAAGCTTGTCAGCGTTGCGCACAGGAATGATTCCGTAGAGGCTGTACAGGTCGTTCAAGACCTCGCTTGGTAGACCTCTTGTCTTTAGAAAATCAATCATGGCTGGAATGTCTCTGGGGATGATAAAGTAGCGATTTTCAAGTTTCACACGCAGTCGCACTATTGCTGGGAATGGAATGGGGACTTGGTCTATGACGATGCCAACCAGGTTGCCGGTTTGCGGGTCCACCGTTATCGGGACGTGCTGCTTCTGCAATTCAGATAGGAGCTGGCCGATCCAGAGCTTGCTGGGCTGGGAGAGGATAACACTCAAGTCGGCTGGAATTGAGAACTGAATGTTGTCGATGGTCACCTTCACTGGTTTCACATACTCTACCGGATACGTCTTACCGTTGAGCGTTAAATAATGAATTTCGCCGTTTGGCCCCTTCTTGATGCGCACGCCGTAAGAGGTCAGCAAAGGTAATATCATGTGTAGAGACTTAGGAGTATCTTGTACCGCTCCGATGAGATCGACAATATCACGAGGAAGTTCGAACACTCTTCCGTTTATCGTAACTGTGGCCTTCACGGGTCTGCGCAGTCTGGTAACCTTGTTAAATAATTTATATCCCGTGATCTGGCCGTTGGCGGTAGTGACTAAGGTTGCGCCAAACTGTTGGAGTATGGTAGCAATCTGGGGCAACAGGTTAGGATTCTTTGAAATAAAATCTGCAAATTTCTTGGTATCTCTCGGTAATTCAAACTTGTGGTTTTCGATGGTGATAATGTACCGAACGGTCACTGGCTTCTGCAAGGGGACCCTCTTGCCGTTGACGATCACCCAGGTAACTGGCTTGCTGAGGTTAGGGAAGGTAACACCGTGGCGCACGAGCATCCAGTAGACGAGAACGAAAAGGTCCGGGTTCTTCTGAAGTAAATCCAAGTAGGATTCCACGTCGAAAGGCGTGGTATCCTTGGGGAGCTCGGGAACTTCTGAGATTTCGGGTACTTCCGACACCTCGTGAACCTGTGGAGCTTCCGGGACTTTGGGAACTTCCAGGACTTGGTTAGCTTTCGGGACTTGGGGAGCTTCGGGTGCTTGGGGAGCTTCTGGTACTTGGGAAATTTCCGAAACGTGGGGAGGTTCCGAAACTAGGCGTGCTTCCGACAATGGTTTTTCAACAGGGTACGGGACTGGGCGGGGAATATGCCCGACATTGGGAACTTCTGGGACCTCTGGAACCTCTTGGTGAGACTCTGAAGTTGGGTTCGAAGGCGATGAAGATGTCTTGAATATGTCCGGTACTAGATCTTCCGGAAACCACGGTTTCTGGTTCTCCGTAGGCGGCTGCCCGCTTGCACCGCTACTCTTGATGATCCATGTCAATGTTTGTCCTATGTCAGGAAACTTCTTAATGGTATCCAGGATTGTGAATTGGGTTCCCGACGGTACCCGAAGATCGTGACCACCGATGGTCACTTTGACAGTCGTCGTTCCCGGCTTGATTTTTTGTAATTTTTTGATGACCGTCAGGATTGCCTGCACTTTGGGCCCTTCGATTATCTCGAGAACTTTGCCGGGCACGATTATCCAGCCCGTGCCGCGGCATTCCAAAGGGCATTGGACCAGACAGTGGCAGAGGCCGGCAGTGAGCAGCAGCACCAGTGACGGTAACAACATCGGGATTCCCTGCATGTCTCTCTGACGTTCGGTGCCAGGAACAGCGGACGAAGATTGTGGCCTGTTACCCGGGAAAGCAGAGGTGAACATGAGCTAGCTTTTAACGGAGGTACATGCCAACCACAAAGACAATGGTCTTTGTGAATATGCGCACAAGCTTAAGAACCACAGAGAGAGACTAAATTTGACCTTGTACTTTGCTTAAAGAAATATTAACACCTAGTAGGTTTTTTTTTAACATTAGCTCGAGCCATTTTTTTTAATGAAATGTGCAATAAGAAAGCAATGAACTATCTACTATAGCTTCCAGGTTTACGTGAACCATAGCTCGCTGATACCCTGGTCATATGAGCACCCTTAACTGCAGTCACGCGTCACCGCAGTTGGCACACCATAAAATGTTTTCGCCGACGTCATTCCGTTCGCCATTTTTTGTTGTTGTTATGAGTAGTCTGGCGCGTGCAGGATGCGATCACTTCAAAGATTCCCATCTCACTCTTAAAGGGGCGGTGCAACGATATTCAATTGGAATGTTTTTCACTTTACACGAGTTTACTGGCACTAGTGGGACTCAAGGTTACTCGTACGCAACGCCACTGGCCAAGAAACTCCTTTGTTGCGGTGTAATTTCAGAGACAAAAGCGATCACTTTCATTCAATCTCTACTTTGCGAAATTTGATGACGTAAAGTGGGGATCGCAGTACACCCATATGACGATATTTGAATGATGTTCATAGATTGAACCCGAGCATTGCGTGGGCACTCGATTTGGGCTCGTGATAATTACTAGCTCGAGAAGCATTCGGGTAGTGGCCTGTGTGCAATCGCTGCAACGACGACAATAGCCGAGCCATAACAATGTCTGGAAATCAGCCCGTGTCCTGTGCCTTGCCAACCCCAGCGCGTGGCTATGATTGACATTGGCGGCATATAATCAGCTCCAGATCACGTGGCCGCTTGTTCTGGCTGCGAGTTGAGGGGGTGAACGCTGCTCGTTTTTCTTTAATTTTTTACTGGGACTTCTATTGCATGGGGTGAAAAACGAACGCGTGTTTCATAGGTCATTAACCCTTTCCCTACCATGGACGACCTGAGTTCGTCCACACTGTTTGTACCGCTCCCCCCGAAGACGAGCTGGGCTCGTCCACGTTGATTCGGGCTCCAATACGCTACCATGGACGAACTGGGCTAGTCCACGTGTTTCTAGTGGGCTTTGCCGTGGATAGAAGGCGCTTCATGGAAAATAAAAACCTGGTAAATTTCTCACTTTGGCAGAAAATTTTCCAATGCAGGAAACAGGGGATTTAAAAATGGCGACGTCAACTTCTGGTCGCTGCGTTCGTAGTGACGATCTTGCCTCAAAATTGGGACGAAAACGAAGATATTGTGACGTCTCTTCAGATTCAGGAGACAAGGAAATGAATCTTTCATCGAACAGCGAGAGGAATGCAACTGAGTTATTGGAATTAAGCTCAGATGACTCCGATTTCGATGACGACATCGTGTCGGCATGGACTACAGTGAAACCCGTTTAGAACCCATCCACGTACAGCGAATTATTGTCGATATCGAACTCAGGAAAAATTAAAATAAAAATGCATGTAAAAAGTACTTTTTATTACGAAAACCATATTGGCTATATCGAACTTTTTCCCCCCGGGAAGGCTTCCAAAAACTACGAAAACTATCGTCTTCTAGCTAGTCCCTCCCCCCCTCCCCACCCCCAAAAAAAGAAAAAAAAACAGTAGGCAAGAAAGAAAATTTTAAAATCTCAAGCCGCCAACAAAATTGAGCGAAGAAAAGCGATTAGAAAAAAAGAAAGCTAAAAAAAAAAACACTCTGCACGCACGCAAAAAAAAAAAAAAAAAAAATTCGTCCCACAGCGGTTTTTCATGAAGAGAGGCGATTCAGAAAGGGAGATAAGCTAAAAAAAAAAAAAAAACCCGCACAAATGCAAAAAGAAAAAAAAGACTTTTTAGCGTTTTGTTACAAGGTGGAAGCGAGGAGATGAGAAAGAAAGAGAAGCACTCGCCTTACAACGAACGCATCGTGGAGGTTCGTTGTAAATGTTTTTTGCTATACCGAACTGATCATAGCGTTTCCTGCTGTTCGTTATAAACGGGTTTGACTGTAGAATCAATGTAGAAAATCCCCCACCAGCCCCTCCACGTTTTGCGTTCACTTTGCGTGCAAGGTGATGTGAACTGTCTGCGGTAATGCAGAGAAGCGGAACTTTAGTCCTTTTTTCTTTTGCAGTGTGTTCAAAGATTTCTCAAATAATAAATAGTTTGGCATTTGTATTTGACCTTTGTATTGTATACTAAATTTATAGGGCACATAAACAAATTCGGTATTTTCAAATCGTTTTTTTCAAAATGTTTGCGGTAGGCAAAGGGATAACGTCAGGGATTCGTTCTAAGCGGTATTTGCGCAAAGTACAAAAATTGTTGCATCGCTCCTTTAAATTGGTAGTGCACAACAGCTTATAAGTTTTATCACTATGGCATCTAACAACAAAATGGCGGATTGACGTCATGTGAAAACACCCTATACTTTCTGAGAACCATTTCAGAAGGATTGAAGAGCGCTCATGCACGGAGTTCATGGACACTCAAGACGCCCAAGCGCACGTGCGCCCATACCTTTGACTCCCGTTAAGTGTTCGCGTGCAACAAAACGTTGCGTGTAACTAGGGTATTAGTGATCGTACTGTTAATGAAGTAGCACTGCACTTTTCATAGATCGTAAGTTGCGGAATCCGGACCCTGCAGGGGCATGTTCATCTCGCGCTTAAAATGACGACACAAGATCCCGCCCGCAACGCAAGCCTCTTGCGCATAATCTACAAAGAATCTCTAGCGACATAGCATGATGGACAAGATCTGAGCGACATTAACCTCACAGCTGAATACAGTTTCAGACGGAATCTGGCGGCGTGCCAACTCGTAGGCAGCATTATTACCTTTGACGTTAATAGCCCATCGTTTGCAACATCGCCCGAGTTCCTGACCAATCGTAAGCTGTACACAAATCTCCACAAGATTGGGCGGCTTAGAAAATACAGTCTGCATTCATAACTTCACTGTTCAAAATCTTTTTTTTTTTTAGTTGAATGCTTTTTGCGATTATTATTTAATCAGGACCGCGGTAGGACGTGAACTTGGCGGGGCGAGGGGGGGGGGGGGGGGGGCGCGAGGGGGAGGAAAGATGTGCAATGGTTTGCACGGGTTTCGTTGCCGCCATCGCCACGCAAACAAATTGTCGCCTTTTAAAACTTCTGGAACAAGGAAGAGCACAGGTTAGCGCCCCGAATAAAGGAATCGACCTTATTTTAGCCCCTCGAATGACAGCCTTGAGCCCGAAACAGATTCTCCGTCAGGGACCGTCAGGGGCCCTAGCGTTACGTGCGTGGCCATACTGACCGCTGCCGAGTCCGCGACCGAGGCATCAGATAGTTTTAGCGTAGCGTCACCATAATACCGTTACCGTTATCGCCATTCCGCCATCGGGTCAGTCATATAAAGCGCAATCTTATTCCCGCTGGTGTAAAGAAAAAAGAAAATGTCGTGGCGTAAAACGACTGTGAACTAAAAACATTCATGCACATTCCGTTCCCAGCCAAGTTTCTGCATGGTGGTAACGGTATCGGTATTATGGCAGCGCTATGCTAAGACTCACAATAGACCCTTATCAAAAGTGCGCGTTATCTGGTAGCTGCTGCGCGAATTATCCATGTCGTCCATTGCTTGGGCACGCACCTTGGGCATGCATCGAAAGTGAGGTGTGCGTCGGCGTTCGGTTGGGACTCGAATCAATCATACGCTTTATGCTTTATGAATGAATGGATGGATGCTAACGGCTTTACCCTTTATAACGCGTGGTAGCTTGTGCCACCTAGCCTAAAAGTTAAGAACAAAAAGTATGATTTCTTTTTTTTTTTCGCGAATCAGCTTGAAGAGAGCCGTTCGAGCCGCCGGAAGGGTAGGACGTGTTATCTCAGCCTTCCGGCGTGCTGCAGGGTTCCGCCTACCGCTTGCTGCTCTAACAGTCGTTCTTTGGGATGAACTTCCTGGGAAACGCTTTCTGCCGCAGGCGGGCCAGCTTGTTTTTTTTTTTTTCTTTACCTGAGTGCTTTATCTGGATACTTTGAGCTTCGTCAAGCAGCGGTAGCTCCGACCGCCACGTAGGGAAGCTTGGGCCTAACGTTAGACCAAGCGTTCCCTCCCCGTTCGCCATGACTTCCGCCACCCCGCAAGACTCTGAAATTGAGGTTATGTCCGAGAATCGTCTTCTTCCCGGCGAAGTATCCGCCGACAAGCGAGGCTGGCCCCAGAAGAGGTTCTGCAGCGCCGAATCCGGCGACAATGACGCCGACGACTGTCAAGACGCAGAAGACTCCGAGAAACTGTGGATCAACTTTTCACGGCAAGGTACGCACAAACCGAACCATGTAAGCAAGCTTCCAAGACACGAATTAGAGAAGTTCCTCGTTACTAAAGTCAGCAGCATCTGGCCAGGCTACTTTAGGTCACCCAGCTGCAAATCGGTCACGAGAAGATCGACGTACAGGCATACAGAACCAATACAAGAGAGTTCCCACGTGGAGTCATCCACGAGTTAGAGCCAGGCCTAACCTCCAGCCAGCTCCTCCGAGGACTCCGCTCTGACTATTACGAAGTCATCCAAGCCAGGCTTTTGGGCTCACACGGCACATATCTTCTTACATTCAAGGGGCAAGGCATTCCAAGGAGAATTCGCTACTGCAGAGACATTTTCCAATTCAAACTCTAACGGCCGACTACGATGGTGTGCACCAACTGTCACGAACTCGGCCCGGCCACAAATGCGACTTCCACGGACAAGACCAAATATATGATATTTGCCCGACGCAGAAGCCCAACCCTCAGCCTCGCTTTTAGAGGAGCCCCCACCGAGAAAGCTGATAGCCATAAAATCCTCGGCACTACCTTCAGTTTGAGAGGCTCCCCGAAAGAGTGGATTACTCAGATATTCAAAACCTATAAGCAGGGCACCACTCTCATTCGTCGGATTGCTCACAAGGCAGGGGGAGCTGGCGAACGGGTAGCCGAGACCCTGTGCCAGGCGGTACTTATGTCCAAAGTTTTCTACGAAGCCAATTTCTACAAACTTGAAAAGAACCATTAGGAAGCCCTCAAAAGGCCCCAGAACGACGCTTGAAGATGCATAGTTAGGCCTCCCCAAACATACCAAGCTGAAATAATTGCTCACATGTTGCTCCTTCCCCAAGCTACAAGACATGGCCAGGGCTCAATGAGAACTTCACTACATTGCTCTCCAAAACTCCAGGCAAGGCAGAGCCATCCTCCGCCAACTTCGCGAAAGTATCTCACACCTACCTAAGCTTGGACGATCTCTACCACCTTGGGAACTAACTGACATCATCTCCAGCATATCCATGCTGAAGAACATGGGGCCAGAACACAAAGAGCGCCGCCATGGACCTCTTCACTCAACGACACAAAGACATCTTAGCCATGCACTTCAAAACCCCCGACATCCTCTCGGTATATAAAGACGCCGCATATCGCTCCCAAGCCTCCGTTACTGCCTGGCACATTCCCAACACAGGCACACGCGGCCGTGAAACCAAGACCGCCACGACACCCCACGCAGGCCAGGCCCAGGCAGTCCTGCAAGCCATGGAACACGTCACTCGGAACTTCCCGCAGGCTAAGACCGTCAACATCTACACCGACTGCCAGGATATTCTGAGAAGATGTCGCAGCTATGACTTCACAAGTTCCACCACCAGAAGAATCCTCGTTCTCGCCCGACATCTCGTGGACACACGCAACACTAAATATGCTCTACACCGGATCCCTGGACACTCGGCAATCCCAGGCAACGAGGTTGTTCTTTGAACTGCGGGAGCGTTAGCTGGTTTATTACTGTCGCAGTCACCTCGAGCTCCCTCCACTCCTGGAGCCCCCGCAACCAGCGGCCAGTTCTACGACTCCGAGGACACCCTTAAAACAAACAAAGGAGAAGCCCACGGCAACTTAAGGAAGAGCACCTCATGCCTAAAGGCTACTCCAGGAAGGAGCTGGTCCTCCTGCGAAGAAGTCCGATTCAATAGTGACATCCCCCCACACATCAAACGACTGTGGGGCATTTCGGCTAGCAAGACTGCCAAATAGAAAGCGGGAAAGACGCAGAACTCAATCCCAGGACCCCTCCACCCTCACACCTCCACACTGGACAAGCCCGAGACATTCCCTTACTGCAGACCTCCCTCACCTCATGTGAGACTGCAGCAGACCTCCACCACCTCATGTGGGACTGCTCACACCTCACCCCGTCAGAGACATGGCATCCAACTCACTCCCACTCAACTTGCGGCCATCTACCTTGGAGGATTGGATCAAGCCTTCCACAGACCTTCTCAGGACGAAGACAATCCTAGTCTCGGTACTTCCCTTCTTGAAAGAGATCGGCCTGGCCTCGTCTTTCTAGGGGAGCCGTCGCAAGACCAAGCCCAGCATTATGCGAGTGCTTGATGTATCAAAAAACGTTTTCCACCACCACTAATCTGCTGCCCCTCTGCAACTTTGGGACTATCACCAGGCGGTGTGGGATACCACCAGGATGACCCAAAAAATGTCGTCCGCGGATGTTTCTTGATGAAGATTTGAAAAGGGTCTATTGCAGCCAAGTGTCCGACCGAGTTATTCCTTTGTGACTGGGGGTCTGCACATGGGCACTTGTCACATGGGCTTTGACGGCTCCAAACACCATCACGGACCTGGAGCGAAGACCGGGCGTTCGGAAAGAATGCAAGTTCCCTCGTTTGGGGCGAAGGGAGGGACAGGTTGATCGGCGACTCACTGAATGGCGCATTACGGCTGAATTGAGAAATTTCGTAGTTGACTGTGCCGGCACCTTTCATAAGCGCCTGGGAGTCGCAAACAGGTCAGGTAGTTTCTTGTATTGATAACGCTTAATGGCGGTACTGACCGGGGCACCTATCTGCGAGGCTATCTTTGTTTCAGATTATGTCCAGACGCCACCGATGCTACAAGCACGACCATGCGGCATTGAACAGTGCCTGCACTGCACGAGGGCGCGCACTTGGCAGGGACGGTGAAAGCCCAGAGCTTGCGCTTGTAGCACTGGCTGCGTCTGGACTTAAGCCAATTTAAGGTGAAATTAAGTTTTTATAATAGCAGCACGTAATGTCGACGAGTTAGTTCATTGTGAACTCTAAAAGGGAGCTATCTATTTATCCATCTCTCTATTACAAGGATAATAAACGCCGCAATTCTCCCCTGAAGGTTTTTACTCGAGTTCATTAACAAAACTGCGTATCTCCCGTTTACAAACCGAGTTATCCCCTCGGGAAATCTGAGCTGAAACAGGATCTTGCCTTTTTGGCGTCCCCGACAAGCTCTACTACATCTCAACTTGTCGAGTTGTATCACAGTTCTCTCAGACA
Source organism: Ixodes persulcatus (assembly GCA_013358835.2). Classification (NCBI taxonomy): domain Eukaryota; kingdom Metazoa; phylum Arthropoda; class Arachnida; order Ixodida; family Ixodidae; genus Ixodes; species Ixodes persulcatus. The sequence continues at coordinate 522,072 of JABSTQ010001999.1, forward strand.
CTGACACGTTGGCCAATGGAGCACGAAGGACAATTCGTAGACGACAAAGCGGCACCCCAGGGGCCTTTCCAATTGAAATACCCTGCAGGTGCCTGTGAACAGTGGCGATCTGGTTAGAGGACGGGTAACCGCGGAGACCGGCGCAAGCGCCGACAGCACTCACAGGTGGCGGCGTTCGACGTGCAGTCAGCTTTTTTCGGTCGATGTCCGGCGCCGCGACTCGTCGGCAACCCCTTTGTTCGGTCCTGCGGTCAGAATGGCGCGATGACGAACCCGACAATCCGCGCCGTTCCCGGTGGGCCCGTCCAGTGTTCCAGGCGTTGTCCCGCCCTTTATTTGACGGGCCCCGCGAAACAAACTACGGTTGCATGACAGGTCGCGGGCAGCTGCCCTCAATGGCCGGCTTAATGAACTCGCTTAGGGGGCGTCGCTTAGCGGCCTCTTGGGCTGGCAGCCTGTCGAGTCTCTGACGCGCCGACCCCGCGCCACGCCGGGCAGCTCGAGACGTTCGAAGAAAGGAGACACTTTACGGCTTCGACGAAGGGGACCGCGACGCAGAAGACGCCTGTCGCGACCGCCGCAGCCGCCTGTGCCAGGCTTCGATCCGGCCGAATTTACGACGCTCCGAACGGGCCTCGGGCAAGTTGGAGGGCTACCGACACGTCATCCTGTCACTCCGTGTGCTCACCCTTCGCGACAACGGCCGCGCACGCAGCACCCCGCGTCCGTCCCGCTGCGTATTTCAAGGGAGCGAGCGCGCCCACGCGTTACGGGCACCCCGCGACGTCCTCACGAGGCCTAGCAACCGGTTCCGCGGAGAAGCCCAATCCGTGCCCTGCCGGGGTGCGGCCTCCGAAGCGTGTGCAAGATTGATTCGGGACCGAACTCACCGGTTCGCAGGAAGCCCAGCACCGCGGGGCCCGGTCGAACCCGCGACCTCTTATAGCCGCCCTAGTCTGCACGTGCGAACGTGGCTCGATCGAGACGGCGATGAGAAAATACGGCCTTCTCGGTCGGGGCGAGCCAAGCCGTCAGTCTGTTCCAGCTGCCGATCGGACATCTTCGGCTCATGATTGCCTCTGACGGCAGCGGCTAGAGCCGAACCAGGTGTTCTCGCGTGCGCTCAGAGCTTCGCGGAACGAGTGGACCGCTGAAACAACCGGTCTGGACAACGCTGATTGCCCAGAAGTTCGATGCATTGTCCGATAATTAATAAGCAAATGCAATCGGTGCAGCAGACGCGCCTACGAACAGGAAGCATGATTGACAACAGCCCGCGTTGCAAAAGGTGGGAATATACGGCGCAGTTTGTACACCTCTCCCAGTTTGGGAGTTTCTGCTTCTTTTTTTGTTTTGGTAAGAAAGGCCGCGGAGAAGTTGGCCAGCCACGAACGTCAAGAATGGAGCTTTGTTGGTGCACTTATTGGAGTTTGTTGCATTTTCTTGCGTTCTTTTGTTGCACAGTTGACACCAGGCCTGTACCATACTTCATGCAGCAATCGCATCGATATTCTTTCTTGACATCATACGGCACTCTCCCCGGAAATTCTCTCGACGTAAAACGAACGTAACGTTAGGACCCTGGTTCTCACAATTCGTAGTTCCGAATGTCAGTGACATTTGTTTCGGTTTTCTAGTTGCGACGGTTCAGACTTCTCTTGGAGTTTGGGCATGCTGGTGTACATGAGGCCACGAATAAACAAGAAAGCAAAGAAACAAAACAGTGAGCAGAGAGTGTCTGTGTTTCCCACCTCAGATTACGATGGCCTACATCGAGGGTTACAAACGATGTCGGCGTATAGTCATGGTAGGCGCTCTCACTGCATGAGTGTTCGTGCAGCCGAGACACGCGTTGCAATAAATGGCAGGCAGAGTCATGTTTAAAAGATATACAAACAAGGGAGCGGTGATCGAACGACACCTATAGTGCCTCACAGCGGCGGAAGTGGACAGTGTTTAAAGCAAAAAGATCCGTTTATCTTTTTTAATGGGGCATTATTATAATGGGTATTATAATGGGGTGTTATATGCCCCATTACGCGATAATCCGGCGTCGTCGGCGGCGTGACTGAGCGATGGTACCAAAACTGCCTGAGGCGCAAAGAGTTAAAACACGTAAAAAATGCTCGGATTGACGTAACATTTCTCAGGGAGGTACCTGTAAACGAAGTAAACTAATGGTGACTAAAAAACCCTGGGACTGCAGGTAACAACACACGCACTCAAAAGTCTTAAGACTTGAGTGTGTGTGTCGTTACCGGCAGTCTCGGTTTTTTTTAATCATATGTAATGTACACCAGCTCGTTTGCGCCTTAACATTTATTTAATTGATCCTTCAAGATGCTATATTCGCCCCCCATTCGATTGTTCATATGAACTCAACCAACTTTCCACATGTGTTTTTCCACTTGGTGTGGGTTCTCCGCAAACTTGGACAACGTTTGGCCCAGATGGAAGCGGAGTGGTCGCACAATTGAGACTTTTGAGTGTCTGTGTCGTTACCTGCAGTGTCGGGGTTTCTGATTCTTGCTTAATGTACACCAGCTCGTTTGCGCCATAAAAATGATAAAATTATGGCTTCGAAAATAAAATTTGGTACATTTCGGTCTGGGCGGGAAACCAACCCGGGCCTCCGGGGAGCGAGACGAGCACGCTTCTTCGACGCCACGGCGACTGCACGGTTCTGGCTGACTGAAGGTGTGCCTGTGCGTGAGTCATGCTTTCGCATTCTCGCACGTAAGCAGTCTTAAGCGTCTCTGACGAATTTGTTTATTTATAGCGACAAATTTTAACTTCGCGATTCCCGCCAACGGTGCTGTTTTTACGCTCTGCTCCTAAGTGACCGGATCCGACAACGATGCAGCCCCTTTATAGAAATTTGTGGTACAGCGGCGACCCTCGTGCAGCCGCAGGCGCTGAGTATATTACTAACAGATTTCGCTTAGTTACTCAGTTGAAGTTATTCTAATTCCATATCGAAGGGGCGTCGTTCTCTAGTAATCAGCTGCCACTGTGGCTCGTGAGCTACCAATGCAATCATAATGAACAGGATAACTGGGCGAGTTGGTATGTATTCATAATGGAACAGCGCGAATTTTACGAGGACAGAGGAAGGAACTGGACAGGACGAGCGCTGTCCTGTCCAGTTCCTTCCTTTGTCCTTGTACAATTCGCGCTGTTCCATTATGAGCAATCATAATGTTGCAATAAAAGACGTTCATCGTTGATTGAAACCAAAACTCGCGCGGTGAGGCCACTCTGTACTGCAGATTATACTGTTCAAAGTTGCGTGCTCTCGTTTTCACGCGATCCCTGACGGCTGGCTCATTGGTAATGAAAAGCAGCGATAAACCTCTCCGAATACATGTGGCGCACCCACCGGCTGCTTTATGCATTGAGACGTTCCAGATGTGTGGCACGGGGCATTATCCAGGAACCGAAGACGAAGTTGACCTTGGTTTAACAGTTTTTGATCTCGAAACACAGAAAAGGCAGATGGACAACAAAACGAAGTATGAATGGCCTCCTTTTGTGCTTCATTTATTTTTTGTACGTTCTGAGCTCCTAATGATAAGAGAGAATGAATCGTGCCGTTTCCAAGATATGCGGCGTGCATGTTGGTCTGCTCCTTGAGCACCTCGTGCGTTTATTTACCTCCAAATCCGTCCACGTGCCTTTGTTTCCCCCCCGACCTTAACCAATGACTGCGAGCGCTTAGTCGCCTCGTCATCGTTCGTTCTCTGCGCATTATCTAAGTTGCCCTTTGATGCGCTTGCACACCCCCCCCCCCCCCCCCCCCCCTTGCGTTCCGACGCGCCAAAGACGTGTTTGGGAACACTTGGTGACCGTTTACAAAGCGTTCGAGTCGACACTAGCGTGCATCGGAACAGTCTTACAATTCCCATCGCCGTGAGGTCTCCTGGGAGTTTCCAAAAAGGTCTGTTCAAGGGCCATCAAACCGGCGAGTGTCGCGACACTTGTAGCCATGAGTGAAGATGATAGAGGCTTTTTCTAGACCGTAATCTAGCTATATGCTTCGCTACGCTCTAAGCTTGGTAACCTACAAGGTAACTTCTAAGCCGGAGTAACCTACAAAATACAGGTTACAACGGCAATCGTTTTGATGGTTAATTTATTTTCGTTAAGACTCTAGGTTACAAGGCCCAAGTTGAAAGCCCTAAAGCCGATCTAAAGGTTTCTTGAATGGCAACCGACGTGTAACCTCTATCTATAAAAAGCGCGGTTACCAACCTTCACTGTAACCTTTACGTGAGTATTTATATTTTCTTTTTAACGAAAGAAGAAAAAAAATAAATGAAAGAAAATGGACGAGAAGGTGCATAAGAAAGGGAGTGAGTGCTCACTTGCTCACTCTCCTTCTGGTCACGTATTATGCTCACGTGACCAGACGCGTGGTCCCGGCTTCCTCGCTGGAGTCGTGGCGTCGGAGCCACAGTGGAATAGCATCCAGTGATTCCACTCAAGACTACTTCCGGTAATCACACGCGGGTAGCGCCGCTCCATCTAGGCACTAGTTGCGGTTAAAGTCTCTCAATAAAATCAAACTTTTATACCAGTATTTTTTACATTTTCAGAAATAGAATCGATCGACCCGTTAAAGTAAACAAATCTTGCAAGACAATACTTATTATGACGTAATCGACTAGTGACTCAGCGCAAGTTCGTTGCCCTACGCTCAGGACCTTTACCGAAGCCATGTAGGCCAAGTACCGAGTCGTGATTTTTTGTGACATCGCCGGTCCTGTTGTGCGTATTCTCACGTTGTCATATCCATTCCTAGGTGGGTAAGTCTCTGGTTACAAACTCGCACGTTGTTTCAAATTCGTGCGCTAGTTTAAATTATCAACAAGACCCGAGAGTAAAGCCCCTAGAAGCCGGCGAGACGCTTCAACTCTTGCGATTCCGATCTAGTTCACATAATACCTGAGTCGACTAGCAGTAAGTCTTTTTTTACTAAGAAACATAACCGATATAGGCGAAATAGAAGTCATCAGTGAAAGTTACCGAGAGACTCGTTATTTTAAGTGCACGCTCGAGCTTCCGCAGAATGGCGAGACACGATCTCATTTTCTCAGATTACGGCTGGCATGTCTCGTTTTGAGGCATGATCATTCCCTGTCATCACGGGACTGTACGTCGCTTTCCGCCCGTCAACCTGGGTCGCGCTCGCCCCGGGCCAAGAAGCAGGTTCGTCTATCTCCAACAAGATGCACTACCTTCATACCCTGGAGTAAGACCCACTTGTACATTTAGTGGAAGAAGTGTGTAAGTTTTGTTTATTCACTGTATTGTGTCACTTTCTCATTGCAGTATGGCAAATAACCCAATACGGCTCATCAGCAGCCCGGCGGCTAAAGCGAGAGGACATCAAAAGCAACCAATCTCCGGGGCCACAAGAGGTGGAAGTCATGCATGTTCCTGGATTACCGAAGTATTACTGGACATAGGTAGCTCCTTTCTTGAACAAACCCCCATTATACAGATTATCATGAATATAAAGGCGGAGGTATAAAAATAGGGGTCCGTATAGTTCCGTCAAAACATGTTTTTGTGGAAATGCGTTTCATGGACATCTTCGACAAACGTTTCATAGGCAGTGCGGCATTTCGTGGACAAGTGCTCCTGTGATGTGTCGTCAACAATCTATCTTTTGCTTCCTAAGTGGGTTGAATTGAATGACTGGCGTCATTAAATTCGCTGCTCCGTTGCTTTTAGCGAGGCAGTCATGAAACCTGTTCTCCTTCTATGTTTTTCGTCGGTTTGGTTATCAGCTTGTCAGTCGTCGGTCCGGTAGTTGAAGGTGTTGGCCATCCTCGTCTTGGTATCGGTTGCAGCTGTCGTCATCGTGTCAGTTTTCGTGGTCCGGGAATAACTGGAGAAGGTAGTTCGGAAAGAGCAATTGGTAGCGGTGTGTATTGCGGGATGGCCGAAACAATATATGAAAACTCCCTATTGTATTTATCCGACGCTCGTCCACTGTAACTGCCATTGTAATGTTGACGCTTCTCTCCAGCGATCGTTTCAGCTTCCTAAAAGATTATTACCAAGCGATTAACCATACTGATATTGACAGCAATGTTTTTATGCGTAATCTTTAGATGTGTGGGAATTTCACCTGACCCTGTGTATTCTGCGATGATAAATTCATTCGCCACTCCATGGTTTGTTTGTTTGTCCATCCCATTCACTATTTTGTTTTGGAGTACCACTTAAACTGAGAGACACACGAAAAAAAAGTGTAGCCGTGACATTAAAGGTAGAGTGAGTAGATAAGCAAGCTTGGTTTATGCTACACATTTTAATGCGTTAGCATTAGTACCCACATGACAGGGACAAGCTGATGGCGTCCGTTTGCGGACAAAACAGTGGAAAGGCAAGCGCGCCGCGTAGAGAGAAGAGTAGTGAAGGACAAAGGCGAGAGGGAGGCCAGGTCACGAGGAGGAGGCCAATGTGCGCGCGGATGCTAGGGCGAGTTTGAACTCGCAGCAGCGTCAGGCAGCGGATGTCGCTGCTAAGAGTGCAAGGCGGCCGAACGAGACAGAGGAGCGGAAAGAGCGCATAGCTCGGTTGGCCGGAATGCAGCACAAGAAGCGGCAAGCAGCACGACGTCGTCCTATAACGTCGTTCTTGAAGTCGTCCTAGAGGTCGTCCTAAACGTCGTCTTTAATGTCGTCCAAGGCGTCTTCCTTGAAGATGCCCTTGAGGACGTCCTAGACATCGTCGAGGATGACGTCCTCGAGGACGTCATTCTTGACATCCTCGAGGATGTGCTTTAGGACGTCAAGGATGACGTTCTAGGACGTCATCCTCGACGTCGCCCTTAAGGTCGTCCTTAAGATCGCCCTAGAAGTCGCTCTAGACGTCGTCCTCGACGTCATCTTAGAAGTCGTCCATCAGATCGCCCTTGAGGTTGTCCTAGACATCGTCTCTGATGTCGTCTTCTAAGACGTCGTCCTCGACGTTGTCTTAGACGTCGTCCTTGAGGTTGTCCTAGACGAATGCTATCGCAATTCAGAGACCACTAGCAATAGTGGTTTCTGCAGCCATTTCTTATCTTCTGGCTTGCTCGTGTTTTCGCTTCAACGCGACACACTCCTGTCTGATTGAAACGGCGATAGACGCCATTTCGGCAGCCGTGATTCCACAATCTTCGCTCATCGCTCTGGACAGCGGCCGAGTGGCTGAGCTCGCGTGCTCCGTGGCACGGGCAGTTCACGCGACTCTCAAGCGCGACTCGGCGAAGTGTTAACCCCCTCCCCTTTCCCCTCTGATTTCTTGGGCAACCCACACGTAGTTCTTCGGAAATGTATGGAGCATAGTACACCTATGTACCGGGAAATTTTAGTTTCCTGTGATTTCATACGCAGCAATCACAGGTGTTTCTGTCGGCTGTACACGTTTATCTCTATTCAAAGGGTTTGGCGTGAATTGATAGCACAAGGACGTCACAATACCTCGTGCCCCAGAAGGCTTCCAGTAGCATATTTATCTGTTCTTCGAATGTTCCGAAAGATGTTTCTTCGTAAACTAATACTTAAAAAAATGTGTCTGAGAATAATATTAACAAGAAAAAAAAAACATACGCGAAAAAAAGTTAAAAGTCCGGAAGGGATCAATGGTTCACCGACAATGAGCGGTGAACCTGGTTCAGAATCAAACACCTGTGAATTGTTGCCGAAGCCGCAATATGTGTAGGAGGTTATGCTGCATTATGCTTGTGATTTGTGCTCGTAAATATTGTGACGTGTACGCCAGGTGTTTGTGTAGTCTGGATTGATATATTTGTCCTGGCATAGTAAATGACCATATTTGCACGCTTTTAATCCCTTTAATATAACCATAGATTAAGATAATGACGGAAGCAGGCGAGAGGTTGTACGCGACAACAATTTAATCCCAAATCGTTTAGTATAAAATATATACTTGTTTTAAGGCGACTATAGTAAAGCGTAGCTCTGGAAAACGATTTACTACAACTTTCTCTTAGACAGTTTTAGTGAACCGTGCACTTCAGAAAGCGGGCCCAGCGAGCGCGTGCTCAATCCATGCTTTAAAGTGACGACACGAGCTCCCGCTAGCAAAGTGTAACTATAGAATACGGTCCACTCAAAGTTTCTAGTATCACACAGGCACGAGGAACGTTTTTTTTTTTTTTATGGCCACTGCTTCTACGCCTGACAAAGCAGGCGGTGATGGTAGCTAGTGGAGTCATTTCTTTTCCCTAGTGAAGTTTTAAGCTTGCAGTGAGAGCACCACACCAGCAACGGCGCTTCACTTGGCGGCAGCGGCAGTGGCAACACGCATCATCTCATTGTCTCCTGTATTTACCACAGGTTGGTTACCGCATTTTTTATCTGATTTATGCGTATAACTGCTGCTGCTGCTGCCTTTTCGTGTTCTCAATTGTATTTTTATTGTGTGTTTTTGAAATGTCTAAGGACATGACTAAGTTGGTAAATGAACTGAAAGATGAGTTAGAAAAAAAGAGTTCAAGCCAATAAAAGAAGCACTAGAAAGGGATTTCAGAACTGATCTCCGAGAGATTAACACTGAGCTAAAAAACATAAACGATGGGGTGAATTTTATGAACAAGGAGTTCGAAGAAATCAAGCTGAAGATCCGGTCTGTTATAAGTGAGAACGCCGTTCTCAAAAAAGAAAATACTGACTTCGCCAAAAATGTGACATGATGACCGGACTACTCATAGAAAGTGAACTGAGACTTGTTCAGTGCGAGCAGTATTCGCGACGCTGCAACATCGAGGTAAAAGGAATACTTTAAACTGAAACTGATAAAGCGAATGATCTGGTATTCAAACTTGGTGACTTCATCGGAAAACAGATCGCACTTTCTGATATAGAAACATGTCATCATCATCATTTATTTTCCTAGAGGGCCCGCGGGGCATTATAAAAGGGGGTGGCAATAGAACAAAAAAGAAAGATAGAACAGTAAACACGATTATAACACTGTAAGCTAGCTAGGAAGGTTAGATAAATAGAAGGTAATCGCTTCAACAAATTTGGTAGTATCATTAATATAAACGATGTTGTGAGGTAGTGAATTTTAGTCCTCGATGGCCAATGATAGTGTGGAAGTCTGGTGAGAAACCGTTGATGATCGAATTGGACGTAATTTACATAGGTGATCTAGACGCGGGAAAATACGATGGGGAGGTGATAGCAGTGATTCTTTGAGGTGGCTATTGGGGTAAAAAAATTCGACGGAGAAAATTCGATGGTCATCCTGTTCCCACGAGAGATACGGCAAAGAGCAACGTGATAGTGCAATTTCAGCGGCGACAGAAACGAGACTCCGTTCTCGATAAAGCAAAGAGAAAAAATTACTTGCCAAGATTTCGGACTCTTTGAAACATTGCCTGTCTATGTAAATGAACACCTGTGCCCCGGGCTGGAAAAGCTATAGGAATGGCGGTCTCAAAGAAGCGTGAGTACCAGTGGCGATACGTTTGGGTAGGTAACTCTAAAGTATTTGCAGGGGAGGCGGATGGGACTCTTGTCATTCTATTTCTTACTCTGGAGTTCTTGATAAAATCTGCTAAATACAGCTGACGTGTCTTTTTTTACTCTTCCCTTTTTACTATCATGGTTCAAAATCTAGGTGTTTTGACGGTAGAGTGTCTGAATACTTTCATACAAAAAAAGACAACTATACCCGTTTTCACCTAAAAAAAAAGAAGCACGTTTTGCGCATTGTTCATACGCGGTGCGAAGTAGTTCTTGAGAGGTTTGGTTGTCGGAGGAAAAAGCGACGCTTTTGGCGTTTGGAACGTGTGCGTCTTGATAAGATAACATATATATAATCTAAAATTCACCTACATATGTCTTAATTATCCACATGAAGTGGGAAATCAGTAATGCTCCGCGAGGAGCCGGACTTGTTTTACTTCGGTTCTTGATGTGAAAACAGGTATAGATCGTTGAGTTTATTACATTTCAATGTTCAATCTGCCAGATTAAAAGTAGATGATCTTTCATTGTTTTTTGACTCAATTCAAACTTCTTTTGATGTGGTCATGATGACTGAAACGTAGTATAGAGATGATGATTTTTTTTTTTTTTGTTCTTCCAGGGTAAATTCATTTCTTTTCAAACCGCAGTCCGAGCCGCGGTCGTGGCGTTTCATCGCAAACTCGTGCCTCTGGTTTCGAAATACTCAGTAATTAATCTATTGTGTCCCGAGATTATGATATACTTTGTGTTAAAAAAGGAAATCATATTTACTCAGTTTTATATCGTCCCCCAAATGGTAATGTTTCAATTTTCATGCAGTTTTAGGAGCGTTGTTTTGTTTTGCTAATCAAGAGAGGTGCCTCTTGTTCCTGGGTGGTGATTTCGATATAAATATGCTCGAAGATTTTCATCTCAAAAATTATTTTGTTGGTTTATTGACTTCAAACAACATTTCAAATATAATTATCCCTCCAACACGCGTCACATGCACAACATCGACATTGTTTGATCTATTTCTAACTAATGAGGATGAAAATAATGTTAGTGCTGGTGTGCTTAGTAATGAGATCAGTGATCAGCTTCCAATAATCATATTTATCAATAAGAATATGTCAAATAGCACAGTTCCAAACTTTCCAACAATGTCACAAGATATAATTTCAAGGGCAGCGGAAGAATTCAGAGAAACAATCAGCACTATAGACTGGAGTCCTATGTTTAATGCTACAGATATGGGGATGAGTGCTACGATTGTTTTATAAGTACTGTCAAAAGTGCTTACTCCACCTCATTTTAATCAAATGCATCCATCCAAACAAGAAAGCTAGGAAGCCGTGGGTAAATGGTCACCTTTTGAAACTCATTAAAACAAAAAAACGTACTTTATGACTTTTGGGAAAACACGAGACGAAGAAAAATTACGCGAATTCAAAAAGTTCAGAAATTTTGTTAACGCTCAATTAAGCTAAATAGCTTTATTATGCGGCTAAATTTGACTCATCCTGTTTAAGGCAGCCCGATATTGTCTGGAAGCAACTGCATTCTCTTCTACGTAGCCCATCTCAAGATAAAGCCATCGTTAACATGACCATAAACAATGAAATTATTTCCGCTACTGAACTTGCAGATAAATTCAATGATAACTTTGTGAGTGTCGGGAATAGCACTCATAACAGTAATGCCAAAGATAACATCTACAGCATTGGCGAAACTATGTTTTTGAATCCCACGGATACCGCAGAACTATTCTCGGTGTTTATGAATATGAAAAATAGTCGTAGTCATGACTGTGATGACCTCTTAATGAGACCCGTTAAATTCGCACTAGATCTGTTATTACCACGTGTAACTCATTCGTATAATATCATATTATGATCTGGCGTATGTTCTAAAAGAATGCAAGTGGCTAAAGTTTCTGCCCTCTGTAAAGGCGGCGATAAAAATGATATGAGTAATTATCACCCCATATCTATTCTTCCCGTTTTTTCGAAACCAATAACAAATATAATATATTCTCGACTATTAACCTTTTTTCAAAAAAAAAAAAAAAAAACTCTGTGTTGACGGACTCGCAATTCGGCTTAGAAGGTGTAGGTCCACAGAAACTGCGTTATTAGTACAAAAAGAAACAATATTGGAAAAGTTTGAGAGTAAAGTTTTAACGTAGGGGATCTTGGTCGATTTTGATAAAGCATTTGACCAAATAAATCTCAAAACTCTTCTTGATAAGTTAGATTGTTATGGTATTCGAGGAGTTTTGTTATCACTCATTTCATCCTATTTACAGCCGCGTTTCCTGTGCGTTCAAATTAATAATTACAGATCTTCCACGCAGCGCTTTGACTCCGAGGTCCGTCAGGGAAGTATTTTAGGTCCACTATTGTTTATCATATATGTTAATGATATTGTAAATAATGAAACGTCTACTAAAATTATTATATACGCGGATGACACCAGAATTTGTTTTTTTTTTTTTTATTCTAGAGAGGGGGTACTCACTTTCAAAGCAAATTATTTTTTAAATAAATTAAAATCATGGGTAGTTATAAATTCCCTCGTTATTAACAAATAAAAAACAAAGGCAGTTTTATATCAGTGTCCAGGATCACACATTAGGTTGTCACGCGATTCGTTTTTAGGGGATTGTGCGATAGAGTGCGCTGATAGCAAAAAGACGTTGAGGGTAATATTTTCTTGTCGCATCTCTTGGAATAATCATGTTATCTACATTCGTCAAAAAACTATGCAAAGTTGTCGGAATAATAAATAAATTCAGACACATACTTCCGCTAAATATGAAAAAACTGATTTACAATGCGTTGTTTTACCCTGTGCTCTTCTACTCCCATCTGGTGTGGGGTTCGACTACAAAGGGCAACATTGACAAGTTACGCCTATTACAGAAAAAGGCATTTACCGCCGAATTCAGAAACCTCACTCAAACTACACTCACACTTAAAGTACCCATGAAACGATTTTCAGACTTGCGGCGAAATAAGATACCGTTTGGGGATGCCCCTCAACTCATACAATGTTTCCCGGGTCACGTGCGCATGACGCGCCGCGGGGTACGCGGCTTCCGGCCTTGTCCTCTCCTTAGCACTGTGGACGTTGATACAGCGAGAGCAGACTCTCTCCTCTCTCCCCATTAATAAGCTTCTAAGACCGGCCGTTTTGACGGTGTGGAATGCACGTTGCAAAAGCGGCGAACCCTAGAAGCTAGCCATCAGCACGCGCTCAGCAGTCGCGCACACAGCTATGGCCGCCAGTGATTACTTCCTATTATCTGTTTCACCTTGTGTTGTACCGCAGGAAAGGCTACAAGCGCGAGCTCCTTGCTGTATGGCACATCTCAGCGGCACAAGCTCTCGTGCACCAAGGGCAGCTGCCAACGCTATGAGCTCGCGCTTCTAGCCTTCGCTGCGGTACAACATAAGGTGAAACGGAGTATATATAGTTGCAGGCAGGCGAACCAGGCGCACGAGAAAGAAAACAAACAACGCAGCTGCCGAAACGTGGTTTTTATATCGCGTTGATCACACCGCTCGTCCGGTAGCAGCCAGCCAACGTTGCTAGGCAGCGGAGCAGCGGGGAGGGGATGCTTTGACTTGCTCCGGATAGACGGCGCTGCGAAAACTTCGTGTACTGAACAAGAATATAAAACTTTCGATTCATTTGCTTATGTTGGAACGAAATCATTTCTAAATGTTACAATTAAACTGAGAATATACTTGTTCAAAAGCGATCTCAATAACCGCACCCGCCGTGACGTCACGAAGTTAGTTCCTACGGCCGCCGTACGTGAAGTCAAGTCAAGAAATAGTTCCTTTTTGTTTTTGCCGCTACGCAGCGCATTCGCGACATTTCGAGATAAGTGGTCGTGTTTTATGGTCCTTGTGCTAAAGTAAACAAAAAGGTTTAATAAGGTGCACGTTCCATCGATGTTAAAATCGTTTCATGGGCCCTTTAAAGGGGCGATGCAACAATTTTTGCACTTTGCGCAAATACCGCTTAGAACGGATCCCTGACGTTAATGACCTATGAAACACGCGTTCGTTTTTCACCCCACGCAATAGAAGTCCCAGTAAAAAATTAAAGAAAAACGAGCAGCGTTCACCCCCTCAACTCGCAGCCAGAACAAGCGGCCACGTGATCTGGAGCCGATTATATGCCACCAATGGTGATCATAGCCACGCGCTGGGGTTGGCAAAGCACAGGACACGCGCTGAGTTCCAGACATTGTTATGGCTCGGCTATTGTCGCCGTTGCAGCGATTGGACACGGGCCACTACCCGAATGCTTCTCGAGCTATCAATTATCACGAGCCCAAATCGAGAGCTCACGCAATGCTCGGGTCCAATCTATGAGCCGCATTCAAATATCGTCACTGGGCAGTACTGCTACCGCCCAGCTACGTCACCAGGTTTTGCGAAGGAGAGACTGAAAGAAAACGCTCGCTTTTCTCCTTGAAATTACACCGCAACAAAGAGGTTTCTTGGTCAGTGGCGTTACGTGCGAGTGTACTTGGGTCCCACTAGTGCCAGTAAGCTCATACAAAGTGAAAAACGCTCAAAACGAATATCGTTGCACCGCCCCTTTAAGGGCCCCTCCACTTCCTCGAGGAAGGCGCGAGGGCCGGCGCTGGCCAATCGCGACGGCGGGTCCGTCCTCGCGATTGGCCAGCTCCGGCCCTCGCGCTTTCCTCGAGGAAGTGGAGCGGCCCTTAAGTGTGAGTGTAGTTTGAGTGAGGTTTCTGAATTCGGCGGTTAGGGTAATCGAAAATGTTCCGCGTGAATATCATTCCCTTCTTCTTCTTGAAAAAAAAAAAAAAACATAAAGTCATTGATATAACCAATTTTTATGCGCATAGACTGATTTCTTATTAACAACCAGTAAGAAAATATTGACATTTCTTTAGATCTTGGTAATCTAGAAGCAAACGAGTCTGTATACCCATTGCGACATAAGCCCTACTGGCATATTCCCTTTTCAAGGAAAATTTTCGTCTACAAAGATATCGGCACCAATTACCATTTTTATTAAGCAATCTCTCTTCCCGTGATATTGAAATACTCTGTTAGTCATCGTTCTATTCAAGATGCTTTATAATAAGTGTTACATGTGAGATGTAGACATAACATGGTTGCCTAATCGGTTTATTCCCGATGGAGCCTGGCGCTGCGTTCCTAGCCTGGCGTTTGTCTGCTCGTGCCCCGCGGCTCTCAAGCGGTCGGTGCGAGCGCAGCCGATGGTCACGAGCCGATGGGCGCCAGCTTGCCAGTCGCTACATAACAATAGGTGACCACCACTTTTAGATGCGGAGCATCTCTTGCTCGGGTCTATGTCCCGCGGCGTCGGCGTTGTAGTCTGCACTCACACTACGCATGCGCAACTCTCCTCCTTCCCTCTCTGCAACAGCTGCGCGTTACTCTCTCCGCTCTCTCTCTCTACCAGCTGCGCGTGCACTTCGCGTGCGTTCGATTCTAATCACACCGCGCGCGCATGCGCAACTCTCCTCCTTCCGTCTCTCCAACAGCTGCGCGTTACTCTCTCCGCTCTCTCTCTCTACCAGCTGTGCGTGCACTTCACTGATCAGTGGTGCACTTCGCGTGCGTTCGATTCTAACCACACCGCGCGCGCATGCGCAACTCTCCTCCTCTAGTCTCCTCTCCTTCAACTGTGAGTATAAGCAGCGGTAGCTCCTTCTCTCTCTCTGCGCGCGTTCAGTTCAGCGCTGTTGACTCCACTTCACTCCGTTCTTCCGATGAAGTGTGATGGAAGGAGCAGTCCCGTCAGTTAGTGGGTTGGCGCAAGCAAGCGTCAGCACCACCCCACAAACTCACAGCAACGCTACGTCCACTGAGGACAAAGCTGCGCAGCGAAGGGCACGCGACGCTGAGCACAAACGCTTAAAGCGAGCGGCAGACCCTGAACTACGGCAACGAGAAGCGGCGTCCATTCGTTGTGTGGTAACCAACGCAAGTTAACAACGTAATAACACGCAAGTTAACAACGTTACTAACAACGTTACTAACACCGTTAATAACACCGTTAATTACAATCCGCGATGCTCCGCATCACCCCATGGTTCCCCTCGGGAAGATGGTGTAATTTGTTTTGTATACTGTTGGTTGTGAAGTTTAATTCTTGATATTTTTCTTGTGTTTATTCCTCTGTACAGGTGTATTCCTATGTATGTGTGCGCATATTCGTTCTTTTTTGTCTTTGTGTGTGTGTCTGTGCCGCTCTTACCTTGTACTGGGGCGCTGGAGCTCCTCAAGCTGCAGGCCTGCAGATTTTTTTCCAGCGCCCCTGTCACAAATGTATTGTAGGCGGCGAAAATAAACGAAAATTTAATTTTAATTTGAATCCTTCGGATTGCTGTCACTGGAAGCTTACATCGCGCAAGTCTACCTTTCCACCGGATGAGAAACCTTTCAAGGTCTTGAGACCTTCCCTTGTACACATGGCTCTCTCGCTTGGTTTTATTTTTGGCGCATCTCCGGGGTGTGATGTGCGACTTCGAGCTCCGCGGTCCTCGCCTCTGTGTTTCCCAGTGATCAGTGTTCAGATTCAAGCCAGGGCTACTGTATCATGTTTCCTGCTTCGGTGAAAACGGCCTGCCGAGTGGCTCTTTTTGCCGGGGAAACTAAAGTGGTCACAGTGGCCGTAGCGAGTGCTATTAAACCTAGTGGCGCTGAACAAGGGCCACGGTTAAAGCCCCTTACGAAATTCACATTTCGCGTTTTTTGAATGTACTGACCACCATTGGTTTAGAACATGCGAGAGACATGCCGCGAGCGAGTGCTCCGCTGCCATTTGCTTTTAAGGGCAGCACACTGGTCTCCAGTAGGGAAGTGGGAGCAGATTTCCACTTACTCTCTTGGAAGAAGGAAGTGACGTCAACGACTAGAGCAAACGCAGATTGGATGTTGACAGAAGAAAACAAAATCAACATCCAATCTGCATTTGCTGCGCTGTTGACGTCACTTCCTTCTCCCTAGTCTCCTGGGAGTCCAAAGAGCGCAACATAGCCCCCCCAGATGTCATCACCCCAAGCAAAGCGCACATGAAAGCACCCTATACTCTGTTTCATACTTAGCGTGCAACGCTGTCAAAGCTACTGGTGCGAGCGCGTGGCTTCATCTATGGTTTTGTTTGCGCGAGAACGCGTGCAAATGGTCAACAAGATCAAGCCCCACGCTCGCGCCAGTAGCTTTGACAGCGTTACACGCTAAGTATGAAACAGAGTATAGTTTCTACTGTCCTTTTTCCATGTAATAAATACAAAAAAAAAGATCAGTGGCCGAGTGGTCTAGCGCACACCAGCTCGGAGCACGTGGAGCGAAAGCTCGCGCTGCAGAACCCTGGATACTGGGTTCAATCCCCACCCCGGCGGCGAGATGTTTCGGTGGCGCCCTCGTTCGGTTACCTTTCGTGACGTCATTACCTTGTGAACAAGTTCGAAGGTGTTTGTAACGGGCATGGTGGAAGCCTAAAATCATAGCGCTCTCAAAGCAACGCTGCCAACACCGTCAAAATTGAAGTTCTTACATTCCTCTTACTTCCGTTGATGAGACATGCTTTGCTGACGTCATAGTCAGCATTCGGCCAATTGTAGTGGGCCGACCACAGCGACGCTTTCGCTCGCTCACGTCGCCAGCTGAAACTAGAAGCTCCGCCTTCAGCTCGAGCTTTCTGCCCTTTCTAACACAAGTGTGAACGCGCAGGCACGCGCAACCAAGGGAACTCGGAAGTCAGCGAGCTCGCGCTGAAAGCGGAGCTTCTTGTCTAGGGCCTCGTCGGCGCTACTTGACAGACACACGCTACTTGACAAAGTAAAAAAATATGTCACTGTAGCTGGCGGTGAACGAGCGGGAGCGACGCGAGGCCCGAGCAGCGCAAAAACATTTCTCGTTTCCGCTGCGCTTCCGGCAATGTACTCAGGAAACTCAGTTGGATCGACTAGGGTGCCTTCATGTGCGCTTCGCATAGAGTGATGCCAACTGCCTGTTTCCCGTTCCCACACCCTCTGCAATTGCCATTTTGTTCCTCTCATTATTTCCCCTTCCGCCGGAAACTGGCCTTTGTGTCCATCAGTCTCCCATCCGAGGGGGAAAATGCTAATCCTCCCTCCGCGGGTTCCACAACGCTGCTCCGAACTTGTGAGATGAGGTGCTTGTTTCCGGGAGGGTTATAAGCCCCACGGATTATCGCCGAGAACCAAAATGGCTGCTGGTTTGCCGGCGAGTGGTATTACAAAGGGTGGCATCACCCTAGCAAAGCGCACATGAAGGCTCCATAGGATCGACTTTTTTGGTGAAGCTGCAGCCTCTAGCAAGGCGGAAGCCTTGCTAGGGCCTGCGGCGATCAAGACCCGATGTTCAGGCAGCGATCAAGCCCCGGTGTTCAGGCGTATTTATGGTCTTCAAAAATATCAATTCTAGATATTCCCCCGAAACGCCCGTTGGTATCACACGTGCTTGCTGAACTATTCGCGGAGTTCCTCCTTCCTCCACCACGGATAAACGCTAGGAGTGTCACTGATATCAAATCATTCGGCTGGTGACGAAACAAAAATGGAGGTAGCGGAATTATCAACGTCCCGAGGCGACACAAAAAGTTTATGCGCATGCAAAAAAACAAACAAACAAAAAAACTCTCTAGACGTGAAGGTTTCTTTGCTTTCACTGCCTTATCTCGCTCCTGAAACTCTGGGAGTAGAGGACAGAGGAGAAGCTAAAATAATGGCGACGCCGTGAATGCTTGGCACAGAAGTCTCCACGTTGGCGGAGGTTCTCGGATTGTTTCGCAGCTGACGCTAGTTGTGAGAGGAAGATCTCTAACTCGGGACACTTCCGGCTTTTTTCTCGCACGGTCAGGTGTTTAAGTTGAATGTTTGACCATCATAGAACATATGCTATGTCGATCTGCGGTGAGCCTGGGAGCCTGCCCTACCTCAGCTGTCCAGCCTCGATATTTCTTTGAGGTTTCATATATGTCAGTCATCCTTACTATCTTGACACCTCCCCTATCGTCGTTTGCAGTTAATATAAAAATACCTGCATTCATTGAACATCTGACCTTACGTGTACGTCTCACACCAATAATATAGTAGCCAACGCAAACCGTACCGTCGACTTTTTGCGCCGAAACCTGAAACCCGCAACATCAGAGATAAAACATCTAGCATACTTAACTTTTGTTCGATCTAAGCTCGAGTTCACTTCTTCTGTGTGGTGCCCGCGGCAATCTTAGCTAGTTATAAAACTTGAATCCGTCCAACACTGAGCTCTGCGCTTTATTTTTTCTGATTACTCACCATCCCTAAGCATATCTGGATTGCGTGAAACTACTAACCTTCACACACTTTCATTAAGCCGATGAGTGTCTCGTCTTTCTCTCCTTCAGCGTATCTTTCACCCTAATTCCTCGTGAATTGCTGCTTTTAACCACGTGGCAGATGTTCCCCACTGTGACCACTCCTGTAAGTTGCGCCCTATATTTTGTAAACTACTTCACACTTTATACTTGGCCATCAAAGATTGAAACATACTGTACTACCAAACGACATTGTTGCCACAACTGACACACATATAAGTATTTGCTGCCTCTGAAACCACATTAATTTCTGCTTTATCCAACTAATTCCATCTACTGTGATAAAAAAACGTAAAAAAATGTTTTGTAAGAAAAAAATTACCGCTTTCTATTGTAATGCCTAAAAGGGCCTTCAAGGATAATAAATTATGATGATAATAATGATGATGACACGGACGTGCAGCTCGAAAGGTCCAGGAACATTGATATTCTTTCCGAAATTGCAACATTTTTTGCTTGAGTACTTTTTAAAACTCCATGTGCCGGAAAGTGCGATTTCAAAGGTTCATTCGAATTTTGAAATAAGAGTGCGTGGTATTGATCTTACCTGTACTCAGCAGATATTCCGCTTGTGATTATATGGTAGGGACGAACCACAGCGTTTTGCTTACATGCCAAGGGAAGCGATTCTCAAGAATGTATCTATTTTGCGTTTTTATGACTAAAGCGCCACACTCGTAAGATGTAGTCGGCGCCATACACTTTGTAAGTGCCCAGGAAGGCTCCGGCATATGACTTGAGCAGCACTGCAGAGGTCAATTGCGAACGGCTCTCTGCCAAATTTACTCCAGGTCGCCTTTTACCTGCGACCGTGTCGTCTGTGAAGTGGTGAGACAAGGTCTCCAAGAGACTATACAATAGTGTGCCGAGAAACCCTCCTCCACTGCCAAGGTCTTTGGCGCATGGAAGCAAACAGAACATTCAGCGAGAGCTACGAAAATGCCGTTTTCTGTGGGCACCTTGTTTGTAGCCTCCCTGTTAAGACAAGAGACAAAACATTGTGAACAATTTTGCGGCGTCATCTCCTCATTTTGTTTTCATACTCCCAGTAATTTTATTTTTGGATCAGTTTCCTTAAGTATTTCAAGTATGTCTACGCCTGTCACTAATCGTCAGCAAGAATTATGAAGGTTTGATTGAAAGCGGTGTTTGAGACTTCGTTGTTTTTTTCGGTGTTTTCTTATTCTGTGTTTCGGGTTTACTATAGATGTCATCCACCAGCCCGCTTGCGTTTTTTAACTCAAGGTTACATTGTTTTTTCGAACTTAACCCCTTGCCTACTCCTTTGTTTTCTTCAATAAACGTACAGGAACATTTTATTTTAAACAAACAATTTGCATTAAAATGTGACAAATATTTTCTCGACTTCCAGGTGTCATATTTTGCTCTAAATCAGGACTCCTGGTCTGAGTCCCACTGACGTGCAGGCGCCGAAGTTGATGGAATGCTTGCAGGATTCGCCTCGCTTTCATCACTTCTGTCACTGCCCATCAAAAACACTGTCATCTGATTCCTAAATATCGGAAAGGCCGAAGGGTCCGTCGTCACATATGCCTATATATTAAAAAAGAAGGTTTTGTATCTCTTTGTCGACTAAAGTGGACCTCCGCGCCAAAGCCATGTTGTTTTAGCGTAAAAGCTCGCAAGCAACAGTTCCTTTTTTTTTTCTTGGCTTAAGGAAGTGTTCTTTTTCTATCAAACAACAAAACAAACGAGCAAACTGCCCAGGGTGAAGGGAGCAAAAGGGGTGGTTTTGCCGTCTGCCAGAGAGCGCGCTAAGCAATCGCCGAAACCGAAACGCGGGTCACTATTGTGATCGGGTTTGATAGTCCGTAAGGGGTGGCACGAGTGACACTCCGTATTAGTAGGCCAGGGTTAAAGGGACACTGATAAGGTAATTATGCTCGCCGAGGTTTTTTTTATTTAAACATGACATATAAGAACCCAGCTACTCAGAACACAACTTGCGGCTCGAAATTCGCTTTCCTTCCACCCGAATACAGCCGGTCGAGAATTGGCCGGACTCCGTCGCGCTCACTCTCTTTTTTATGGTCACGTGGCGTTCAAACTAAAGAGTGTAACAAATCTATTCGAAGTCGTAGATCACGTGATTTCCGGCACCCCTCTTTTCCTCATCATTTCCCCATCCTTTTCGGTACACATCGTTCACGTGTCGTGGCCATGAGCTCCCGTGCTCATGTTTCGGTTTCGGTTCCGAGCAAATGAGTTTTTTTTTTTTTTTTTTTCAAGATATACGTGATTCTGTTGTAAAATATTAATCGGGTAGTCTTCTGACACCACATCAATTTGACTGGCAAAAAAGAAAAAAACATTGTGGGGGTGTGACAGTTGCATGGTGGCGTTTAGAGCGACCGAAACGACAGCAACGACAAAGTCACTGGGACAATTTTGTCCCGTACGGGACATGGGAAACAATGCAAGGAGGAGGGAGCTTTGTGAAGCAATCATGATTTACCGCTATCTCGGTGTTCCAGTCGTTGCTGTCGTTTTTGTTGCTGCAACCGACGCAAATGTGCGAACCAGCCTTTACGGGGATATCAATTGAATGCTGCAAGTTTAACAAATCTTTTAAGCAAATTTTACCGACGATTAGAACGAGCTTACTAGTGCTGTTGGAGAAGTAGGGTTAGTCGCGTACTTTCAAAGCAATATTCTGTCAAGTGCTCTCGTTTCAATTTTGATCGCTTTTCTTTTAATATGTTTTTTTTTATGGTTTGCTTGTCATCTTGGCCTGTTATTCAAGTGCAGTGCTGTAAGTATACACCAAATGCATGAATAACTATACCACGCGTATATTATGTTTTCCTTCAGGACAGACATATCTTTTAAGTAAAACTTTGAAGGTGACCGACCGTGGGAGTGAACAGAGACGCCGGAGCCCTGACCTTGCCTTCTTTCGAGCTCGACTGATTTACGGGTTTTTAACGTTGTCGGAAGGGGGCCGTAAGTCCGTAAGCGGAAGTCTGCTTCGCAGCTGGTTCGGTGCACGAAGCGAGAGATCCTAACGTGACGAGGAATATCCCGCCTGCGTTTTGATCGAGTTGTTTTGTGCCTGGTCCGCAGATTAGCCGCGGGTCTACGTCGTCGTAAGTTTTATTTATGATGTCGTGGCTTCCGCCGGCCTTTGTGCATGCAGAAACCGAGGATAGTGAGATGCGATCACGTCGGTGATAGATCTCCTTGCCGAAGTTACAATAAAAAAAAAGAAGAAAAAAAGAGTGCCTGGAGATATTCTGAGATCAGCTTGCCAGACCCTTTATTTTTTTCAGAAAGATTTATTACTGTCCCTTTCTTTCAAACTACTTAATGTGCCAAAAAATAATTGACAGAGGCGTGTTTTCAAAATTGGAATATATTTCGGTTTCTAAAAATTAAGCAATCAATGTAAGCAGACAAGGTTTGCTATAATGCATTTAAGAATTAAGAAGTCACGTGGCTTCCTTTGAGATTAACGTCTGCACCAAATACCTTACTATTCGCAATTTTCACCCCGTGTTTTTCAATCTATACCTCCATGGCTTCGTTTTTAAAGCGCCAGGCTTCGTGAAAATCTTATTAGCTCGAGAAAGCTGGGGAGCCAACTTGCCGTGACAACCTTTCCGTCTAGCCAATAGATGCCATCGATTTTGCAGTAGTTGCCAATACTCGCGGGCAACGTTTTGTAGCTATGCAGTCAAAGCTATGGGCGGATGGGCGCTCCTGCCCATCGAGCGCCCTTCGAAGCTGTGCACGGGCATTTTTCAGTCGTAAAATGCCCAGAAAGTTGTCCACGAAAGAATACATTCCATCCTGCTTATTTCCATTAGACAGCGCGTTTAGAGCTAAAGCCCTTCTATTCTAAGAAAAGTGGCGCCATTCATTGTTGTGTAAATACTCAAAACATGTGCCGCGCGCCACTTCTGGGAAGAACATGGCGTCTTTAAGTCTAGCTCAATGCTACGCTGTGCCGGCATAATCTTCCCAAGAGCTGCACGTTGCACGTGCCCCTTGCAACGACGCAATTTGCGCTACTTTTAAAACATGAAGGGGGTTCACTTAGAGCGCCAAATTCACGCCCGCTAGCGGTGTGGATACTTTGCGTCCGGATGAACGCAGGCGCATCGCGCTTTTCCCGCTGTCCCGCAGTCGCGTGGTGACAATTGAGGGAGAGGGCTGCCGCCTCCGCGCCGAGATTTCGGATTCGCCGCGACGGTAGAGACGGCTGTCTCGGCTGGCACTCCAGTCTTCACGACGATAGGTGGCGGTAGCCACCACTACCGATTCGAAAGGTTAAACCCCGGGGCGGCGACGCGTTCAACCGTTTCAACTACGCAAAGACCATCTGCAACGAGGCCATTGAAGTTTTTGCGAAGAGAGATATATATCCTTGGTAAAGTATATGTCTGCACACTGGATCCCCTGCATGCTTTTTTAAGCCGCGGCAAGACTACTCGTACATTATACTAAAGACGCGGTGTTTGACGCCGACGTGGTCACAGAATGATCTACGGGCACGTCTCAAGCATTTTCATAGCATGTATGGTTCAAACTTATCACATTTTCTTATGACCCATGTTACTGGACCGTGGTACGAGGAAACGCCTCATATAATGTCCGCAGACTCTCGCTTGTGTGATGTAAGTGTGACCGCGGGATTCAACGATGCGTGGAAGCCCTTTCGGAGGCGCGCTCTTCCAGCAGCCAGGCCATCGCTCAACCTGGCATTCGCGTCATGCGGGCAGTGGGCACCCACAAAGCACGACAAGCCTATGCCTATAGGTGTCACGACCGCCTATTATGCGTATAATTGTACGCGTTTGCCGCTAAAAGCGCGGAACAGATGTACACGACATCAGTCTGACAGCCCTCACAAGGCACAGGTGAGCGCAAGCTGGAAGCGTCCGACGACATTAGGAATGTCACGTTTTCCCGCCGCGACGTGAAGGTAGTTCGTGATCGAACCCCTTTTCGAAGGATGACGGCTCGCGGTCGACGCGAGGCCTCGTGCCTCGTTGCCGCCCGAGAGCGCAGCTGTGTACGCAATGCAGAAACGAAGCGAGACCAGGCGGGAGGAATGACGTATCTCGCAACGTCAGGGTTAAAAAAGCCTCGCCTACGCGGGCCGTGCGTTTGATTGCAGGTCGCGCGTTGCTCGACTATACGCCTGCGATATTGATGCGGGCTGTCCGAATGCCATCGAAACCCTTAGCTTCCATTTGGGGGCCAAGGGATACTGAGATCGACGTAGTTTCGTCAGCCGGGGGGCAGCTGTAACCTCCACCGTGGTAGCGAAACAATAGCGACACGAGTCCTTGCGGCAGAGTGGGGAACTAGGTCTGGGTTGAAAGCAAAATCGGCATAAAGCTACGGACAGATGGCACTAACGGCGCCGATTGCGAGGGCCGCGGCTGCCGCAACCCTTTTATTCTTTTATTTCACGTATTTTCTGTTTTATGCTTCTATGTTCTGGCCGTTCGTTAATCTGGCTCCGCTGGTTCAATTGCAATATTTAAAGTAAGCTCGTTTGAGCCCGGAACATTTGTATACAGTTGTTGTGCTCAGCAATTGGAAAAACGCACGACCATGCAGAATTAAAGTTACACGGCGTTATATCAAACAACAAAGAACAACAGCAAAGTTTTATTTGTATGTTTCGAAAGAACAATACAGTTTCGCAGCCGCTTGCTTTTGAGGCATCCACGACTGGATTGCGCACTTGTTCAAGAGTACCTTGATGAAGACTGCGCTGGGAGAGTTGAACTTTTTCCCATAAGTATATATGCAGCATAATTCTGCAAATATGTAGAAAAAACGAAGCCTGTATTCACTCCTTCTGCGGTTGCTTTGGCACGTTTTAAACTGCTCCACATTTAGCCAGACTAATTTGCAAATTCCATGGGGAAGTTAAAGCTTAAATTAAAAATAAAATGTATGCCTTTCTAATAAAACAATGTTATTACTGTTAATTTTTTAACATTTGCGGACAACTTCATTGACCTTTCTTCTTCTGTATTATGGCTAAATATATTTAGGTAAGTAACAGTCACAGAACGCAGCTAGGACTCACCCGCAGTAAACGGAAATTCAGGGTGCGAGTCTTCCGCATATTTCCGATCGCTGCATACCAGATGAGTGAGCGTCTTTCGAGCGAAAACCAAAACGTTGCTTGGGCCTCACATGCGTCCAGCGATCGAACGGCCTCGTACGAAACACGGCTGACACGGCCGGCAAAAACGATCTCCCAGTTCCTAAGTGTCGATTTCGCCAACTTCGCGTCGGCGCATCCGAGCCATCCGCGCTTCCGTGCAGCGGGCGACGAGAACAGGGAGCAGGGAAAAACGTTGCAGCAGTCACAGGTAGAAATTCAAACGCTGGCGCCGCGGATTGCGCGACCTCGTCGGGATAGGGGTTTTACGATTGGCTCATGCAGACGAAGAACGATAACCGTAGGGTGATTGAGGTCGTCTTCTACCGCAGCGCTTTGAAATGTTGCGGTGAGAACCCGAACTAGGTACAGACGGTGACGCATGGATGATTGTATAAATGGTGGTATGTGGCGACTCCCTTCGGTCAACTTGCGAACTTCGAAGCTGCGTCCGGCTGGTTTTGTCTTGCCGACGTGGGTTGAGCGATGTCTGTGCCGGGGAGTAACGGAAAACGTAAAGGGAGTCAGCTATCGAAGCCCCGGCTTCTCCTTGCTGCATGTACCTGCGTGGTGTGTCCGCTGAGCCCTTCGCCTGCCGCCATGGGTGGTCTCGTCGAGGTGCATCTGAAGCTTGTTTGGTGTCACTTTGAGGCGTCTTACTTGTAAAGCTCCTTGCAGCTTGCGCAGCGAAAAACCCACAGGATAGCTTAGAAACCTGTTTACTGTCGGTGTAACTTCTATTTTATTTCTTGTGTCATGTTACGTCAGGAAGAAAGCGAACTCATCGAAAGAGATAGAGGTTACAGAGCCGTTGAAAGACAATATTTTGACGGGGCCGAGAAATGAACCACGTGTCTCCGCGTGTTTATGCGGACTCGCTTCTCCTCATTGAATTCACCTTCGATGGTGGTCAAACTCGAAGTTTTTGTATGATGTACATTATCAGTGTAACCGCGGTTTCAAATTTAAGAGGAATTTGTTGATCAACACAATTGCAATATAATCTTGATTAGTCGATAAGCCCCTAGGAATTGCCTGCTGTGACCATTCTGCCTGACCATCCACTTCGGGGGCATAGTTTGATGTTTGTATCGGAACTCCAACAGCCTATGGATGGCGGAGTGGTAGTTCCAAGATGCCGGAAGACATGGAGATACATTTTCAAGGATTTCCCGCGCGCCGGCTCGTTGCCGCTGGTCAGGGTGCTAAAATTAAATTATTCGGCTACAACTGCGAAGCGGTCAGGGCAAGAGGATATCACAGGTGACAGAGATGTGGATGTGCGTTAAGAAAACCAGCATGTTGATTCCTAAAAGGCGGGAAGCGGAACATGGCACAATTCCTATTTTGACGCGCTCGTTTTCTTTCGTTAAAAGTGCATAATGTAAGGGCACACCGACCAGAACCATGCGGTAAGAACAGCACCAAGTTCGACAGACCAGGCTGCCACCGTCTTCGCCGTCGTCCCCACTCTTCTGGTTCTCCGTCCGTCCGCGAGAGGGCGCGCGACAGGCTGGGGTTCCGAATACACTGCACGAGGAATGTGGGGAAAAAAGAGCCCATAGCGCCTGAGTGTCGACTCTGCTACGTGATTTGAGTGAACGAAGATATGAGGACGAGAGATCTTTGGGCCTGTGCATCCGGTTCGGAGAGGATTCCAATTAAACCTTGTCGCCGCAGTAAGTCCGAAACGCCATCCCGGACAGAACGAGCATGCTGGCCGCGCGTCAGCTTTATCGTTTTATTGGGTCGGTGGTGCGACGGACAGCTCGCGTTACGACGTTCATTGGCGAGGCGGGCTCCTGATGAAGGGGAACTCAAGTGTCGGCGGGGGTTCGCGGGGAGACCCGGCATACGCTCGACGAGACGATTGATTCCGTCCGCTCGTCGTAAAAGGGACCGGCGATTGGAGGACTGCGCGTTTGGCAGAACGGGTGATCTCCGATGGCCCTCTATTGTGGTTTTACGAAAAACAAAAATAAACAAAAAAATTACCAGCGACCTTTATTTTCAAAAGTCTACGATACGTGGGATGCAGTCGTTTAGGCTAGCAATAGCTGACATTTGTTTAGAAGATCTGAGACAGTCATTTCGGTAAGCGAGGAACATAATACTCATTATTTTTCCTTCTCAATTTAGTGAAAAATTTGGCGCCATTATGTTAAATGGTGGTCAACGTTATTAGACCAACTTAGTTGTGGAACTCCCGCAAATGAGGGCACCACCTTTCACTCCCTCGAGCCCGCCACCTAGGGTCACTCAAACGAGGTACGTGCAACTCGACGATCGCTCGACTCCGATGTCATGTGGTTCATCGACGCCCTGTCGTGACGTTTGTTTGCTGCCTTTGGGATCGCGACTTCAGCAAAACGGACGGCACCAAGTGGGAAGACCGGGAACTAGCCGGAACAGGTCGCTTTGCGCCTCTCTGCGTCTCTGGCGGCTTTCGCGGACACGTGTTGTCGGCGCGGGGGCGAACAACGTAAATTGACGAAGATCCGAATACTTCTTAAGGTTGCCTGAGTGTTCACTAGTGTGGTGAGGCCTCAGTAGATTGTTTCCCTCCATCACGTCTTTGAAAGCCCGTTTACTCTACAACACACGGTCGCGGGCTTTCGATTTCTTGGATGGGGAGGAATCACGGAGAAACGTTTTGATTTCTTGTCTGTCTCGAATCACATTTACAGTGAAGACTACTTGGTAACTGATAAGTGGTTTCTTTATAAGGGTGTAGAACAGTGAATTGAGGACGACAGACGAGGTGTTTCACTGGATAAAACACCAATGTTCCAATCAAGTGAATCGGAAGTTAGCTGCTTTTCTTCAGTTTGGTTGTGTTCGATTAGCTTCAAGATTAAGCCACCCACACCGGTCGGTGCGTTGGCTATTCATCTTGGATGCTTTTTGCCGAAAAGCCTCTGGACCACACCAAAGAAGTGGGGCTAATTTCGAAATTACTTGATTCCGGAAAACCTGCTCGCCGCATACAATTAACGAGGGAAATTGCCGGCTTTCGAAAGGTGGGGGACGCGTCTCGCAAAGTTAGAAGCTGTCACGACATTATGATCTATCGTGACTCCAATATTTATAATATACCCCGTCGAAGCCAGCAGCAATATACGTCTACATTTCTAAAAAAAATACTCAATTTCTTCGTTCAGGATTCGAAGTCAAGTTCAATGCAGAGGGGTTCTGCGTGAATCTCCGATAAAGACTCTCTTTAGTTTGTCCGCATTCGTCTCCGCGCTGCCGGCTAGAACCATTTGGCTGAGTTTAAGTAGTATCTCTCTGTCTGTCAAATTCTGTAAATGACTTATTGTTCGCGGGCTCCATATTTCGCGATATGGGTCAAAGCTAGTGTTTTAGAATAATTCGCGGGTTCTAAATTTCGCGACGCAGTGGGATCTCAATATAGTTTTCAATGTGTTTATCTTTTACCGGAATTGTTCGCGGGACCTATTTTTCGCGAATTGTAGGCGATACGCAAATTTCGCGAAAATTAGGTCCTCGCCAGAATTAAGTTGTTTACAGTATACATTTATTCAGCAGTTCACCTAATAGCTAATCAACTGAGCTCATATTTCAACCCGAAGAATACACTAATATTGCTTTAGTGGGACGTAGTACGTAATATAATACATAACCCGCATATTCGTCAAAATGACCTCGATAGCTACTAAAACCTGAACTGAAATATGAGTATCAGCTGCTCGGTGGGAGCCAGCGGGTTGAGCTTAATTTTCGTAATTTTCCTGCAGCCTATTTCCTGGACCGAGCTGACGACTGAAGCTGTTTCTTAAACGCGGATACGCACAAAAGCTCGATTTTGCTGACAAATAAGTCACATGGTCGAGGCATGCGAGTTAGTTTAAAATTACTCTCGGTGAAACAATTCTGTAGTCATCGCTGCTTTCCTTAGCTGATCAAAACTGATTAGAGTCTATTACCGTCTCTCCAAAGCCCATTGTTTCGGTTTCGAACGAAATCTTCGAAACAAAACTTTGACATGAAAAGAAAAAAACGCGCCGGGAAAACAAAACTATGCTCTGCAAGTTTATGTGTGCCGGCTACACTTAACCGTCGCAGTTCAAATACCTATGAAATAGGGAATTGAACAAACGAGGATTTGTTAAATTGACTGCGCCACCCATTAAGGTGGCCCGGCCGAGCCGACGCGATTTGTTCCCAGCCGCCGTGTTTGTTTGGTGGTGGCGCCCCCTATAGGTCGCTGGAGTCGCGAATAGAACGTTTTTGGAACTTTTTCGATTTAGGAAGAATTTGAAAGCACGAAAATATTTTACGTTAATAATAAAATGGTACCTTTCATTGCTCATAGTTTTTGTTATGATACTGGAAGTACGTTTTTAACGCAAAAACAGTTAGTTTTGCCATTTTGGTCTGTTTGACAACACTGCTGCGGTGCCAACCGTCACATGTCCGTCACGTAAAAAATTCTAGGTCACGAATCAAAGAGGCGATCTCTGGCTCAAGAATAGTCAATTGTGTGTGCATGTTTACGTTGGCATTTTAACAATGTCCTCGTGTGGGATTTTGTCGCAGCAGCAACATCGTTATGGCTTCGAATGCGCGAGCCTACGAGTGAGACATCGCGGAACCGTGTTCGAGAAGTTGTTTTGGCAGTGCCTTCAGTTCACAAGTTTGATACCTTTCCTGTCGGGAAAGATATTTTTATTTTTGGCAAGCCACCCTCCAACTTTCTCCGCCTTTCACAGTCTTGTTTAGAAGCTACGAATATCTTGTTTGTTAGTAGCAGGGGGACACGGAATCCCTCGTTCCCAATCTTTGAGAGCTTTCCTCCTTGAATTTATTGCATGGTGCCCTTTACTTGTAAGTGTTTAGGCTACGTGTGGTCGCCGTGGCACGTTTTGGGTCTCTCGATGAGCTCTTGTGTGTACAATGCCGGCTCAGTTCATCGGGGCTGTGAAGAAATACTGGACGTGTGCTTTTTGTGCGTCATTTAGCCGCCTGGTGTTTTTTTTTGCGTTGCAAGATACCGCCCCAGACTGCTGCCGCAAAGAAAGCATAATTGCTGTTACCTTTGAGACGTTGTTTTATTATTTCATCTAAGATGAGGGCAATCCAAACTTCGCACCGAAAAACCGGGCACCGTCACGTCAGCCCGTTTCTCGACTTTTTCGCTGCTTTTCTCGAAACGTTGTTTCATGCGGTTGTCACTGATAATAAGATATGGTAGGCAATTATGAATTCAGCGCCGCCCTGCCCTCATCTTCTCAGCTCGCACACAGACATACGGTTTACAGTATGACGATATCGACGATTTCCACACTCGACAACTTTAGCAACGCCGAAGACGTTCATTTTTTTCCCTTAACTAGCGCCCAGTAAACCCGCCAAGTGCTGCCCACGATGACAGTGCGCAGGCACAAACGCGCCATAAAAGCGGCTCTTTTTTTTATTAGTTTGTGTTGTTTTCTCGCTCTCTCCTCCTCTCCATCTTCGTGACGGATTGCACCATGCTTTGAGTTACATGTACCCTCCTTTTAGTGACCCTACCGCCACCCGTCATTCGAAGCGCCATCTAGAGGCTGCATTTCGAATGGGTATTCTTCAGAAACGCTACGGCGAACCACCATTTCGACGCTGTGCTTCGAAACCTGTGCGACTGTGGTTTCCATAGCAGCCGTTCCCCGCAAGAAGTGGTGGCACGTCGAACGACAGCTTAGTTGACATCGCAACATTGGTAGCTGGCGTTACGTGCCCTGGGGTTGTGACGTGATGCCACGGTGTCACGTGACTATAACGTCACGTAACTGAAGATCACGTGAGGCCATTTTTTTCCTATTAATTTATTGTAGCTTGCGCAGTCCAGAGAGCATTATTGCGGGGAAATGAGAAGTACAAATATATAGATGTTCACAAATGAACACACGAATATACACAGGAATACGCTACACCCGAGAAACGATAAAAAGACATCCCAACTTCGCGTGTCAAAGGAACAAACGCTAGGCGGTCAACAAAGACGGACAAAAATAACGGACGCTGAGATCGTTAAGCATCGACTCAATACGTGCTGTCCATAGCGCGTCACGTGCCATAGCAACATGGCAAACGGAACACAATGACAAGAAGTACTATTAGTCAACGGAAAACTGAGCGGAAGACATTGTACAGATTTTAGGTAAGCTCATTTATGTTGTTGTTACTAATAGACGTGTATCGAAAGTGACTAAATAGGTGACGCTGAGTTCGACAGTGAGGTTGATGACCGGTTAACCGGATGATCTTGTAGTCCTAATTAAATCGCAATCCGCGCGCTCAAAACCACGAAAACTGCAACTACCTTCTCATAATTTCAGAGTACTGGAGCCATACACAAAACGAGGCTTCCTTGGAACACGATGATGCGTGTCGCATACTCGATAAAATAATTTCCAGTCATCCCTGAAATGCCTCTTTCCCTCTTGTATTCTTCGTGTGCGGGGAAGCTAGCTTTCCGGCAATCCCTGACGTGAGAACCACCGTGTTGAGAACACAGTACACTCGAAAAAGTAATGGCGCATCCACACACTGGCGTTTTCTTATCACCGATTTTTTTTTTAATTTTATATGACGAGATATAATACATTGGCACACTGGCATCATCTATGATGCGGCCCTGGAACTGCATTTTACTAGAGCAACGGTTTAGCGGTGTTTGTGAGGTTAAATAGATGCACAACCCTTGAGAGACACTTGTTTCTAACACAGTCAAAATATTTTTGAGCCTAAAGAGAATGATGCACGAACAAAACGGGCAATGTGCGGAAACGCCAAGTATTCCTCCGGTACACGATAGATGGCGCCGGGGTTTCGCTCGTCGTAAGAGATCTCAAGAGGTTTTAAGGCACTCGGCCGTAAGCAGCGGCGAGTATGTGAACCAGCGTTAATGCAAAAGCGGGAGAAAAATGGCGCGCAAAAAAATCTAATCTGCGCCGTTTTTTTGTCTGTTCGTCGTTGAAACGTTTTTTACGTGGACCTAGTTTTAAAACGAACAACTTCAACGGAACACGTAATGACCGATTCGCTGTTGTGTCTGCAACGACATCCACTCAGTTCTTTAGAAGTTTGTGATCTGACCATGTCGCATACCAAATTATTGAACGACGACTTTTAACTTCAACAAGATCGTAGAGCTCCAATCTAGCGAACAAACTGGACAACAAATACTTAAAGCGCAAAATGTTTTTTTTTTTTTTTTTTTTACAAATCTGTTTATCTATGATATTTATCCGTCCGGCCCTTTGTTTGCAAATTTCCCAGCTAAATTTTGCAGGAAAATTGACGTCGCGTGACCTGATGTCACGAAATCTATACACCAATGTAGTTTCTCCGCTAAATTTAGCGGGAAAATTCACGTCGCGTTCCATGACGTCACGTGATCTACAGGAACATTTAAAATCTCATCAGTGTCTTTTTGAAGTGTAACGCCACTTGCAGTGTTGCGTTCAAGGTAAGTGGCAGGAAGTAAGAATTAGCTAAATATCCGCATGTGTTGAAAAGCGGCTCGAGTTCGTCACTTTCGAATGATATTTGTTAGGTTATACTGTTCTTTTTGACTAAAGTTGTCTTACTTCTAGCAACATTCGTTTTTTTTTTAATTTTGACGTTTTCGGTACGTATTGTGTGAAATATGTAAAATCGAGCTCCACGTTTTGTATTATTAAATAAATAAATAAAATAACATACTGTACTCGTCAAGAGTTCAAGTGGCGCTTTTGAGATATCAGGGCAGGTGTTATATCTGCTTACCGCTAGAAACAGCTCTACATGATGCTTGTTGATTAATATTGCGCAAACTTCGTTCGCAAATAAGAAGTGCAGCTTCGATGGCTTTATTTCGAAGAGCAACACCAATTGACAAAGCAACAAAAAATCAGTTTTTTATTTCGGACTTTGGGTAGTGGACACTCTGACAGTGCCTTAGTGAAAAAAAAAAGCGGTGTTATTAACGCGATTTTTTTTTAATCTATAAAATGATTGCTTTAATGTAGCTTTGAATCAAATAGCGCAGATCTAACACTAGAAGGTGCTACAGGTTTAACAGTGTAAAGTAAGCCTGTACGTCGTGGCTTGCGTTGCAAAGGTTAAGAACGACCCAGCAATGTTCGATTCGAGTCACTATTCGTTCATTTGGGGCCCTAGACTCGTCAAACACAAAGCTGGGGGTGCAGGAAGTTCGCGAAGCGCGGCGATTGAACTAGGACGAAAAAAGCACGTCGACATGGTCGCGAGAGTCCAATCAATGCGCTCTGTAAACTTCGGCCCCCAACTTTGTGTTTGACGAGTCTAGGGATCTTCAACTGTCACCAACAGTTCATAAACGCAAAGATTGCCTTATTATCGGTTCGAAGCCACTTAAATTCTAACAAAAGCTGATACGAAAAAAAAAATAAGAAAAAAGAACCACGCAGCAAGCAACGAGAGCATACTAGGCCACACCTCGCCCCTCACAAGTTGTCAATTACTGTATAAACATATTTTTTAAGGCGACGCCGGCACTGTTCGTTAGATCGCCGCCATAGGACGTAAATTTCGACACTGTTCCAGCAGGGGCGGTGAACGAGGCAACGGGCAATGCGAGCGCGCGGGCAGTGCCGATAGCAGACAGACGCGCGTCAGGGACAGCTCCGATTGGACGAGGGCCGCTCCGACGTCATCGGACGACGTCAGCGCGCGTCGGTCCTCGCCGTTGATCCAAAACCCGGGTGGGTGGCGCTTCAGGCGCGATCGAGAACCCTCATAAAATCTCGCGCACTCCTTGAAAGTCGACGGGAGACCGCGGACTTGCGCCACGAGACCACGGTGCCGAGTAGCAGCAACAGGTGAGCGCACCCTGCCTTCCTCGGAGTCGCCGCGACTCAATCGCAGCGACGCGACGACAACCCCGACAGACGAGGTTGGGACGCCAACCGATCAATCAACCAACGCTTATTTTCAGTTTGAGTGGAGGGCGGCGAGAAGAAAAAAAAACAGTGTTACCTACTCACTGCTTGACAGGCACCAATGCATATTCCAAGGCATATTCCAATGCATACCGCAATGCATATCCTCATGCATATTGCAGTGCATACTCCAATCCATACTCCTACGGGTGTACACGCTTAGGGTAGAAATTTTTAACTGACTAGGAATGAGCGAAATGTGAAGAGTACGCGTCCCACGATGAACACTTAACTTCTCTTTCAATTTTTGTTCATGTTTTTCATTTCTCTTACCCTCTTTTTCTCTTACTTCCCTTTTTGTGTCTTTTCTTCCGCTTTTGTGTGGACGAAAAAAACAACAGACAGTTGCCATACTCTGTTTCACCTTACGTCTGGGCGCAGCGGACTCTACGAGCTATCCCAGCCAATCCCGCTCTTTGGACGTTGTCCGTGATACACTTTCCGCGCGTCGCTGTGCTCCGTCTCCAAGGTCATGTGACCCACACGCCGCCTTGGATTGGCTCCGATGGCCCGTATCATCCGCTGCGCTCGGACTTAAGGCGAAACGGAGCATAGCTTGCGCTTATTTCTGTACGTTTAATCGTATTTCTAGTCTCAGTGTCGTTATTGGTAATCCTTCACCGCGCAGTTTAATCGAGGCCTGAAAAACCAACTAGCCCAATCTCAAGCACTGTCTAGAATCAAACAAACAGTTTTCCCAGCTGGACAGTCGAGGCAAGTATTAAAAAAAAAAAAAAGCAACGTCGAAGTTAACAAAACACAACACTCTAGTTCGATCAAGAGTCCCTTTGTCAGTAGTTCGTAGAGCCCATAAGTCAAGGTTTTACTGGAAGAGTCAGAGAGCTGCAGATGTGTGGCTTACTCGATCTCAATAAACTTTCTAAAAAATGAGGTCGGCAATTAACGGCCCGCCAAAATGTTCCAGTCGGCCCGCCCGAGTCTCTGACTGATGCAACTAACGGGAAAGAGAGTTGATCTATCGCGCAGCAGCGGCAGCTTGAGGTTCTAATACAACAAAATATTTGAACCACGAAAAACTAGTTTGCTGATTTAGGTAACACATCGACTGCGAAGGGATTTATTCCCAGTGATATGCTGTGGGTCAGACACTTCATTTGAATGCGTTAGCATTATAACGCTCGTGTTTGACAAAAACCCGGTGGTGTCTTTCGTTTGTCAGCGCCGGGGAGAGAGGGAGAAGGAGGGGAGAGGATGACGCGTGCGATGCTTCCACTGAGCCAAAGAAGAGGAGGCGCCTCGTAATGCCTCCTAGATAACAAAGCCGTAGTGGTGAAGGCGATGGCTTAACCAGAGAAGGCCAACGCTGGGCACAGATTGGAAAGGAGTGCTGCGTCAGGGCTCGGCTTTGAGTCAAGTTTGAGGCGAACGTTGACGCAATCGTCGTGTTTAATCTGTGCCTAGCGTTGGCCTTCTCTGATGACGCCATTTCATTCAGCACTACGGCTTTGTTATCTAGGAGGTGTTGCGCCGCGGCGCGGGGGAATGCGGGCGTGCTCAGTTGCCGTTCTGACGTCGCCGGTTGTTCTTCGCTCTCGGATTCCGTAGTAGCGGTGCGTGGGCTGTGATGTGTGTGTGTGTAGTTAAAACGATGGATGCTGTTTTATTCACGAGGGATATAAATGCGGTTCCTTCCCCGAGTGTTATGGATGTGTTTTTTTTTCACAAGTGATATAGATGACCATATCCAAGTCCGTATCCAAGCGTCGACGACTCGGTGACGCGTGTACCGGGTACCCCAAATGGCGGCCAAGCTCTTTAAATCGACCGCAAAATTCGGCTTTCTTAACCTATCGCGCTACGATTTTGTGCAGCGTTGCCCACAGATGGTGCATTTTTGTTTTGTAAAATTTGCAAATAGCGAACTTACACGAGGAAAAAGCGAAAAAGAAAGAAAAAAAAAGGCTTAACTCCTATGGAAATGCAGCGAAGCCAGCGGTTTTCAATCAATGTTTGAAGACCGGTGGCTTCGCTGCATTTACGTAGGAGTTAAGAATTTTTCTTTTCTTCCTTTTTCCTCGGGTACGTTCACTCTTTGCAAATTTTACAAAAAATCAATGCACCATCTGCGGGCAACGCTGCACAAAATCTTAGCGCGATAGGTTAAGAAACCGAATTTTGCGGTCGATTTAAAGAGCCTGGCTGCTATTTGGAACACACCATACTATGCTTCGTTTCACCTTAAGTCCAGACGCAGCCGACGGTACGAGCTGATAGAATCGATCTGATAGCATCAAAAGCGCGCCACAATGGTGTTCTTCGTGTGTTTGTACGTGTTTTAATATTGCTGAACCAATCATACACAAAAACGTCCCAGTGACCTGCGCTTATGACACAGCTTGACCGGTCCAATTAGCTCGTAACATCGGCTGCGTCTGGACTACAGCTGAAAACGAAGTGTAGCCAAACGGTCGGGTGACGGGTGGAATGATGCGAAATATAATAAACAACTCTGTATCATGTGTTACTCTTTCTTGTGCATCACGCTGAGGGTAGATTCATTATATCGATATGCCTTTAATATCCCTAGCTTCTCAAAAACGTGGGTCCGTATGAAAAATCTTAGGACACTTTGCATATGACTCTTAATACTCTTTTCGACAATAAAACTATTTTTGCTGATTAGTTTTAGTTATTGCATCCCAAACAAATATACAGTGGTTCTAGTGAGACAAAAATAATTATACAAAAATAATTAGTTATATAAGAGCAGGTTTACGTTGAAAGGAAGAATATAACGAAGTCTATTCAATAAACCAACGACACATGTCAGTTTAGAACTAATGCAGCGATGTGTTCGGTCCACTACATGCGCTTCGAGAATAACGCTCCCAACGTAAGGAACTTACTTATTTCACAGGAGAGAAGTCTAAAATAATATCGCATGTAAGGCCAAAATTTTTATTTTGGGGGTTAAAGAAGATGGCTTTCATGTTGTTCTTATTTAGTTTTAGATTATTCTTGAACTACCCCAAGATTCTAAATTTTTTTATGGCGTCATTAGCTGTACGCACAACTTAATCGTAGTTACTTGCCGAAAGCATGAGCCCGGTATCTTTCGCGTAAATAATGAACCTTACCTGTTTTGCTATGTTAAGGTTATCATTCATATATACTATGTTAAAGAGAAAGTGTTTCAGCATGCTGCCTTGCGGTACTACAGATTTTATTGGTTTTACGTAATAAAAACTACTTCGAATGTTAACATACTGATGCGGGTTATTTAGGCAGGATTCGATGAGGAGAGCAGCATGACCTCTAATGCCCTATATATTGTGTTTACGAAAAAGCAGCTCGTGGTTAATTTAATCAAACGCTTTAGTAATATCTATAAATATACCCAGCCCTACAATTTCGTCTTCAAAATTAGGCGATATAAATTTATTTTTGTTCCGCAGTGCTAGTTCTGTTGAACATTTTTCCCCTTATTCCGTATACGGAATTTTTTTCTTTATTTGTGTCTGCGGATAATAGTTCCGCAGAGGGGGTCTAAGGCTAAAGGCACGAATGCCTGACAAGGCCTTAACCCCCTCTTGGCATGCAGCGAGCATCAACATACATATACACTACATCGTATACATATAATACATCATACACACATAATACATCATACACATATAATACATCATACACATATAATACATCATGCGCATATAATATATCTTACTTATTGTGTACATATACATCAAATTCATATAAGCTCAATAGCCAAATCTTAACACTGCCAGATATACAGTTTACTAGCCTTGACATACCAAAACAGATGAGCACCAGATACATATACGCGGCATGATCCAAAAGTCTTCACCACAACAGTTCCACACAAGTCCAAACGCGATATAACCTGACAAAACTATGTCGAAAAACATGAAGCCACAAAAGAAGGAATCCCAAAATACAAACAACACTTTTATACAATAACCTTGTATAGACCGAAAAGACCTACCAAAAGACGAAGCGACGAGAAAGGCAAGATCATTGCTAACAAGATATGACCGCAGTCTCAGGAAAGACGAGCGGCATCTAACAAAATGTGAGAGCACTGCACAGTAAATTTGTTTTACAATCTCTTTTAAATTGGGATATAGATACATCAAATTTCAATTCGAGTAAGTCACGATTCAAAATTGTAGCAGTCTGGAAGGCTAAAGTTTGTCGTCCGTAATTTGTTCGTATAATAGGTACTTTACGTTTCGGTCGTCGAATATCGTGCACTGGTGTTAGTTCACTTTCTGGCGTTAAGTAGCTTCTATTTCTGTGGATTAATTGAAGCAGTTTAAAGTAATATATTTGATTTGCCCTAAGCATATTGTGTTTTAAAAACAGAGGTTCCGTACGTAGATTCCTGTAATCCCCCTTGTAGTCCTCGAGCATACGTAAAATTCTTTTTTGAAGGACTAATAATTTATTATAGTTTGAGGCCGTTGTTGTCCGCCAGACCAAAATTGCGTAGCTTAGTTTTGAAAGAAACAAAGAGTGATACATATTTTTAAGCAGCCAACACGGGATAAAATTTCTGATTTTATACAAAGTGCCTATAATTTTGGACAGGTCACCTTTTAACTTGGTAATATGAGTACTCCATGACAATTCCTCGCTAAACCAAACACGAAGACATTTTTGCTCGCTTATTTGCTCCAGTTCCAAGCCTTCAAATTGTATGCTTATACTATCGGCGTCCCGTTTATTTACCGGTTTAAAAATTATGTATTTTGTTTTGTTTGAGTTTAATTGCAATCTATTTCCTTGAAGCCATTGGGACAGTTTTAAGAGATATGCGTTTGCGGCTAGTTCAATACTTTGTTTTGTTTTTCCACTAAAGAATATGTTAGAATCGTCAGCATACATGATTACTTCCTGCGGGCCAGATATTTTGGTCAGATCATTTATATATATATTAAAAATAATAAGGGGCCTAAAATTGATCTCTGGGGAACACCATGTTGTATATTTAGGTGGGAGAAGGATATCTTATTAATAGTTACTTATTGATATCGATCAGTTAAATAACTTTTTACTAGTTTTAGTGCGATTCCACGTATACCGTACCTAACTAGTTTATGCAATAATATTTCGTGCTGCACAGTGTCAAATGTTTTTTTTTAGGTCCAGGAAAAGCCCAAGAGTATATAATTTACTTTCAATATTTGCAATTATTTTGTCTTTGATATCTAGAAGAGCTTGCTCCGTAGATTTATGCTTTTGGAATCCATATTGCGAAGATGTTATAACTTTGTGTTTATTAAAAAAAAAAACATTTTAACCTATTCTTTATAGTAGTTTCGAAAACTTTTGAAAATATCGATAGAACAGAAATTGGTCTATAGTTGTTTATGTTGTTTACTCCCCCTCCTTGGTTGACAGGATGAATTCTGGCAATTTTAAGTTTGTTTGGAAAAATTCCGCGATGTAACATTTTATTTGCTATGTTAGACAGGACCGGAGTTATTATCGACGCTACATATTTAATAGGTTGGGGCTTAATGTCATCTTCACCGGCCGCCGAATCATTTTTTAGATTTTTTATGATTTCATCAATTTTTGAAGGTAATACCGGGACCAACATTATAGAATTCATGAGGCTATCTATACTCAAGTTTTCGCCACTACTGTTTATCTGTACTTGTGGGTACTTACCTACATTTATGAAATGCTGATTCATCTTATCTGCGGCTTCTTTGCCGGTTACAATCTTATCTTGCAACAGAAATTCTTCTATAAGGCTGTCTTTTTGCTTTCTGTTTGACATGTCGTTTATCGTTTCCCATATCTTTCGTTGGTCGTCATATATACTCTCAAATTTGCTCTGATAATACATACATTTGGCTTTTTTTAATTCCGAGTTCAGTTTTTTTTTTTCTTTTTGAATTCATGTAGCAGGTTTATATCACGAGTCTGAATGAATGCATGATACGTTTTGTTCTTATCACTTATTCTTTTATACATATCAGAAGTGACCCATGGTTTCCTCTGCTTTTTTGTTCTGGGGTTTGCTCTTTTAAGAGGAAACGCTTCATCATAACACTTTTTGAACTTATTCAAGAAAGTAGAATAGGCTACATCAGCACTGCCCTCTGAACATTCAGCATTCCAGTCTGCTCTTTCTATTAGACTATAGAATTTCGCTAAGGATTCCGAGTTTATTTCCCTAAAAAAGTATGGTTCGTATGTGATTTTTTTGTTTTCTTTTAGAAACAGAGCTTAAACAATAAATAGGCAGATGGTCACTAATATTCTCAGTGAAGACACCTGACGTAGTATATTTTTCTTCTAAATTAGTTAGACAGATATCAAGCGTAGTCGCAGTTTCAGCAGTCACTCTAGTAGGTATCGTGATCAAATTTACACAAGCATATTGGGTTAAAAGGTCACTAAATTCTCTCGCGTCTGTATCTTGAGAAGTCATGTTTATGTTAACGTCTCCAAGTATCATAAGTGATGCACCGGTTGAACCCACATAACGGAGTAGTTCATCTATGAATTCAAAAAAAGCTAACATGCTGCCCGAAGGTGGGCGGTACAAGCCTTGCTGGGACCGAGGTGATGATATTGTGATGACATTGTGTTTTTTCCGTAAATGAAATGAGAAGACTATAGATAATTTTATTTGGAGGCCTTTTGAAAATACAAAAAAGAAGTGACACTGATTTGTAGTTGTTAATGTCATTCCTGTCGCCTTTTTTATACAGTACCACAACCTTTGCTTTCTGCATTCTTGTAGGTAAAATGGCCCTCTCTAAAGAGATTTTAACAATATATGCAATGTATGGGCAAATAATGTCTAACACATATAGGACTGGGAGTATATGTATACCATCTACGTCGCAGCGTTAACGAATATTTATGTCTCGAAATACTGATACTACTTTTTCTGTAATTGGGCTTAAATACATGTTTTTGTTTACTCTTCTTTGACTTTGACACACGCTTCAGTCGCGTTTGAAATTCATACTAAATTAATAAAAAGAGTCGTTAACGACGCTAGCCGGAAGGCGACCGGGCAATATGACGTTAATATAGTTATCCATTCAATGTTGCTTTTTGCTTGACCCCTATTTAAAACACAATTCAGCCTTTTAAACATCACACCAATACGACCAGACGCCTCGCTAACAAAATTATGGTGGTAGAGAGCTCTGCATCTTTTTTAATTATTTTGGATACTGCGGACTATTGGCAAATGGATTATGGTTGAAGGGGAAGGCTAATGAAAAAAATAACAAGACCCGGATATGTTCTTTTGAATGATCAATACAAAATAGTTCCTGACGACTGCTTTTTTATTTTTGTTTTAGTGAAGCTGACTTTTTTACAACTCATGTAATGCGTAGTTCTGTACTGCTGTAAGATTTTTATTTATCTATATTCTCAAATAAAGCAAGTTTAGACATTAAAAAAAACAGGCTATTAAGTATATCTAGTTCTTAGTTCTTGGGAATCATGACTACCGTCCACTCGAAATTCGAACAGCGCAAAGTAAATATGAATCGTTATTAAAATAGCTATTCTCGTTCTTTGATTCAATTTCTGCATCTAAGCTGAAGCAGGAGGTCAGTTTCACGACGTTTCACAGCCTGTACATCGTTCGCCCATCTTTCAAGGCGACGGTCAATACTATCCACCTAAAGATGCAATAAACGCGCAAAATAAAGCTTTCTCGCAATAAGACGGCACCTGGCGACGGGCGAATGAACTTCCTTCGAAGGAACGTTTATGGTGCTCTCCAAACAGGCAGTGCCGGCTTGGAAAGCAGTCAACGCAAGTGTCGTCTATTGCTTGTGTCTGTTTCCTCCGATTGACTTATTGCGAATCCCCGCCGCTAGGTTGAAAGTTGGCGCGAGTGCGGGGAACTGTCCTCAAAAGAGATACATTATAGCTCGCAGAACTGACATCTCTTCCGCTAGGGGCGCAAAGCCGCAGAAAATTACGATGCCAGACACACGCAAAGCGTAAGTCGGCGACAGCAACGCAGTGTTGTCCAGAAGGGCGGCGGCAAGTTTGGCTGTGACACTATGTCGCGAACAAAGCGACGAGCATCCGATGAAACAACGGAGGCGGTATCCGTGTGGCTGCGCCGACGCACAGCGGTCTGAAAAGGCCTATTTGCAAGCCTTAGCACCGCGTTTCCTGGTGTAGTGTTTTGGAAGTACAAAGAAAGGGCGTGAATCAATGTTGATTTTATTGCGCTTAAATAAAAGACGTAAAAAAAACGGAGCTGTGTTTTTGTTGTTTTTGGCTGCAAATCACCGCAATGCGCTGGCATTTCGACGTTTTTTTTTATTTTTTATGAAAGCCATACTTCTTTGAGTAGGTGAGTCATATTTTATGAAAGCCATATTTCTTTGAGACGAGCCAATACTGCGTAACTAAACATAAAATGAGCGCATATTTTGAATCAATGTGCACGCCACTTTCGAACTAGATGCGACCACACACTCCGCAGACAACGACACACGGATCACTGACGAAGTGCTTTCTGAAGTGGTACATGTTGGTGAGCGTGAAACTCTGCAAATCGGTGCCCCGTTCCTTGAAGCAGTGTGCGCTCGAAGCATCTCGTTTCCTCGCTCGGCCTTCGGTCTTTTAGCAGGCTGCGCGCTCGCTTCTTTGTCTCCAACCAAAGCCTGTGTACTCTCATGTCCGGCGTCTCATCGCCACGGCGAGCACGCTGAGCATCAGTGCGCCGCCGCTTTTGTTCGGCGATGTCCTCTTCAGCCCGCTCCTTTCTCTCGCGAGGAGATGCACCGCGAAGAAGAATGGAGCACTTCCAGCCAGGATCTCGATCATAGAGCGGAGCCAACCGCGACACGCGCTTATCCACCGGGATAACTGCGTAGGACGCCACCCTTCGTCCGACGATGGACGCGCTGAGGGGCCCGTGGTCAGAGCATCCGAGCGTTGGGGAGAGGGGGGAAGGACACCAAACAGTTTCGAGTTACAGATGAAAAATTTCCGGGAAAGGGGGGGGGGGGGCGTAAATGAAGGGAGGAAAAGAAAAAGGGGGCTGCCGAAAATTATTTTTTTTAAAATCTTATTTAAACGAATTTCGATGCTACAATGACTCGGCCACATGATGGAGTCAGTGGTATGAAAAGGTAATATATTGGCTCGCCAGGCAACACATAAGCCTATACTTTATTGGTAAGTTCAATCCCCGTTCCTGTCTGTTTCGATCTGAATGCGCGTCGTACCAGCGTGCACGAAGTGTG
The DNA here is from genome assembly GCA_013358835.2 of Ixodes persulcatus. Classification (NCBI taxonomy): domain Eukaryota; kingdom Metazoa; phylum Arthropoda; class Arachnida; order Ixodida; family Ixodidae; genus Ixodes; species Ixodes persulcatus. The sequence goes on from JABSTQ010001999.1 coordinate 565,285, forward strand.
ATATAGCGTGCTTCACGCTAAAAATCGCAGAGGAGTAGTGGCACTTTCTCGTCTGCAGAAAAACCAGTGACGCCATTCTTCAAAGGCAGACTGACCTTTTGCGGTCTAAAGAATGAACGTCTTAATCGTTTTTCCCATAAATCAAATTTGATTTTTTGCTGAACTGCCGTTAAAACGCATTATAAAATCCGCCCGTAAAAAACAAAAAAAAAAAAAAAACAACGAAACAACAACATTAGAAGTAGGCTGTACTTGAAGAAACAGAAACGAAGCACCAGGATTTTTGCTGTTTGTTTTGTTCTTAAATGTTTCGCAGCGCCCATTTTCCTGCATGTGACGCATGCGATGCACACAGCTTCTGCACTTTCGTTGTTGAAATGTTACTATCTACGCTATGTTTCTTTGTTTTCTTTTTACGGATAAGATGGCTGAACTATCGCGAACAAACGCCAAAAATAATAAAAATAATTATTCCGAACACCACCCACTGGCTAGAGTTTCGACAAAGTCTGCCTTAGGAACGCTTAAGTTTCGTTTATCGTGCCGCATGTTATTCATCTCGCGGCGTGCCCGCAGTGTTTCCTCTGGCACCCGTCACCCGTTCTTGATACAAGCGTCCGTACTTTCAGGCTGTACGTGTGGCAGTTTGCGCCTTATTTCACCGTCCTGGCTGCTCTCGTTGGTCATATTTTAAACCACAAAACGGAGTTCGCACTTTCGCCTTTCGAGTAAACTTTTTTTCTTCCAGTGACAAGATTAGAGTATGGCTGCAGGAATATCCGTTTTCCTAAACTCCCTCATCGTACCACCGCGACAGGCAACAACCGCTTTTTGCAAACACTTCCAGTACGTCATGCTATCAACCTTCTTTTGTGAGCGTGGAGCTTGATCAACTCGAGAACCAGAGGACGTGCTTGTGATTGTGAACAAGTCATAGCAGTCCTGCGGAAGATTGCTGGACTCTCCAGAATGCTGATATTTTCTTCTTTTTTTTTCCACGAACAACATCGGGTGTCTGTGGCCACTGGTCTTGGTGGAAATCGGCCGTTTGTGAGCACTGACTTCGGCACTCGTGGGGATGACTATAAAGGGATTCGCGGCCAGGGACCAAGCGATCATGTCTAAAGCGGTCGTCGCTCCGGCGCCGTCGCTGCGACCGCCCGGTCGGACGTGTGGCCCGCGGACGACGTCGGTGTGGCCTCATGCATATGGAAGCCGATCAGCGGGGTCGCCTACCTTTCGCAGCCAGCGCCTTCGGGGACGTTGTTTCCGCGGCGTCCGCTTTATTCCGTGCACGTGCCATTGTTTTGTTTGTTGTTTTCTTGGCGGAAGCTAAGCGATGCGTTTAAGCCGATTCCAATCGGTCACAAAGTGCCAGTCATGCGGCCTTTGCTAAGAGCCGTTTCCAAGGGCGTCCTAAAATTCTCCCGGAATTTGAACATCAAGAGGAGCGTTTTATAGAACGACTGGATATGGCTTAGGGACATCACTTTCTCCCGCCACAAAAGGAGGGCACGCTCAAGAGCAAAGACTCGTGGATCTATGACAGACATGTACTACGCTACTGAAGAAAAGTGACTAAATACATAAATACATGTCGTTGTTACTCGCTCAAAATAACTAAGTACGCTGCTCGCTGCTGAGATTCAAAAGAAGCGTGTTACTTCAGCTCAAACGTAGAGTTACTTGCTCGTTTCTTTGGACGTGTCGTTCTTTTTGAAGCAGTAGCCGCCCTCCAGTATTTTGCGTCGTTAATAATTTCTGGCTTTTTAACGCCCTCACGAACATATTTTTTATTGTCTTGTTAACGCTTTTTTTACGTGAAGTCATAGGCGTGAGCTCGTGTGAAAACCAAACAGGGCATAATACCTTGAGTTGTACTACACGTTCTTCTTCAGAAGGGCCTAACGAGATACCATTACTTTTTACTTCATCAAAAATCAGCGCAGATAGGTATGTTACCCGTTCCTTCTTTCGGAAAGCATCCAGGCTGCTACTTCATTGCCGAAAAAAAAAATCTAGTTGAATCAACGTGTTACGTATCATATAATGTCGCTTGCTTGCGTTCTTGGTTTGGGAGGAAAAGGGCAAGTTGGGCCACAGCCGAGGGCCTATTTCGCCTGCATGCTCGAGTGCCAAATCCAGCTTCCAAGCCCCGAGTTCGAACCACAATGGCCTCGCCCGCGTTCGACTCTGTTCGCCTCCAAGCCACAGTGGGGCACGAGAGAAGCGTCGGTTGTCCCCGAGGATGCCCTGGTGGCGAACCAAGGAGCGTGGTCCTCCCTACTCGATCCACCACATGAGGCTTGCCGGAAACGAAGACAACGCAGAGCGAGCGATCGACTGGAGGACTGCGCTGTACTTAGCTTGCTTTTTTCACTTTCCAAAGAGGAGAGCAGAAACAACGTGACCAGTATGTTTTTGCAAGGGCGTCCTAAACATTCGGGCTGCAGGTACTTTGGAATTGCTTCCCTTCTCTTGGTAAACTAAGCGAAAAAACAAGAAAAAAAATAAACTTTACTATAGCAGGGCCGAAAATAAAAAGGGGGAGGGGGGTGGGGTGCGACCGCCTTCCTTCCTCCCCTAAGCCCCCCCCCAAAGGCAACGCCTTTTTTTTTTATAAAAGAACAACACGCACCAGACTGAGACGGTGCTGACCTGTCCTTTTTAGCTCCTTGTCTCTAGGTTTTTCTAGGTTTTTCTACTATCCTTCTTTTTTTTTTAAGAAAAAAAGCTTTCATTTTCATGAACTGATAAATATTAGGTTAACAAAATAGGTCTAGGAAACACTCAGCCCGTGACGTCATATCCGTCTAGGACGGCAGCTCTCTTTGTTGACTCCTCCCCTGACCCATAAATTCCCCCCTGTACTGTATTTCCCAAGTTGTTTGCTCCAAATTAAAAACAAAACAGCGTAAAGACGAGGACAAAGTAAAAGGTAACCAACAGGACACAACGCTGAACTCTTCACTTTGCACCATGCAGCGCTGTGTCCTGTTGGTTACCTTTTACTTTGTCCTCGTCTTTACGCTGTTTTTTTTTTTTTTAATATATCTGCATACCATCTAGCCCAAACTTCTACGTTGTTTGCTCCTTTTTCCGCGCTGTGCTTTCGTTTGCCTTATATCTCATAACGCTCCTTTGAGCTCAGCAAAGGACGAGAACACAAACTTTGATAAACAGCTTTTCTTTCCCCCACGTCCACATTTTACTTAGAGTAGTAAGCGTGATTTAGTATGTTAAAAAAAAAAAGTATTCTATTACAACGGTGAAACGAACGTCTCGTGCAGGTCACCTACTTTCGATGCGTTTCTGGGCGACTCGTTCGATGGACTCGTGTTTCCTAAGTTTACGCCGCACAAGGCCAAATGCTCTCGCGTATGTGAGCGGCCACTTCGAGTACGGATTATAGCTGCGGGCGGCGTCCAAAGTTAAAAGCCGCGCGACAATCATCGTAAGTGCCTTCCATCATTTGTTCGAGTATCGTGTTTTGTTTTCTTCTCACCAAACGTTTACGCGGGCGTTTTGCAAATATAAAAAAAAAATTAAATAAATGTTAAGCAACTCCGTCAGAGTAACGCATTACATAATCTGATACTGCATGCGACTTGGGGATGAATTTTACACTTTTTTCCGTGACCAGGAATAACCATAATAGTTTTATTCGTTTTTAATAAATTAGTGTAAATCTCCGAGCTCTAATCGGAACGATTAGTGGGCGGACTTAGAGCCGTATATTGGGACAGTTTGGCCAATGGGCGGAGCAGAGGCCGCCGCCAGCGCCGAATATTTTCCCCGCGGTTAGAGCGTAAACTAAAAGTGCGACACAGCGTCGACCAATCAGCAGACCGCGACGTCACAATATCGGAAACGACATTTAAAGTGTCAAATAGAAGCGTTCGATCTCGCAGCAGCAAGGATCGCCGCTACGCAGTTTGCTCTGGTTTGGAACGCGTGTTCGTTTATTCTAGCGTTGAATATGAACGTGACGAAAACCCAGCGAGGTAGAGGGGCTTAGAGCCATAAACTGGTATTCCCTTTCACCAGGCAAAAGTGACTCCCACTTGACTCCCACCATGTTTTACAAGTTTGACCACTAGACACGTGACCGTACGAAATCCTGAGGCTTTTAGGCAAAACTCAGCCGAAATTTGTATTCCGATCACTGTAAAAAACAAGACAAACGTTTTTTTTTTTTTTTATTACGGTTAGCCCGAGAGATCAGTGTCTAGATTTGATAAAAACCCAAAATACAGCACCGTGGCTGACGACATCTAGCGGAGGCATTGCGAAGCTGTCCGAGTTTTTGTCGTAAAAACACATTTTGAACTTAAAGCAAACGAAACATAACTTATCTCGCCGGTACTCTTATTAAAGATCAATAGTCAATTATTTGTGCGCGATACTTCGTTAAAATCGAGACATAAAACTATAGGGTCACGTGTCTACTGAGCAAAAATGTGCAACATGGCGGCGGTCAATTGAGGGTCACTTTCAGCTGCCAGCTTATCGCTCTAAGGCTCTCTACCTCGTTGCGAAAACCTCACGCGCGCCACGTTTTCAGTCATCAAGAGTTACACCTTTTTACTCTAGCGACGCTAAAACGGCGTAAATTAGTCGAGTCGCAATTTTAGAGCTCATGACCACCGCTAGGGGCTGTTTCGCGGCCTGGGATTTAGGAATAGTGAGGGGAAAATAGACATGGGGAAGATGGAGATAACCAAGAAGAGATTTTCTGACTGGTGGCATAGGTCGAGGGAAGGGTGAATATTTTCCTATCCCCTATTGGGCGACCCTTTCTGCGGAAGGTGTGTGCACCCGGTTGCATAGAGGCGCCTCCGTCGTACGGACCGTAGCTTTTAAGACTAAATATCTAGATTTGTAACTCGTAAATTAAATAGCTTAAAAAAATACTGGCTAGGTGGCGCAAGCCGCCGCCCGATTCAAAGGGTTAAGCCCCATCCATCCATCCATCCATCCATCGTTGGCCACGAGATGCTAGCCTATTCAAACCAACGAATGGCCAAACTCTCCCAATAAACGGCTCTGAGTAGACCTAAAGCTAGATGCCCTTGTTTTACGGTGCCTTGTATCCACTGCTCTCGTCGAACGCGTTAGAACGCGGAACGCCGGCTTCCGGCGTTTGGCTTTCGCATTCGAACGCGTTCGACGTGTGCAGTGTAGACAAAGGCAGCTAGCGTTTTGTCTACCCACTAATCATTCCAACCAGAGCTCGGCGTTTTGACGTCACCAGCGCTCGCGTCTCCTCATCTTCCTCGCTTCCTTGGTGCGTCGAAATAAAAACATTAAGATGACACTGCCTGACAATAAAACTTGTATTATAAAAAAAATAATGGTAGACATCTTAAAGACCGGTTTCCACATGCAGCGAAGCGCTGATGTAGCGCTGCTCACGTGTCGTCAGCTACTTGTCGTCTGCCATGATGAGCAACAGGTTTGACGGTGCGATACAAAGCTAGTGAACGCTCCCGTCAGCACGCGCTTAGCGCGAGGTCAGCAAGCATAGAGCTCCGCCGCAGGTGTGAACAGGCCTTAAAGCGAAATACACCATCGATAGCATGCGCCTACAGCATAGCGCCGCGCAATAACTGCCGATAATGAGCAGGCCACCATAAACGCCCGTCTCGGGGTCAGTTTAGCGGGATGTTTGAACACCACCCAAAAGACAGGGTCTATGCCTCTCCCCAAAAAAACGTCATCACTAGTGGGCCCACGTAGTTTCGCCTAGCTCGCGTCAGCGTCTCCGCTAGCGTGTCTTGACAGTCTTGAAACGTTTCACAATGCGGAAGCCGCAAAACAGAAGACGCAGCGACTCCTCTAATAAGACGTTTTTTTTCTGTTTTGTTTTTAGGGGGAAGGGGGTCGGTGAAGGCGCAAACCTTGTCCTTTATGTGGTATAGACCTGTAACTTTCAAGTTTCGGAGCAGCGCTCCAGGCGAGCGAATTCGGATACCTTTAGGTCGCGCTTCCGTTGTGTTTCGCGTTTGCTCCTTTCGGGCACTCTGTCCGTTCCCGTTCACGGACGCTGAGGAACGCTGACAGACGCTTCTTTTTGCGGTCGCGTCTCGTGGAAGCCACATCACCGCCTGGCCGAGGGAAACAGGCCTAATTGCCGCATTGCCCAGGTTTTTTTTTTTTCCCCTTCTCTATCCCGACGGCTCGTCTGCTTTTCGTCCCGCCCTGTCGGGGGTTGGTCTTTCTTGTCTGATGCTTCGTTGCTGGTTTTGCTACTACATTCCTATCGGCGTACCACGTGGGGTTCGGCTTTCGAGGAGAATTCCAAGAAGACATTGGTTTCTGCCTTTCTTTGGAATCCTGGCGAAAACGGGGCTGAGCCTTCTGTAGACCGACTGCAAATTGGCTATTAACGAGCGTGTGCGGGTATCGCATCGCACAGTGCCTCCGCATTTTTCTGGTTGGCATTGTGTATAACGAGGTCTCTTTATTCAGACCTCAAGCAAGGAGGAAAGAAAGGTTTGTTTTCTTATAGCTACTTTTTTTTTGTATTCAAATAAAACGTGATTTCTTTTTGCACCAAATGTATAATAAACGAGAAAAGAAATTAGATGTTTGCATTTGCAGAGCGTGGGACGGCATTTTCGCTATTGCCCTTCGCTATTCGCCGGAACACTCGAATATGAAGCGCGCTGCAGCGAAGTGTGGAACTAAGCTTACTTTTTGATGTCATTTAGCTTTTACACCCCCAAGGCTAGGGGTGCGAGGGGGAATACATTAAAGGTGCTGATTTTTTTAACTACATCTTGCGCAGAAAGCAGCCTACAGTAGTGCACAAAAAGTGAATGGCGGCGATAGCTGTGTACAATGTTGAGTGGGTAGACAGCAAGCTTTCGCCGACGTGCGCGGCCAAGCCTGTCGCTGCGGTTGGCCTTTCAGAATTGGTCAAAGGACTATGACGTCTTTTGAGGGATCTTTCATCGGCACAAGTAAGGGTGACGTAAAACGGTCAATTTAGACGGTGTTGGTTGAAAAAATGCGATGATTTCGTGCTTCCATCATATTCTTTACGGGCGGCGGAGAAAAGCTCACCGGAGAAAAGCTCACCGGAGAAAAGCTCACCGGAGAAAAGCACACCGGAGAAAAGCTCACCGCAAAACCGGCAGATGTGGAGAAAAGCTCACCGGCCTTTGAGCGGATGCGGAGAAAAGCTCACCAATATTTTTTAACTTAGCGGATTCTGCGTCAAACGTGGCAATTTAACACAATTCGCATTTGTCACTTCATTAAAAAATGTCATCTTTTTTGTAATATTCTTGAAGTTCATTGGGCATATTTACTAATTCCTCAGAAATTAGTAATCACCCATTCTGTATATTAATTAAGCCGCAAGTATAAAGTAAGAACATCGTACACTGGTAAAAAAAGACAATTTATTGACAGCTGACAGTGCGCCTTGGGTAGCTCTGTAAGATAAAGAGGTTTGTTCTTTGCGATCTAATATGAATAGCGGTGTGTGAACCGTTTCAACTCAAAATATTTTGTAGTGCCTAATAGATAAGTAGGCGTTTGTTGATGTAATCAGTGTCGGCGACGCTGTTTTTTGTTCTGTTAATTTCACTAACAAAACTTTAGTTGCGAGAACAGCCTCGTCCTGTCGTGTTTGTGGTCTTCACTCCGGCGTCGTCGTTTGAGCGGCTTTCATCATGTATAACGTTTACCAACTCGCCCTATTCACTACATTACGCAAGACTACTTATTATATAGGTCATGAGTAACAATGCTGAGAGTGTGCAGCTCTGAAGGTCACGGGTGGTTCGCAGTAGAAGGGCACTATCGCACAAAGGCAACGAGTGGAAACCGTGGAAACACCAGCACGAACGGCTAGAATACGTGCATGTCCGTGGAAGAAAGAAGCCTCGATATCCTACTGACTTTTCTATCCGGTTTTCAAAGGTGAACAAAAGCTTCAAAGAGTATTTCAGGCACCGCGTTGTTGCGCATGCACTTTCGAATTTTCGGCATTTACAGTTTTTATTTTTAGGTTTTAGGCAGACATTGAAAAGTTTTCGAACTCTTTCCTCTTCTTCATGTGCATAAAGTTTTCAGTTAGGCTTCGTTGCGTAGAAAGTAAGCCATAGAAAACACTCGCCCGCAATTATTAATTTGGGAGCAATATACCCAATAAGCTTAACAAATATTACAAAAAAGCATATTTTCTTTTTACTAAGCTGACGAATTTTATTGTTAATAAATTGATATAGGTTACGCATGATCCAACAGCCTCCATATAAAAAGAAGAAAAAAAATTGGTGAGCTTTTCTCCGCATACGCTCAATGGCCGGTGAGCTTTTCTCCGCATCCGACGGTTTTGCGGTGAGCTTTTCTCCGGTGAGCTTATCTCCGGTGAGTTTTTCTCCGGTGAGCTTTTCTCCGGGATTCGCTTTTTACACGCAGCATCGAACTTATAGTTTGCAACAAAATATTCTAGTCGGAACCCCACATGAAGGAACCACGAAAGGTCATTACCGAAACATTTCGCCATTAATATCCTTACATGCGTTCGGTAGCTTCTTTCAGCATATATCCGTGTACACAAATAAGAAATGACGAAAAAAAAAACGTGCTCAGATTATTGGTTATACTAGATCTCAGTCTACACTGTGTTTGCGCCAAACGTGTGCCTATCTCAAATACTCTACTCAAGATACTGTATCTTAAATACTTTTTGGGGTATCTTGGTATCTTGCAAATACCTTTGATGGAGAGTATTTAATACTCTATTTTAATTACAATTTTGAGTATCTTGTACTCATTATCCTAAATACATTTTTGACATTCCGCCATTTTCCGAGTTTTTCGGTAGGAAGTGGCGTGGGCGTGGCACGAGCAAACGTGAATATTCTTTCGAGCAACCGAATCCTGTTGCTAGCTCCGATTAGCTACGGTGACTTTAACTGAGCTCGTGAAAATATCGCTTTTTTGCCGACTGTGACTCATATTTCAGCCCAAAGTTCGTACAATGAAGGTTCTCCCCTCGCCTTCCCAAAAGGCGCCTTTTGTTTCCCCCAAAAAAATCCTCAAACAAAAGGTGTGGTTTTACGGAAGTAAAGATGCCACCCTGACGCTGAGGCGGGGTGGCATTGCCCTAATACGAATTGCCCTATTCGACGAATTGGCCTTCGACGAGTTGGCCGTCGACGAGTTGGCTTTCGACGAGTTGGCCGGAGTAGGCCAACTCGTCGAAAGCCAACTCGTCGACGGCCAACTCGTCGGCGGCCCATTCGTCGAATAGGCCCATTCGTCATAGGGCAACTCGTCGAAGGAAAACTTGTCGAAGAGGCCGACTGGTCGCCGCTTTTTTAAAGCCAAATATATAATTTGTGACTCTAATTTTAAAGCAAATACTGTCCTATAATAGTCCGTGTTCTGTCTTTCGTAAAAAAAAAAAAAAATGTATCAGCAGGCGCTTCTTAAAAAATTGACCTCCAGTCTGCTCTTTCTTGTCGAAGGTTACAACTTGCCGCTTTCGCCACTTTCGCGGTGCAGTCGCGGTGCAGTCGCGGTGCAGTCGCGGTGCACGGTCACTATGTCGCTCGTGTATCAATGGGGCGCGTGTTAACCTACCCTGCCGATTAGTTGACGCCGCTTCGCAGCGACAGTCTGCGGCGACTCATTACAATATAAGTAAGGCTCCGTGTTTTCGGATAAATCCGAAAAACTCCGAAGAACACCCGCCAGTAAAATTTGGTCAATTCGGATTTATCCGATAAACTCCGAATTTATAAATTAAAAAGTCAAAAGCCTTCTTTTTTTTTTTTTTTTTTTTACAATTTGGGCAGCGCAGGGAAATGGTCCTAGGAAAATGCCACCATAATTATATTTCAAATCTCGGACTGTTGTAAAAAGGGGTCTTACTACTTGTCTCGTCAAGGTTCATTCAGGGCAACAGGTCATTGTACAATCGGGTTACGACAAAAGCCACTCTTTTGGTTTCCTTTTGGGTCATGAGATTTGTGATTTAGAGAAAGGAGAGGTTATGTTTTTGTAACAGTGAAAGCTATGCACCATAGAGATTGTATAAAAAAGGGAAGAGGGGCAGTTGGAACTTCTCTATTACCTCCTTAACCCCTCCACCTCCCGCGAGCGCGGGCTAGATTGACGTAATAGGATGGGATGACTACGAGCTTCCTAGCGACTACCTCCGGGAGTTTATTGATTTTAAGGTATCGGCGTTTATCGAAGCAACACTTGTGTGCGACTTTTGTCGTGGGACAAATTAGTATTGCCAATGGCAATGGCACCAATGCCAAATTCAACCGAAGAAATTTTAATTGATACAACCGCGTTTTATTTTTATCTCGCATACGTTTACATCCGGTTAATATTAATTTATTTATTTTAATACGAAACATAGCGAAATTAAAATCCGAATTTTGAAAAATTGGGAATCAAACAGATATATACTCCGATTACATCTGAATCTTCGGCAAAAAATAAGCTCCGAAAAACACCATCGAATTTGACGAAAAATAAACTCCGAAAACACGGAACCCTAAATATAAGTAATAAAGAAACGTAACAAAAGGACGATCATGTCGATCATGGGATGACACAATTTTCAACTTGTCTAAAGTTTCTCTTCTATCTTTGCCCTCTTGTAATTTTTCTTTCAATCTTGTAAAGATTGAAAGAAGTGAAGAAAGTAAAGATAAAAAGGAACCACGAACCTTTACCTCAAACCGTCATTCAACCCATTCGACGAATCGCCCTTCGACCGATTACCCCTTTCGACAGGTTGCCCTTCGACAGATTGCCCTAATACGAATTGCCCTATTCGACGAATTGGCCTTCGACGAGTTGGCCGTCGACGAGTTGGCTTTCGACGAGTTGGCCGGATCCCGCTGAGGCGCAAGCAGACCGGGAAACGACCAACGAGAACAATGCAGACTTGAGTGTCAAGAAAATAACAAATAGAAGAAAATGAGAAGTGGACACACACAAAAAAGTACACATTTTTGTGTGGCTTTTTGTATATTTGACCCTGCTAAGGCAAAACGTCCAGTTTTTTTTTCTTCTTTTCTTTGTGTTGTCAGTCCGCCACTTATTGCTCTCGCGAACAGTTTGTAAGCGAACATTGATAAGCAGAGAACAGTACAGAAAACGAACTAGGACCTGGATGACTCTCAAAATGCCAACAAAGTGTCCCCCGACGTTGAGTGCTTTTCTGAACGCAACCTACTTGAAGAAGGTGCGACCACTGTCGTGGCTATTATGTAGGTTCTCTTTGTTATTCATTCACTTATATCCGTGTCCCAAGTTCGTTTATAGTGAACTCCCCGTATAGGAAATATGGATTGTAGTTAAACGATGCGTCTAAGGTGCGCCGCGGGATGTGATATTCAGCGATGTCACTATTGGCGAAGCGCTCTGACCCGTTTGTCACCCCCGCACCTCGGTGTTTACCCAACACAAGGCCTGTGCACATGCCCACAGGCCTTGTGGGCATGTTTGTGTCATCGTTTTTTAATAGAGCGCAAGGCACAGTAATGAAAAAATACAAACAATCAGTACAAACAATCTCCCCCAAAAGCAATCGTCAGGGGATGCGAACTTGAGCCACTTGGGCTTTTGTGCTGAGCTGGGCACTGTGGGTGCTGCATGAACAATGCATGCTGCATTGTTCATGCAGGCCGGAGTGGTAACAAAAGAGCCCCTCTTTCCCCTCACCGGAGAACGCGAACTTTAGCCGAACGCTGACGCCGCGTTCGGTTAAGTCAGCCGAGCGCTGAGCCATAGTATTTGTTGTCCCCATCCATCTAGTCCTAAAGTTAACCGCTTGGGGCGCCACGGTCTGATAGCTAAAGCGACCTTTTTCTTGTTGTCCCAAAAATGTTTTGTAACATCTATCAGTGATATTGCCACGCGCGTTGCCCAGCGAGCGCATGGCCGAATGGTTACCGCGCTTGGCTCTCGCGCGGAGGCTCCGGGTTCGATACCGGAAAGCCGACTCCTTTTTATTTATTCCTTCAATTTGACATTCTGGTAAGTTCGAGAATTTTGTCGTCTGATCGAGTTACGAATGTTCTACGCGCCGAACGTTCTACGCCGAATGTTCCAGAAACCCACGCGGGTACAAAAGGTGCTCCGAGTGGCGGTCCGGAGTCAGTCTCGCCCCAGCGGTCGATCTTGCTGTTTCGTCGACATCGACGCCTGCGACTCTAGCCTTTCTCTATTTTGTTTTGGGAACAAGTTCGCCCCCTTAAACCATTAGTTTCTTTAGTTATTCGCCGCCTCATCATTTATCATTCGTGACAATATTTTGCTCTTTATAGTCGGACTGCATAAAATAGCCCTACGATACTCCCCCCCCCCCCCCCCCCCCCGTTTTGTGTTGTTGCGTGCTAATAAACCATTCTGGTAACCCAGATTCGCGTAGCTGCATAATTGTCGTTGTCAATGACGTCGATACAAATTAAGCAATGCTGAAGTATCTTCAAAAGTAACTGAAATACATTTCTAAGTATTTGTACTCTGCTCAAGATATTTTACAGTGAAAGTAACTTGAGTAGTATTTTAAATACTTTATGAAGCAGGTATTTAGTTACTTGACTTAAATACTTTTATCGAGTATTTTGTCCAACACTGGTTTGCGCACAATCAAAACTGTCAACATATGTTATTTTTTACGGGATGAGGACAATTCGTCACATGCGCACTCGTCACAGGACGGTTGGTCACAGGACGATTCGTCAGATAGGAACATTCGTCACAGGATGACTCGTCATGCGGGCAACTGGTCACATCGATCGGGCAGAGGACGATAGTAAAGTGTAAATCTCAACAACTGCCCACATTCCCTGATGAGGAGTTTCACGACTTCCCACTGCGACATAAACCAATGGTTAAAAAAAAACTAATCGTACAATACTCATCTGCTTTTTCTTTCATCATATTACGAGTCTTCAGCAGGTTGATCTCAGTTGCTGGCTTGAACGATCAATGATCCGACTGGCAGACAAATCAGTTTTTACTTTGGCCTTGCATACACCTCTTTGACAAGACGAATAAGTACCGGAATTCTTTCTGCTGCATGTGTACGAGTACCCCTCGTGCAGCAGCATGGCTCCACCTCTCTCTGTTGCGATCACCTCCTTCCTTTTGAATGTATACAGTCCGAGTTCAAAAATAGTCCGGAACCAGGAGCTAAAACGTCTGTTACAAATTCTTCGACCTTGAGAAGCGAAAGACACGCTAAGAGGCGACCCACTTTGTCAGGCCGAACCAGAAGCTAAAACGTTTGTTACAAATTCTTCGCCTTTCGGAAGCCAAAGAAATACTAAGATATGAAGTGAGCCACTTTGTCCGCCCGAACCAAATTGAACAATACATATTTGGGGAAACGAACTATTGTGGGACCGGTTGGCCGCGTGACGAGTCATCCTATGACGAATGTTCCTGTGTGGCGAATCGTCCTGTGACCAATCGTCCTGTGACAAGTGCGCATGTGACGAATGGACCGTATCCCATTTTTTACACCCTAATAAATACCTGCGCGTCTACTTACCCGCAAAACACTCGAAGAGCCAATCTCTGCTTTCTACGAAATCAGCTCAGCGAATGATGAGGCGGAACATCCGTTTAGAGCTAAAAATACAGTCTGCGCTGTGGCACTACGCACTGTAAAGAGTCATGCTTGCATTGCGTAATGCTATAGCGCAGACTTTATTTTTAGGTCTGAACGGATGTTCCGCCTCATCATTCGCTGACCTGATTTCTTTTATCGCAGAGATTGGCTCTTCAAGTGTTTTGCGGGTAAGTAGACGCGCAGGCATTTCGTAAAGTGTACCGTTCCCTACCGGGTAAAAAAAAAAAAAAAAGGGCTCTGGCCGTTTTCAGTTGTCGGTGAGCACTGCAAACCGCGCTAGCTTCCAGAGTGGCTCTCATGGCAGCGAACTTAAAAGAAACTAACAATGCCTTTTAATCGATAAAAAAACAAAAAAAGCCGTTGAAACTGCAATGTACGCACTTTGAAAATTATGAATCTGAAGTTTTCTTTCGGTCATCGTAGAAGATAGAAAGAAATCGAAAGAAACAGCCGGCTCATCTGATCCCGCTAGTTTCCGAGCCGTTCAGGCGTGTCTGCGTGACCTAACGATTTTCAATAAAAAATCGTCTGCGTGGTCTACTGGGCAGCGTGTCTGGCTCGCAACCGAAGGGTCGTGGATTTGAACCCGCTCCGCCCTTGAGGCCAATAATTATTTATGAACCAATTAGAATTTTCCGGTCCCCCCCAACGTCGACGCCGACACTGACACCAACGCCGGCTTGTCTGCACAACGAGCATTTTAACGCTATCGTTTTAAAATTTCGACGTTGCGGCGCGCTGAGCGCAGCAGAGCTAAGGAGAGCGCGAGAGCAGAGGGAAGAACTAGCTAAAGTGACGTCACCGGCGGGGTCAGATGACCCCTGCTCGCCACCGACGTTACTAGATTAGCCCAGTTACGGAACCACCCAAAGGTGACTGCACGAGCAGTACCCCCCCACTCCCCCCCCCCCCCCCCCCCCCCAGGCTAACCTCCCGTCGTTCGAATCGCCGGACGGCTAAATGTTAAGTTTAGTTGCTGTAGTGTATTCTATAGGATATGTATGTTTCGAAGCACAGCGTCATATGAACATGGCCTCCGAGATCCCGAAGCGCGCGAACGCTTCTCCGGCCGTCCCATTGGTGCGGAGAGGGCCTAATCGAAAAAAAGAGGAGGAGGCGCTCTTAGCCCAGGCATCGAGTTCGCCGTTTCAGTGGTTTCAGCGAGAGAGAAGACTCCAAGAACAAGTCTTGTTACGTCGAGTTACTGCAGCTTCCACTTACAGATTTTTGTGTCTCGTGGTAGAACGGTGAACGGGTGCTCTAGGGATGTGAATAGACAAGCTGTGATGCTTATTTAATTTTAGATATTCATCTGGACATGTTGCGGCTAGTGCTACAAGCGCGGCTTTTGATATACTTGACTGCAATCTGTACCACGTACAAACTCCAGAAAAAAATTTAACTCCTTATATAAACAAAATCGAATTTCTCTAAATAAAAATTATAAGGCTGTAGTTTTTTTAATTTATCTCCGCACGTTGTATCGCGTAACTTTTTGAGCTTGAGCACGAAGTTGGATACCATATATAAAGCAGTCCGTCTTGTCCTTCTTTTAACATTTTTATTATTTATTACGCAATTGATGCGGGTCATATTGAGGTGTTTGCTTCTACTAGAAGCACCTCTAAGCCGGAGTCACACCGCTTATATATAATACAAAAGGCAGTCTGCACATATCAGTCGCCACGATATCCGTGGTTCGAATACCGCGTGCCAAGTGTCTCCTCGTACTCATTGACATGCGACATTCGAATCAGGGACCTCGCGGTGACTCGCGTTTGAATCTGTTCGCAGACTGTCTTTTGTTTTATATATAAGCAATGTGACCTCGGCTTTAGGGAAAACGTTATGGCAGTGAGATACGACCACCTCGCGATGATTTCGCCATTTTTTTATAAACTTCGTGGTAATTGTAGGTACACTGATTCACAAGGTGGGGCGTTATCTTGTAGACGGCTAGTTTTGGGCAGATATATCATACCCCACCGTATCTCGTTATGCTCCTCGTAATGTAACTTAAATGATATGCAAACAAACAATGGGAGCTCAAGAGAAAGAACTCTGGTTTATTTATAAATTCCAACCTTGTTCCAACCTGGTATATTTACAGATTCCAAGCCTTGAGGTTTTAGATTAGACGCGAAGTATACTTTGCAATTTAGTGGCTTCAAGCTGTTTTTTATTTCGATATATGCTACCCTGTCTGTCATAGTCATGCCTATGTTGACCAGGAATGGCCAGGCAAACTTTTCTATTACAATTCTAGAATGTTTTGTCTCATGGTCATCTCTTATAGCACAAACAAAACTCCAAAAAAATTTAGCTTCGAACAGAAAAATACATTTAAATATATCCTTGAATTTAAACAATCATGCTGTACTTTTTTTTTAAATTTCCGCACGTTGTTTGACGTAGCTTTTTGATCCTGAGCACAAGTTTTGATACTACAAAAGTGCAGTCCTCGCGTCATTCTATTTTTCATACTTTTTTAAAATATTTATGGCGTAAATTTTGCAGGTCATATGGTTGTTTGCTTGTACTATAAGCACGTTTCCGAGAGCCGGCCCGGCCCGGACCGACGCTAATTTTCACGGGCCATCTGCGCTTTATTTTAGCTCAGTATGAATAGCTCACAAATTTCGAGGCACGGCAGCTCCCTCGCCACTGCTACACATGATTACGGTACCCGATAGTCGATGTTAGAAGCATCTTTTTTTTTCTGCTACTGTTAGTCGGATTAATCTGCAGGCTTATGCCTCGTTCACACTTGCGAACCGGCCGCCGAATCCGCGAGAATTCTGACGCCCGGCGACGAAAGCAGGCAGAATTTCCGGCGGAGAGCAAGATCGCTCTGGGACCAATTTTGAACGCCGGAAAAAAGTTTTCTCTCGCCGCAAGCCAATCAGAACGCACGGGGGAAGTGGCGCTTGCTGACGTCTGATCCCCGCTGACGAGCTGGCGACGATGGCGACGAGACGCGCGCGGGCAAGGAGGAGGTTTGGGAGCTCTCGTCAGCTCTCGTCTGTTGGGGAAACTGCGAGACGCTCGCGCTGCGCACTCCGCAGGCGGCAACAAATGTGAACGGCCCGATCTTTCTTCGGGATGAGGGCGATTCGTCGCATGCGCACTCGTCACAGGACGATTGGTCACAGGACGATTCGTCACATAGGAAGATTCGTCACAGGATGACTCGTCATGCGGGCAACTGGTCATATCGATCGGGCAGGGGACGATAGTAAATCGCAAATTTCAACAACTGCCCACATTCCCTGATGAGGAGTTTCACGACTTCCCACTGTCACATAAACCAATGGTTACGAAAACTAATCTTACAATACTCCTCCACTTTTACTTTCATTATATTACGAGTCTTCAGCAGGTTGATCTCAGTTGTTGGCTAGAAAGAGCAATAATCCGACTGGCAGCCAAATCAGTTTTTACTTTTGCCTTGCATACACCTATTCGACAAGATCAATAAGTATCGGAATTCTTTCTGCTGAATGTGGACGAGTACCCCTCGTGCAGCATCATGGCTCTACCTCTCTTTGCTGCGATGACCTCCATTATTTTGAATGTAGACCAAGTTCAAAAATAGTCGCTGTTATATGGCCTCCGCATTCACCGTTCGGGACGGACCCAGAAGCTAAAACGTCTGTTACAAATTCTTTGACCTTGAGAAGCGAAATACATGCTAAGATAAGAGGTAACCCACTTTGTGAGGCCGAACCAACATTCAATGTTCGGGACCGAACCAGAAGCTAAAACGTTTGTTACAAATTCTTAGCCTTTCAGAAACCAAACACATGCTAAGATATGAGCTGAGCCACTTTGTCCGCCCGAACCAAATTGAACAATACATTTTTGGGGGGACGAACTATTGTGGGACCGGTCGGCCGCGCGACGAGTAAAGCGCGAAACACATGCGCGTCAAAACTGTCCGATCCGACGTGCGAACTGCCGGAACGGACGCTCGAGGGCGAGGGTTTTCGTAGCCTCCGGTGCGACGAAAACCCTCGCCCTCGAACGTCCGTTCCTGCAGTTCGCACGTCGGATCGGACAGTTTTGACGCGCATGTGTTTCGCCCTTTATCCTATGACGAATGTTTCTGTGTGACGAATCGTCCTGTGACCAATCGTCCTGTGACGAGTGTGCATGTGACGAATGGACCGTATCCCCTTTCTTCGGCGAGCGAATCCAGTCGGCGGCGAGTGTGTATTTCGCAAGTGTGAACGAGCCATTAGTCAGTTTGTTAAAAAAAAAAAAATCACCCCGATTGTCCTTTTCTGCGACCAAACCCGAGCGGAAGGGCGGAAAAACAAAAAATTACAAGTAGCAGTAAACAAAGCCACGAGTCACAGTTGAAAAGGAAGGGAAATGTCGTGACGGGTTTAGACAAGAGACGAACAAAGTTCTAATTTGCCCACTCTCGCTGCGTACAACAGAAAAACAAATTATAAAACAATATCGCCATCTTTTGCGGTGGTCTGCGAGAAATGGTTCAAGAAAAGCACCCCTCAGGGAAATCTCTTCACCCATATTGGGGATGCACGCACTCGTACGTACAAATGGTTTACGCCGGCGACGGTGCACACTGTGTAGGCGCGTATGCGTGCGTGTTGATGGGGAGAAAAGCAATGGTACGACGGCGGCGCCGCCGGGGACGAAAAGGAACGCCGTGCCGCTAGCTCTGGAAGAGCATTCGCTGCACACACACCGAACCGTACAAAAACATACACGCGCACACACATGCTTCAGCATCTGTTTCTCCCCCACGTTGGTTCCTCTCTTAATCCCCCGAACACGCTTCCAAAAAACATACCGCAAAAAAAAAAAAAAAGTAATGGCCGGCTCGGCCAGCTTTGGCCCGCCTTGTAGACCTCAATGCAAGGCCCGTACCCGGCCCGGGCCCTTCATGAATGTAGCCGTGAAGCCCGAGCCCGGCCTGAGGCCCGGAGGCTGGCTTGTACCAGTGCAGATCTCTACCTGCGACACAGACGGTTCGCCACTTTGTTATGACTGGGCGGACATCGCCCCCTCGCGGCGAGTTACGGAGTTAGCGCAATTACACTCATACTGCTGGGGAGCGAGTCGAATGCAACAACTGGGGCCCTAATCTGGACATTTGGCGAGAAAGACGGCGAGAAATCTGGAGGCTCTGATTGGCAGGCGCCAAGGTCAAGTGCAGAGTTGGCCAATCGGGGCCGCCAAATTTCTCGCCAACGTTTTCGCCAAGTGTCCAGATTAGGGCCCCTGGAGAAGCCTTCGCGCGCGCGCTTCGGGATCACGGAGGTTATGATATGGAACACGCAGTTTTGAAACGAAAATCGAGATGGCGCTTCAAGTGATGGGAGGCGGACTGAAGTGAGTGAGGTAACCGCCCTCTGCAGAGAGTTCAACCGCTTTGAACATATAAGATGCGGCAGATATGTCCTGCTGCTAACGCTGCAGGTATTTTTTTTTTTTTTTCAAAATAAATTTGGTTTTTGTTTACTTCTGCTTAAGTGAATCGCGATAACTGAATTCACGTGGAACAAAGCACTATAGAAGTCCGCTCCTGAATGTGATTCTTGAAAAGTTCGTCAGCTTCCCTTTAAGCACGACGCGCGGACACTCGCTGTCGTGAGATTGTACTTGCTTTGTCAAGAGTGATGGCGAGGGAGCGAAGCGGTGTAAGGGTATAAGGCGAAGGCGGAGAAGAGCCGAGAACGAAAGGGAGCGAGCAGTCTCAGGTGTTCGAAAGTCCTCGCCGCGGCTCCCTTGCCCTAGCGGGCCGCCTTGGGGTCCCCCGAGGCGTCCCTCTCTGAATCGAGGAAATTCACCCGAAAGAGCATTTGCATGGAAATTGGAGCAAGGAAATGACGCCTTCTCGTGGCTCTGGTCTCGAACCTCGATTTTTTCTTATTCTTTTTCGTGGCGCAGAGTTGCGCTTTGTGTCATGGGGGAGGGGGAGGTGCAGTTTCACGGTTGAACGGGTGAACCTTTGGACGTCCTTTTCAGAAAGCAAGCTTCGAACGCCGCGGTTTGTGTGCAAGTCATCTCAAAGTATTTTTTTTTTCTGATGGGGCATTCTTTTTTTTTTTTTTTAGCTTATTCCATTGACGTTTTGTTCGTAAAATCAAACGGACCTTCCTTTCTAAAAGACGCTGTCCCGCTGCGCATAGGTTATAGAAAAGCCAGGATGTTACTGCAGACGTAATGACATAATGATGCATGTCTCAAGCATGTTAGAAGAATCTATTTCTTTGTATACATACAGTCGAATCTCGTTAATTTGAACACGCTTAATTCGAACTTTCGGTTTATTCGAACTGACGCTGTGGTCCCGACTACACTATATGTATTTCAATGGACGAAAACGCCCGATAATTCGAACGCTTAAACGCCCGCGCCGGTTAATCCGAAGATCCCGCGCCGCCGAGCATGCCTTCAGGAGCGGGCTAACTCAGGCGGCAGCGCCTCCAACGTCTCCAGTTTCAAATAACTATGACAACTGATCACGTGGTGACCTTGAATGCTGCGATGAGTGGTGCGGTGCTGTCTTGCACGGTGATGGTGCTGCGCCGCTGCTCTTCGGCGTGTTTTCGGCGGTAGTGCGACAGTTCCGTTTCTTGCCTTGCACTTGCGCACTGCTGTGGTTCGGTGTGTTTTCGGCGGGAGCCCGACAGTTCCGTTTCTTGCCTTGCACTCGCACATTGCTGCGGTTCGGCGTGTTTTCGGTGGGCACGCGACAGACGTTATCTCGATTCCAAGCGTCATGGCGAGCCGGCGCACGTACCGCCCACCAAAGGACCTCAAGACGAAGGTAAAGATACTGCAAGAAGTTTACCAAGGCGCACTTTCCAAGACAGAAATAGCGAAGAAACACAGCATCACGAAGAGCACTCGAAGCGCTGAACACTTCCGCGCGCTACTTCTCCGTTGCCTGTTTCCTCCTCCAAGAAGGAGGAGGAAACAGGCAACGGTCGACAGGATAAAAGGGGGAGAGGAGGAAGCGGTGGAAAAGTAGAAAGCGCAAACCGGTCGTCGGTCTTTAATGTGCAACCCTACTGTGAATGTCGGTATGGTTCTTTTTTGACGGTGTAACTTTATTCCTATGTGTTCTACAGTAAAAAAGTTGATGTCAAATTAAAGAACTATTTTTCAACTATACTTTAATATCTCGATATTACGATTATTTTTCGTTGCTTGTTTATTATTTAGCTTTTGATATACCAGTCTTAATATTATTTTTTTTAGTTATTACGTCTCTTCGTTTACCATAATTTACGTGAAGGGTCGGTTGGAAATAAGGAAATAAAAAAGTAAGCAACGAATCGTACAAAAATGTATATGTTTGACGGAAAAAATTTAAAATGGTGCTATTTTATTGTTTTATAAAAATGAAATCATGTCAAATAATAAAAATTAAGAAACAATTTTTTGAGAAGCATCCTTCGATGTTACATTTTCCAGACATCGATATATTACGCATGAAGTTTAGTATTATACCTCAAACTTTTGCTATCCGGTTACGACAAGTTGCAGTTTCTTATTATCAAATACAGATGGTGACACGTGTTCAAGAATATCTTGACTTGTATTTGCCGTCGTGTTTCGCTTGGAATGCCACGTGAAAGACAGAAAAAGCGCCAGATGTCAAGACGTGTCGGATGCCTGGATGCCCGCAGTGAGCGAGCCAGAGATGCGAGAACAACAAGCGCGAGGCTGCGGGTGCACCACAGCTGCTTTTGCGCGGGTTCTACTGTGCGTCGGTACACATGCCTGACGCGATCCAAATGAAACGAGCGTCATGAAAGGGATTCCGCCAGTTGCAAATCCGCCACGCATGCCAAAACAATTCAATGTGTTTATCAGTTGAAAAAATAATTTTCGCAATCGGACTATGGCTTGCCGGAAAGATTGAACTATATATGTTTCAGTCACCTCGCTGGCTTTCAACTGGCAATGACATTAAAACCAAACAGTACAGATTAAAACGTCTCAGTGGCTGCGTTTAGGCACGTGGAGCGAAAGCTCGCGCTGCGAAACCTAGGAATCTTGGGTTCAAACAACAACGGGCAGGGATGGTGATCAAACCCCACCCCTGCTAGATTCAACCTGGATGAGCATCGTACCGGAGTAGGGTCGTGTATCCCTACTGCGTGATGCACGTTAAAGACTTCAGGCTAGCGGGTGTACTGCACTGGCTAAATTTCTCATATACAGCTGAGGCAAGTCGCCCGTTGAGGCAGACTAAGCTAAGGCTGTATAAACATACACACATCCCAATTGGCTGCGTTAACATGGATTCGACTAGAGCCACTAAATGAACTACGCTTAGAGTATCGGCACTGTGTTCCCCGACATTGATGTGGGCGCCGCCATTTTGGTGCTTGTGCAGAGCAAACGCAACTCTCGATCGTCATGATTCAAAAGTGTGACTTCCTCAGCATTAGATTCGGCGATAGAAATCTCACGTAATATTGCTTTGTTCTTCCACGAACTGTTTGAATATTTGTAGAAGGCAGAAAAGCGTTTCCTGTGATTTCAGATAAAGCTCATGCTAAGTGGCAACCATGATTTTAAGCCACAATATGGACGAGAGTTTTTACTCTGAACCGTAGGTTATTTAGTGGCATTGAAGTCTACCCAATATCCTTTGAACCAAAGCCAATCATGATATTTAAAAAGATCAACGAGACAGGGACAAGGAAGATAGACAGACACCCAACGCTGTCTCTGTCGTCTGTCTGTAGCGCTGTGTGTCTGTCTATCTTCCTTGTCCCTGTCTCGTTGCGGTTTTTAAATATTACGAATCACCAACTGGCCCAACTTTCCCCCCTTGCCAATCAGAGCTCGGCGTCGTTCTGACGTCAGTGCAACTCATGCTCTAGAAGCAGACGACTTGCTTTCCGGACAGGGATACACTATCCCAGGCTAGCAGTCTCATCTACGGGTGTAGAAGAGACGGCTACAGTCTAATATTTACAGTCCCAGGCTACAGCCTTATCTACGGTGGGTAACAATCTCGCCGTACGAAACTCCTGCTGTCTAAAATAATGCCGAATAATTGTGATTGCGCCGTGACATTGCATTTTTATCGTATGTGCGCGTTGGCGTTCTTGTTGTCTAAAACCAATATTAAACAGACTGTAGTTGTCAGACTTCTGGGATAATAATGTATAACTAAATGGGCACGTTAACAAGAAGAAAAAAACACAAACGAAAAACAGGCGCGTTTAATTTAAGAAAACAGGAAATGAGAGGCGTTTTCACAATAGTGATTTAAATTCAATAGCATTACGCGCCTAAATCAATAGACCTACTGTATATTACCCAAGCATCAAGGAGAATGCAGGGATTGGTGTTCCACGCGCCACACGCGCACGCCTGCCCCGTATAAAAGGTTCGAAGTAAATAACCAAAATAAAGCGTTGACGAACGTGCGTGCAAGATGCCATTTGTTTTAGGTGTTTGCTTTAGAAAAGTTACTACTGCTGACACCAGCTTGTGGGGCGCGTGGAACACCAATTCTGCATTCTCCTTGATGTTTGGGTAATATATATAGCAATAGGTCTATTTTGGTTTGAGAGTAGCAAAAGCGTTACATATTCTAATACACTGTAACATATTTTCCATAAGGGCGCAGCCATCTTGAATGACGTCACTGCTGGTATGCGGAAAAACATCGTGTTGATCTCTCCGCACTAATAGACGGTGTTTACGAAAAATGCGTGATTGTCTCACATTCTTGTTTTGCCTCACCTGTATTTCTCGTATATTCCAGGTTGAAATGTTTTATTATTCTTTTCGTCCCGCATACCAGACACGGAACCCACGTGACTGAGAACGACATGCTTTGAACGGCTCTACCAAGCACGTGAGCTTGCTCAGGGCAGCATACTCGCGCTTGTAGGTTTCGCTCGCTCGTACTTGTGGTAAAACTATACTCTGTTTTATACTTAGTGTGCAACGCTGTAAAAGCTGCTGGCACGAACATGGGGCTTGATCTCGTTGATCATTTGCACGCGTTCTCGCGCAAACAGAACCATAGATGAAGCCACGCGCTCGCGCCAGTAGCTTTGACGGGAGGCACTCACTTGATCGAATGACATTTTAGCAAACGCCCACGTTTCACCGAATGACACTTTAGCGAATAGTCGGACGCCGCAAAGCGGCGTTTTCGGGCGGGCCAAATGGATTCACATTTTTTGTAATGAGCCGCCGCAGACTGCCGCCGCGAATCGGCGTAAACGCAGCGCGGCGGAGGGCTTAACGCGCGCCCCCGTTATTCGCTAAAACGTCGATTCTATCAAATGTCACTGTTCGCTAAAATGTCATTCGCTCATGTGATGTGGACCCTTGATAGCGTTGCACGCTAGGTATGAAACAGGGCATAGGGTGCCTTTATAGACCCGTTGCTCTCGGCAGGGGGCGCGAGCGCGTCCGCAAGACGCGACCATGTTATGCTGGAAGCACCATCCAGGCGGCGCTGTAACGTTCGATATTGCACGTGCCACGTTCGAATGCAAGCATCTGTCAGCATCTGTAGACGCACGATAACAAAACGTCTAGAAAAAATAAAATAAAAAAAGAATTATGCAGCTCGCGGCCTCAGCGTCCCATTAAACATTCCTTTCAGCTTTAGTATTTTATTGCTCTTTTTCATAGCTTCCGTGAGCCCGTATGTTTCACTTTACTTGATAGCGAAGCCGAAGCTACTTGCAAAAGCATGTTCCCCTGAACAATGCTCGCATTGCACGAGCGCGCGTGCTTGGCAGGGACACTGAAAGCTCGGAGCTCGCTCTTGTAGCCTCTGCTGCGCTGGCACTTATAATGGAATGGAGTATCGTTCGAAACGCGAGCCAAATATTATATTTTGCTCGCCTGGAGCGCTGCTAAAAGCTTGAGAGCAGAGCCGTTTATTGAGAGAGTTTGGCCATACATTGGTTTGAATAGGCGAGCATCTCGGGGCCAACCACAGGCCGCGAAACAGCCCCTAGCGGTGGTGGTGTGCTCTAAATTTGTGACACGACTATACTTCGTTTCGCCTTATGTGCGAGCGAAGGCAAAACTGAAAGCGCGAGCACGGAAGCTCCGTGCGTTCAGGCTTTGCTCGAGCGCGCGAGATGGGAAGAAATGCAAAAAGCGCTGGTCTCGCGCTTCTAGCTTTGGCTTCGCTCGCAGATAAAGTGAAACGAAGTATAATTTGAGCCGTGCCGAGCGGAACTCCGCGTCTCAAGACGCTCGCGCACCCCACCCTTTGCACTGCTTTCTTTCAGCCAGTCTCAGGACGCTGTTCTAGCAGTGCAGACAAAGGCATGGGCACGAGCGCGTGGCTTTGGAAAGTGCCTCCTCTGCACGAGGTCTCGTACAAACAAAAGCGTTTCGCTGAGCTAGGCTCACGCGCCTGTGCCTTTGTCTTCACTGCAGACATTTGTGAGATGGAGTAGAGGTCTCCTGATTGGTCGACGCTGTGTCACAAATTTAGTTTACGCTCTAAGCGTGGGGGGAATATTCGGCGCTGGCGGCGGCCTTTGCTCCGCCTATTGTCTAAACTCTCCTAATATACGGCTCTGCTTGAGAGCTACGGGCCTATGTCCGCTCTGCTTAGGGTGATGACATATCGGCGTTTCGTTCTTAACGCTTTTTGTTTTTGTTTGTTCTTGAGCGCGTGAAAGTGCGTCTTCCTGCACGCCCTCTTGGCGTTGACTGTGCTACGACGGCGTTTTGTTTTCTGCAATTTATTTGTATTTTTTCTGTGAGCGCGTGCTGTCGGCATCGGGTACTACAAAGGATGTCTTCACCCTAAACAGAAGGACATTGAAGCACCCTAGGTGAAACCAAATATATTAGTGGTAAAGTATGTTATGACACAAAGTTTATCTTTTGCATAAGCAATGCCCTCAGGTTTCACGTGACTACACGGTTGTTTATTATTATCGTTTTCGTTTTTCGTCCCACTGACATTCAGCTCGAGTTCTTTCGTATGCGCCATGCGTTAGATACCAAGGTAACTAAGAAGAAAACTATTTCACAAATTGCAAAAAAAAAAAAGATGTTAATAGCTACTTGTGCCACAGTCAGCAAAAAATATTCACAACTTCACATGTGGTCGCTCGCGTAGGTAAGCGTTGTTATTTGTCAAGAACAATTGTGACAGCACGGTATGAAATCACGTGGCAAAAAGCTCGCTATTAGCATTCGCTTTATCGCAATCACTGTGCAGCCAGTGAATATTCATTATCGACGCCGATATAATTGGTAGCTGTCAAAAGGTGGAGTTTTTCTACCAACCCGATTTAGAGCATTTCGCCTTGTGTAAGCAATCAGGAGCCAACGAAATAAATGGAAGGGCGCAAACGAGCTGGTGTACATTAAACAGGATTTAAAAAAAAGAGGCTGCAGGTAACGACACGCACACTAAAAAAAGAAAGTCTCACACAGAGTGACATTTTATTTTCCAGAACCTGTTAAATAGTAAAAAAAAAAAACGAACGAAAAGAGCGAGAAGAGAAAGAGAAAAAAAAAAAACATGTCGAGAAAGTCGTTATTGTCCTGCTCACTGTTTTGAATGTAGATTTGTGGAAAGAGGTGTTCTTGGGGTTTTCTCTTCCCCCTTTTCGTTCGTTTTTTTTTTTTTCCTATTTAACCAGGTTTTGGAAAATAAAATTTCAGCTGTGTTTGAGACTTTTGTGTGTGCGTGTTTCGTTACTTGCACTCTCGGGGTTTTTGAATAATGCAGAAGACATCTTACACTAAGCCTGAAGGGAATAATGTATCATGAAAATTCAAATATTAGAGCCTGAGCGATACGTGTAGAAGATTTAGCATTTGATATGCCCTTACCTTTCAATGCGCTCAAGGCTGATGTAACACGTAGCGCTGCTTCAGTGTTCATCAGCGTGCGATGTGCGTACATTCACAATGTTCTATACAACGTCACACTCCACTTTATGAATTTTTTTAATTTTTCTTCTTTTTTTTTTTTGCGCACCACTATAGTTGATGACAGGTTAAGAGTTCAGGGAAAGCTCCTCTCACCCCTTTCCACTTTGGCAGAGCGAACGCTGGAAGGGCTGTCGTTTCCTTTCAAGCGGTTGTTCTGCTAAAGTGGAAAGGGGGAGAAGATTCCTTATAAGTATTAACCTGTACTGAGTACTAGCTCAGAGAAGTTTGCGTGGCGCCTCCTTATGGCGAACCGGGGTGACGTCATGCCGAGGACAGAATAATTGTTCCCCGACTCGCCCCGCTCGCCTTTGTGGAGGCTGTGACGAAGTTAGCTGTCGGCGCGCCCGTTTCTATGTACTTCTTTTTGTGCGCGTATTTTTCGTAGGAAGTGTGAATTTTCATATGTGGTTTTATTGAGGTATGGCTCGTAGCTGCAGGTGAAACTTGAACCAATATTTCAGGCATGGTTGACAGGGCAGGCAGCACATAAATCGCGGCTGGTATGTGAAAATGAACAAATGTGGCCTCACTTGCAGGAGTATCACGATAGATTTACATCTCACATTCAATGCTGCTGATGGTCTGAATGAGTTGACAAGTTATTCATAATATTTCATGTTTCTTTCTTTTTGTTTTCATCCCTGCTTTCAAACAAGAACGCCGAAGCAGAAAAGCTGCGTCCTGCTCGAGCAACGTGCTAAATATATAGTCTGGGCCATGGAGAGAAAATCGCAAGTGAGACAGCCTAAGTACAGAAGCAAAATAAAGAAGGAACACAGGCACAGCGTACCAGTATTTATTTATATATGTTTACATTGCTCGCATTTGACCTTTGCAGAATTCGGATAGTATTTCAATGAACTCCACTGGTGGTTCCTGTGGACTTGTTTATAATATCCCTCGAGTAATGAACAACAAACGTAAGTGAAAGTATCTAGCCCGTTATTAGGTCCTTCTCGACAATTTATGATCTACAGGCTGTAGAATCGAGATATTAGCTAAATCAAATTGTCCTTAAGCTAAAATGCCAGATGCTTTTCTCGCGCAAACTGTCAAACTCCACAGGTATCACATTTCCTTCTACTAGTGCAGTATATTCCACTGGGCAGCCGTTCGAATGCTTGCTGTTCCTCCTGTTTTCTTATGTTGTCAGAGAGTCTAGCTGTAGGGAGTTTAGAGGCTGAGGAAGGTTTTGGGGACCTGCAGCAGTGTCTCTTTTAATTGTAAATGGCAAGTAAAACTAAACGGTGTATTTTCCGAATACACAAGAGTGGAATTAAGAAAGAATGCCAGGAAAAACTATAAACATTCCCAATTGCGACACTATATTGCCGTGCATATTTTGGGCAGTTCAATAAAACATCTCATACAGGCAACTGGGGTCAATTCGGCCGTTTTTTTCTTTTTTGCTATCATACAAACACATTTCCAGCGATTCTGCGTGTTTTAAAGAAAATAACACTTATACAGAAGCTAAATTTATGTAAACCCTGTTCCACGAGCATTTCAAAGGCCTTCAGACCCCGGGCCTTTAAAGCATTTAAAAACCAGCGCATGCAGAGTGGCACGCGGAAAGTCGAGACCGCGAGCTAATTTGCCGACCGCCCAAAAGACTTGGATATAAATACCACTTGAAATGCCCACAAAGCGGGGTGAAATATTCTCGCAACTGATGAACGCTCAAGGAACAGAATTTCAGCGCCTGAAACACTTACGCCACCGCTTCACAGACTCCTCGTACGATCGCCGTGTGTCGTGTGGACGGACGGGAAGGTGCGTCGGCAGAATGCTCACCGCCGATAGCTTTCGGTACTTGTAACCTACTTATAAACGTAAAAGTGGCAAACACGCGTAGACAAGGTACGGAAGCACGTCGGTATTGGTCTTATGCCTCGTTCACACTTGCGAACCGGCGGCCGAAATCGCGGGAATTCTGACGCCCGGCGACGAAAGCAGG
Source organism: Ixodes persulcatus (assembly GCA_013358835.2). Lineage (NCBI taxonomy): Eukaryota > Metazoa > Arthropoda > Arachnida > Ixodida > Ixodidae > Ixodes > Ixodes persulcatus. Next base: position 593,796 of record JABSTQ010001999.1, read on the forward strand.
CAGATTTTCCGGCGGAAAGCAAGATCGCTCTGGGACCAATTTTCAACGCCGGAAAAAAGTTTTCGCTCGCCGCAAGCCAATCAGAACGCACGGGGGAAATGGCGCTTGCTGACGTCAGATCCTGTCCGAGCAAACGGTATTGCAAATGGCGTCCACTATGTCTGTGCCGTCTGTGCCTGTGGCTATACCAGTGTCAGCGGAGCTACTATAAGTCGGTTACAAGTTAAGTAGGTAGGAGAAGCTCCTCCCACAAGCTTGGTGTGCCGGTTTCAAATTCCTCCGCAATCAGGAGAAGACTTCACTGGAAACGCTCCTTGTTCCGCTTCAATGGATAGATAATGGCCACAGAGTGGTGGCAACTTGTCTCCGACCCCCACGTTTTAAGAAAGCGACCTTTGTATTCATCGGAGAGGGAACCGAGCCCCTGAAAGCAGCCTTTGTATCAATCCGAGGGGGACACTAATCCCCGAAAGTCGTCTTTGTTTACATCGGAAGGGGAAGACTCTAATCTCCCTCTCGTGGCTTCCACAATGCTAAGTCAAAAGTCGAAAGATAAAGCAAATATGTACAGAAAGGCAAGACCCTCCTCGCGCGTTAGCCGCGACGTCACGGAAACGATGGGACGCTATTGGATGCGGAGGTGGCGGAGGGATATATGATTCCCTTTGAGGGGCATTTGCCGCTACCTTCTTGACTTGTAACCTACTATAATAGAAGCGGTGAAAGACCACGTCGTACTTTATGACAAGACGCATGCTCGATACAATGACAATGATTATAAGGACGAGCTATGGAAGCTAATTGGAACCGAATTGGGAACAAGCGGTACGTACTGCGGTGCACACTGCACACACGTTGTTTATTTGCATTCTCGTGTTGCGAAGAGGATGTCGCGGATTCGCTCAGCACTACGGCTGTTACCTATTTTACATCGTAGCAGTAAAGTGTATTTTTAATGAGCCGTGTTGCGTCGATCTCCGTGTATTCTCGCATAGGGCGGGCCGCCTCCTGGAACCCTGAGTACCACGTGACTCGCGCCGAGCTGCTCTGTCGGCCATGTTTCGGCGAAACACGCGGATCAAAGGATTGCGCTACTCTGCTCCGTAGAAGCTATATAGTGCTCTAGCGGCAACAAATGTGAACGGCCCGATCTTTTTTCGGCGAGCGAATCCAGACGGCGGCGAGTGCGTATTTCTCTTGTGCGCCGGGTTAACGAAGTCCTTAGGGCACACAACTGCCTGCGTTGACGGTGCCTTTCCCATCTTTAGTTGGACTGTCCACGCTTTGTTTAACCTCGATGTTTTCAGGTGGTAAAAGCTGATACCGGCCTCTGTTCGAGATTTTGCATTGCGGCACTGAACAGAAGGTCAGCATGATGGCAAGCCAGGAAATGGGGGCAGGGAAGCGAGCTGGACGCCAGACCGCGAAGCGGAGTCCTTCCCCTGACGTCAAAGGTACACATCACCCAATCAGGGTGCGGCGACCGCGGCGACGCATGTGTTCGCTTTCGGGGCTAATAGTCTGCCCGTACAAATCACCAAATTAAGATTGCTATATTGCTTAAACTTTGTGCACCAACTATCCAGGGAACCTGAATAACTGACTGGCCAGTCATTTGTGAGCGAATGTTTAGGCTTGGCACTACTTTTTTTATGCATTAAGCATCATACTCCAAACCAGTCCTACTTTGGATTTCTGAAACTCAATATCTACACCTCAAAGTAATTTTTTGTACTTTACAGTCTCACTGTTTTGGTTAAAATAAACACTCCAGTGACCTGAATGAGACACCTGAGCAAAAGAAAGTAATTTATTTGTTTTAATTATTTAGGTATTTAATTCTTCAAGCTATAATCTTGGAAACCCACGTTTATCACGTTTTGTTTTAAATGCATAAAAACTCAAAGCCACGCACGTCAAAATCGTCCGACGCGTCATAAAAATTTGAACATATCGAAATATTCCCCTAATTGGCCTCCCAAATTCCCGGTGGGGTCATTGCGCACCGGCAATCGCATAATTTTTGACGCGTCGGTTGTTTTGACAAGAATGTGGCCCGAAATTAGCCCAGGACGATTGACGATTGGGCGTTTTGTTCTGACCACGTATGCTGGAGACGTGAACTTGTTGGTGACGTGCATGATCGAAAGCGTCGCTGTGGTCGGCCTTGCACGATTGACCAAATGCTGACTATGACGTCAGCAAAGAATTTCTCATCGACAGGAATAAGGGTCATGTAAGAACTTAAATTTTGACGCTGTTGACGGTGTTGGTTTCAGAGCGCTCTGATTTTAAGCTTCCATCATGCTTATTAGAGACACCACCGAACTTGTCGTTCGCAAGGTAATGATGCCACGAGAGGAAATAATAGAAGGGCGCACCAAAAACATATCGCCGCTATACTTGGTTTCACCTGATGTGCGAGCGAAGGCAAAGCTGGAAGCGCGAGCACGAAAGCTCCGTGCGTTCAGGCTTTGCTCGAGCGCGCGAGCTGGGGAGAAACGCAAAAAGCGCTGGTCTCGCGCTTCTAGCTTTGGCTTCGCTCGCAGATAAGGTGAAACGAAGTATAATATCGTAGGCAGCTGCTTCCCTTGCACGGGAGCTGGTGCAGCCGAGGTGCGTTCCACAAAAAGCTCGCGCAGAAAAAAAAAAGTAAAAGACCAGGGATGCCAAATTCAGGGCATAGAAAAATACCCCACAGTATAGAAGCGTCACCAGACACGATTTATTGCGTTGATGTACAGGCCTGGAAGGCGTTTCCGTCGCTGTTGGTTGAGAATCACACTAACTAAGGGTATGGTGGCTGTAAGGGGAGCTGTATCGAACAAAACATCGATAGCATGCCACTTGTTTATGACGCCGATGGCCCCGGTACCCAGTACACTGCGCCTGGCACCATGGCGCAGCGCACAATGGCACCGCGCGTAGAAGTGCGTCCTGCATGAGCAAGCGGAGTAAGAAGGCCAGAGCCATGCACGAGTGTTCTCAATCAAAATAAATTCACCCGCTGCATTTTAACACAAAAATAAGCAGTATAATCTTTGCAGCAAAGCTGACCTGCGGAAATTGTGTTTGGCCGTTCCGAGAACGTGGGTGTGATTTCGATCACTTCTAGAGAAGATAACACAAAAGAAGGGGAAAATCGCATCAAACCAATTGAAACCTAATATGATCGACAGCAATAATAAAAATAATTAACGAAATAAAAAATGGGGTTTTTCGACAAAGTGGGTTCAAAATATCGGTGAATCTAATTTTTGACGATATTTCAGATTTTATATAAAACTATTTTGTGAAAATAAAATAGACTAAACTTATGCCCGTCAATAGCCCATGCATAGGACTACACCCGCATAGTATTTGGTAAGCGACAAATATAATAACTCATGAGATACAAGGCTCTGAATATGCCACAGGATAGTCAAAGAGACGAAGTGCGCCATTTTTTACCCCAATAAAAAAAAAGAATTTTTTTTTTAACTAAAAAATAGTAGGCGTAGTATAAAAGCACACAAACATAATCGTGCGTGATGTGTGCTTTCCATATTCATACCAGCGTACTGAACTGGGTACGCTGGTATTTCTGTAAAAAACAGATTTTCACCCTGCTCCACTTAATATTTTTTGTGAAGAAATGTTTTCTTAGAAAGTTGTGAAAAGTGGTTTTGTTTTTTATATAAATAGAGCAATGACATATATTTTTATATATTATCGTAAGGCCTACCTTGACAAGCGTGTTCGATTTCAAATGAAACCACCCACGTGTCAATTACAAAATTATTTAAAAAAGTAACGGATAACTTCCCAAGTAGTGAAGGAAGACGCCTCGGACAGTGTGTGGTGTCTTAACAATGTGGCTCAAAAACTACCGGAGAGGTCCGAGTTACCAGGGGACAGTGAGATCGCTCCACCACCCAGCGTGAACGCGCCACTGTTTTGACGGCACGGAAACGGGGCCGCGCTCAGAACACAGCTCCTCATAACTCTCAGGGCGTCTGGACTCTGGGCGCGTTGGACGTTGAGCGGAGCATTGCTTCTTGTCCGCGCAAGTTTTTCTACAGTTCTTAATCGGCAACAGCTTATACTAAATATGCGTTTACTTCATTTTGAGTCGGTTTTCTTTGATAACTTTTCTCTTAAAGACCGACCTACGGAACCATTTTCCGCAAGGTAGGAAAGTGCCCTTCGCGCCCCTCCTCTTCTCACCCTCTCCCAAAAGTCACGTGATGGCAGGGGCTTCTTTCGTGTCGGCTTAAGCCCCTGCCATCACGTGACTTTGGGGAGAGGGTCAGAAGAGGAGGGGCGCGAGGGGCATTTTCCTACCTTGCGGAAAATGGTTCCGTAGGTCGGTCTTTAACCGCGCGACTTCTTTTTTTGTTAAATAGGTGGGACTAATGATCGTAAAGAAGCAGGCAACGTTTTACAGAACGGAAGCGGAACAATATAAGTGCGTGACGACTGAAGATCATAGTCGCTTTTCAGCAGCTGTGCATGGGCACCGTCATAACCGACCTTCAGTTTTTGTTTCCTCTTAGTGCGCTTACTTCACTTCATCATTACCACTTTAAGTGCTACTGCGTCCTTCTTCCCAGCATAGGCCTCTCTAGAGGCTTATAAACGCCGGCTTCAGTTGCTCGGCGTCTCGGTAAAATAAGAGAGGGTCGGCTATGGCGGCTCAATCTGGCTGGTGTTTAAAGCGCCTATACAACTTTAGCTTCAATCTATGCAGATATAGGGTACGAAAACGAAATGACCAGCGAGAAGCACAATGAGTACTGCGTTCGTGACGTCAAGAGTACGCGGCCAAGGGTACTGTAGTTGCGAGCGTTACCACTTGGTGGAGTCAACGCGTGACAATCTCGCCTAGTAACACTATAGGGGGTATTCACTGGACGCCATATTTGAGGGCGATATTTAGAGCGCATGCTCAGAATGAGCTCACATTAATAGCCTGCTAGGACCGGCAATCTTGATGGTGCGGAATGCACGTTGCAAAAGAACTGCGAAAGCTCGCCGTCAGCACGCGCTCAGCAGCCGCGCACACAGATATGGCCGCCAGTGAATACTCCCTATAGACCTTTCCAAAAACGAGCTTGTGGCCGGTGCCATTTTGAGCGTTCGTGCGTATGGCGCGTGCTTTGCTCGCTTTCCGAAGCGACGAACACGCACGTGCTGGGCTGTGAAGATCGCACGCTGGACTGTGATTTTGTAAACATTGGAAAGGTCTATACGAGGACTGTACGCCCTACGGCCTATACATAACTTGCACGTGACGTCGTTCGCGGCCGCGCCGGTGTTTTACGTGTTACGAGCGTTCGCTTCACCGTGTTCAGTTTCAAACCGCAGAAGTATGTCGAGAGACCCCGCAAGTAGAAATAACCGACAGTGCGCAGCAATGGCGACACCTGCAAGCTACGTATACAAGGTATTCACTAAGTACGATGTCTGAGCGCGTTATTCATAGCGTATCTAGGGGGAGAGCAGTTCTCGTGGCTAGACGATTGGGCATCGCCGCCTGGTGAAATTGTTTTCACAACCCGGAGTGAAGATACTTCAACTTCCTCTGCTGGTGCAAGCACGTGCAATGCCAAGTTTCTACGCACTATGGTAAGCACGTCCACTGCCCATAATGAGGAAAACAGGAGGGCCCCTATACTTCGTTTCACCTGATGTGCGAGCGAAGGCAAAGCTGGAAGCGCGAGCACGAAAGCTCCGTGCCTTCAGGCTTTGCCCGAGCGCGCGAGCTGGGCAGAAACGCAAAAAGCGCTGGTCTCGCGCTTCTAGCCTTGGCTTCGCTCGCAGATAAAGTGAAACGAAGTATAGCGAGCTTTTCACCGCGAATAGTTGGCCTGACAGAGGTCCATGCATCCTCAGATACAGCTCCTAGCTTTCGTCTGCGAAGAACGGCGATCTTGATGGTGTGGAATGCACGTTGGGGAAGCACCTTGCAAGCTTTAACATATACAAGGTAGTAAACTCGTTAGCGTTCTCTGTCAAGTCACATCCAGGACTAAGTAACCCCATGAGCGAGCCATTCTGCCACGAACTGGCGCTGCTTCTTAGATACTAATGACATGGCGGCATTCCAACGGAGCTTCACAAACAGCCACCAGGCGCTATTTTGAAATCTCTATTAATTTGTTGTAAAATTAGTTTCCTCACCTTTTTCTGCCGGCAACCTAGAAACGCCAGTATAGACTAGTGTTTCTGGGCTTCCGGCAAAACATATATTAGATCTAAAAAGAGATATAAGTTAAAACATTTCGTTTCCTTATCCATTTAAAGTTCAACCGAAACCGAAGGTATGCGGAGCGCAAGTTCGTCTGCTACTTTTGCAGGGGCTGTGGTGAGGTCAGAACGCCGAGCTCTGATTGGCTCTGATGGAAGAATAGTGGGTAGACTTTGAGGCAACTTGCTTTGAGGTCTACCTAGTATTCTTCCTTCAGAGCCAATCAAAGCTCGGCGTTCTGACCTCACCACAACCCCCGCAAAAGAAGCAGACGAACTTGCGTTCCACGTACGATTCCGATCGAACCCATGAATCAGCCCCGGAAGTGCACGATCCTCATTGCCTCTGTACGTTTGCTTTCGCCGACTCGAACCGACCACGTGCAGTAAATTCATCGCGGTGCTGCACTCTTTTTTTTTTGTCCGTGATTGGTTTTAGGGCTGATGAGAGCGCATCCACAAAGGCAAGGAGCATCGCGACTGTACGCCTTTGGCGTTGTTTGATTGACTCCAACCATCCGCTGCAGTCGGTCTTAAAATTGAAACGGAGTATAGCTTCCTGAGATGTTTCGGTGGCGCCCTCCTGTGGTTCCTATCCGTGGCGTCACGTATCTTTTTGCGAACGCCAAGTTGGACGGTGAAGAGCACGACTGTCGCTGACATCCTTGAAAAAAGAAAAACAAATTTCTGGCGTGCCCTGATTTGTATCTGCTTCCTGATTGGTTCTTGGGCATTTTGATCGGCTCATGTCACAATCCCATTGGCTACGGAGCTATAATGAGGTGCCCCGGGGCTCGCCGCGCCTCGCGTTTCTTATATTGTTCGCGACTATTTGCGACTCCAGTGACCCCTACGGGTGGCCACCCGCGACAAAATATGGCGGGACGAAAACAGGTTGGGTCGTGCCATGTGCCGTTCATATGCCCAACGCGCGCGTTTAAGCGTGCCAAGCGATTCAACCCCACCCCTGCCCGTTTCCATCTGGATGAGCATCGTACCGGCGTGCGGTCGTGTGCCATCGCTTCTGCGTGGTGCACGTTAAAAAGACTCCGGGCTAGCGGTTGTACCGCACTGGCTAAATTGCTTATCTACAGCTGAGACACCAGACGCCCATTGAGGCAGACCATAACTTCCGGCTGTATAAATATACATGCAACAAATTTATTTATTCACTGCGTTTCAAAACATCGGTGCTGTGTTGGCGTACGCGTGTTTCTGGAAGCTTAGCCTTCCTCGGGGAAGCGATGGAAGCACCTTTCCACTGTCCTCCTATCGCGGTGATGAACGTTGATGGCTGGTCCACGCGACTTATGCGATCGAATGCTGACTTTTTTCCTCATCGACAGAACTAAGAGTAATGTAAGAACCTTACTTTTGACAGTGTTGGCTGTGCTGGTCTCAGAGCGCAATGATTTCAAGCTTCCACCATGCTCATTACAAACACCATTGAACATGTGGTTCTGAAGGTAATGACGTCAGGAGGGGTAATTGACTCCGTAAGTGGGACGTCATGGGTCCAAACAAACCGTTGCTAGGGTTGTTGTTATGGACGAATACATGTGGCTCGGTTTCGCTACGAAAACCCGACCGCTCAAAAATCAGGATTAAGATTTAAACTTCTAAAAATCACAGATGTAGAAAGCTGGAATGTCATATATGTTTCGTCAGAAGTGTGCCGGTAATCGCTCGTTTCTGAAATATTTACGACTGCAACTTCCGGTCCTCAAGATGCTTGCAGCAGACGACGAATGCAAGAAGTATGCCGTCTGCCACACGCCGGCCGGCCAAGCCGGGGCCGTCGTTTGAATCGTGTGAATAAAGACGATATTCTGACATCGCATTTGTTTGAAATATAATAAGTTTCAGACACTTCTAAGAATTCATAGTGGGGTGCGATGCAAAATATGGGTTATCGAAAGTCCGGGCGTCGATCGAGATGATCGTCTGCTAAAAGAGCGCATTGCACCCGTGAGAAAAGCATTTCAGGCGAACGGTTGAGATCCCAAATTTTGTTTGCGGACTCGCGCTATGCGAGGGTGCTTCGTATACCTGGTTGTAACCATCGCGTGGAGAAAGATTCTTGCTGTTTCTTCAGATTTCCGCAATACCCCAAAGCGCGAAAGAACTGGATAAAAACATAAGGTGAGTTTATTACAGATTGTACTTGCATCGCAAGAGCACATCCACAGAATTTGATGTATACCAAAAAAAAAAAACTGCGAAATTGCGATAGACATGCAATTTTTTAATAACCTGACAACCACAATAATAATAATAACAAACGACTTACCTCGACGGCGTACGATTTGTTTCTCATGCTGGCCTGCACTACGCCGGTAATGCACTTCAGGTCGTCGTCGTAACTGATCTGCATGACGTGGTTTGATTTTACTGCATTTTTGCCCCCTCGTAACTAAGCTAAGTTCTTCACAGGAAAAAAAAAAAAAAAAAACGCACATTGCGGAGGCCTTTGCGGCCATGGCGATGCACTTGTTTTTGTCGCTCGTTTACCGACGCAATTCAATGAAGACTCCCACTGCAACAGAGGCCAGCAATACTATCGTGTCGTCTGCTACCAAAGCAAAGCGGAGTATAAGACTTCAGAAATGGCTTTCATCGTTGCGATATGACACTGAGACGACAAGAACATCTTCATAATTCGATATCAAGAAGTTAGGTTGCTTACAAAAAATTATTTACTTAGTTGTAAGCAAAAATCTAGCCTCATGTGGAGTCTCCTATGCATTAGTCCATAGCAACGTCCCTAGCAACGGTTTGTTTGGACCCAGACGCCATGTTGTGACGCCACCAATAGCTCTCGTTCAGAGCACCCTCGCAACACGCTCAATACGACGATATAGGACGGATTCACCCGGACAACGGTTTTATCGCGCCAGCCGCCGACAGCATGCAATCGCGGAAGCCACGAGAGACAAGCAGAAATCGCGAAAGGACCTTTTGCGGCCAGTTCAGTGGTTTCCCGCTAGGTACCGGCAGTTTTGCTGGAGTCCCGAATTCTGATTGTACCAATCGTACGCTCAACTAAAAAAAAAAACAACAAAAAAACCGTCGAGCTTGACTTTCGCGCATTGTCCTTGTAAGCATAACGTAATGACGTCAAGCGGTGCTCAAACGCGAATGATAAAGTTCATCATTCGCGTTGTCGGATCGCCATCCTCGCGCCTCTTGCGCGAGGGGTAAATTCAGCGCACCTTCGCGCGCCCCACGCGGTCCGAATCTTTTTAAAATCTACTGATTTTTGATGACGCTCAGCAAGTTTCCTAACTGGGGCCCTGCGTTCGTTTTCAGTAATTATAAAGTAAATGAGCAAATCTTAGTTAATTATCTACTTATTGGGACGATTACTACCCCCATATTATGACTCCCTGACAGTATGACTCATCTACACAGACCGGATTAGTCTAGCTTTTACAACATTTTACAGCGTCAGCTGTTTGTGGGCCATCCCGAGGTTTCGTAACGGCGTGAGCGTTCCGAATATAAATTAAAAAAAAAGATCTCTAAAGCGCGCTACTTGGTCTCATGACCATGCCGTCATTTCACGCGTACAAATATTGTAACCCAGCTGTGTGCAAAAAAAACAAAAAAGGGAGTTTGCGTCTTTTTTAGTTGCGGTGAATCACCTTCGAGGGCGTTCGGCGGAATTCAAATTGCTGTGGCGCATCTTGCCTAATCGTCGGCTTGACAATGAATCATCGTTCCTGATCTTCAGTACCGCCATTTGCAAAATCGCGATACTCAAGAAATCGTCGCGTAAGAGCGAATAAAACATAAGCATATCACAAACTTCAAATCATTTATTCATCAACATCGTTGCCTAATCAATGCAACGCAATTTCAATATCAGATTATGACGCACGATCAGCGCAATGTCAATCGGTCGTCATCGTCATATCGTCAAATGAGCAGCACAGCTGACGCTGTCTTAACCGTGGTCGAAACCATACCCTTCTCTATACACACAAAGCCTGGTAGTTCGACGACAAAGCTGTAGAGTGCCCGGTCGCAGATTTGGAGCGCGAGGATCCGGTAGCAGAGAGCATTTCTGGCATTCAGCGCACAGATTCTGCAGCGGCGAGGACCCGAAACGTGGTTTTCAAACCCGACGAAGAAAGAAGCGGTAGAGCGAAGAACGTCAAAAGCACGAGCGGACATTCCATCACTCCGGACAAGTGTGTTTCGGCGTCTCACCGCAGCGGGGCGCCCATTACATGCCTCTCCTCTCATCCGTTGTCAGCTACACTACCTTTTTCATTTCGGCGGCATGTGTCTCGTGGCGATCCGCCAGGATTTGTCAGTATAGAGGAGGCTATTTCTAAACGCATCACGTCGTGCAATCGTCGCGCAGTTTTTATTTTTTTTTATGTTTTATATATAAGTCTGTAAAGCGAAAATAAAACCCTTTATTTATAAACACCATATGCAATTTGCCTAAAACCCCGGGTCTCCAATGCCGTCAGTTATCTCCACGCTGTCCACTTTTGTCCCGACAGTGGCCTTTGTTCGATCGTCTTTCGATTGTTTCGATAAAACTCCCGAAACGAGTTTACCCGCGTCGAGGCTCATTTGAATTTGGATTCGATTTTAGAGCATTATGGACTCGAATTTAGGGAGACACTGGATTTTAATAGCGTGCATACCGGACGCGCGGGGATTCCCTCTGAACGATCGTGAGTTAGAGTGAAGGGGGGGGGGGGGGGGGGGGGCGAAGAACGAGGTGTCTTTTTAGGCAAGATGGATTCCGAGGGTTTAGCATATTTTCCGCGCATTTTCGCTCGGGCAGGTCCAGCGTCGACTCGACTGGCGTTTGGGACAAAGAGACGGGGTCGTTGTAAGGGTTGCCGCCAGGACCTCGACTAGAATAGAGCGAGCGGAGCGGAGGGTACGATGGAGAATATATAATAATTAAAATGATAAAAAAAGCTAGGAACGTTTCGCGGAGTTTCTTATCTCCTTCCCTCGTTTCGTTAGCTTGTTGGGTGAGTGTTTTAGATATTCGATAAACGGTAGCCAAGCTTCGAATGGAACTAATTTGCATCCGCTTTTCACCTGTCGAAACTGTCTTGTTTGAAAACGGAGCGACTATTTGCAGTCTTCTTTCGCTACATTTGCGGGTCTAGGCGTTCCTTTACCGCCGGTCGCAACGCCGGCGTCCCAGCAGCACTGGACGGAGCGCCCTCTCCCGCGCGGTAGTTCGAGGAGCTCCTTCCAATGTTTCTCTGCAGCAGGCACCTGCGCTCATTGTTCGTTTCACTCACTGCATCGGGCGCGGAAGGCCGAGAGATCGCAGGTGCGCGATAAACTTCCCGTGGCCAGCCGACAAAGTTGGTCCCAACGAAATTCACGTAGGAAATAAAGGTACTCGCGAGAAAAACCATCGGACGTCGTGGACTTCACGTGCGCGTGGACGACCGCATTTTTTTTCTTTTTTAAGATTTTATAGCATGAAATTCTTTTTAACGGAACCATCACCGATTCCGAAATTTTGTCCGTCCGTCTGTCCGTCCCAACGAGCTCGAGTCCGTCCGGACATTTCCCGCTAAATTTAACGTGAAAATTGATGTCACCTAACCTATACACCGATTCAGTTTATCCGCTACTTTTAAAGAGAAACTTATGTCACGTGACCCGATGTCACGTGACCTAGACCAATTCAGTTTCCCCGCTAAATTTAGCGAGAAAAATTTACGTCACGTGACCTATACACGAATTTAGTTTCCCCGCTAAATTTGGCGGGGAAATAGATATCGCGTGACGTTTGTACCCAATCACTTTCCCTAATACATTTAGCGGATAAAAATAATAAAAATATGAATTCTTCACTCCCTGAAACGAATGTTTAATGTCTTCGAAACAAATTTAAGCGATCGCTCCTGAAATACCGCATTTCATGCGTTTTTCGCGGCGAGATGTTTTGGTGGCGCCCTCCTAAGGCTTCCTCTCCTGATATGTCATAACTCATAACCACGCGAACAACGAGTTTGATGGTGTTTGTTATTAGCATGGTGTGAGCTTGAAATCCTTACGCTCTGAAAGCAACACTGCAAACACCGTCAAAATTGAAGTTCTCACATTCTCTTATGTTCGTCAATGAAAAACCCTTTGCTGACGTCATAGTCACCATTCGGCCAATTCATAGCAGGCCGACCACAGCGACGCTTTCGATTGCTCACGTCGCCAATGGGACTTTAAAAAGGTCGCTACGAATTTTTTGCCTCCTTTGAGGCAGTTAGTGCTGCTGACGTCATCGCGTGCGCAGCGCGTGTAAACACAATTGCGTCATACTCGGCCGAGGGCCTTTTCGATCGGCGTCTCGGTGCCAGGGACGCGCAGAGGAAGCGGACACCTCCACTTCCGATCATAGACGACGGGGGCGGCGACGGTCCTCGGGTCCGGGAACAGGCAGCTGGGCCGAGAGCGGGAAAACTTCCGGAACTCGAACGAACGCCTCCGGAATTACTCGAAACGCCCCGAGCCGTCGTGGCGAGGGAGCGGTCCCCTTTCAAAACAGCGCGGTTAATTGTCACACTATCCGACCGAGGAGACGCTCCGAGCAAATGGACTGTTGTCAGACGCGGTCCCGATTAGTGCGGAAACAGTGCCGAAAACTCGACGACTGCTGCTTGGGTCTCAGAAACTTCGCCCGCTGGCCCCGATTAATGAGGGTTCGTTAAAGGTCCGTTTGTCTCCTACGTCTTCGGGTGCACGCGATGTTGGGACGGAGGAAAGGTACATGACAGGACCCATTGGACGACGTGGTCGGGGACCAGGTCTCTATAGCTTGAGAGGTTGTCAAATGGCCCCTTCTCCCCTTCTGCCCAACCGGGAAATTAAAAACTTTCCGTATGTTGCCAGTGATTATACATCATTCCAGTCTTTAAAACTGCACAGCCCAACGTGCTGTGTCCATAGCCCAACACGTGCACATTCGTCGCTTCAGAAAACGAGCGAAGCCCGCGTCATACGCACGAAAGTTGAACATGGCATCGGCCAGGACCCTTTTTCTGTAAAGGTTTATAAGCCTTTTTTTATTATTTAAGGGCACCGTTATCTTGAGTATTGCGGCACCGATGATGCCGTCAAGTGGCTAAAGACTTGAAATACCGGCTGGTTGTGGCAGAATAGCTATCTGGGTATTGGCAACGGTGTGGGTATGGCTGGAACTTGGCTAGCCTTGGCTTTGGTGGGCTGCAAAAAGTCGGCTGTAACTTGGACGGCTGAATCGAGCTGACTAATGACAGGCCATTATCACCTTGCCTCCTCGAAAGAACGAGGACGAAGACGATAAGTTGTTTTAATTGAATTTCCGCACAAAAAAAAAAGGGTGTCGACCAAAAAACATTTACAAGGTACTTATTTCACCGCAAATATAAACTAGGCATCGCTGAACGCTCATTCTCCGTCCAAAGGTAACGCTAGAGGTCAGAACCCGATGCCAAAGTTTCAACCCGAACCGATGTCTTAAGGTTTGCCCAAACAGGCTACTACAAAAATCGTCAGGCCACACGACTCCTGCAAAAATCGTCAAAATTGAAGCGTCCGATAGTCGTCGGTCGTATGTCTGTTTGCACACCGGCCAAACCAAATTCACGACTGTCCTCCTCGCCTCCTCCGCTTTTCTTTGAAGTCGGTGCTCGTCAAACTTGACGTCACACGCCACCTGCCAATGGTGTGCCTGCTGCTGTCTATCTCCCGCAGCTCACGAAATCACCGACCTCGCTTCCACCGTCGCCGGAAGGCCAAAGAGGTACGGCTGGTCCGGCTTCGGGTGAATTTGGGAGATTCCTGCGTCGAAGTGCGCGTCTCGGCCGCCCCGGCTCAGCTTTATTTGTCAAGATCCACGTTCGTAGCTCGAAAAAAAATAAAATAAAGTGCAGTGCGCAACAGTGAGACTTTTAGTTGTATGTATAAACACTGAGAACGTAAGGATATATATTTTATTTTATTAAACTCCTAACCAATCAGGTTTACTTGTCTATACGAGGTACGTTGGGAACATAAGAGCCGCGGGAATCCGATCCAATCTACAGAACTGCTGGAAGACGACACGACCTTGGACACGACGCGAGCTTGCCTGGCTTGCCCCCCTACCCTAAAGTATTTCCTTTCCCGTTTTCGGGACTTGCAAAGCGGCGGAGGCCTTGAGTGATTGACCGACAGCCAACAGAGCATATGAGTGGCCCTCCGGACCCACGTGATGAGCAGAGCAAGGCCGCCATGGAGGTAGCGAGGGGGAGATTTGACGGGGGGAAGTTTCCCTCCGGCAGATTTCACAGGGGGAAATTTCCCCCCGGCGGCCGGAAGCGGAGCGCCGTGCGGTTTGTCGGAGTCGTGAGTTTTGTAGTATCCTGTTTGGACACCGCTTTATTCTAAAGTTATGTGATTTTCTGGAAATTTCAATGGGAGAATGAGCCCCATTTTTGCCTCTTTTGGGGTTCTGGTGGCATAGAGCTCCATGTATTTGAGAGCTCGGTGGGCCGCCATTTCCCCATTGAAAATTTAAGAAAATCGCTTATAACTTTTGAATACGATATCGGTTCTGGCTGGAACTGTGGCATCTGGTTCAGACCTCTAGTGTTACCTTTGGGCAGAAAATGAGCGTTCGGCGGTGCGCAGTTTATTTTTGCGGTGAAAAAACACTGTAAATGTTTTGGGCCCTGTATACGAACAATTTAATGTGGTCTATGTAAGTAAGCTCTCGGAATTTGATAGCCGCAACTTGAGTTGTTGCACGTAGACGTTTTCGTACCCTTCACATGCCATGGAAGTAATAGCAAACTTCCCAGTGATAACCTAATCGGAGCACCAGCAAAAGGTTGGAATCGGTCCGCTTGCGTTAGACGAACTATAGTCAGTATGTCGTGAGCATAAACGTGACGATGAGTCCGATCGTAGCCTCCCCTATGCTCACAAAGCCTGGCACTTCGATAACGGAGCCATAGAGTGCCCGGTCGCAGATTTAGAGTGCTAGGATCTCGTAGCACAGAGCATCAAAGAGGCATTTCTAAAAAAGCTGTGCGCTGACGTCTAGGCTGGACGTCAGCGCACAGCTTTTGTAGCGGCAAGGACCCGAAACACACTTGTTCGCTCGGGAGAAGTGTGTTTCGGCGTCTCGCCGCAGCGGGGCGCCAGTCACGTGGCTCTCGTCTCATTCGTTGTGTGCCGCTCCACCTTTTCCATTTCGGCGGCCGCTTCTCGTGGCGATCTGCCAGGTTTTGTCAGTATATAGGAGGCTATGGTCTGATAAAAATCCCTCGCGATTCAGGCTAGCAATTAAGTGACTTCAGTCATACATAGGGTGCTTGGGAAACACGTGAAGCTCAATAACATTGCAGCCACACTTGCGCTGCAGCTCCTTGTGCTCATCTCACACTTTCCACAATTGCTCTTACGCATATTAAAATTACTTGAGCTCCGGACGACGACACGGTGATAGCCGGACGACCGTAGAGTTTCCGAAATTCTAACGCGGTAAAATGAAACACTGGAAACTAACTCACGCACAACGTCCGTCTTTAAGCCTTCTCGGCCACACCCTCGGTAGTTGCCTACCTGCGCGCTGGTTTAAGGTGATGCAAAAGAATAATCTCTAGACCTTTTCAATGTTTGCCGATTCCCAGCACACCGTGCGATGTTCAGAGCCTAGCACACGCATAATCGTCGCTTCGGAAAACTAGCGAAGCAAGCGCTATACACACAAACGCTGAACATGGCATCGGCCAAAAACCTTTTTCTGGAAAGGACTGTGCGGGCAAAAAGGGAGGAAGAGGAGGGGGTCAGAGCGCACGGGGACGCCAAAGAGCCGAGCTCGAACTGGGATTTTGATTTTTAGGATTTTTGGGATTGTGATTTCTAATGGGGATTTTTTTTCCGCCATTACGCTGTCTACAAAGGTGAGCGAGGCGACACGTACGGCGAATTGAAATAGAAGAACACGCATGAAAACAGGCCATTCCGACATCCTCGATGATTTGGAGCGAGGCAGCAAAATTCGTGTCGGGTTACGCCGTCGCGGATTCCTCGATTTTACGACGGTGCGCGGTGCATATAAGACACCGTGCAAAGAAGGGCGGATTACGAACTGCACAGAAAACTGAAGGCGCAGAAGTCGGGTCGACTAAGAAATCGTCTCAAATTCGACGGGGTAGCAGATTGTGCCCAAGCTATTCGCGCCTGTACAACATCGCCCCGCCACCCCCGCCCCCCCCCCCCCCCCCCCCCCCCCAAAAAAAAAATAAATATATATTGTGTTTGGAGGCTTGGAACTGCAATCTCGAGAGTTCGGCGAAGGGCTAAGGATGGTTCGCAGGATGCGTGACCTTTTGTTTCTTGCAAGTGTTTCGCGTAAACAGAGAATTTCGTAGACGCGCTTTCGCGTTTCGCCTTTGGCAACGCTGCGCATAACTCGAGGAACTACGTACATAGTTTTCGCTTAATAATTACTTTATACTCGAATGATATTACCAGGAACATTCAAATTTTTAAATCTCTAATTTTTTTTTTTAGACTATGAGTGGCTAGAGGCACTAGAAACCATTTAAAATACGCGAACCTTTATTGCGAATGAGTGCAAGGCGCAGCATCATTGTTATAAAGTCATGAAACGATTATGGCGCCACCTGGTCCCACGAATGTTTCAGACACTAAAAAATGGCGATGTTAACCTTAACAGAGCAGCATGTTACTATTATTTTTTTTCTGGAAACGCATTGTATCAATAGATCTTGTCACATGGAAGCGTCATGAATGATTACATAATTTTGTCACTTGTCAAACAAAAAAAAAAAAAAAAGTTGGACGCCTTTTTTTTTTCAATCTGAAAACTAAACGCCAGTCGCAACAATGGGATCACTGCGACTCTCCTCCACCGATGCTCTGGGCTATTGGAGACGTCATACTCATTTACTAGTGAAGTGAAGGCGTCAAACTCATTTACTGAGTCTGGACGAGCACGACTGCGACAATTGTACCCTTCAAAATACAAAATAAAATATCTTCCTGCTATGGAGAAGAAACGACCGGAAAAAACCACAATCGTAATCTTTCCTCACATTGATGCTGCTCATCGGGCGATATTTCTTCAAACTTTTATTCAGAAAAACGCACTCCAACGCGTCTGAAGGCATTTGAGTGCGTTGTAGCGTCCTTGCGGCCGGGAGTGGTCGCTTGCAGTATACGACGTCCGCCGGCCCGCAACGCTCGCAAAGCGCTGCGGTGCGTTCGACCAATCAGAAGCCGAGAAAGGAGAGGAGGGTCACGTGTTCGCTCGCGCCTCTCGACGATGCGTATCGGGCTCGCCGTTCGCGGGACCTGCTTTTTTTTTTTTTCGTTTTGGGGAGCAGTAGGGACTGCTTTTTCCGAGGCTGCGATGGTTCAAGTTCGACAGAATAGGGAATTTTCGTAGATCGTGTTCGCCGTCCCGCAACGCTCTCCGCAACCCGCTACGATACCCGGAAATCTACAGTCAAGGCCATTGGCGCGCAAGCGCAGTGGCGGCTTCTTCGTTGCGGAGGGCTTCGTGGAGCGGGAAACGCGGTCTACAAAAACTCCCAACTGTCGGGGAAGCCGGCGGGATTGTCCCAAGATCGAACACTTCGACGCTCTCGCCGGGTGCCGCCATGTTGCCGTGGATTTCGTTTCCTATTGGTGAGCCGCTAGCGACGATAGCGCGTTTTTATTGGATCTTGCCTGGTCGACTGCGTGTCAACGCAACTGCGTGTACAATCTTGGCGCAAGCGCTCTTCGCAACGCAACGCGTCCGCTTGCCGCTACGGAACGCGCCTCGCTTAAACGCAAATGTGCGTGATCTTTGGTTGTTCCCGACTGTGAAGGGCACCCTCCGTGGTTGAGTGTTTTCGAGGCGATTGGCTGTTGCGTCGGCAGCAACCCAGTGGTCTCGGCGGAACCCCCAAAGAAGTCTTCGCAGCGGATATGCAATCGTGGCGCCAACGTTGTAAAAAGAAAAGCACGAAACTAAGCAGTAATTTTGTAAACTTTACCTGCTATTTATCGCGTGTACATTTTGCAAATAAATTGGAGACCTTATAGAACTTGAATGCCCTCCTACAAATGGTTGCTTACACGCGACACTGGAAACAAAGGCACCGTTTGAGAACATGTATCAGAGAGGAAACGCGATAAGGGTAGGAGAGAGAGGGCACTCGAGTGACGTCCCTTAAAGACGTGGGTGGGAATGGTGTGGCCCTTTGACGCCACTGAACGAGCATCCCGCGTGACACTGGATTTTTCCACTAATTTATTTCAAGTTCGAAGCTCGTCGCTGGGTCTAGGAACCCGCCGCGTACATCCCGAGGACAGAAAATCAGATGGCGTAAGAACGTTGCGCGACAGCGCGACACTTCGGATATCAATTACGCTTCTTCGCAGACATTGGAGGTCCCGGGCAACCCCATAGAGAAATGGTCTACTAAGAAGCTGTTTTTCTTTCATAGTGCTCTGTTTGACGGGGGCTTTACTGCCGCGAACACCGGATGTTGCCAAGCTTTCCCTCTTCACTTCTTTCTTCCCTGGGCCGTCTGAGCTTCGTGACGTCATCCTCTGGCGGAGATGACGTCACGCTGACGTCGGGCGGTCGACCCGATAGTGTAAATGACAGCTGCGGGGTGCGATTATTGCGGTTGGATCCGGACGTCTCGCTGATGAGCTCGTTCTCCGGATGCAAGTTGCGCAGCTCTCGTTACGCGGTCGGCGCAAAGTCGTTTTCGGAACGGTTCTGTTTTTCACTCCTCTGCATCTGGTAATCCGCTCGGACGACGCCATTTCCCTGGTTTTGTTTCTCATTTTATCTTCTTGACTTCAGCGCAGGGTGAGTTTCCGTCAATTACCGAACTTTCGTTGTTTCTCTTTCATTTTTTAATTTTTTACATAGACTATAATCTGCTGGTTAATATCTATTAACGCTCGAGGAGTGGCGCCCACATTGTCGCTGATTCCGATCGTTTATTTGATGCTCGCTGCGGCCTTTACTCAGTCTCGGTTTCGTGAGAGGATTAACGCGGACATAATTTGCTTTTTGTCTGCATTGTATGGCTTGCAGAAGAGCAAATTTAATTAAAATTGTGTTTTGAGAAAAAAAAAGTAAGTAAGAACTAAAATGTTTTACGCATTTTAATTGGCTTTTATTACCATGACCGTTGAGCTTTCCCAGCCAGGTCAGAATATATCTAAAGAGGCCTAATTCTTGTTAAAAATTAAGTAAGACCTCTGCGGTTGCTAAAACCCTCATTTGAGGCAACGAGTGTGTGGATTTCATTAGGTGCTTCTCAGTCGGTGTGGTCGCTCAGTTGGCCATAGGAACCTCGGCGTGTATTTTCAGATAAAAATAACCCGCAGATTTCATGGGGGCGTTCATTATTAAGTACAGTGATCCCGGTAAATGATTATTCTCATAGTTACGCGTTTAACCTTAAAAATAACTATAAAAGATTGAAGACGTTTACAACTCTCTGTAACGCGGAATTAGAGCGCGGCTGTTGAGGAGGAGGAGGGGAGGATATGCCCCTCCTCTCCTCCTCCTCCTTTCCTGCTACCCTCCCCTTCAGCGGAAAATGTTCACTACATTGCCCGCGAAATTTAGCGTAAAAAATTCCCCGCTAAATTCAGAGAGGAAATTACGGAGTTTTCATAGATCGTTTTCGCTGTCCCGCAACGCCCTCCGCAACCCGCTACGATTCCCGGAACTCTACTGTTAAGCTTATCGGCGCGCAGGCGCAGTAGCAACTTGTTCGGTGCGGAGGGCTTAGTGGACGGTGAAACGCGGTCTACCAAAACTCCCTATTATTCTGCTAAATTTAGCGGGACAATTGTTCCGGTAAATTAAGTGGTGAATTTTTTCCGCTAAATTAAGCGGGGTGGATTTTTCTGCTAAACTTAGCGGGGAACTTTTTACGTTAAAGTTAGTCGAAAAAGTTTCCCGCTAAATTTAGCGGGGAAATTTTTTTGCTAAATTTAGAGGGGAATTTTCCTGCTAAATTTAGCGGGAAAATTTTCCGCTAAATTTAGCGGGAAATTGTTGCCCCTAAATCTTGCGGGGAAAGTTTTCCGCTAAATTTAGCGGGGAATTTTTCGCACTAAATTTAACGGAGAAATTTTCCGGATAAATTGAGCGCGGGGCCTGAAATCTTCCATTTCGCTAGGGCCTCCTCTTTCCCCTCCACTTCATACTGCACTTTGTCATGGGCGAGCGCCCCCCCCCCCCCCCCCCCGAATCAAAATCCTGGCTACGTGTCTGGATTTAATGCAGGGATCCTGGGTTCAATCCACACCCCTGCCCGTTTCCATCTGGATGAGCATCGTACTGGCGTGCGGTCGTGTATCGCTACTGCGTGATGTACGTTAAAGACCCGGAGCTCCGGAGCTAGCGGTTGTACTGCACTGGCTAAATTTCTTATCTACAGCTGAGACACCAGACGCACATTGAGGCTGAATAACTTTCCGCTTTATAAACATACACATACCATTATTATTATTGTTTAAGTTATGAACACCGGAAATCTGGGCCGGCTTGCTAGAACCAGCGTCTCAGCTGAGACTGGGTGAAAGAAAGCACTGCCAAAGCCAGCGCACGAGCTGAGCGGGACTCAAGCTGCGTCTCAAGACACTCGCGCGCCCCAGCCTTTGCAGTGCTTTCTTTCACCCAGTCTCAGCTGAGACCAGGCACGTATCCAGGGGGGAGGCCCCTAGGGCCCGGGCCCCCCCCCCCCCCCCCCCCCGAAATCTTCCATTTTGCTGGGACCTCCTCTCCCCCCTTCCCCTCATACAGCATTTTGTCATGGGCGGACCCCCCCCCCCCCCCCCCCCCCCGAAACAAAATCCTGGCTACGTGCTTGGCTGAGACGCTGTTCTAGCAAGCCGGCCCTGGAAACTTCTTCCTCACACGTTTATGCTTTTATTATCAGAGTACCAAGAACCTCGGCACAGCACGTCCGTCCCGCACTTCGTCACCTTCTGTGACAATACAGTCAGCGCTAAGAATGCCCTTTCGCTCGCGCATCCTAAGCGCCGCTCAAAGCTATGCACGTGCACTCTTCACTTAAAATGAACGTAGTCCTAGGAAATTTTAAACCGTCCTCACGTCTGGTTGTGTGAGGAACCCGCCAGTCTAGGACTCCCATTAGTTGTTTTGAACTCCTAGGATACCAACGTCATTAGTTGCGGCGGACGGTCAAGATAACTGAAGCAAGTAGGGGCGAAAGGCCGTCGTCTAGTCTCAAAGTCAAAGCTGTTGTATGGATGTCGAGGCAGCCGGGTGCTAGTTGGGGAGTCTATAATGTCTACGATGTAGATGAAAAATTGGGCGAGTGAAGAATGACTACTGTTTTGACGCGCGTCATTCAGTGATGATGACAGGAACGCACACCGGTACGACGCACGTCCACATTAAAAAGGGCAGCGGTCTGCATCAAATCCGGGATTATTGGGTTCTGATTTCAACTTTGTGTTAATACACATTCAAGCGCACCTAGGCTACTCGCTTTATTTTTGATCGTCTTTTTTATCTTCAACGTAAAAGACGACGCGGTCTATTCTTTTTCGCATCTCGACGATTACGACATCCTCATAAAACGTAATTGTCTGGACGGAAGCAAAGACTTCCAAGATGCCGGTGAAGACGACTGCAGCCCACTGGGCGGGGGGAGCGTTAATCACGCTTTTTCAGCTGCCGTTAGGTTTTATATCCCGTGTCGTAATCATGATCGTCATAGCGCGGTCTTCATAACCTTGATTGTCTTTTTCAACGATTTTTAGGTTTAATTTACCGTCGGTTCCATTAGACGTACCCCAGTTATAGTAACACTACATTTGTACTTGTTCTCGCCGCAACCTCTCACGACTATACTAAATCTACCTAATAGGGCACAAACTAGATGAGTAGCCGAAGGACTCAATTGCAACTACGCATCTACGCTAGCAATAGGAGCGTTCATGGTCTCTTATTTTTTATCAATGTGTTCCACATAAAAAGATTTTTACTCGCATTTTAGTGACCGCCACTCCAAGACGAAAGTACGATAAAATTGTACGAGCGCAAACAGGCTCACCGATTTTAAAATTGGTCTATAGCTGCACACGAGTTTGTTCGGTTGAGACTCGCTTTCTCTTTGTTATTCCATTTCACCGTTGGTGGGACACACGCCGAAGTTACAAGTGCGGGCGTTGGGTCAACCGCCCGCACTTGCTTGGAGCGCCACCGTCCGACGGCCGCGCTCGACGTACGGCTTCTGCCTCTTTCGTGCTTGTCGTGAGACGAAGTCGTTTTCACAGCTGCGACGAAATGCCGGTTCGTGGTCACGCTTTGGCGATAGTCCCACCACGAACCTGACCACGCTCACTGTCCAATCGAGACGCGGAAATAGAACTGTCCACACTGCTCGGTTGACTTCGGCGACGGAACCTACCGGTGGCACTCCGTGGGGCAGCCGGCGTTTCGCTCGGTGATTTAACTGAGCGCCGAAGAGGCAAGACGTCGGCTGCCCTCTCGGAGGGTTCCTGGGGTTCCTTTCCAATGTTGCTCCCGGTTGTTTCAACTTGAATGACGGGAGTTGGCGTAGATTTATGGTCGTTCTTGATGTACGACGACTTTGTTGAAAGAATATCGCAACTCCAGCTCGCCGCTCGTCCTCTCGTGGACGAAGGAAGAACCAGAGGAGCGGGGACGGCGGTGGAGACGGTGGCAGGGACTGGCGGGCAGGAGGCAGGCCTTGGTGCTACTGTTACCGCATGCTTTTGGTCAGGGTTATCGTACATCATGCAGTTTTAACGAAGAAAACGAATGCGTAAGATAGAAATTGTTTTGTTCCGCTTCCTAACAGCGTTGCACGATGGAATCTTTTATTGCCGACTTTTCGTAGATCGCATACGCTGTGGATTTCGGGTCTTGCGGTCGCCAGCTCAATCTGTGTTCAACTGACGGCAAAAACTCCTGCTAATAGTGCAAATGTCTTGAGTAAGATCTACGATGAGTCTATTCTTCCGCGAAAGTAGAAGACAGCCGCTCTCTCTAAGGTCTGTCAAGCAATTGACATCCTGAATGCGTTAGCGTTTTAACCGCTGAACGGTCGTGACAAGGAACATGATCGTTTGCTTCAAACACTTTAAAAAGACAGACTACGCATACTTGCATTTAGGTAATTATAAAGTAAAAATATGCTTTTGGCATATTTAAGTGCGTTTGTGTACGCCAGCGATTCGTGACGAGTGCTTACTACTTAGAACAGGCAGTTTTGACGAGGCAGGTGGCGGTGCTCCAGATAGGACAGTACAAAGATGCAGTATACGGTATATTATAATATATTTTTAAAGAGCAATAAATGTAACCTTTAATTACGCCGATGTCATTAACATGTAGTTTTAGCACATCGTTATCGCAGGCTACCACGGGCATGGGAATGCTCCTTGCGCGTGCTGAAAATTATGCTTGAAAGGTGCAGTACGATCTACCGGTTACAATACCGCACCGAAATGTACCCTGCGTTCGCGCTATGATAATAGCGAGTTTTAAAATAGGCGGCCCCATAGCTTTGGGTGCCCCAAACAGCTTGGGGCGTCCCAGTGTGCATGCGTAGAACTTCTGCGCATGCCCATTGCGATGCCCCAAGTTGTTTGGGGCACCCAAAGCTGTGGGACCCCCTATTCTAAAACTCGCTAATGTGAACTATTAGTATTCACGATAACGATTGATAGCGTGTTGCAATGCACTAAACCCCCGATGGTGTGCACTGACTCCTGAACCTCCGACACAGATCACACCAATGTGAGCGTTACTCTTCCGCAGCTTGACGGTCACCCTGCACTGCTCACTTTTTTAGCACTAATAGCCAGGCAGAAAGAAAACGCCACGATACCTCCACTATTCTCAAGAATAATTTGCCACACACAATTATGTGGCTGGCGACCAAAACGTGCGACGCACGTTTTTAAAATGAGCATGCACTTTTTCTAACGCACGTCAACAACTCCATTGCCTTTGAACATGCCCCTGCCCTGATCGCTTCGCATGTGTACATGAATAAAATAATCGTGAAACTAATCAAAAATATAAATTAATCTAAGCACACTGACTAGCGTCAGCGAGCGGGCGCACGAAAAATCCTGGAAAATCTATCCCCGTCTATTCCGCCATCTTGGATGTACCGCCCCGCCACCTATAGAGCGATGGAGTTGCGATATGGAGAGATGACGATGCTTTGTTTCATAATCTAAGCCCTGAAACACGACGAAATAAAACAACGAACTGAAGGTTCGTTCGTCTTGTCCGTTATTTTATTTCTTCGTGTCTCAGGGTTTAGATTATGATGTTTTATGACCAGCTAGGGGGGGACTGATTACTTTCGCTTCGTGAGATTATACTTTCTTCTTTCTGTCTACCTTTTCCTCGATCTTTATTGTTAAGCGTTCTTCGGTGAACTCGCCCTAGCCGAGATGCCGCTGCTGCAATGCCTTTGCTGATTTGGAAACGCAAGTTTTCGGTGGTCATTAACGAGTCCGCGTTGTAAATGTTAAAGCGGAACATTTAAACCCATCCATTTGTTTTATATAGATAATATGTGTTGTTTTTGGGTGCTAGCTTGTGCTTTCATTTCCAGACAAAAATTCGAAGCTTACTTACCCGGAAACCCTTGTTTTTTGTGTGTTTTTTTTCCAGAAATTTAAGACCTGTTTGGTGCTGGCGTTTACCAAAAAATAAAATATTGACCAAGTTTTTATGTTCGCACGCTGACCTGGAAATGGACTGGCGCTCAATGAAATCGGCGATGAGAGACTCACACAAATCCTGAGTTTTCAGGAAAACACTTCGGCGTTTACGAAAACAATAGCTTCTCTTTTTACCCCATAGTAACAACGTCAAGAAACCAGCAAAAAAAAAAAGAAAGAAAGGAGAATGGCCGTGTCTACAAGTTACATCTGTCGAACGGCGTGTGCAGCCACGAACGTAGTGAAACCTAGCTGCAATCTTGACCTAATTGATAGCATCATTTTTAGCTCACAGTAAACCCCTACTGGTCATCCGAAGAATAGTTCTTGCTGTGAACGTCTCGATCCTAACGCTACAAAACCAACCACAGCTGCGCTATTGGTCCTGAACTTCACGGATACATAATTTTAACTGATTTGTTTTAGACACTTTCGTACTTAAACTTTAGTTTGCACGCACGTGCGGTTGCAGTCATCTTAAGTTATGCACCGCTCTCATGTGGCCGCATCACCACTTTTACAGCGGAGCTTTTAAGGGCTAGGTTTCCCAGGATCGTGTCCGGTATGCCGACACAAACCTACGTGGACAGCTACCGCCATCTATAAGCGACGGCGGCAAGCACACAACCAGTATGGTTTCCGCCGTCGCTCGTAGATGACGGTAACCTTTCCAGCTATAATAGAAGAATGGATAGTTGGGCGTGTTATTGGGAATTCATCGTAGAAAACAGCGCGAAAAACAGACGATGACAAAGAAGAAGCACACAGTGTATCGAGTACAGCTCCGCTGGTCTTCCTTCTTTACGAGAGTGGAAAGGCTGAACGATTTTAGAGCGCAGCTCTTAGGCGCCGGTTTCCGGCTTGAGCGGCGTCGCCGTCGCCGTCGCCGTCGGGAAACATTTTCCGCTAAATTTAGCGGGGAAATTTTTCCGCTAGATTTAGCGGGGAAATTTTTCCGCTAGATTTAGCAGAAAAATTTTTCCGCTAAATTTAGCGGAAAAGTTTTCCCGCTAAATTTAGCGAAAAAATTACCCGCTAAATCTAGCGGGAAAATTCCCCGCTAAATCTAGCGGAAAAATTTCCCCGCCAAATCTAGCGGGAAAATTTCCCCCTCTAAATCTAGCGAAAAAAGTTCCCCGCTAAATCTAGCGGGAAAATTTCCCCGCTAAATCTAGCAAAAAAATTTCCCCGCTAAATCTAGCGGGAAACTTTCCCCGCTAAATTGAGCGGAAAAATTTTCCCGCTAAATATTGCGGAAAAAGTTCCCCGCTGTTTAGCGGAAAATTTTCCCCCAAATGGGAGGCGAGCAGGAGAGGAGGAGCGGCATAGCCTCTTCTCCGTACCTTCCCCTCTTCCTCCTCAAGAGCTGCGCTCTAATTCGGCGTTACAGGGAGTTGCAAACGGCTTTCATTTTTGTTCCCCGCTTAAATCACTTGGGTCACAAAATGTTTCTCGCTTGATTTGATTGTTGAAAGTCGTTCGAACAAAAAGTTTCGCTGCCAACCGTTCTAATTTTAGCCCTGGCTATTAATTGTTTAACCATCGTTGTAATAAAAAAATGTGACATATTATTTTTTTTCTTCAAAGGCATATTCATGTGTTTCTGTTCATCGCAAATAACTTGTAGATGTAATTTTAACGAAACCCCATTTGCGATGTAAGAGCAGTAAATATTCTTCCTTTTTTTTTTAACGTGAACGAATGAAGTAAAGCCTCCAAAAACCCAACCGCGAAATAAAAATTGACGTCACATGACACGATTTCACGTGACCTATACGCAAATTCAGTTTCCCCCCTAGATTTAAAGGGAAAATTGACGTCAGTTGACCTACACATAAATTCAGTTTACTCGCTACATTAAGTTGTGTAACACCCCTAGCGCTAAACCAAGAATATATCACGACGTAGCAACACATCTGCAAAACAATTTGCAACACTTAAAAAAGAATATATATATATATATATATATATATATATATATATATATATATATATATATATATATATATATATATATATATATATATAAGCAAATGAACTCAATAGCGTTACTCGCTTAGGATGTAACAAACTACATTACTCGTTACTGAGATGTAAGCGTAACGCTTCAGCTCGAAAGGAACGCGATACTTTCTTGTTACCCTGAATGTGTCGTTTTTTTGTTTTTTTTTTCCGAAGCAGTAGCTTCCTTCCAATATTTTTCGTCGTGAATAATTCCTCAATTTTTAACCCATCCATTCAAGTATAACTGTGTCTATAGTGCCGTACGTTGTTCGTATATTTCTATAGTTTATCTAGGTTGTCTTTTTTGTCTTTCATTAAATACCATCACTTGTTACTCCATCAGATAGTAACGAAAATAAGTGACTCGTTCATACTCTAGAAAAGTAAACGAGTCATTACTTCGTTTCCGAAAGAAGTAACTAGGTACAAGTAACTAAGTACAAGGCTGGTTTTTCGCGCATGTCCGTCTTAAAAGCGCAGACGACCCGGTGGTTACGACACAGGTGGCAAAGCGACCTGACAGACGTCAAGGCAGTATAGAATGGAAAGTTTAGCCAGTGCGGTACGACTGCTCGCCTGGGCGCTTTAACGCGGAGCATGCAATAGCGGTTACACGACCACACGCCCGTACGGTGCTAATCCAGATCGAAACGGGCAGGGGTGGAGATGGAACCCAGGATCCCTTTGTTCTGCAGCGCGGGCTTTTGCTCCACGCGCTCCGAGCTGCGGCGCACTTCTAAAGCCTGGTTCAGACAGTTGCGTTTGACTGCGTTTGACTGCGTTGCGGAAGCGAGAAACCAGGACATCCCTACTGCTTATATCGCGTGCCAAGATGATTCCTTGAATTGGATTCCACGCTTCATACGAAGCACAGATGTGTCGGTGACTCGCTTTCGGTTCTCGACGCAACGCAGTCAAACGCATTCAAAAGCAAGTGTCTGAACCGGCCCTAACTAAAGCCTGGCTCAGACAGTTGCGTTTGACTGCGTTTGACTGCGTTGCGGAAGCGAGAAACCAGGACATCCCTACTGCTTATATCGCGTGCCAAGATGATTCCTTGAATTGGATTCCACGCTTCATACGATGCACAGATGTGTCGGTGACTCGCTTTCGGTTCTCGACGCAACGCAGTCAAACGCATTCAAAAGCAAGTGTCTGAACCGGCCCTAACTAAAGCCTGGCTCAGACAGTTGCGTTTGACTGCGTTTGACTGCGTTGCGGAAGCGAGAAACCAGGACATCCCTACTGCTTATATCGCGTGCCAAGATGATTCCTTGAATTGGATTCCACGCTTCATACGAAGCACAGATGTGTCGGTGACTCGCTTTCGGTTCTCGACGCAACGCAGTCAAACGCATTCAAAAGCAAGTGTCTGAACCGGCCCTAACTAAAGCCTGGCTCAGACAGTTGCGTTTGACTGCGTTTGACTGCGTTGCGGAAGCGAGAAACCAGGACATCCCTACTGCTTATATCGCGTGCCAAGATGATTCCTTGAATTGGATTCCACGCTTCATACGAAGCACAGATGTGTCGGTGACTCGCTTTCGGTTCTCGACGCAACGCAGTCAAACGCATTCAAAAGCAAGTGTCTGAACCGGCCCTAACTAAAGCCTGGCTCAGACAGTTGCGTTTGACTGCGTTTGACTGCGTTGCGGAAGCGAGAAACCAGGACATCCCTACTGCTTATATCGCGTGCCAAGATGATTCCTTGAATTGGATTCCACGCTTCATACGAAGCACAGATGTGTCGGTGACTCGCTTTCGGTTCTCGACGCAACGCAGTCAAACGCATTCAAAAGCAAGTGTCTGAACCGGCCCTAACTAAAGCCTGGCTCAGACAGTTGCGTTTGACTGCGTTTGACTGCGTTGCGGAAGCGAGAAACCAGGACATCCCTACTGCTTATATCGCGTGCCAAGATGATTCCTTGAATTGGATTCCACGCTTCATACGAAGCACAGATGTGTCGGTGACTCGCTTTCGGTTCTCGACGCAACGCAGTCAAACGCATTCAAAAGCAAGTGTCTGAACCGGCCCTAACTAAAGCCTGGCTCAGACAGTTGCGTTTGACTGCGTTTCACTGCGTTGCGGCTACAAGAAACCAGGACATCCCTGCTGCTTATATCGCGTGCCAAGATGATTCCTTGAATTGGATTCCACGCTTTATACGAAGCACAGATGTGTCGGTGACTCGCTTTCGGTTCTCGACGCAACGCAGTCAAACGCATTCAAAAGCAAGTGTCTGAACCGGCCCTAACTAAAGCCTGGCTCAGACAGTTGCGTTTGACTGCGTTTCACTGCGTTGCGGCTACAAGAAACCAGGACATCCCTGCTGCTTATATCGCGTGCCAAGATGATTCCTTGAATTGGATTCCACGCTTCATACGAAGCACAGATGTGTCGGTGACTCGCTTTCGGTTCTCGACGCAACGCAGTCAAACGCATTCAAAAGCAAGTGTCTGAACCGGCCCTAACTAAAGCCTGGCTCAGACAGTTGCGTTTGACTGCGTTTCACTGCGTTGCGGCTACAAGAAACCAGGACATCCCTACTGCTTATATCGCGTGCCAAGATGATTCCTTGAATTGGATTCCACGCTTCATACGAAGCACAGATGTGTCGGTGACTCGCTTTCGGTTCTCGACGCAACGCAGTCAAACGCATTCAAAAGCAAGTGTCTGAACCGGCCCTAACTAAAGCCTGGCTCAGACAGTTGCGTTTGACTGCGTTTCACTGCGTTGCGGCTACAAGAAACCAGGACATCCCTGCTGCTTATATCGCGTGCCAAGATGATTCCTTGAATTGGATTCCACGCTTTATACGAAGCACAGATGTGTCGGTGACTCGCTTTCGGTTCTCGACGCAACGCAGTCAAACGCATTCAAAAGCAAGTGTCTGAACCGGCCCTAACTAAAGCCTGGCTCAGACAGTTGCGTTTGACTGCGTTTGACTGCGTTGCGGAAGCGAGAAACCAGGACATCCCTACTGCTTATATCGCGTGCCAAGATGATTCCTTGAATTGGATTCCACGCTTCATACGAAGCACAGATGTGTCGGTGACTCGCTTTCGGTTCTCGACGCAACGCAGTCAAACGCATTCAAAAGCAAGTGTCTGAACCGGCCCTAACTAAAGCCTGGCTCAGACAGTTGCGTTTGACTGCGTTTCACTGCGTTGCGGCTACAAGAAACCAGGACATCCCTGCTGCTTATATCGCGTGCCAAGATGATTCCTTGAATTGGATTCCACGCTTTATACGAAGCACAGATGTGCCTGTGACTCGCTTTCGGTTCTCGACGCAACACAGTCAAACGCACTCAAACGCAAGTGACTGAAAATTAAGACACCCATCAACACTTCCGCAGTAGTGAACGCGATGCCACCTGCTAAGAGCTCGCATCGTCTTTGGTTTAGCCACAAGCGGAAAACAAAAAACGAGTGAGCGCCTGGGAGAGGGAAGCAGAAACCCGAGCAGCAGAAAGAGCGAATACCCCTTAGAAGACAAGGCCTCCACCTCTCCCCTTATGACGTCATCATTAGTGGATCCACTCAACGCCGCCTAAATTGCGCCAGCGTCGCCACCAGCGCGTCTCGCAGCGTCTCTCAACGAGCGCGACGCTAGCATCGACGCCAAGACTGGCGCGTCTGCCGCTTTGCAGCGACTTTCTTTGAACTTCGGCGTGTCTGCTGCTTTTGGGGCGGATCGGGAATCCACTAACGATGACGTCATGAGCAGGCCTCGTCTTCTAGCTGGCGTGCGAAGAGCACGCGAACTCGCGCCGCTGGAGCGTATGGTTTTGCCAGCGTACCGCTGTACCGACTGCCCCCTTGGCGATGGAGGTCAAGCCACGTCGTAGCGCCGCGGCTGGGAATGTGCGCAACGATGAGAGCGAACAGGAAGCAAATTCGATGTGTCGATGCGTGCGTGGATGGAGGGCCCAAGGAGGTGCGCGGGGCAAAACAATGACCCGACCGTGCCCAGACTGGCAATCGCCGGCGCGGTTGTACCAGGAGCCGCTTTCTGAGCACCGAGGCCTGTTCTACACATCTGGACATCGGTTGAAATCGAGAACAAACGCAGAAAAAGGGAGAAACCCCAAGGTACCACATAACCCAAACTGCATTCTCCTCATGCTATTCGAATGTGGTCACGTGGTGCGTTGCTTAAAAAGTGGCACGCGCGAGCAGCTTTCGTAAGCAGCACTCTCTCGAACAAAGAAGTGCTCCAGACATCTCCACAACAGACTCAACCCGAGAAAGAAGCCTCGTCCCATCGGGCTACCGTTTCACGTTTTTCTGCCCCCACTGCGAGCTAACCACATGTGACTTTTTTCTTAGTTTTTTTTTTTTTTTTTTGTACACGTGAAAAGGTTTAAGAAAGAGGCGAGTGTATTCTGAAAAATCCAAGACAAATTGGTTTCTTACTCGTTCTGATTTTTTTATTATCATTATTTCGTCTGGTGCCAACCCGCGTGTGCTTTCAACAGGTTTCAGTGGGAACATTTGTTATTTCTTATCTTGTCTCTTGCTGGAAAAGAGGGGGGGGGGGGGGAAATTTGGACGGATCTTTTTTTTTTTTTTTTTTTTTTTTTACCGGATGGATCACGTTTTGGCGGGTCTTGTGTGCGTCAGACACACGGTTGTAACCTGCTTTTCTGCTCACTGGAGGGAGGGAAAGGGGGGAGATAGCTCGGCTCGTTCCACGACTATTGTGTGCGTGTTGTATCGACTATGACAGACAATGATACAATGATAACGGGAGTTTCTGGAAATAACTAAATTTGAAAGAAGTATGCCGAGTGGAATAGATGCGTCACGTGCTGTTTCACAAGGGGGGCATGTTCAACTTCAAATGTTTCTTGGAGCTCGGTTCTTGTGCGCACACACGCAGTCGCGATAGAGAAGCGTGGGAAGACACGTGAATGAGGCTTCACGCTTTTCATAAAGAGAGAATGTTGATGTAAAGAACTATTGCTGCACACGGGTTACATCTTGAATTGTAGTCATGCCGACGATTCTCGCACTTTGTTAAAAACAGCGTGTCCAAACGTTTGACCCTGTTGGAGAAGCATGCTTGTGGCGTTGAAGCGAATCTACATCGCTTCGTGCGCCCGCGTTATTAATGCTTTAAAATTAGAACGCTCGTTTTGAAGAAAACCCGGCGGTGTCTTTCGTTTGTCAGCGCCGGGTAGAAAGAGAGAAGGGGCAAGGCTGACGCGTGCGACGCTCCCATTGGTCATAAGCGCTGACGTCAGCACGCGTCAACCTATCCCTTTCTCCCCGGCGCTGACAAACTGACAGTCACTGTCGGGTTTTCATCAAAATTAGCCGTTTTGTTTTCGTCAAAGAAGCGTCGCACAACTGGCGTGAGCCAGAGAGGAGAAGGCGCCGCGGCGCGGTGGAATGCGGGCGCGCTCAGTTGCCGCTCTGCCGTCGCCGGTTGTTCTTCGCCCTAGGTTTGCGTAGTTGCGGTGCCTGGGCCGTGACGTGTGTGTGCAGTTAAAACGATAGATGCGGTTCCCTCCTCAAGTGATATGAATGCGGTCTCTTCCACGAGTGGTATGAATGTGGTTCTTTCCACGACTGGTATGGATGACCGTATCCCAGGGCGTCCACTTACTCTGACATGCGGAGCACAGAAAAGGAGTGAAAAAAAAAAAATACAGGAAGATTCATTGGTGGATTTTTAGGGAATCCGTTAGCATGACCCTTGGGAAACGCTACGTACGTCCCCTTTCGGAAACGCTAACACTGACCCCGTGAGCCAAAAAGAGTCATGACAGAATATAGGAAGCAGAAGAGAAAGCCAAAACAAAAACGTGATGGGGTCAGAATTAGCGTTTCCAAAAGGGAACGTGTGTGGCGTTTCCCAGCGGTCTTGCTAACGCATTCTCTAAAGTTAGGGTCACACTGCTCATACATCATACAAAAAAAATAGTTTGTAGGCAAGAGTCACCGCAATATCCGTTGTTCGAACGCCGCGTGCCAAGCTTTCTTCCTGAACTCTTGCCACGCGGCATTCGAAGCACGGGTTTCAAGGGTGACTCGCGTTCGAATCTGTATGCAGACTGTCTTTTGTAGGATGTATAAAGAGCATGATCCCGGCTTAAGAATCCTTTTTTTTTTTTTGGTTTGCGATAATTCGTGCTACAAAATACAAGAAAGCGACCCAAAGCCGAATAGACCGATCTCACTGAGTATTCCGCGCACGCGTAGCGCCACGGCATTGCACGAGACAGCCCGGGCCGTCTTGTGCTGTGTTCGCGCAGGGCCGCAGTGAGGTAGTCGCGCGTGCTGAAAGAGTAGAGTTCTCTCGCTGCATCGTGGCGGCGGAGGCGTAAAAATCGCGCTTCTGAGATCGGTATATTCCGCATTCATATTTTCCGATTGTTATGGTTCTCGCTTTATCTCCTGTATATCGCTGGGAATAAATGTTTTTTCGCCAGTCAATAGCAATTTTTATGATTATTTGGAACGAACGGATGCAACACGGGAGGACCAGCTAAGAATCACTTTCTTTTTAACATGGAAGCAATCTTCACAGATGAGGCACTTGAATGGGACTGCCCAATAAAACGAATACGGCGAGCAAGTATTCCAGAATGCGTCTTCGGCACATCGGAACGCGAGGAAGAGCACGCCAATCAAAATGTAACACAGAGAAGGCGCAGGAAACGAGCTTTGACGAAGCAGCCAAGAGCGCCCCGGCGTCGGTTCAGGTCGGGGGAGACAAAAACACGGGGCACGTTTGGGGGGTAAGCAAACGCACGAAGAGCCCAAGGAGCAGACGAGCTTGTAAGCCGTATATGCGGAGTGCAAGTCGTCTGCTTCTTGCGCAGGAGTTGCGGTGACGTCAGAACGACGTCGAGCCCTGATTGGCTTTGATCGAAAGGATAGTGTGTAGACTTCAATCCCAAATGCCTTGAGCTCTACCCACTATTTTTCTAAATCAGCCAATTAAGGCTGAACTCCATGGGACGAATATGCTGCGAATAACCGACGAATTTGGACGGCGGCTTTTGCTCTGCGCGTGGAATCAACACTGTGGCTGCTACATCGCGCGCAAAACGAGCGTGCCGTCGTGCGGCGTTCGCCAGTTATTCGTCACATAATTCGTTCCATGGAGTTCAGCCTTAAAGGGGTACTCCGGCGATTTCTTCATGGTCTCCGATTTGCTTGAAATTTTGCTAAACTCGCCAGAAAACATCGCTAAAATAGTATCCCAAATATTAGGTTAAAATAATTTTTTTTTTCACGAAGTTATTGAATTTAAAATATTGGTCCTCGTCGTGTTTTTCAAACTGAAAGTCTCTACTGGCAACAACGAAAAAGTGACGTCAGTGGAAGGCAGGAGTTCACTCTTTGGACTGTAGAATTTGTTCCCAGCTGATTTGAAGCAGTTTCATGGTGTCAAATGAATGCTTTGGAAGCTCGCTCCAGAATCCGTGCTCCAGCACGGAACAAATGATTGGCATATTCTATTTTTTAGACTGCTCGCTCGACTGGCAAGCCTGCCCGCCACTGACGTCACGGCACTGAAAAGTGCGGGTATATTTGAATGTTGGTTTTTGCATCATTTTCATTTGCCGATTTCGCAATAACTATTATGAATTTCGCGATTTTAAATAGCATACCGGAAAGGGTAAAGGCTGAGGAGTCAGAAAATTTAGTTAGTTGAGGTAGCTCAAAAATCGCCGGAGTACCCCTGAGCTCGGCGTTCAGGCAGCATCGCAACCCCTATGCAAGAGGCAGACGAACTTGCGCTCCGTATATTCCTGTTGTTTACTCTTGTCCCCAGCCACCTGGTAGACATACCGCAATGGCCGACAAATCAAAGATAAATAAAACATTTCAACCTGCAAATAGTAAAAAAAAAAAAAAATAGAGGTAATGCAAAACGAGAATGGGTCACGGTTTCTCTTATATCCTGAATGTCTTCTCCTGGCGCGGCGACGGCAAAACAATGTTTCTGCTCAAACTGGAAGTGACGACATTCCAGATGGCGTCGCCCCTGTGCAAAAGGTGTATACATCTGGACTCTCGCTATTCGCTATGTAAATATACAGGGTGATTCAAGGAGAGGCCAGGCTCTTTAAATCGACCGCAAAATTCGGTTTCTTAACCTATCGCGCTACGATTTTGTGCAGCGTTACCCACAGATGGTGCATTTGCTTTTTTGTAAAATTTGCAAAAAGCGAGCTTACCTGAGGAAAAAGTAAAGAAAAAAAAGGCTTAGCTCCTATAGAAACGCATCGACGCCACCGGTCTTCAAACAACACGGCGCCGTTTCGCACGGGAGACAAGAGATGGCGTAAGCGGTCGCGACGCCAACTGCCGCCAACGAACGAGCATACGTAAAGACGATCTTTTCGACTCAAAAGCGGCGCGAGCTTTTCTGATATCAGTTTCCAATGCATTATTTTATCATCCTTACTGAGAAAACATATTGAATGGAAACTTAATAGATTAGAAAAATGGTTTGTCGGGATATTTTGACTATTTTTTTGGGGGTACCGATGTCGTCTGCTTTGCAGTTCCTTGTTGTTACCACGCCTGTTTTTGTTTCTGCGATTGTCGCCGCCTGCGGAACGCGCGCCGCTTTTGAGTCGGAAAGATCGTCTGCTAAAGACGCCGGCTGTCGGTGCCGTATGCTCGTTCGTTGTCGGCGTTTGTTGCGCCATCTCTTGACTCCCGTGCGAAACGGAGCCGTGTTGTTAGAAGACCGGTGGCGTCGCTGCGTTTCCATAGGAGCTAAGCCTTTTTCTTTCATTACTTTTTCCTCAGGTAAATTCGCACTTTGCAAATTTTACAAAAAAAAAATGCACCATCTGTGGGCAACGCTGCACAGAGTCGTAGCGCTGTAGGGTAAGAAACCGAATTTTACGGGCGATTTAAAGAGCCTGGCCGCTCCTTGAATCACCCACTAGAACGAGTGTGTATCTTTTCCTAAACGATCCGTGTCAATGGAAAAGCGGGCGGGTTTGAGCGGCGCGCGGCAACTAATTTCCCCGAAGCCCGTCCTATACGCGCGTCTACGGGCAAGAAGTTTCCCATCCGCCCAACTTTGGGACAATGAAGTAGTCGAGCGAGCCGCGGAGGGACCCGCTCGGTTTTGCAGAGATACGCGGTGGCAGATTTGTAAAGAAACCCGACAAAAGACGATTCCTGGGGCGCTTTGTTAGCGGCTTTCATAAGGGACGGAAATAGTAGGGCGAGTCCTGTCTAGTTTTGTTTTGTTTTGATTTAGTTGTACAGTCGCTACGATATGCAATGCCTCGGAGTACCCGTTGCACTCGACGCGGCCAAGCTGCGTTTAATGGAAAGCACGCGATATCGGCCAGCTTGCGACTACGAGATTGCTTGGAGTGTCTAGAGTTTTCGTTTGCGAAATGGAACTGGCCGCGGAGAGAAAGTATACTATTCCCGA
This sequence comes from Ixodes persulcatus, assembly GCA_013358835.2. NCBI lineage: Eukaryota > Metazoa > Arthropoda > Arachnida > Ixodida > Ixodidae > Ixodes > Ixodes persulcatus. The sequence continues at coordinate 630,184 of JABSTQ010001999.1, forward strand.
GTCCCACTGTATTCCGTTCACACTTAAGCTGAAACAGAAGCTCCGCCTTCAGTGCGAGCTTTATGCTCTTGTCAATGCAAGTGTGAGCGCGCAGGCACGCGCAACCGAAGCACTGCGGAAGCCAGCAAGCTCGCGCTGAAGGCGGAGTTTCTAGTCTCAGCTTAAGGGTGAACGGAGTATAGAGCGACAAACAGAAGCATTAGGCACCTACAAGCCTCGTGCATGTGGAGCATGCAGGCGAAGGCATCTTGGCAGGCTTGCAGTCTCTCGGTGCACGTGAAGTAAGCACGAGGTATTGCAAGCCTGCTGAAGTTACCTTCACGTGCATGTTGCACGTGTCCGAGGCTTGTCCGTGCCTATTAGCCCCGAGAGCGAACACAAGCGTCGCTGTGGTCGGCCTTCCACGATTGGCCGAACGGTGACTATGACGTAAGAAAGGGGATTATCATCGACGGAAATAAGAGGAATGAAAGAGCTTTAATTTTGACGGTGTTGGCAGTGTTCCTTTAAGAGCGCAATGATTTCAAGCTTCCACCATGGTATTTACAAACACCATCGAACTTGTTGTTTGCAAGGTAATGACGTAACAAGGGGGAACCATAAGAGGGCGCCACCACAACTTCTCGCCGCTAATTGTTTCTGTTTGTCGCTCTAGTGGTACTTTGGCAGCAGGATTTTTTTTATATTTTAAACGGTCCGCTGTTAGTCTCCATGCCAGATGACATAAAAACAGGTGTCACCTCCACGGGCATACAAGAGCATTACCTAACGTCCCATGCATACCTCAGCGTTGTGTTCCTCGCAGCATGCGGAATTGGCATAAAAAATTGTGAAAGACCGCCAAATCGAGGTCATCTTCCTGTATGTGGATGAAATCTTAATCGTTTCTAACACACAAATAGAAGGTCTAAGCAACGGGTGCCATAACTCTGTTATAAGAAGCTTTGAGCCGAACTGTTTGGCTCTTAAGTATACCCATGAACTACTTGTAAATAAATCAATCTGGTTCCCAGAGCTTGCTTTCAAATTTAAAGAGGAGCACACGTGTTGGCGATCCCAAGTTCGGTCCTACAAAGGGTTTCTACCTTATGACTCCGGACATTCAAAAATATAAAACGCGTAGTTGCCACCACGGCTCTATTATCGGCCCTAGAAAGATCATGCAAACATCAGATTAAAAAAACAACAAAAAAAAATTGACATGCAATTTTTTAGGTTATGGATGCTGTATATCCTAACGCATTACTGTTGGAGTTAAGTGAAAAAAAAAATGGTAAACACTTACACAACCCGGAAGATGAAACATAGCTACAGCTCAGGTGTGACGTCGGAGCCGCTAAGATGTAATTTCGGAGCAGGTGGACCGAATGAGCGGTAAAGGTGCGAGCGCGCACCATAAAGTCCGGATGGGTGTTTTGTATTAAATCGAGTACCCACAACGAACGAAAATTCAATGGCGTTTTGCAACCAATGGGGGTGTATTAAGTAGAGAGCATTTCGTGAACATGTTAAACAATATTATTGGCCACAAACTAGGACTGCCTTGTGGTAATTGAAAAACAAACACTTCGAAGACCGCGCGTTCAAGTTTTAAAATCCTGGGAACGACGAAACTGCATGTGTATGCATTATCCGTTCCCTGTTGTTGGGGGTATGGCTGGCTGAACGTCTTATGCAATGTTATTGAACACCAACTAACACCACTTTGTGGTCACTGAAGAACACTTCCAAGATCGCGCTCTCAAGTTTCAACCGTTTAGCTCCGCCTAATTTCACGCCCGTGAGTTTGCCTGCTTAACGCCCACCAAGCTTTATTCGCTTTATCGCTCGAGAACCTTTCTCGGACAATTAGCGAAAACATCTTGTTTTTATTGTTTCCGTTATCAGCAGTGTTAAGTTTATGTTTCTACGTGCCGTCAGGGTGTCACGTGATGACGTATTGTCACGTGACGTCTGAATGTTATGTGACGTCACGTGACGTCATGACATTATGACGTCAGGAATGTTATGTGACGTCATGACATCCACTGGAAATGGAGAGGTCTCTGATTCGATACCAGGACTATACCGATTTTTTTCAGCGAGTACCAGTCACCTAGCTGTGTTTGGAGATTTTCATGGTTTTTCTTTCGTCCCCCCTGTTTTTCTTCTTCAGAGATTATTACCGTTTAGGTGACATGATGCGCGGCGTGACGTCAGAATGTGTCGAATGGCGTGACGTCAATGTGAAATCTTTTGGCGGAGTGCTGAAAATGACCCGCGTCGATGGGAAGCGCGGTCGACGGCGCGATGTTCGTGAAGAGTTCCACAATCTACGGTCGCAGTAATATCTCCGAGAATGGGAAGCGCAGAGCAACGGGAGTTGACCGATCAACAAGGAAAAAGTATATGCGGAGGGCAAGTTCGTCTGCTTCTTGCGCAGGGGGTAGCGGTGACGTCAGAACGCCGAGCCCTGATTGGCTGATCGCGACCCCCCTATCTGAGCGTCGTCTGCTCCTTTGCAACGTCGTCTGCTCGCAACGTCGTCTGCGTCTGTCTTACCTTTCCTGCGACTTTCGGAAGTGCAGAGGCCATATTCACAAAACCATCTTACGCCAAAAGAGTGCGTAAGACAAAACGTGAAAACAAATTCGTATTCACGAAACGAAATTATCGTAAGTTTTGCGCAGGTTACGACGGAATCCTATGACGATCAACTCAGCATGGCCGACAGCGTCGCTCTGGTCGCGACGATCAACGGACGTTTATTTTTGTACGTGCTCTTCTCACGCGTCCCGACTACAAGCAGCAAGAAAAAAAGTGAAAAAGGACTTGAAATAAACCACGATGAACAAGAACGCTGGATCCACAAACACCCGGGAAATGCTCCAACGGCCACGATTCCACCGACCCCGAGTAAGCGAGCTCGGCAGATAGGCCTAGCAGGCACAGCGCTGCTCCGACGGTCCTTGGCCAAGACCGTCTGCCCACGAACGGCTGGCGTGCTGAATGGAATATGCCCGCGCGACCCTTGTGAACCCTTCAATCTCTTCCTCTTGTCATCTCCTTGTTTTCCGAGCGGTGACTCTTGCCGGTGAAAAAGCGGTGAATCTCCAACAGACGCAGAAAAGGTAAAGCAGCCATCGCTTTGACTAGCAGACGTAAAGCAGACGATGTTAACTGCGCCGACCCGCCGACGCCGTTAAAGAGTGAGGAGTCTCGCCGCACACGAAAGGAGGGAAAAAGTATTTGGGAGGGAACTTGCGGACACTCACCACCCTCACTCTCGGTTCTTAGCAAAGAAACCTCGGCGCCTCGGGACACCTCGCCAGTGAGTCCTTTGACTTCTCTCCTTGATGCGCGTCTGCTAGTTGTTAAAAACAACGTACCGATTGATTTATTTCGTCTACCCTCTCTGAAAGGCGAAGTCGAGCTCGCTCGTAAAGACCTGCACTTCCGAAAGTCGCAGGAAAGGTAAGACAGACGCACACGACGTTGCGAGCAGACGACGTTGCAAAGGAGCAGACGACGCTCAGATAGGGGGGTCGCGATCAGCCAATCGGGGCTCGGCGTTCTGACGTCACCTCTACTTCCTTTCTCATGCGCAGAAGACAAAAATGAGCCCACTTGCGAGGCGTATAACGATACTCACAAGCAGTGTTGTAGGCGTTACAAAAAAAATAGTAACAAAATACGTTACTGGTTGCTTGCAAATAAAAAGACGCGTTACCGACCTACGTTCCCTCAAAATAAAAGGAACGCGGTACCGTTACAGTAACCAATAGAAAGTAACGCACGTTACTTTTGCATTACTTTGTTCATATTACGAATTAACATGTTTTACTATTTTGACGGTATAGGATTGCATAAGCGCCATATTTCAAGAAACGTTATGTTCACGCAGAAACTGAGCATAATTACTTTATTTTTTTACGGTTTTACCTAAATACTCAGAAGAAAAACGTAAAAAAAACGCAAAAAAACTAAAATTTTACATAACTTGGCGCTTAAAAACACAAAAAAATGGAGTGTAATATTTTTTTAATGTTTTGCGAAGAAGTAACGAGTAACGTAACTACATTACACGTTACTTTGAAATAAGTGAAGTAAGTACGTTACCCGTTACTGCCTTTGAAAAAGTAACGAATACGTTACTACGTCACCGAAAAAAGTAAGGCGGTACCGGTAACGCGGTTACTTGCAACGCGTTACCGCCAACACTGTTGACAGATTAAAGAACATCGCGGGCCCGCAAGGGGCTTAAATTCTATGCTTTGCGCCGGACCAGGCCTATTCCATGTGCGGCAGGGTAAACAAAGACAACAGGACCAACGGACAAAAAAGTGACACAGACCAAAGGACTAATGGTACGTTTACACCTGAGAAGAAATCCGCTACCGCGGGAGCGGATCCGCTCCCGGCGGCGGCGGCGGCGAGCGGGTTGCGTTTACATTAGGGGTGTCGCGAACTTTTGTCGAACCAGATTTTTAGGTCGAACTTTCGGGGTTCGACTGGGTCGAACCGGTTCGACGAACCTTCGAACTTTTCACCAGATTCGACCGGTTCGACTTTGTGGACATTGTGGCCAGACCTTGATACAAGCATGTCTAGGTTTGGAGAATTGTTTTTTTATGCAAAGGGTTATTTTATTTTATAAACAGTTACAATTAAAATAAACTAATTCTAATCACTGAAGAAGTTAATAACTTAGTTTTTTTGTACTGTATTAACTGAAATAACCAATCAGCACTGCCCTTAATTCATCCCTTAGCCATCACCATCCAATCCGAAGCCAACTGGCCAGCCTGTCGCGCATGCGCACAGGAGTCGAATCTCAACACAAGGTTCGTCGAATTTTCCACTAAAAGTTCGAAAAAGTCGAACCTGGTCGAACTCGAACCTCGGCCGGTTCGCGACACCCCTAGTTTACATCTATTTCCTTCGAGCAGTGGCGGCGGCGCCAGCTGCGGCAGCGGTTCCCGTAGCATCTCGCCAAATATGACGAGAAGGCGCGAGAGTTCCCGCCTCGGCTCTCTCTCCCGGGCGTTGCTGCTCCCGGAGCTACGCGTACTCATGACGTAGGCAGCGTCGCGCTGCGCAAGAACGTCACTTCCGGTCAGCGAAACACCTCGTTCGGCGGCAGAAATAGGTCCCTAACCTATACGGCTCGCCGCCGCGTTTTCCGCCCAGCGTTTCGCCCCAGCGGCAAAAGCTGGGCGGATTCGCTGGGGGATCCGCAAGTGTAAACGTACCATAACGAAAACAAAATGTGGCACAGCACACAAAACAAAGTTTGCTTATTGCCAAAAAGGGGTTGTCTATAGCATACCCCTGGCAGCTGGTAAATTCTATACTGGCCAAACCGACTGATGTATCGTATCAACGACCGCACACGAGAACATGCACCATTGATAAGAAACCTTCAACAGTGGGACATTTTGCAGCTCATTGTCGTGAATGCCAATGTGAGGCAAGGTTGGTCGACATCGCCATTATGGGCCAACATCAAAACCAACTTGGGCGAAAATTTCTGGAAGCCCTAGACATTGATGAGAAAGGAGAAGATTGCGTCAGCGCCCCTTCTGTTGCACTCCACCAAAAAGAAATAATGTTAATGCGGGGGGGGGGGGGGGGGGGGGGGGAGGGGGGGGGGCATAAATGTTCAGAACTCCGATAAAAGAAAAAAAGAATGACAAGCGCCTTCATTCCAACACCTTGGGCAAATGTCGATAAACGAAAATGAAGAAAAAAATTAACGAGAGGAAATAAGAAAAAGAATGAAAAACGGCACTACACCGTGGGAGAAAGAAAACAAAGTAGAATTAGAAAATGAGGCATTAAACGGTTGCTATACTCCGTTCACCCTTAAGCTGAGATTGCAGCCAATGGCACAAGCACGAGAGCTCGAGGACGCTGCTTTGAAGCATTCTTCCGCAGAGCGAGCACTCGCGCTAAAAATGCACGTTTCAAAGCCAGGAGCGCGGGCAAGCTCGAGCTTGTAGCTTTGGTTGCAGTCTCATCTTAAAGACCGAAGACCAGTTCGCGCTTTCCTATTTCCCGCGCTTCCTCCTTTCCCCCCTTCTACCATGACCACCGTTGCCTTTTCCTCCTCCCCCAGAGTGAGGAGGATGTTCTGCCTTGCAGAATCTCATGTCGGGTCGTCGGCCTTTAAGAGTAAATTGACTATAGTCCAGAGGTGTGTATGGGTAGCTTTCTTTTAGTTTATATATTTTTATTGTGCTCATCTAGCCACTTTCACAAGTAACACCCGACAACAGGCACCGACACGCGTGAAAATATTGCGCTCTCGCAGCAGACAACACTGCAGTCATATATTCGCATTCCGGCAGTGGGCGTCATCAGTGGGGGTCATGCACTCATTCCCTGCGATCCTTTGTGGTTGATTCAAACTCAAGCCACTGAATGTTCAAAGAAAACCGAATCTGTCAAGCTTAATTTGAGAACCGCGTCACGGCGCTGAGATCGACGGCAACAATGTGACGGCCTTTTGCATCGTACCGGCGCGTACCTAACAGAGCCTGCAGCCGGAAGGGGGGAAGGGCCGGCATTATAGATTGCGGACCACTTGCACTTGCCTCTTGCGGACCTAGCGATAACCAACACGCCTATCGCAATTCCGACCGGTCGTAATTCACCGGCATTTGACAGCTCCCGTGCTTATTCGCCTGCCGTAGGTCTCCTGTATTTTTTTTTTCTTCGCATCAACGTGACCGTAAAAAACAAAAAAAAAAACTTGATTATTTTTTTAATTTTTTATATTGAGCGAGTGTTACGAATTGCGGTACGCGAGGAATGTTCAGTGAATCTTGTTCCAACGTGTTTCGTAAACCGGTGAATATAGAAAATAATAGGGTTTAGCACCATAAAGCAAGTATGCGGCGAATAACCGCCAAACTTCCCCCGGTGCCGTGATTGCTTTGCGCGCGGCACAACAGCCACTCTTCTGACACGCCGAGCGGACGCCGCCACTCAAAGTTCGTCCCCAAGTTCGCAGAACACTCGCTCAGTGAATAGACCGATCTCACAGCCAGTTTGATTACGCCACCGCTGCCGCCATTCATCGTGGGATTTGTAGTCTCTCTGCACGCGCAACACTTTCTTTGAAGTTCTGCGCGAGCAGTATGAACTATATCGGGCACTGGCGCCTGCGCCTGCGGCGTCACGCACGCGTGGAATGCTTTGTGAGATTGGTCCATTCCATCTTTCACGTCGCATCTACCAAGCATATACCTTGTTTCAGCGCTGACCGAAGCGCAGTAGAAACCAATGAAAGGTTACGCAGAAACAGACAATGGACGCTCTTGGCACTGCTTGATAGGCCTCATCTGCTCGTAGCATCGGCTGCGCTCCGAAGTATGGCGAAACGAAGTATAGTGTACGAGTAAGTGGCTCTAGTTTAGCGACGGACATTGTTTACGTATCAAGAAATGGCGTTACTTTTTCGTACTTTCGATATTTTACAGTTAAGCTCGGGGGCAATTTTCTAACGTAATGCAGTCGAAGGCAAACATGGACGTAATGCGTTACATGTAATGCGTTACTTGTAACTAGTTTTTTTTTTTTTTTATAAATGTTACAATGTAATCAGAAGAATGGGTCAAGGTGCACGTCTAATATTGTCCCTGGCGCATGATTCACTGCGGCGCGCCCCCGGCGCCATTGCGCAGCGCTTTTTTTTATTATTATTTCTACGTGTCATATGGTCATAAATGGCGCCAGGCTCTGTCTACGACCATCGTAACAATAATGAAGTAACGACTTTCTTACTTTTTGAGAGAAAAAAACGAGTAACCTACTTTCGTAATTTTTAATAGAATAACGAGTAATGGTTTTTGTACTTCTGGAGGTGGAACGCGTACAGGTCACCCAATTTGGTTTCCTTTTAAAAAGGATAACGTTAAATCAAAGGATGTTATCGCGCTAAAACTCAGAGGTAATAGGCTACTTTCATAAATCCCTGCAAGCAACACTGCGCGCGTTGCACTCTGAAGTAGCATCAAAACGGGAGGGCTTTCAGAAAAGGAAGCGGGAGGCATCCACATTAATACAGACCAAAATTGGGAGGGCAGTGGTCCAGTGCATGATAGAGGCAAACCAGAATGATAGGAATGCGGCAAAAAGGTTCTGGGAACACATCAGTGCACAGGGAAAAAAGACTGAGGGGTACCAGCCGACACTAACCACAAAGGAAGGGACAAAGGTAGAGCGGGAAGAGACAAGATAATACATTAGACATACAATTGAAGCAGCAGTTTTGAAGTTAGAACTAGATCAGGCCGTAGGGAATGGTAGCGTCTACACAACACAAGAGGAGGATCATACTGAAGAGGAGGAAATGACCACAGTAGAATGTGGAAAAAGCAGAAGGAAAGGTTCTGGCTGGAACTGCCTCAGGTCCAGACGGCATATCAATGAGACTGATAAATGTTCTAGGCAAAACAAGCAAATTGAAACTAAGGCAGGTTATTTACCAGATACTTCGGGGGGGGGGGGGGGGGGATGTACTCGGTGACTGGAAATTGAGAAGGATGAGATTATTATACATAATAGGGCAAGGAAGACAAAGACTATCAAATCATACCGACAAATCACAGTAGCTTCAATAATATACAAACTAGCTATGCAAGTTGTAAAAAGAAGAATGGAAGAATGGGCAGAGAGAAAGCAGATTCTGGGGGAGCTTCAAAACGGTTTCAGGAGGAATAGGTGACTAGATGATACCTTATTCGTAATCACTCAGTACATACAGATAGCAAGGACAAGTCAAAGGCCACTATGGGTAGTATTTTTGGACATCAAAGGGGCATATGACAATCTGAATCGGGAAAAACTCTGGGACCAACTGAAATGATATGTGCTAGGGGGAACCGTGGTTAAGTTTCTAGAACAGGTTTATGCGGAGAATATAGTGGTTAAAACGTGTGAAGCCGAAACTACGAGACCAGCAGCAATAAAAAGAGGTCTTAGACAGGGTTGCCCATTGTCTCCCCTCCTCTTTATGATATACCTCAGTGAGATGGAAAAAAGATCAGAGCAGTGCAACCTAGGTTTTGACCTGACTTACACGGAGGAAGGATTTAAAGTAAATCAAGTATTGCCACGGTTAATGCATGCAGACGACATTGTACTCGTATCAGAAAGTCGTGAGACAATACAGGAACTGAATAGGATTTGCAGCAGGGAAAAGGACAGTATAGGCCTAAAATTCAGTAAGGAAAAGTTGGGTATAAGTAGTTTTTAACGACGAGAAGGGGGAACCGCTGGAGATACAGGACACATTGATAGAACACGTAAAAAAGTACACATATGTCGAAGTATGGTTTAGTGAGGGAAGAAAGTATCGAAACGAACATGAAGACATTGTAATAAAGAAGGGTGAACGAGATTCAGATATTATGAAACACAGGGCACTCTCGAACTATAATAAATATGAAGTCGTTAGGGGTGTATGGAAGGGAGTCATGGTGCTAGGACTGTCATTTGGGAATGCGGTATTGTGTATGAGGTCAGAAATGCAAGTAGGTTTAGAGATGCAGCAAAAGAGTGTGGGTAGGTGGGCATCGGGGGCACATGGGAATGCATCAAATAAGGGAGTACAGGGGGATATGGGTTGGGCATCTTTCGAGAGGATTCGGCGTTTTCTCGGAAGTGCCTTACAGATTATTGCTAATTTCAGTCGTATGAGGATTCGTTTTCAGACTTCTCATGGTGACGACATCGCAGCGAGTTTTTCAAAGTATAGCGAGCGAAAGTGGTATTCTACACTTCAGAGAATTGCGGCGTCCCCGCGTGCACCTGATCTGACGGAAAGGGCCTCCCACTCCCCGAAGGATCGAGTCTCCTTTTTACAGGACGAAGAGCGTGTCCGTGCGGGTCCATGTTGGACAAAGACGGCACAATCACATCTCTTTTGTATGCCGGTTCAGTGGCCTCCTTCAAAAAGACGCTTCGCCAAGGATTTTATCTCCTGGCGTTCTCTCCGTTCACTTGAATGATGGGTTTGTGTTTACAAACACAAGTTGTCTCTTGCTCCTCACGCGACTTTCAGTCGCTCTGTTTTGTTAAGTGTTCCGGCCTGGTTTATTCCACAGTTTCTAGGACATTTAACTACCAAAAAAAAAAAAAAAAAACCCACCAAGTTGGAGATTTAGCAAGTACCTTCTGCAGTGTCATTGAACTAGCTCTATGTTTTTGTTTTGTCTTATAGGAGTATCCAAACCTCTCCAGCAAACCTCTCACTAACCACCCCTTTAGGTAAACACTAATAAATTATCTTTCGTTTTAATTGGAAACATTTTATGGGCGTTGCGAAGGGTGGTGCTTTGGTGGCAATTCTTTCATCTCCCTTTTGATCGGGAGTTCGCCGGGACCTAAAATACAACTGAGCCTCTTTGGGTCAATTTGTATGGGTCCATGGTCCAATTCTGCAGCAACACACAATGTGCAGGAGAGCCCACAAAAGGCAGAGCTCGGCCCCTACACAAAGCTGCCGGTGGGCCTTCTCCCGGTAAACTACTGCTCAGTTTAGGCAGCTAAATAATCTTGGCAACCGTATGTGGTTCGATGCTGTGACACCACAAAAACTGCGCCTTTGTTTTCGCTACACTTCTCGAGGATTCGGGGGTGGCGCCTCTCGCGCATATTTCACGTTGAGCCCAATTGTGGTCTTAGTACCGCCTCGGCCAACGAGAGCTGCAAACAAAAAACAACAATCGCAATTTTTTTATTATTTTTTTTATTTTTTTTTTTTTTTTTAGGCGCCAGTGTAGGCGTGTTTGTAATCGATTCTAGCTTGTTTCACGATCTTCGTTTCCGAAGCCCGCAAGACCACGCTGTGCGCAGGTGGGCTCTGCTGCCCCCGCCGACACTTGGGATAAAGGATTGCCGGCGTCTCGGAAAAAGACGCCAGTGTGGCAACTTTCGGTTTCCCTGTAGCTCCCTCGCCGTTCGGTGAAGCATGAGGTCAAAAGGCGACGACACCCTATATCAGTTACTTTTTTTTTTTCTTTTCCGAACACTAGGCGTGGGAGATAAACGAACAATTTCAGGGCGCTAAAGAAATATAGACGCGCACAAAACAGGGCTACATGTCGGGCTATTCGACCGCGGCGAAAAGAAAACACTTAAAAAAAAAACAAGGACAACAAAACAATTAATGTCGCGAAGCACGAGACATTTGAGCTTCCTGTGGCACCGGTGTCGCTTTGTATCCTCTATAAGGTTGTTTTTTTTTTTTTTCGCTGTTAAACATTTTTGTATTTTCCAATTTCATTAAATCATAAATCGTATTTTGAAGAATTTTCCATTTTGTACAAATATTTTGTCAATGTTATTATGCTTATGAATACTCGAACGCGTCATACTGTACATATTGTAATTTACCTTTGCGTCACAAAGACAGTAGACAAATAACTACTAAAGAAAAACCTGCCAAACTGTAGCATGTATTCCAAGATCAACGTGATTCGAGTTTTGTTTTCATATGCTATTATATCAGGACCGCGTATAAACATGAAGGTGGAAGAAACTCTCTGTGACCATAGGAACGGCATTTTTTTTTATCTATTTCCGGTAGGGCTGGGCGTCAATTAAAAGTTTTAACACGATATATCGCCACCCTTTAATCGATCAATTAATCGGTTGATCGTTCCCGTTTATTTTTATGCATATACATTAAAAAATTCGAAAATAATATATTTTGTCTGCCTTTGCTGAATATGTGATAAAAAGCGCAATATACAACTTGAATTATAAATCAGTCTCGGTGCGTAGGTAAGAACAACTCGGACACTCCCACTCACAAATTATTACCTCAACTGCATGCGGCAAAGAGGTTATTTGATATTCTCTAGCAAGAGCAGCCTTCTTATTTCGTTCGCAATAGTCTCTGCTGCACTAAAACGGACGCTCCAGCGGCGTTGAAGTAGACGGAACACGTGCAACATTCTTCACTTGTCTGGAGTTACAAATCTCCCCAATAGTTTACTTTATTTTAAAGTTTGACCTAAAGTTTGCCCTCATACAAGCGTACTCGCTCGTCCACGTATGCGTGGTGAAAGCGTTTAATATTTACTTTATTTTGGTTCGTCAAAATTTTACCGATTGACCTGTTAAAAATATAATCGCGATTAAAGCATTAATCGATTATTGGGTAGGTTAATCGATCAATTGTCCAGCCCTAGTTTTGGGTTCCCTAAGCTCGGAACACGGGTCGCGTTCGTGTGTAGTTCATTTCGTCCGTTGAAGCTGTTTGCTCAACAGGCACCAAGCAGACCTGTACACGCTAGTAAAAAAAGTAACTACATACTGTTACTTGCTACTAGCTCAGAAAGTAACTAAGTACGTTACATGTTACTGAGGTTAAAAAACAAACGTTATTTCAGCTTCAAAAGTACGAGTTACTTTTTCGTTACTTTGGACGTGTCATTTCTCTGAAGCAGAAGCCGCCTTCTAATATTTCCGGCTGTTAATAATGCCTAGCCTTTTAACGCATTCATGGGAATTGCTTACAAATGTTCTTGTTGAAGCTTTTCTTGCCGTGAAAGTCACAGGCGCGAGCTGGGGTGAAAACCAACTGGGCTTTACATTTGTTGTACACAGAATCAACTAGATGCCTATTCTTTACACTACGTCAACGTGGCAAAGAAAATCCGACAAAGCAATAGTATATGTATAAGCGGCGTCATTTCAAACTTCTTCGCAAGGCACATTTAATTTTCCCACGACCGGGAATCCCTAAGCGTCATTGGTGCAGTCTTTGTATAGAAGCTGCTAAGATCACCGTCACCGTACCCTGAGCAGCCGTCTCGCTGGAATGAGACATCCGCTCAGAAGGCAACAGTCTGCCGCCGCTCGAAGGATTTTGCCTCAGAGTCCCTAGCTACTTCAGCTGGTCACATCCTTCTCTTCAAAGCAAATAAATTCTCGTTCCGTCAACAACAGAAAGCTTGGAAGCTGTATCGTTCTTGTGTGGGCTGGTAAGAATAGACAACTCGGGTGTCAGGATAACACTGCCTTAGTTTATTCCGTGTTGTTACTTATATAGCCGAAGGTGGAAAGGGGTTAGTGTAGTAGAGGGCAAGGGAAAGGCACGTGGCAATGGAGCATACAGATAGCTTGTCCGCCTTGATCTGATACGATACATCCTCCTTCCCAACGGTCGTTCATCGCTGAGTTCAACACCTCTGGCTCGTTTGCTGGAAACGCTGGTCATAACCCAATCGCTCCGGAGGCCGCTTCTGTCGTGTTGTCCTTCGCGGTGGCTGAACCGTTGGCTGCTGAGTTGCCGTTTGTAGAGCCGTCGTGGTGGTTGGCGCTGTGGATGTCATTCCGTGTGACGAGGCGCGGTCGTCGTCCGAATCTTCGTCGTCTGACAAGTCGACCTCGCATTTTTCCTTCGTCGCTAAAAGGTGTCGACGGTTGCGCCGAAGAACGGTATTATTCTCCGTACGCACGTAAAAGGACCGCGGCCCGGCTGATCCAACCACCTTGGCTTTCCGCGCCCTTGACGCTCCATTCAGGCGTACCACGTCGTCGTTTTTAAGGCGGGGCAGCACCCGCTCGTTGTGACCTGTCTGTCGGTGTTTCTTGACCCGTATCGCAGGAAGGGGATCGAAGTCCGGCACGGGTGTGCGCAGCCGCCTTCCTTGCAGCAGCTCGCCTGGAGACCGACCATCTTCGATAGGACATGCCCTGTAATTTAATATGCCAAGCCAAAAGCATTCGTTTGCAGCTTTCGTTTTCTTTAGGATGCGTTTTATTATTTGTACACCCTTTTCCGCGAGCCCGTTAGATTGGGGGTATTGCGGGCTGGATTTCACATGTTTGAACTCGTAATGCTTTGCAAACAGCGCGAACTCGTGGCTGCTAAACTGTGGGCCGTTATCTGAGCATACCTCCGTTGGGATGCCGTATCTCGAAAATATAGCACCCAGTCTATCAATAACCGAGCTGGCTGTTATGTCGGGTAGCAGCTCCACCTCTGGGAAATTGGACATCGAATCGTAAACACACAGATAGTGTCTTCCGGAGTATTGAAAAAGATCGACACCGACACGGTACCATGGTTGAGTAGGCGTTAGTTGTAGAATCAGAGGCTCTGATGGTTGCTTATAGCCTATGTTCTGCAGGTCGGACAGCTTTGGATCAACGACTCGACGTCAGAGTTTATGTTCGGCCAGTAGACCAATTGCCTAGCCCTAGCTTTGCACTTTACCGTGCCAAGGTGGCCTCCGTTAATCCTCTTTAACATCTCTCTGCGCATGCTCGTGGGAATTACTACTTTCGTTACTTTCAAAAGTATGCCGTCTACTACTGAAAGTTCGGCGGCAACTGATTTCAGCGCCCCTTCCACTTCGTCTCCTCTCCCGAGCTTTCGTAGTACTACGCTAAAATACGGATCAGTAGCGGTTTTGTGTGCAAGTTTCGCAGCAGTTTTTTCACTTGCGAGTGCTGATACGACTGTGACGGCGTGGATTTCGACGTCGCCCGTGTCTGCGGCCCCCTTGTTCCCAGGAGCAGGAGACCGAGAAAGCATATCAGCCAGGGCCATCTGCTTGCCAGGAACAAATATCAACGTGTAATCGTATTTGAGCAATCGTAGGAAAAAACGTTGCACTCTTGGCGGCATATCGGCTATGCCTTTCCTTGATATGTTTATCAGCGGGCTGTGGTCGCTCTCGAGTATGAGTGGGCGACCATACACAAAATGGTTGAACTTTTCGCGACCGAAAACCAACGCCAAAGCCTCTTTTTCAATTTGCGAATATCTCTGTTCCGATTCACTCAGCGCTCTCGACGCGTAAGCGACCGGTTTCCAGCAGTCCCCATGACGTTGTAGGAGCGCGGAGCCAATGCCACTTTGAGATGCGTCTGAAGTTATCTTCGTCTCCAAACCTAGGTCAAAAATAGCAAGCAGCGGTGCCTCGCTTTGCTCCTGACATATGGCTTGCCATTCGTTTTCATGATTAGGTGTCCATTCAAAAACGACGTCTTGTTTGATCAGGGAACGCTGAGTCGAAGTGCGCTGGGAAAGTGACGGTAGATACTTGCTAAAGTAGTTAACAACCCCGAGCAACCTTTGTACTGCCAATTTGTCTTGTGGCTTTGGCATTTTGAAAAGACCGTCCACAAGGGCGGGATTGGGGCTAATGCCTTTGTGGCTAATGGTGTCGCCCAGGAAAAGTTCTTGAACGCCGAATTGGCATTTGGATGCATTAAAAGTTAGGCCCGCTGCTTCAGCTGCCTTTAGTGCACCGTGCAGCCTCTGGTCGTGCTCCGCCCTAGTCGCACCCCAGATCAGCACATCGTCCACGTATACACGTATGCCAGGAAGGCCCTCGAACACTTCGTTGAGGGCTTTTTGAAACACCTCACTAGCTGACGCTATGCCGAATGGAAGGCGTAGAAAGTGATAACGGACGAACGGCGTGGCAAACGTGCATATCTTGGATGATTGCTCGTCCAGTGGGATTTGGTGAAACCCTGCGTTGCGTCTAGACTCGAGAAAAACTTCGCGCCTGCCAAGTCCGCTTCAATATCTTCTCTACGAGGCATTTGGTAGTGTTCTCTTTTCAGGTTTTCATTGATCCTTCTGGGATCCATGCATACCCGCAACTTGCTGTCTTTTTTTAGTACAATGACTAGCGGGCTTACCCAGTCCGTCGGGCTGCTGACCTTCTGAATGATGCCTTCGCGTTCCATCCGGTCCAGTTCTGCACGAAGAGGCTCTCGCAGCGACCGGGAACCCTTCGAGCTGGCTGAACGATTGGCACGGCGTCCTTGCGTAGCACCATCTTGTATTCATTCGGGGTACGCCCGGTTTCGTGGAAAAGCTGCGGGAATTCCTCGACGACTGCTTCGGTGTTGCTCGTCAACACGCCTTCAACAGCGCGATTGACGATGCCTAGCTTCTCGCTAGCTGCCAAGCCCAAGATAGCGCTGTGGCCGTTCTTTACCACGAAAAATTCGGCGCATATCTGGCGGTCGCCTACCGTCACGGGCGATAAAAATGTACCGACGTGCTTGATGACGTTGCCACCGTAGGATCTCAGAACAGCGCCGCTGGGTTTCAGCGTCACGGTCTTGAACTTGCGGAACACCGATAGTGGTAACACATTAGCTTGTGACCCTGTGTCAACTTTGAAACTTAGGTGTTTGCCTTGAAGACACGTGTCCACCAGCCAGTCGCGTTTTTTGATTGGCCCTGCCGACTGCGACATCCAGCACCTCGAAGTCGTCGTTTTCATGCTGTACCTCGTAAACGGCATCTTTCTCGCGGCAATAAGATGCGAAGTGGTTCCGCCCATTGCACGAGTTTCCGTATGCCGGGAAGCGTCGCAAGGCATGCCTTCGATTGCAGCGCGTACAGTTCGGGTTGCGCCGGGGGCTTGTCGGAGCGTTCTTGCTGGTCTTCATAGCGTTAACGTCGAGTTCTTCGCTTGTCTTACGCCAGACTTAATTTTGACGAGCTGATGTTTCTGCCGCCTTGCATAAGGTGACGACCTTTTCCAAGGTCAGGTGTTTGTCCCTGAGCATCTTCTCTCGAAGCTTCGGCAAGTTGGTTCCAAACACCACTTGGTCGAGTACCATCTCGTCTGCCATGGTCCCGAAGTTGCAGTGCTGCGCTTGCCTCTTCAAGGTACGTAGAAACTGCTCGAACGGTTCCGCCTCGCCCTACAGACGGGAGCGGAAGACATATCTTTGGTGAATTTCGTTTTGTTGCTCCACGCAGTATTCTTCAAATTTGGCAGTCACGGTGGCGTAGTCTTCTTTGTTTTCTTCCTCGGTGAACACAAAGTTGTTGAACACGTCCAAGGCTTCCTCTCCCGCCACGCTGAGCAGCAGGGCTGTCTTTGCCGCCTCCGATCTCGGCTTGTCGGTGCTTGCTGTGGCTTGAAGGAAAAGGTCGAACCTCTGACGAAACAGTTTCCAGTTTCTTCCTCCATCATCTGTCAGTTGTAATGGTTCAGGCAGCCTTAGGTGCTCCATGACGTCGACCTTCACGTTCGGTTCACCCAGAAGCCTTTCTTTCCCGCTGGTAGGCCAATCCCACTTCTGACACCATGTATCGTTCTTGTGTGGGCTGGTAAGAATAGACAACTCGGGTGTCAGGATAACAGTGCCTTAGTTTATTTTGTGTTGTTACTTATATAGCCGAAGGTGGAAAGGGGTTAGTGTAGTAGAGGGCAAGGGAAAGGCACGTGGCAATGGAGCCTACATATAGCTTGTCCGCCTTGATCTGATACGATACAGAAGCGCTGGTGTTCCCACGCTTTTAACCAAAACAAGAGTTTTCAACAAGAGGCCGGGTGCTGACATGTCGTTAATTGGAAATGCGACGTTGGTTTGTGAAGGAATAAAATACCGTTTTTCACAGGATTAACTTTGATTACATGAAGATGTCTATTTTGCGTTCGTTACGTGACGTGCATCCTGTTTTTCTTTTCAGAGCGATTTCTTTTTCTCAAGCAGGGGCTATAAGCCCCCAGGTTCAGTTTTCCGAATCGCGCTCGCGAAGCGTCACGTGTTCGAGGATATACATTTAACATCCTGCCGAGGCCAGACAAACAAACTGGGCCAGAAATACGTGTTGAAGGTATGACTTACTCTATTCTTATTTTCAGTGACCCACCAACAGCTTAACGCCTAATTAGTGGTGCACTTATCAATGAGTCAATTAGTAGTAAAATGTTACACAGGACAAAAGCGAAACGTTAGGAAAAAAACAAGAGCCCCAACACACTTTCGAGATTTACGCTCTTCATCAAAAATATCAAGACTAGCATTCCCACTACAGTTTTCCGAATCGCGCTCGCGAAGCGTCAGGTGGACGAGGATATACATTACACATCCTGCCTACAGTGAATCGTTTATTAACCTGATCACTGCAGTGTGAATTTCTTTTTTATTATTTTTGGCGTTATGGAACTTTTGAAATTTTATTTTTGTGTGTTGTTTTGAATTGCTAATTTATATTGTCGGTGGCTGGCTTGTGCTGTTTGTGTGAGTTTCCAACGTACAAATGTGATTTGTACCACACTCCTGTGCTGTAATTCTCCGGCGCTGCACAGTACAAATAAATAAATAAATAAATAAATATATAAATGATCTTTCTGAAAAAGTCTATTGTTGCCGAAGTTTATAAAGGCTTTTTTATATATACAGCTGTCATACACTAACAGCGAAACAGAATGTAGCGACAAACTAAATCTTAGAAGTGACGTCGGTTTGTCATGGCAAGTAACGTCGCCAGTATTTCGTTGCATTTGCAAAATGGTAACCGAGCTCTGTAACGCGTTAGCTTTTTTTCAAGCTAACGAGTAACGCTATTTCGTTACTTCTTTTCCGTAACGGGCACAACACTGGTGCTCGGCTAAAGTGGCGAACAGGCGAGTTGGTTCGTGGCTTATAAGATGAAAAGCGCTAACTATGGACAAGGACAATGAGGGAAGCGGACAGGAGGAGCGCTTACTCTCAACTAGACATTTATTATAAAAAATTCAATCACGTCATTAAGTGAATCAGTGTTTTTTTGTGGTTGTTTGCTTTAGCTTTTTTTTTCATAAATGTTCAACTGAGAGTAAGTGCTCGTCCTGTTTGCCTCCCCTATTGTACTTGTCCATTGTTAGCGCTTTTAATCTTATAGTGCTCGGCGACGGAGCTTGCTAAATCGTTCTCGCCTTCCTAAAAATGCTGTCCGCCATTTCTATTCCTTTTCTCGGCTCTCCTGTAATTCCTCTTGGCAATACGAAGGCCTCATTTTTCTTTCCCCACTATCGGCGATGAAACGAAAACAAGTTGGCCCTATTCGGCTCTCAATAGTCGCGCTGTTGCATTCATTTTCGAATGTACCGATTCGGTCTTGTGCGGCTGCTTTTTGTGTGTTTTGTTTTTGTGTGCTTATCTCAACTTCAAAAGCGTGTTTTGCGTATTTTTTGTTGAAAAATCTAATGTGTACCTATAATTTGCATATTCCATTTCTGCTGTTGAACGAGATGCAACATTTTGTGTACACGCGTAAGTTATCGGCTAGTGAAACTTTTTTTTCCTCTCTATTGAAACTGTTTTTTACTTGTGGTCTTATTTTTTCAAACTTAAACACTATTTTTTAGTTTTTTTTTAAATTAAAAAAACGCATTGGAAGAAGAATAGACATGTCGAGCTGTATGGAAGTTACCCTCTGGTTTTCGTTTTTATTTCGTGAATTATTTTCGTATTCCGGTAGATTTTTTTATTCGATGAGTGTTGAGATTGTCTAAGTGCTACGCGTAAATCTGGATACAGAAGGCATACAGAAACAAGTACAGCGTTCTAATAATATGACACGGATTCATACACGCCACATGCACGGACGTGCGTATGCGGCTATGGAAGATTTGTAAGTGCGAGGAGTTTGAAGAAATTTAACTGAAGGAGAGAAAAAAAGTAAATCATAAATAAGAGGTGAAAGAGGTTCAATGCTTTTTATGGCTTTCTTACTCCCGCGGAGCGAAGTGGTGGGTGGCGGTGATGGGGGATCTCGAGTCTACGTTATAATATTCAAGGATCGTCGTAGCTCGGGAAAAAAAAATGGCGGCTTTGGGAAGCTGTCGTTGTCTGCTCGGAAGCTTTTGAGGCGAAGGAGGGGTCGGCCGTTATGAGCGGCGCGTTCTCGAAACGACTGGCGGCAGTCGTCGTCACAGCTTGACTTTGACGAGGAGATTCGTACGGCTTCGGAGCGCAGACGCCTACGCCATGAAACTATAAACAGAAATCGAGATGAAGGGAGCGAGGCGTCCGAGACTTGGGGAAATCTCGAGAGAAAGAGGGGGGGGGAGGGACTTTTGTTTTACGCGTTTGTGTCGTCTGCTTCGAAAAGAGGGAAGCGCAGGAAGGAAAGTGAAAATGTGCGTTGTCCAGAGTGGTGAGAGTGTATTCTCTTCAGACTTCACACTGTCAACCATACCATATCGTTCGGAACTCTAGAATGATCGTGGAGCCTCCTTAGCTATATACTTTTTTATATGTTGTTGTTGTTGTTGTTTTTGCACCGTCAGCGTGTTTGACCTCGAACGTGATCAGTTGTTGCGATTGAACTCAAAATAGTTTGGTATGCCAGCCAATTTGGCTCGTGTTCCTAATAAAATTTGGGACTTTTACTTTGAGTTAGACTAGACTTGACCTGGATGTTGCAACCGCGTCCAACGTGCTCATGGAAAAAAGCACATTATACGGGCCATCTAGAGCCACTGGAGTATCATTATTTATTGCAGCTTCCGGGATTCCAGTTAATTAGGAAAGTCTGGGCTTATGCGGTTGAGGGTCATAAAGACGGAGACGAAATAGTATAAAAACAAAGTAAGGGAAGGGAGGAAGAGGACGTAAAGGAAGGAATAATTTCTTTGTCTCGAAGTTGTAGTCTAGCCCTCGGACGGGGAGTTTAACCAACCTAAAAGACAAGGCCTATTCGTTTTCCCCACAAACATCATCACTAGTGAATCCGCGAGGCACCGGCTACCCTGCGTCAGCATCGTCTCCAGCGCGTCCTGCAGGGTCTCACCGCGAGAGTGACGCTAGCACGCGGAGACGCCAAAGCGCAATAGCGTCTGCCGCTTTGCGGCGTCTCTCGTCTAGCTTCAGCTTGTTTGCCGCTTGCGGCGGGTCGGGGGATACGCCAACGATGACGTCATGGGCCAGCTTTGTCTTCTAGGTGGTGTTGGCTTGACAGTATACGGAGCGCATGTTCGTCTGCTTCTTTTGCAGGGGTCGTGGTGACGTCAGAACACGGAGCTCTGATTGGCTCTGATTGGCTCTGATTAAAAGATAGTGGGTAGACTTCAAAGCAAGCTGTCTTGAGGTCTACCCACTATCTTTCAATCAAAGGCAATCAGAGCTAGGTGTTCTGACATCATCACAAACCCAGCAGGAGAAGCAGACGAACTTGCGCTTCGCATAGGCCTGTCTCTCTCGGCCAGGGGGCGCTGTAGAATTCACGAGACGCGACCACAAAAGAGGTGCCTCTGGTAGTGTCCGCGAGACGCGACCATTTAATGTTCACGCGAAGCGGCGTCCTAGCGTTCCATCGAGCACGGTCCACGGGCGTAAACTAGCGTCTGTCAGCGTCCCCCGACGTCTGTCCATCTGCACCAACGGAGCCTTTGAAAGGACGCACGGCGACGGACAACGGAAACGCGATTCTAAAGGTGTCCGATTTTGATCGCCAGGGGCGCTGCTCGAAACTTGAGAGCTACAGGTTTATGGAGCGGAAGGACATTTAAAAATCTCTTACTTCGGAAATCGCTCCGCTCGAGTTGTGATCTTACTTTTTGCAGCTATTAGCGGCGAGAAGTTGTGGTGGCGCCCTCTTATGGTTCCCCCTTGTTACGTCATTACCTTGCAAACAACAAGTTCGATGGTGTTTGTAAATAGCATGGTGGAATCTTGAAATCATTGCGCTCTTAAAGGAACACTGCCAACACCGTCAAAATTAAAGTTCTTTCATTCCTCTTATTTCCGTCGATGATAATCCCCTTTCTTACGTCATAGTCAGCGTTCGGCCAATCGTGGAAGGCCGACCACAGCGACGCTTGTGTTCGCTCTCGGGGCTAATATTCAAATCTCGGAACGGAGCATCTCGTCAGCTCTGAAGGCTGAGACGTTTTCGTCTACAAAGTAACTAGAAGTCTGGTCTTGAATATGAAAGCGAGAAACCACGACCATGCTATCTAGCACCACCAACCTTGTTTGTGCTCGTACTTGCTTGTAGCATTTTAGGGCTTTGGCCCGGGGGCCCGGTATGAAACTTAATTCTAAGGAAAAAATAAACTTTTCGTGTATTTTATTGTAATCTTATGAGAGGGTGCAAGAACATAAACTACACTGATCTTATTTAATTTCCTTTTTTTAAATAAATGTCAGTGTTTTTTGTGTTTTTTTATCGCTCGAATTTGTAAGAAAGTAGCAATTTTTATTTTTATTCCCAGGTAATTTCTCTCGCTAAAATATGAATACCATAAGTCAACTACTCGGCTTCGTATTTGTTGAATATTAGAATGGGCTTAGTGAGTTTACAGATATACAGCCCTCCCAAAAATAAGCTGAATCGCCATGCACATTTCACTTGCCCTTTACTGGTAGTCCGCGTTCGCGCTTTAGAAATCCCCCCTTCCACACACACACACACACAGACACATACATACGCACATAGGTACGCACGCACACGCACACACACATACACACAAAACGCTTGAAGAGCTACTCACACAAAACGAGACGAGTGTCACGCTCTGCTGTATGATGTATGGTCCAAAACGGCGAGGGGTTCCAAGGTTGTAAATACCATCCTGTAGAGACTTTTCTAGTTTACTTTCCTTCTAAGCCATGGGGTTGACAAATAGATATTGACTATCGGCAAGGGAAGATTAATGAGCACTTAAACAAGTAAAGAAATAAACGCGAAGCCAAATAACGTCAATTGACTTTAGCGCTTAAGACGTAAACACCTTCCCAAGGCGTTGTTAGTGCAAAAACAATGTTTTGCCCATACACGAGATTCGCGATTAAATATGGCACCGGCCAGGTAGAGCAGATCTATATTGCAGGCTCTTCAAGTGTGCGGAGCCTTTCCGAACCCTGCTTTACATTGCAGGCTTCAAGATGGCGGCTGTGTCGATGTTGTCACCGTCCTGTTGAGGGACCTCGCAGCGGCTTCCACTAATTGTCGCCGCTTCGTCGACATCGGTGCAAAAAAAGCCGCGCGTGTGTATCACGCCTCTAATCGAATCGGAGAGCCCGCAGGCGTCGTTAGTTTCTCATTACGACAGCATGCATCATTCATTTTTTACGGGGCTCGGGGGAAGCCTTCTTTTGTTTCGTTTTTTTTTCTATCTTTTTCGCCTCTGATTCGGCGCTTCATACCTCATTTCTCGAGTTCTCGCGAAGTTGGACTTTATTCGCAGGAAAAACAAACACTGCGGTAGTTCTCTGCATTCGAAGTTCCGATGTCGGCACAGATCCACTTCGTTGCAGAGTGCAAAGTTCAGGCGAACAACAAGAGATTCGACTCTGCGGAAAATTGGAAATGTCCTTACAATACATAAATAAGAAGAGCGCTCGCTGAGTCAATTCTGCGGCTCTCAAAATTAAATAAAAACCACCGATTCTTTTTTTTTTACCGGTTTTGCGGTAGAATATTTGGTTTATTCGACGACAGTCGTCCAAATGAGCTACTGCCTGACAAGACGGATATATGAAGCGTACTGCACCAACTACGCTTTACGCACTGAAACACGTATACAAAAGCTTCCCGCGATGTAAGAAGGGGGGGTACGGTGCCTAAAGCGCGTGTCCGACTGTTGCGTTTAGCGTTCTATAACGCGCATGCATCGCAAATAGTGACAAAGTGGACACAAATGACGTCACGAAACCTGCGGCGCCGTGCTGTCGTATGTCGCCGCGATCCTGGTGGTTGGGCGCAGAAGTTCCGGAAAAAAGCGCCAGAGAACGCGAGTGTCGCTGTCGTCCCGGCGTCCCAACTCCTGGCTGCCAAAGCTTTCGTGGTCTGTCACATTGGAGAGCGACCTGCAGCAGAACAGGCTTCTGCTACGTATACACCACCGCTGCTGTGACACCGCCAGGATTGCGGCCGGCGACAGCGTAGTACTTTGATGACGTCATCAGGTGAAAATCGGGTGACCACGTTTTCTGACGCGGTAAACACACCATTTGGGGACACGTTCCAGGCACTGGAGTACGCGTAATAAGCGATATAATATTTACACTTTTTTTAATTTATTTATTTATTTACTTATACGGTGTTACTCTAGAAGGGGCACACAAAGTTTTAACCAAGGCAGAACGAAGAAGAAACGCTACCCACCATTATGTAGAATACATTGATGAGAAACCAGAAATCATTAGGTACCAAACAGAAGATGTTCCGATTAAGAATAATAACCACCGCGCTACAAAAAAAAAAAAAAAGCGTTGCGGGAGTGGGAAAGAAATTGCTTTTGAAAGGCACGACGCAGCCTTTGTCCGAGGGCGCGGTCAGTGAGCGATCGAAGAGCCTTCCAGGCTGTGTTACGTGCGGTATCAGAACTGATTCATTGGCATAGTTCTCACACTGCCTATGCGGCCACAAACGAACCTGAACAAGCTTTAACAATAAGCACGAGGCTCCGACA
Source organism: Ixodes persulcatus (assembly GCA_013358835.2). Taxonomy (NCBI): domain Eukaryota; kingdom Metazoa; phylum Arthropoda; class Arachnida; order Ixodida; family Ixodidae; genus Ixodes; species Ixodes persulcatus. The sequence continues at coordinate 654,348 of JABSTQ010001999.1, forward strand.
CCATTTTACGGAAAGTCTCACCATCCGCGTTTACAAAAAAAAAAAAAAGAAAACACCGAATTTGGTCACTATATTACGTACACAAGAATAAAAAAAAAGAAACACGAGAAAACGTGGGGAGACATCTTGCGTAAGTAAATTACGCGTACCGAAACTTTACTCGAAGCAAGAAATGTTTTTACATCTAACAATTTTCGCGTGATATGTATATATATGTTTTTTTTTTTTTTTTTGTTAGTTCTGCGTTGTGGTGGTGACGCAGAGACCTCCTTTCTAGAGATTCCTTCGCAAAGCTCGAAACCCAATTTTCTGTTGCGAGAGGTGACCCCACATCAACACACACGCACGCTTGTTTGCTTTATTTTCTCGCTCACTGCTTTTGTGTTTTGGATATTCCCGCTTGCAGAGATCAAGGACACGATTTCAGAACGTTGTACAAAGAGCCGCATTTTTTTTTTTTTTTGCGCCCTCTGTTTTTCACGTAAAAGTTTTTATTTTGGTTCGCGCTAATAAGTTTTCGGCATGATTGGATACCGTCCAAAAACGCCTCCGCTTTTGTCGTAGCTCGATCGCCTGCCTTTTTTTTTTTTTTTGCATTCCTCGGATGCGTTTAAAATCAACTCTCGCCCGACTTGTTTTCGCGAGATTCTCCGTAAAACGCTTTAAACGCCAGTGCGACCAACCGATTTTTTCCCCTTCTTTTTCTTGTTCCGAAATTCGTTTTATAATTGTTCTCATTTTTTTGCCAAAAAACCGCGTTGTTGTTTTTCTTCATGACCAAGGCAGGAATTCGCTGATAACGTCACTCAATTTTCTTTAGTTACAATTGCTTGTATATTTTTGCCCTGTCGCAACGTCACCTTGGCATCGGAATTAGAGTGTTGCTTACTGTCGGCGTTATTTATTTAATTAATTAATTTTATTTTATTTGCAGTTCCCATGGTCTATTATTGCAGGATACACTTAAAACAAACCGAAATTATTCAGAAACATAGTAACGCTTAAAGGGATATTACAACAAAATCTCGGCGCTTGTTTCTTGTTCTATACGTGTTCAAGGGAGCTGTATCACACCAGAACTACACCAATTTTTTGTTGAAAAAGACACGAAAAGGAACTTTGAAACGAATTAAACGATTAGCAAAGAGCACCTGGTGGATGTCGCTAATGCCTCGTATGTAATGCCCATCTAGGAACCTTGACAGGTAGTGACGATAACTGTCTCGCCTACAACCGCCCAAAGAGAAGAGGGGAAGGAGGAACTCTCCTCTTTCCAAGACTCTCTTTTTTGTGTGCCTCAGACGTCGTCATTGTCCCTCTACAAGATTATAGAAGATTAACCCTTCACTGAGAATTCGTACAAAAGCAACTTTGGGGTTACTTGCTGCGGCCCGATCGCAGGCGCGCTTCGGACTCTTTGGTGGCTGGAACGGCTAGGGCATCCTCTCGACGTCACCCTCGCCGCAGCTTTGCTCGTCTCGAGACAATGTACGTCACGATTGCGGAAGATGTCACGTGCTCTCCGCTGGCTGCTCTCCGAGCGCTCACCAGAGTGGGCCGTTCATAACGAAAAATACAGCCACCAGGCTCAAAATATAAACGTGCGATTGTTATTTACGGATATTGTGGATCATATTCAACCTACTTCTGAACACGACGGGTATATTTCAAATTTCGTTATAGTATCCCTTTTAGACGAGGACAAAACATAAATTATTAACTTAGTGAACGTATTACCTTAATAAGTTGAATTTATTGACTACGTCTTCCACAAAACGTAGCTCATGTAAAATATAGGAAAGTGTACATCTTTAATCCTGATAGTTTCTGTTCTTGAATAACTCTTACTTTCCTAAATACTTCTAGTAAAAATACTTAAAACTTTTTAAGAGAGAGTGCGACGTTTCTTGGCTCGCTTTTCGAAGTTAGCGCTGTAATGTTTTACTTTCCCTATTACACATCGTTCAACGCTAAGTTGACAGGGCAGTAGCTGCTTCGTTCTCGCGGACCAATCAATCGCCTGGCCCTAGCTGCTTCGACTGACATCTTTCTCTCTCTTTCTATTTGCGCAATGGTATGTGCAGAAGGTTCGATCCCGTGGTGCCAGACCGGCAGTTGATTGGCCCAACTAGCACGTCAACGGTCCGCATAATATTTCTTCTCGAGCGAAGTATTCTAACTCCGTAACTATGGTAGTTACGGAGTTTGGGACATCGACATGCCCTGCAAAAATATATCGCGTTGACCCGTTCACTGCACCATATGCTGAGAGCAGGTGCACGGTAGAATGCACCTCTTCTTGCGTGTAAATAGGCAGTTATAGGTGAGCGGCGTTTGGCAACTTCCGGTTCTTTAGGAAATTTTGTTTCACTGTTGACAGACGACGACAATGAGCTGCAAGCCTGTGCAAGCGTAATTCTGAATCCTCCAGACTGTAGTTTTCAGAACCATGCTTGGACAGGCTTGCAGATCACCGTCGTCGTTTGTCAACAGCTAAACAAAATTTCCTAAAGAACCGGAAGTTGCCAAACGCCGCTCACCTATTGGATCGTAAGCCAAGACTACGTTGCTAGCGGGAGCTCGTGCCGTAGCTTTGAGCATGGATTGAGCACGGACCCGGAATCCTTAGCGTACGCTCTACAAAATCTTTTTATACTCTCAGGAGTTGTGTGCAGCAAAAGCAAAGGCACAGGCGCGGGGACGTGACTTTCAGATGTGCCTTCCTTTGCGGGTGCTCGTGAAATGAAAGAAATCTGGAAGCCACGCGTTCGCGCCTGTGCTTTTGCCTCTTCTGCATGCAACTTACGAGGTGGAGTAAAGTATTTTGAACGAAGTGCATTATAAACATCGAATCCTACCTAAAACTGTGCCCATACTCACGGGGAAATAGGCGACGTCTGCTATTTACGCGCCTCCTGCATTTAACTACCCGTCAAATACACTCATCTCCCTTGGTGGCAGTCGAAACTTTTCCGGCCGATCCGGTGGAGGCCATTGACTCCGTCGCTGAAGGTTTTTTTTTTTCCTGTCGGCACGGTAAAAAAAAAACCTATTTCCTTTTGCAATGCTGTTTGTACGACCAAGAGCGCAGCTAGGTAGCGTCGAATTAAAAAAAAATTAAAAAAAAGCATGGCCGGGCCGCGAACAGCGAAGCCACCGCCGCCATACCTCGCATGAAAATGCCTCCAGTTCAGAGCAGAGGACCGAATCGCGCGGGATCGCAGGAAGGTGACGGTCATGTGTCACGCCCAATATAGTGAAGCTAGGGGAAAGATAATTTTTGATAGGGAAAGGGCATGGTGGAGGGGAAATTGCTCTTCCCTACTTCAGACAATGGTTTTGAAGGTCGCGCTCACTCTCGTTTCCATGGTCACATGGCGGTCAGACTATGTGTACCACATATATTCAAAGCCATAAGTCGTGTTTCCATTGGCATCACTAGTGGGAGGTGAGGGGGGGGGGGGGGGGGGGGGAGGGGGGCGTGTTGCGGCGGGCAACCAGTTACGGGGGGGGGGGGGGGGGGGAGGAGAGCGGGTTACCGCCCCGGGTGCCGCTGACCCTAGTGTCGCCACTGCGTGGGTCGTCTAAAGCACTCATTCAATATTAAAAAAAAAAAAAATACGAACCCCATTTTGTGGCCTCCAAAAAGCTGCAAATACGTTGATCGAAGACAAAAAAATGTTGCATACATCACAGGAAGTACATGTACATGTCATTCTCAATATGGCGACATAGAGCTGGCATACCGCGGGCCGGACAACGACGCGATGGCGGCGCACGACGGACCAACGTTGCAACGGACGAGGGCGGCTACATCGGAAGTGTCGTTCTCGGTACCGGCCAATCGATCTTCAAGCAGAGAACAGCCAGGGGAAGGGATATAAGTGGCGAAACAATCGCACGACAAACGGTGTCCGCAACTTCGTCGTCTGCGATAATCGATAAGATAATCGAATTATGTTCAGTTTCTGGATGGACGTAACGTTTCTTGAAATATGGCGCTTATGCATATCTGTAACGTCAAAAGTAAAACGTGTTAATTCGTGATATTTAAAAAAGTAACGCAAAAGTAACGCAAAAGCAAAAGGAACGCAAACGCGTCCTTTTATTTTGATGTAACGTAGGTCGGTAACGCGTTCCTTTTATTTCCCACTAACGAGTACCTCACTTCGTTACTTTTCTTCTTCAAAACGCCTGCAACACTGTTAGGGTCGAATAAATGATTGATGATGCTACATAATGTTTTTTCAGCTAAGAATATCGACACACTTGCAGAAATTACTAACAACACTCCGGAATATTTACATAAATAGAGCGAACCAAACTCTACTAATTTACACGTTGAAAACAAAAGCGACTATTTTAGGCCATATAATAAATTGGTAAATATTGACTTGTGCCTTAAACTTGGCCCCTCTAGCATTGAAGTCGTCCCAAATGTAAAAACCTTAGGTGTAACGTTTAATGAAAACATGTCATGGGACACTCACATTCAAAATGTAATAAAAAAAAATTCAAGTGTTGTCGGCATTCTCAACAAGTTCCGTTCTAGTTTACCACTCAAAATTAAGCTTCTCATTTACAATTCTCTATTCATGTCGCATTCGAATTATTATCACTTGGTCTGGGGCACATCAACTACAACTAACTTGGACAAGTTAACGATCCTTCAAAAGAAGGCAATCCGAGCTATAATAAATGTACCACAATCAACCCACACGAAACCACTGCTTAGATCATTGAACGTCCTATCCTTAAACAAACTGTTACGGGTACACTTTACTTATTCGATATATACAAGTATTAAACAAAAGACGCCTAATATTAGTAACATATCGGAATTAACAATAAATATTATACATTTTAATGTACGTCACGAAGAAGTATGGAGGATACCATTCAGTCGAACCACCTATGGAACTCAAATGCTAAAACATCGTTTTCCTTTTTTACTAAACCATTTAATTGAAAATTACATTATCATCGAACATTTAACATCTCATTCTTTAAAACTGATGCTTCTGTGAATATTGATGTAGAGTATTTTTTTTACCCTTGACATTGTAATGTGTAGCCCAAATTTAAACGTGTATTTTGACTATTGCTACAGTGATTATTTTTATTAGGTATTTGACTTTTTTTCCGATTGCTTGCCGTTTGCTCAAAAAGGGGGCGTGAACCTCGTCAAGACGACATCTGTCGGCTTTTTGTTCATGCCTCCAGTGCCTGTATTATTGTACAGACGCAAATAAAATTGATTGATTGATTGATTGATTGATTGATTGATTGATTGATTGATTGATTGATTGATTGATTGATTGATTGATTGATTGATTGATTGATTGATTGATTGATTGATTGATTGATTGATTGATTGATTGATTGATTGATTGATTGATTGATTGATTGATTGATTGATTGATTGATTGATTGATTGATTGATTGATTGATTGATTGATTGATTGATTGATTGATTGATTGATTGATTGATTGATTGATTGATTGATTGATTGATTTTAGTGTTCGGAGTTTGCGTAGGTCTAAGTAACGAGAAATGCCCTTGAGAATTCGGTGCATTAAGTTTATATTCAACTCGATATCTCCGTTGCAGCGAGCAATGGGTCTCAGTGACACCGGTACGCGGATGAAGGAT